>CM031861.1:52298752-52363228 GCA_018697195.1 Certhia americana | reverse complement strand
GCACATCGTGCTTACCTCACACTCCCGGCCGCATTCACACTCCCGAGGCACACTCGAAAACTCCCGGCTCCCTCACGCACTCGGCACCCTCACGCACTCGGCACCCTCACGCACCCCGCACCCTCACACTCCTGGCACCCTCACGCACACCGGCTCCCTCACGAACATCGCACTCTCACACACACCGGCACCCTCACGCACACCGGCACCCTCACGCTCCCGGCACCCTCACGCACCCCGCACCCCTGCACTCCCGCACAGCCGCACACTGGCACACCAGCCACGCAGCAGAGGCTGACAGCCGCCCCACAGCCCAGCCCTGGGCCTTTCCCGGCAGGAGTGGGGGGGGCCCCCCGAGTTTTCCAGGCCCTTCCGCGCCGCTCCGCGGGGGCGGGGGGAGAACGGGGGAGGATGGGGAGAGGGGGAGAGACCCCGGCCCCGCCCCCGCCCCCTTCTAGGACGTTCGGAGCGGGGATCGGCAGCGAATGACGTCATCCGGCACCGCGCAACCGCCCCGGGCCCCGCCCCTTCAGCGCCGCCCCGCGCGGCCTCCGCGCATGCGCGCACCGCCTTCCTGCTTCCCCCCCCTCCCCTCGGGTTCCCGGCCGGGCCAATCGCTGGGGGCGCAGCGGGGCGGGGCGCGGGGAGCGCGCGCGCTCGCGCCCATTCAGCCGCCAGCCCCGCGGCTCCTGTCGCGGACGGCTGTGATTGGCTGCGAACGGGGGGCCCCGCCCCCCGGCCGGCTTGTTCCGCCCCCGCCTGGCGGCCCCCTCCGCGCGCCCCCCCCCGCGCCGGCGGTGAAGGTTCCCGATGGTTCTGGAAGGAGGCGGATCCCGCCGTATATAAACGGGGCGGGCTGTGGGGAGCGCGCACTCGTGAAGCTACAGCGGAGCGGGAGAGCTGTGTCACAGCGTCAGCGAGGAGAGCAGCGCCCCTTCCCCCTGCCAAGGTGAGCGGCGGGGGCGGCAGCCGGTGCTGGGTCGGCGCAGAGAGTGCTTTCCGACCGAATCTGAGTGCTTGGGGGTGCCGGGCTCGCGTTTGGAGTTGCGGGGGGTGGTGTGGGGGGGTGGTGGTTGTGCTGCAGGAGCTGCGTGGTGCGGGTAGTGCTTGCTCCCGTGGTTCTTTAGATCCTGGGAAAAGTGATTGGGGTTTGCAGTGCGAGTGCGGCTGAAAGGGTGAGCGGTGCGCATGACTCCGAACCCAGTTTACTGAATTTATGTTTTTGTAAGAAGGGCGGTGGAGGTGCGGAAAGCGAGCAGTTCCTTGAGGGGGGGGTTCCTGTATCGCAGCGGAGCGGGGGACGTGGGTGGCGGTCAGGGAAGGCTGTTCTTGTCCCGGGGTGCAGCTGCAGCGCCCCCTCCACCCCGCAGCCTGCCCGGGAGGGCTCGGGGGAGCTGCCCCGAGCACGGTCCGGTGCGGAGCTCTCGGGTGGCCGGAGAGATGGGCTCTCAATGAAGGGGCACCCAGCCATGAGGGCGCAAGATGGAGGAGCTGCGGTGTGGGGGGGAGCGCCGGACCGGGAAAGCGGCGGGGGCGAGAGGGAGGAAAAGGAGCGGCGGCGATAGGGGAAGTAGCTGGCAGCGGGAGAAAGAACTGCGGGGGCCAGAGGAAAGGAGCAGAGTGCCAGGAGGGGAAGGGAGCGGGGGGGAATAGTGGGGTCGGCAGGAAGGAAGGAGCGGGAGAAGAGTGGAATGTAGAGCGGGAGAGAAAGGGGGATGGGGGAGAAAGAGCGGCATGAAGGGGCAGGCCGGTGGGAGGCGAGGGCAGAGGGGTGAGACGAGGAGCGGGCTCGGGGGCTGCTCGGTACCGCAGCGCTTTGGGGGGTGGGGAATGCGCGGGCGGGAGGAGGGGGGGCAGGGAAGGCTCTGGCAGTTTCTAGAAGGTCCGGCCGTGCCGGCGGGCGCCGCCAGGGGGCGCTGCCCCGCCGCTGCCGCTCGGGGGCGCGGTCCGAACGGGAACGGGGAACCGGGAACCGGGAACGGGAACTGGGAACCGGGAACTGGGAACCGGGAACGGGAGCCGGGAACGGGAGCCGGGAACGGGAGCCGGGAACNNNGGCGCTGCCCCGCCGCTGCCCTCGGGGAGCCGGGAACGGGAGCCGGGAACGGGAACCGGGAACGGGAACCGGGAACGGGAACGGGAGCCGGGAACCGGGACGGGAACTGAAGCCGGGAACCGGGACCGGGCCTGCGCCCTCCGGCTGCGCTCGGCTCGGTAACCATCATAGCGCGGTTGTGCTTGCACAAACCTCACTCGGGCGGAATCCCCCCCCGCCCGTGAGGTTTGGCTCCCGCAGCAAGGTACCAGGTGAAGGACGAGTTATCTATCAGCGTAAATATTTACCCAGAGAAACGGGTCCGGCTGGGCAGTGTTAGGTAAGAGGGAGCTGTGCGTAGTGTTTGCTGCTGGAGGGGATAGGTGTGTGTGTGCAAAGTTAATAGGGAGATGCGGGTAAGAGAGAAATCATCCAAATCAAGGCTTTTTAGGTAGAAAAAGGGAAAATAAAGGTCCCGTATCAATCTGTAAATTAAGGGGAGAGGAAAAGTCCTGTCTCATCCTAAACAAGATAAAGTGAGGTAATCATCTTGCCATCTATTTTCTGAATTCCACAAAATTCTGAATGGTTACTGGCAGGAAATAAGATCAGGGAAGGGCTTTTTTTGTGTGTTCCGCTGGTGCTTGAAACCACGTGGTTAAAAAACTTGATCTCAGAATAGCATTGTCCCTGCCTGCAGGGAGGATATGTTAGTTAAGCAGTTCCAGATGGAATTTCAGCTCCTCCCTCTTGCTTCACAGATGCCGGAAGCTGTGCAAACTCAGGACCAACCAATGGAGGAGGAGGTGGAGACCTTTGCCTTTCAGGCTGAGATTGCTCAGTTGATGTCTCTGATCATCAACACTTTCTACTCCAATAAGGAAATCTTCCTCCGTGAGCTGATCTCCAATTCTTCAGATGTAAGTATCAAAACTAGCCTTGTTAATTCTGACAATTATAGAAATTTTCTAGGAATAATCAAGGAATGTTAAAGGTTGTCTCTCCTTTTACAGGCTCTGGATAAGATCAGATATGAAAGCTTGACTGACCCAAGCAAGCTGGATTCTGGAAAAGAGCTGAAAATTAACCTGATTCCAAACAAGCATGATCGCACTCTAACCATTGTGGATACTGGCATTGGGATGACCAAAGCTGACCTGGTCAACAACCTTGGTACCATTGCCAAGTCTGGCACCAAGGCTTTCATGGAAGCCCTGCAGGCTGGGGCTGATATCTCCATGATTGGTCAGTTTGGTGTCGGCTTCTACTCCGCCTACCTGGTTGCTGAAAAGGTGACAGTGATCACCAAGCACAACGATGATGAGCAGTATGCTTGGGAGTCCTCAGCTGGAGGGTCCTTCACTGTCAGACTGGATAATGGTGAGTGTTCAGTGTTCCTGCTCAGTGAGGCTTTTTAAAGGCTCATAGCCTGCCTTGGAAAAGACACAACATAAAAGGAATTAGTAAAGGGATGTGTCACATCAGGCATAAGTCCAAGTTCTGTCTTGCAGTTTCAGTTTGGTATAATTGATACACATGAAATACCTGGGTAAATGGTGCATTAAGCAAGCTTTTGGAGTTTACCCATGGAAGAATATTTGTAAGACCTCAACAACTCTGTATGCAGAATTCTTAAATACTCTGAACGGAGTAACATCTTCTGAAGCTTTTTTGAAATACATGTAGAGTTGTTTTTATACACAGAGCCTTTATTTTGCTAGTGGTGGAAAAATAGCTGATGGAACAATATGTTCTCGAGGAGTCACTAAGTCTGCTGCATCACAGTAAAACACATCAACTCCGTTCTAGGTGAACCTCTGGGCCGTGGAACAAAAGTCATCCTGCACCTTAAAGAAGATCAAACCGAATACCTGGAAGAGCGGCGGATCAAGGAAATTGTGAAGAAGCACTCTCAGTTCATTGGCTACCCAATTACACTCTTTGTACGTACCTCAGTTCAATTCCTAAAGAAGTATTCCTACTTTGACATGTGAGACTTAGTGTAAGGAGCTGTCAGTCTTTATTTGGTTAGTTTCACTTCTTCAAGACGTTGCATAGATGAAGCTCTGGGGAAAAAGTATGTTTTCAAATAAATAAGTGTCTTGTTTCCAGACCATTAAATAATCTAGATGTATTGTTAGAAATGAATCAGTGTAATAAAACTGTACAGTAAGAACTTGGGTCATAGCACGTGGAAACACCACCACTTGTGTCAGAATGAGAATCCTTGGAGTGTAGGAGGGAGAGCCTGACACTCCATACGTGGAGTTTCCTGGCTTTGTGGGGCTGCGATGGGTACCTTAAGAACTGTTAGTGAATTTACAGCTTTGGCAATTCAATTACTGTTGCTCTTTTGTAGGTGGAGAAGGAGCGGGATAAGGAGGTGAGTGATGATGAGGCTGAGGAGAAGGAAGAGGAAAAAGAAGAGAAGGAGGAAAAGACAGAAGATAAACCAGAGATTGAGGATGTTGGTTCTGATGAAGAAGAAGAGAAGAAGGATGGAGATAAGAAAAAGAAGAAGAAGATTAAGGAGAAGTACATTGATCAGGAAGAGCTCAACAAGACCAAGCCCATTTGGACCAGGAACCCAGATGACATAACCAATGAGGAATATGGAGAATTCTACAAGAGTCTGACTAACGACTGGGAAGACCACCTGGCTGTCAAAGTAAGTTTTTTTTTCTCTTGAGGTACTACGGTTATTGTACATCTAGATACATGAACTGCAACATACAGCACTGAAGTTAGGTTGGTTAACATGCTGCTGAACTGCTCCATTGTGTATTGGTGTTCATAATCTGGATCAAACTTCTTTCAGTCAGGAAGTGCAGTGCCTTCCAGTTTATAGTTTAGTCACAATGTCTAACTTAATTTAAAACTAGGTAACATAAATATAAAATCTGATCAAGTTTGTAATTTGCCTTTTGAGAAGGTTTTGTGCCTGTTAGATGGCAGGAAGTGCTTTTAAGAACACATTAACTTTCTAAATGTCAGTATGCTGTCACATACGACACAGTGTGTCAGTGGGAGGGAAGTGCTTGTTCCTGACCAGTGTCTCAGCTGCTCTGTTAATCTGATCTCCAGTGGTTGAAGTTTGTTTTCTGAGCTTAAAGAGCTGCTAAATGGTTACACGGTGGAACCATGCAAGTGGACTAAAACAATCACCTTGCTTTCTCACAGCACTTCTCTGTGGAAGGACAGCTGGAATTCAGGGCTCTCCTGTTTGTCCCACGGCGTGCACCCTTCGATCTGTTTGAAAACAGGAAGAAGAAGAACAATATCAAACTGTATGTGCGCAGAGTTTTCATCATGGACAACTGTGAGGAGCTGATCCCTGAATACCTGAGTGAGTACCATTCTGGGGAAAGTGTTCCCTAAAATGTATGGGAAACTGGTTAGCCATCTGTGGTTTCCTTTTGTATGTAAAGAAATTTTTGAAAAAGGGGAAGACTTCAGTTTTAAGCAGTTGTTGAGTGCTTAAAGGTAATGCTTAGTTCATGTTTTCTAGAGTTTTATAGAAGTTAATTCATAATTTCTAATGGACAGAGCCAGATGTAGCGAGAGTGATTGGATAATTATTTGCTTGAGACTAACAAAGGTAATTCTGTTGTTGTGCAGATTTCATGAGAGGTGTGGTAGACTCTGAGGATTTACCTCTGAATATTTCTCGTGAGATGCTGCAGCAAAGCAAGATTCTGAAAGTGATCCGGAAGAACTTGGTGAAGAAGTGCTTGGAACTTTTCACTGAGCTGGCTGAAGACAAGGAGAACTACAAGAAGTTCTATGAGCAGTTCTCCAAGAACATTAAGGTTAGTAGTCTTTCTGCTGAACAGTGCTGATACTTGCAGTTGCAGATTGTTGTGTCTGAGCTACTGAACTAGCACAGTTCAGCATTTACCTGAAGGAATCACTCAGTGATATTTTTTCTTCCTACTTTTTGTAGCTTGGCATCCACGAGGACTCGCAGAACCGCAAGAAGCTCTCAGAATTACTGAGGTACTACACATCTGCATCTGGTGATGAAATGGTTTCACTGAAGGATTACTGCACTCGGATGAAGGAAAACCAGAAACACGTCTACTACATTACTGGTGAGATGGGGACTCAAATGGTCTGAAATGCCCACGTTGTACATAGATTTACCTTCAGGGGGATTTAAAAATGCTGTTACAGGGTTCCCAGTTCCCCTGCTTGGCAGGAATGGGAAGCATTTTTTACCTGGGATTCCAGGTCTTGGAAATTTGCTTCAAGATCAGCGTAGGAGTATTAGATGCTTGAGTGTCAGTTTAAACAGCTTGAGTGTCTTTGGGCTGTCAGTGCCCCTTTTTCCTGTGGTGGGGCTGTGAAGTAGCACAGGTTTGTAGAGGCTCTGCAGGGACTGAACAAGCTGCTGGTGGTGCTGAGGCTCACCTGTGGTGGTGTTTGTTGTAGGTGAAACCAAGGATCAGGTGGCCAACTCCGCTTTTGTGGAGCGTCTGCGCAAACACGGGCTGGAAGTGATCTACATGATTGAGCCTATTGATGAATACTGTGTGCAGCAGCTGAAGGAATTTGAAGGCAAGACCCTGGTGTCTGTAACAAAGGAAGGTTTGGAGCTTCCAGAAGATGAGGAAGAGAAAAAGAAACAGGAGGAGAAAAAAGCAAAGTTTGAGAATCTTTGCAAGATAATGAAAGATATCCTTGAAAAGAAAGTAGAAAAGGTAAAATTGGTACTTTACCTGTGTGTAAAAGTGCAATCTAAAGTCAGTTTGGGGTAAATAATTTATTTGCTAAAATGCTTAAATTACAAACTTGTGCTTTGTATTCCTTCTGCAGGTTGTTGTGTCCAATCGTTTAGTTACTTCTCCATGCTGCATTGTAACAAGTACGTATGGCTGGACTGCCAACATGGAGAGGATTATGAAAGCACAGGCACTAAGGGACAACTCCACGATGGGATACATGGCAGCAAAGAAACACTTGGAGATCAATCCTGATCATTCCATCATTGAAACACTGAGGCAGAAAGCAGAGGCTGATAAGAATGACAAGTCTGTGAAGGATCTTGTCATCCTGCTGTACGAGACAGCACTCCTGTCCTCTGGCTTCAGCTTAGAAGACCCTCAGACACATGCCAACCGCATTTATAGAATGATCAAACTTGGGCTGGGTAAGTCAGCTCGGGTTGTGTTGTCTTGGTCCTGCTTCGTGGTGTGGAAAATGAACCCCTCAGGTGGTTGAAGTGCTGTGGAGATGAAAGGTTGGGGTTGTGCTGTCAGCATTAATGGGGTGTGTGTTTCCTGCACAGGCATTGATGAAGATGACACTGCTGCAGAAGAGGCCAGTCCAGCAGTCACTGAGGAGATGCCACCTCTTGAAGGAGATGATGACACATCACGCATGGAGGAGGTGGATTAAACCAGTTTACAGGAACTCATGAATGTTTCCTTGGCTAATACGAATAAGTTATATTTTGTATATTATGAATGTTACCTGCCAAAAAAAAATCTTTGACACTTTGTCTGCATTCCCTCTTTATATTTATTTTCAAAGATGTTATACCTTTATTTTTGTTACATTGCTTTTTCAGCTGATGTGAGATACAAATGCCATTGAGGGAATATTTTCTTTAACACTGTACAACCCTAAACAGGCAAGTAAGGAGTAGTTATTTTTGTCTGTGTTAGCTGGTTGCAGGTGGCAGGGTTTTTGACTTATTCTTAATTGCCAGAAATGCAGAAAGAAGTACTGAAGGTGGGAAAACATCAGGGTGTTCAAGTTTGTTTAGTGTTCCACAGCTCTTCAACTCTTTAAGTGTTTAACATACAGTACCTAGTAACTAGGTATGTAGGAGAGCTGAATCTCTTTGGGAAGCTTTAATCCTTTGCTCCTAACAAGGTCTTGATGTTTAAAGTTGTTTTTTATACTGTTCAAGGATTCTGGATTGCACTCTACCATAGAATAGAATCCACTGTAAATCTCTATTGTGACTTATGCAACTCTGCATGTACAGTTCAAACCTAGAACTGTAAGAATAAAAGTGTTAAGAATTGAGCTGTGTCACTGCCTTGTCTGTTCACACTGAACTAGAACTGCTCTGACCATGCCCACAGAATTGCTGCTCTGGATCTTGACCTCCAGCTGCTGCTGTGCTCTATCTATAATTAATAGGGGATGCTTGGAGATCCCTTCAAACCAGTGCCACACCAGACCAGGAACCAGCTCTGGAAAAGTTGCTTGCCCCAAGTTTGGGTATAATGCATGTTGCTGTTTGAGTGACAGTCCTGTCCTGTGGTGCTGCTGGGAGGTGAACAAGTGCTTTTACCTGAGAACTTCTCAGTTTCACATCACACAGCCTTCCAGGAACCCACTTGGTTACGCTGCATTCTGTATTCCTTGGTGCTTGTCTTGCAGTAGTAAAAAGAAATTAAAGTCTTGGTAAGCAGCTCCATCCAGCAGCATGCCCTTGGGGGCCCTTTTGTTGACTTCAGCCACATTGTATTTGGTATTTGCAATGGCATGAATTCAGTGAACTGATTTTAGAGGAAGAGGGGTTTAAGGGCAAATTCTGACTATCTTGTCTTGCTGGTTTCTTGTGTCCAAATTGCTGCTCCATGATCCAGGAGCTCACAGTATAAAATATTTCACATGTGTGACAATGGTGTGGTGGTGCCCTTTTTGTACTAAAGTGAAAGGATAGTGTTTCTGGTCCTAACTATTTCACAAGCACCTACTCTCGCTTTCCTGCAAACTAATTCAAAGTAGTTTATCTAAGTTGTGGCGTTGTAAGAAGTCATGTCCAAGCAGCACTGAGGGCAGGGAGTGGCCAAAGTTTGGGGGTAGGGGCAGGCAGATACTGCTGCAAGTTGGTAAACTCACTGGCCTTGGGCCATTTGCTTCAAGCTGGTCTGCACGTCAGCTGACTAGACCAAGGTGATCACACAGTTGAACATCTGAATTTTTTCTCAAAGATACGACAAACAAAAAGATGGGATGTGAAAATCAACTCTTCCACACCTCATTCTGTACTGTGACATGCTCAAAATCATTTCAAATTAGTTACCTCACAGAAGTCTGCAGAAGAGACGGGTGCCTGCATGTCAGTGAAAGGAGCATTGTCAAAGCGAGAACAATGTCCCTGGAGAGTGGGGCAGGCGATGTGGTTCCCCCACAGCCCTGCCTGGGGACTGTGTGAGATGTGCTTTGGACTCGGTGTTCCTGTGCCTCGGCAGGAGCTGCTTGTGCACCCTGGGTGAGGTGTTGGTGAGTTCCATCCCCGCCCCTCAGTCATGGATACACTGCTGCTGTAATAACAAACATGCCATCAAGCCGGATGCAGAAAGGGAGTTACAGTCTCTAATGCGTGCACCGGGTTTGACTTTCAGTTTGGTTTGTGAGTGACAGAAGCAATGATCAGGAGAAAAAGGCTTCTGTGATGTTCAGTGTTGGAAGTTACCAGGAGAGCAGACTTCAGCAAGCTTTGGGTTATTGCTTCAAGACCTCTGTCAAAAAAGCTGATTCTAGAGTATTGTATCAAAACTAAGGGAGATTCTAAGGCATGTGTGACTAAAATGTGTTTTACAAAATCTTCCATAGTGCATAGAAAATGGTGAGAATATCTTCCAATTAGTAACTGTAGATTAAAATTTACAGTGACAATGTTAAAGACTTTTCCACTTGGTCAGTGATGGCACAAGTTGGCACTTTGTTTGGCACTCCCTGCCCTCAGTGCTGCTTGGACATGACTTTCTTGAAAACTAATTTAAGAGAATAATTCAGGTCAAACTTGTAGGTTACCTCCAGTACTTCTTGCCCTGAGAACATGCTGGGTGTTTTGGAGTCATTCCCTGCATTACACTGAGCAGCCAGACCATAAGAAAGCCTGGACTCAAGGGAAATCAGAGCTTGCTGGGGCTGGCACAAATTCTGTGCAGGGTAGAGAGTGACGAGGAGAGGCAGAGCTCTGAGCAGTGGGAAATGATGGAATGAACCCTGGAGCGAGTGTAGCTGCACCTCTGTGATCCTTGGCCAGCTCCTTGTTCCCACAGCAGCCACAGGGCCATGGCCTTGCCTATGTGCCCTGGGACGTGAACACCGAGAGCCCCCTTGGAATTCTGTTGTGTGTCTGTAATCGCTGCCTGGCCCTGCCCAGGAGGGCACAGGAGCAGGTGTGCTGTGGGAGCCTTGGGCTGTGCTCACCCTGGCAGCCACCCTTTCATCTGCAGCCCCTCACAGACCAACCAATCCATGGAGCCTGGGGCCTTGTTGCTAACAGCTGTAAAGAATCCGTAGCTAATTTTGGGCAGGCTTTTGTGGGAGTAACGACTCCCAGCCTTGTATTTGGGTGAAGCATGGTGATCATATGTGCTCATTCAGCTCAGCTGGTGCTGCAGGCATTAGCACAGCCTCCTTAGCTCCCACTTCAGTGGTGGGAGGTGCTATGGGGTGTTGAGTGAGATTCTTGGTTGCTGAGTTTGGAAATGGTTGGAGATTCTGAAGAAAGGGAGTAATCAGATGGTTTTAGTCTGGGTAGAGAAGGTAAGGAGATGAAAAGTCAGGTGTCTGGGAAGAAAAGAGGTGTAAAGCAACAGGGTCTAGCTCAGCTAGAGGCTAGAAGGCCGGGGGGCTTGTGAACTGCTCCTGGGACAGCTGCTGTCATTGTCACCCCCACCTGTGAGTTGGGACTTGTCCCTGGTGCCTTTTCAGAGCAACAACCCACTGTTGGCTTTAGAGCGAGATGTTTGTTTTGCTGAGATTCTTATACAGTAGTACCTTCTGCACTGTGCAGAAAGATGCAAAAAAGCCAGCTAGGGAAGAAAGAGATAATAGGAAGAAAAAGAATTTGATTTGGAAGAAAAGTAAAAATAGTTCCTCATTTCCTATAAAAAGAACCAGATAAAAAGCAATGGAGATGTGGCTTTTAAAGGGTCAAATCAGATCTGCTTCTTTGTGAAAAATAGACCTGATCCATAGTTCTCCAGTAACTCTGAAAAAATACCCGGTATTTAAAAACAGTATAATTGCTGTGCTGGATTGTAAGTGATTAAGAAGGATGCTCAGAAAGCTTTGTGTGTCCATCACAGAAAAGGCACACAAATGGGCGGCTCATCTGTTCCAGCAAATCACAGGAAGAAACATTGATCACCCTGGCTGCCTCTGGAGGGAAGAGTGGGTTCCTCCTCTTGCCTCTTCTGTCAGCCTGAGCCTTGTGTGAAGAAAATGGGGCTCCAGGAAATTAATTGGTGAGAGCGGAGGGGAAGTGTCACATCCCTGGCTACCAGGCCTTGCAAACTGGATGTGTGTGCATGTGTGTGCATACATGTGCTTTTAAATATATATAATACATATATGTGTGTGTGTATTTTAAATGCACGCTTGGGAAATGTAGTGACTAAAGGAGTGCAGGCCCCACACAGCCAGCGCTGCTGCAGAGCAGCCTGCAGCCTTGCAGTGGCACAAAGGGAGGGTTTCACTCTTGAGTTTTCTTGCTAAATTCCCTCTCTTTTGAAGGAGCAGCTCTCCAGGTGGAGGAGGTTGATGGGGGCTGTGTGAGGGCGGCGGAGCCCAGCCCATAAAGCTGGAGAGGAGGGAGGGGCTGTGGCCGGGATGGCCTCGGCTGGGAAGAGGCAGCGGCGGAGGAAGAGGAGGGAGGCTGGGCAGGCCTTGGAGGGTATGGAAGAGAGGGAATGTAACGGGAGGGAATGTATGGCCGCTGAAACAGAGCCCTGAAGGGAAGGAGGGGCGTGGGTGGGGGTACAGGGACTGAATTTTGGGAGTGGGGAACAGAGGGCTGGCTTATGGCTCAGCTTTGTGTTTATCCCTCTCTAGTTTGATTGTGTATCTTAAGTGCAAATACCTCTTTAAGGATTCAGAAAACTTGTAGTGTGTACAAGGAAAAAAAACCCAACACCCTATGTTCTCGTATAAGCTTCTTTAAAACAACTTATATTTTCCTCATGCTGCATGAAGGACTAATGAATGAAGTCATGTGGTAGAAGACAGTGGCTGCTTCTTATTTATATTTAAACAGAAGCTGTCTTTGATTGAGAGCTTAACACAGACTATGTGAAGGACTGATCAACTTTTCTAGCATAAAGGGAGTAGCCATGTCTGGGCATTTTATCTCAGAGAAGTTTTTCTCTAATGTGCTCTCCTACCCTCTGCCTGTTTCAGTAGATGCTCAGGAAAAGGAGGATTCTGTTAAAAGCCCAGACTTCATAGAAAGACTGGCACGAAAATACACGGTAACTTTTCTAATTGCTTCTTCTCTACCTCCCTATTAAAACACAATTCAGAAAGTCTTTGTTGGTTTGCTCTTGGCCTGATGGTGCAGCTGGCTGGGCTGGAGAAGAGAGCATGAACAGGTGTGGATGAGTTCATTAAAATGGGAGGGAGGGAGGCAGGCAACCCCTCCACTTCTGTGCTACCCTCTGGGGACTAGGGGAGCTATTTGTAAGGTCACTTTCTAAGCAAGAGCTTTAGAGGGTGTTTTGAGTCATCCATCTGCAGTTACCTTTC
The DNA here is from genome assembly GCA_018697195.1 of Certhia americana. Lineage (NCBI taxonomy): Eukaryota > Metazoa > Chordata > Aves > Passeriformes > Certhiidae > Certhia > Certhia americana. Next base: position 52,350,696 of record CM031861.1, on the reverse strand, counting down.
TGAGCTGTAGGGCCACCAAATGCAAAGAAACAAACAGAAGTGCAGTGCAAACTAAAAATTGTTTTGTAAAGTTACTCACAAGCCTGGAGTAACCATTCTTAGCAAGTGTGAGACGTGTTCTGGACTGCTTCCCTTTGTTTTTGGGGGTGAGGAGCAATGAGAGGCTTCTGTTTTCCCCTTATGCCTCACTCACACAACCTAACCAGCACCACAACTGTGGGATATTTGGAAAGACAAGCTGGCTGCAGATGGGGAAGCTTTGGAGAAACTCAGCACCTACAGATGGTACTAGAATTTCAGCTTCAGCCTGAAGCTGCAGTAACTTCTGCTTTAAGTGGCATTTCTTTCCCTTTCTCCTCTGCAGCAGAAGTGCACAGTGGAGTCAAGCACAGAGTCTGAGTCTGAATCCAGGGCAGAGGTAAGGACTGTCTGAAGTGTTCAGATGGTGATGTGATTCCCTGATGTGTATCCAGCTCTTCCTTTAGCCACACTAGGGAGCAACCAAGGCATGTTGTGGGGTTGTTGATTCTGCGACTGGAAAAACCCCAAACCCAATACTACCCCTTCCTTCAGGTTCTTTTCTTACCACTGTTACTAACTTTAGAAAAGTTGTTTCTAGGGGGATGAGGCAGGAAAGAGATAGTGTTTTAGGCAGACAAATGCTAAGAAAGTGCTGACCTGGAGTGTTCCTGGTGGTTAACTTTCAGCAACAGGTCCAGTGGGTTTTCTACAATTCTGGGTGGAGAATCTCTGCGTTCTGACTGTCCCTTTTGGAGGAGATTAAGAGCAGCTCTGTTGCTGTGGCAGTTAGTTATGGATATTGGTAACTTCTTGAACATTTTTCTGTCAACCCAGTGTGTTTAGTGTTAGTGAAAAGACCTGATGTTGGAGTGGAGAACAAAATACTTAATTTGTGAGTAAAACACTTTGGAATTGATGCTCACTGTTGGTCCATGTGTTTTGTGACTTGGAGAAGCTGCCTGTCAGGAATCTGTCACCACTTCACCTTCCAGAAGGGTCAGGGCGAGGCTGGAGTTGTCTGTGTTCTGGGAGAAGCCAGGTTGGAAGTCCAGCTGTGTGATGGCTGGGCAGGGTGGAAGGGGGCTTGCACAGGTCCCAGCCTGAGCAGAGAGCTGAGAGGGCTGGGGCAGGTGCCAGGCCAGGACTGGGGGATTTCTGTGCTCTTTGGAGAAGCAGAAGGGCTTTGTGGGGGGTGTCTCAGTCCTTGAAGCAGCACAAGTCACAAATGGGCTTTTACTTCTGCTGAAGCCTTTGGTTTCCTGTTAAGCCCAGATTGCTGAGCCCTGCTTTGTCTCAGCTGTGCCCAGTTCTCCCCCTTCCCACTGGGAGCAGCATGGCACTGACTGGCAGTGTGTTCTCTGAGCACCTGCGCTGGATCCTTTTCAAGAACTTTCCCACTTTCCTTGCTGTTGTTAATTTCCTTCCCTTTGTGAGATTTAGTTGGTGGTGCTTGCTTTCTAAAGGGAGTCTCCCTGCATAGCTTTTTTTCTTTTTTTTTTTCTTTAAATTAATAAGCCCAGAGTCTAAGCACTATTTTGGGATTTCAAATCATCCCTATGTGAAAGAACAAAAAGGGATCTGAGTGGGAGGGAAGCTCTCTAAATTGTATCCTGACTACTGTTATTTAAGTGCTGTTTTGGTTTGTTTTTCTGGTGGTAATTACTCATTGTTCTGTTTAGCACAATGCTTTAAGTGCACTAAGACTTATCATAGCTCTATTTTAAGTTAACTTTACCAAACCTTTAAAAGTTAGACTGAGACACATTATTTAATTGTCTTTTAGTAAAGTGACAATCTGTCTTCCTCTTCTCTAGGATTTCCACCTAGTCTGTTTTTCATTTGGTAACTTATGGGAAAGTGCCTTATAAACCTCTGTTAACTTCTCTTAACTAGGTTGTGCCTAGCCTACTTGCTGGAGGACTCAAGAAAGCAAAGGAAGCCAGGGGACTACAAGTAGGTTTTGGTATTATACAGTTCTTGGTGTCACATTCAAAAACTTAAATACAGGTAGGATTGTGTGGATAAACAGAAAAGCTTCCACAGTAAGTCTGTGACTTAGGTTGAAAGGGATTTTAAAGTCCGTTGTATGTTGCATCTTGTTTTGCTTTTTTTTTTTAAGGACAAATAAGCATCCACCATGTTTAGTGATGTTTATTTTAGTTTTTAGATCCTTATGATGGTGATTCAGAGGATGCATCTGCTCACACTGACTGTGATATAAAAGATGCCCCACGGATGAAGAGTGCCTCAAAAGCAATGCCTTTGGAGGATGCTGATACTTCAGAAGATGAAGAATCTGTCCGTAATCCTCCAAATGTCAGTGAAATTCAGGCAATAAATGACTGTAGAGCAGCCCTGGAGCTTTCCGGCCTTGAGAAGGGTCCATTGCAATCACCTGAGCCACTCCCAGCCAGGGAAGCATTTACCCCCAGCGGGCTGACACCTGTCCACGCCCTACCAATGGCTGTTAACCCTTCAGTCTCCGCGGATCTCCCTGCAATGCCGACTGACACTGCTCCACAGCCCCTGCTCGCAGCTCACTGTGATGGCACAATGGCTGAGCAGCCCATAATTAAAAGAAAACAAGGGATTCCAGCTCCAGAGGGTGCTAGTGAAAAACTAAAGAGAAAGAAATTCCGTACAACCTAATCTAAGGGATGAATAAATCATTGGACAAATTGTTCTGAAGGATCATTCAGGCAGAGATTTCTTTTGCAGAGTGTCCCTGCCTCAAGCCTGTTTCAAATGCACTGCATTGTAGTGTAAGCTCTGAGATCCACCTGAAAAATGGAATCAAACAAGCTGGGTGGCAATTGCAGTGAAAACTAGCGAAGGTATATCCACAGCATGACAGACAAGCTTGGTGCCCAGGTCCCCTGGAAGCACCAGCCCCAGCTCCTGCGTGCAGTACCTGGAAGCAGCTGCTCAGTTTCAGTGTAATTTCACCAGCACTGACAAGGGTTTGTCAGGGAGGAATAGAAGAATGACCCTGTGGCTGCAATTACCTTCCAATAGCTATGGCTTGTCTGGCACCTGCTTCATGTCATGTGGCTCTTGCTGTGTCTGACCTCCCTCAGAGTGGTGAATGATACAGGTTTGACTACCAACAGCTGAATTGCATCATGCTGAACTGACTGCAACTACTACTGGCAGTCCAGCATTTATTTTCTCTTTCAAAGGGGGAGAAATTGTCTAGTTGCTGTTAACACAGCTGCTCCTACCTCGTTTGACCAATGTTTTGAGCAGTTTCTGTGTAGCTGACAGATCAGTGTTTAACAGTGTGATGTGGAACACATTAGCTCAGAACTTCTTAGTGAAAACAATCATTCAGGAGCTGCAGGAGTGGTGCCCATGGATGTGAGGCCAGTTAGGGAGTAAAAACTGTGTCTCCCTGTATGGTAATTTCTTTAATCAGGATTGGAATCTGGGTAGTCCATTTGAATGGGAGAGGAAGTACTAACTATGGAAGTATAATGATGGTTTGAAAGATGTTAGTACCAGCAACTTGTGAAAGCATTTGTTTTGTACAATTGGCAGACATTTTTAGTTTCCAGTTTCTTTCATAAGATGGAAAATATTATTTAACTGCTAGCATCACACCCTTCCACCTGTATATTTATTTTATTAAAGCAACTTTTTTTTTTCATCCTTATTCCTCCAGCTGGAAATGGTTTTTAATCAGCTTGGAACAGTAAGTTTCACAGGCCTTTGCCCCAAGACAGAAGATACTGTTGGTTGCCCCTAGACTTGTCCAGAGGCAAAGACTCCTGCAGTGAAAACTGGGGAGTTAATTGGAAAAATCTCAAACAAACCAACAACCAACCACTTGCAGCTATAGATTTGTGTGTACTGCAACTAGGCTACAGCTCTCTCTGGAATGAAGACTTGTGAAAAGCTTAAGAATACAACGTTGGGATGCTGCCATGCCCCTCATTTTAAATCCTAGCTATTAGACACCTTAGCTCTCAGCCCCATCAGCTGAGGCCAAATAAAACTGAAAGCTCTGACTTTCAAACTGCAGCAAAACCCTAAACTCACCTAAAGAGGATTTCACTTAAAGCATTGGTTTCACACAGCATGGAAAAAACAGGACAGGAAAGGAGAGAAGTAAATGGAAAAGTAAGCCACATGGGATAGTACCTACTCACTGGAATATGTTTATTCAGTATGAGAATCCAGCTGTGGATTAACTTGTGAACTGAAAATGCACTTTTTTAAAATTCAGGCCTAATGCAGAAGTTAACATAAAAGAGCTGAAGAGTTTGGGAAGCTCAAGCTCTAGGATATTTGAGACTCTTGATCTCCCCATCAGCATTTGCAGATAGGTGGAACTGCTTTAGGCAGAGTTTTAATGGTAGCTGCAAGTGGTACCACAGCCCAGGTCGATGAGCTGTGCACAAACAGCAGTTGCTGAAAGGAAGGTGTGTATTCAGTGGAGCTGCCAACAGGCAGCTCTTGATTTAAGCTAATATTTCATACTGCAGCTGGTACCCAGAGCATGCTGCTAGCAAGAGATGCTTTTTTGTGTACAATGCAATTGAAATGATGCTGGAGGCAGTGACACCAATTCCAGACATGTTCTAGTGCTGGAAAGCAAAGTCTCTCATGAAGGCTGAAACAAAGCAAAGGCATTACAGTCATAACTCCTCTTGGATCATGATGCGTGTAGTTCTCATCTCTGTTCCTCACAACTGGGTAAGAACTGCACAAAGATTACACAATTCACTGGCCTGGGATTCACACTTTGTAAGGGAACAAAGCCAGCCAAGACAGTTCAGTTTCAGGGATTAATTTTGTAAAACAGTAGGGAGAGGGTAGACAGCAGAATTCTCTTTTAGTAAACAGCAAGCATTCAAAACAAGTATGTGAGACAGGCTGAGATGGCAATTTTTCCTCTCGGCACAGGCTTGTACTGTAGAACCAAACCTCTTATCACAGAAAAATACCAGAGCTGATGAAAGTCACTGCTTTCATAGGAGCAATCACTGAGGGAAGGGGCTCCCAGGATTTTGAGATTAGAAAGCTGTGTACCTGCATTCTTCATACACATCTTTGAACACCTGACTTTAGCCACTGTCATAAAGGACAAGTGTTCTGAGAGGATGGTCAGAAAGGTAGAAATGCTTAGCCAATGAATTCAGAGTCAGAAAAAGCAAGCAAATGCCCAAACCATTACAGCAACCCAAGCAATTAGCAGGAACTCTGAGCTTCCCTAATTTAGTAACAGTTGGTCACGTGTAAGAGTCTCAAATAATACTATAACATTTAATAGCCTCCTCTTGGGTTACTGAGACACGAAGCTGGAGGCATATTTTCACCATAAAAGCAGTTTGAGGAAAAGGAAGCTCTGTGGTCAATAGGACAAGAAGTGGATGCTCCATCTTCTCAATGCATTGTAGCAGGTTATTTCAAGTAAGACCCAGTCCATTGCAAGTAATTAAAGCAAGGGCCTGAATTACCATAACAGATGTCAAGCTTTGTGTCTTAATGCACTGCAGACTTATATTCCACGGTTCCTGGTACTGGAGGTTAGCTCGAAGAGCAATTCATAGTTATTCTCTGAGAAGATCATGGGTATAGGTTTTCCAGACCAAAACCATCACTAAGAATTACATTAACAGAAACGGTCAAAATTTTTGCTCTATATTTTATTTAATACAACATAATCCATCAAATATCTACCAATAACCATCTAAAAATCTCATTCCATTTTCCTTCAATGAAATCTCTCTGGCCTGTCAGATTCCCAATGCACTGTCACCTTTCCAGCCAACTTGACACAAATCCATCTGCTAACCTACCTTGATTACAAAAGTACAGGTGAGCACTACATAGAAGACTGACACTTACTATAGCGTTAAGTAGTGAAAATAAATTTGTTCACTCAGTGCAGAGAACTGCAACACCACGCTCATAGAAGCTGCGGGGATCTTCCTTGGTGGCTATTTCAAAATCAACAGTGAAAATCAGATCAGCACGAGTGAAGTTCAGATAAACTGGCAAAGTAACCTGGGGAAAAACATCAATATAAAAGAGCTCTGTAAGACAGATGAAGAGTGTCACTGGTTTCTGTAACACTACATGGTACCAATGAGATGGGAATTTAGTCTCCGGTAACTCAGTACTCAAAATATGAGGAAAAACCCCAAGATTTAAAATATTCATAGATATTGCTGTAGGTATAAATTTGAGTTTTGACTTTAACAGCACTGAACAGCATTTTTTGGATGCCTCTCCTTTTTATCTATCTACAAAGGAAAGACAGTCAGCACTAGGTTGGTTTGCTGCTAGCTCCAAAATCAGGTATGAACTGACACCAAGAGTAATTAGAGAACACCAGTTTGATTTGTTGTGTCCAGTACAAGTATCCATAAAGCCTTAAGAACAAAATTGCTAGGGATATCTAAATATTTTCATCAATACTTACAACGTTTGCTTTTTTATCAGCGTTTGTCTGCTTGATCCAGCGAAGCTGTGTAATAGGCAGGACAGTTGAAATAGCATTGGAAAGTGACAGCTTGTTGTTACTGCATGTAGCTCCCTGAAGCTTCAGGCCTGCAAATTGCAATACAGTTTAGAGTTCTAAGAGCTTTCATACATCCAAAGGCTGTCTCACTCTATCATTTAAGGGCTATGTCCACTAAATGAAAAGTATTTCATACTGCAAAATGAAGAGGTTGTAGAGGTGATACACTATGCAATACCACTTCAATATATATTGAGCCCAGTCTTGAGATTTATTAGCATTTTAAGTTCTTCCCTAATGGCTAATATCAAATTAATCTGAAAATACTTTCAGAAACCGTCTATTAACTTTTGCAACAAAAGCATCTATTTCATTTGACATAGCCCATTTAGTACCAGAAACTTCTGAAAACATTTCAGAGCAAGGTCCCTTCCTTCAGCTAAGTTTACCTGTGACTCCAAAGCTGCAGGCATCCAGGACTGCGTTCTGGGTGGTTGTAACATTGACCTCAAGACAGAGTTCTTCAAGTGACCAACTGTTTGCTTGGGCAACATATTGTCTTGTAGCAGTAATATATGCCTCTGGTACAAACAGGCCACCGAGGCACACATGGATGTTCTATTTAAGGAGAGAAAATACAGGGAAAAAAAGTATTTCAGCTGCAATATTAATTAATGGCTATTATAAATCAGCAATCTACTTACAATTAAAATGTTCCTGCTACTACTGGAACACAGTGTAACTGCCAAGATGCTTTCTGCTCTAAGGCTTTGTCTCCTGTTGTTCCACCATACTAACGCTTTCTCTGATCTTTGTGCACAGTTACCCTGCTAAGCCTCATCACGCTGAGATCAGGAGATGCTCAGCAGTATTTATAGACATTTCAGAGAACATTGACTCAAATTCATTGACTGAGGAGCTGTTTAGAAGCCCCGATGTGAATACTCCAGGAAGCAGTTACACAACTCCACCAATAACCCCAAGAAGTCAGCACAAGGTACCTTCAGTTCTTTTGCTCCACCAGATGCAGCTGCCTGGGAAATATTCTGGAGCTGTTTAATGCGCTCACTGAAGTCAGACACCCACTGGATAACAGTCATACCAGCTGGCACTGTGTAATGAGACCAGCTACGAGGCAAAATACCTATAAAGATGTGATTAGAATTAAGTTTTGTTCATATACAAGCTGAAATTACACACTACATTGAAACTTTGAACACCTGAATTGGAGTATCAACCTCTATTTTAAAAGGCCCTTCAGTAAGTGAAAGCACTTTGAAAGATTACAGAGCAAATGGCCTCCAGGACTACTCTGTACTTAAAATGCCACCCAATTACAGACACCTTTCAAGAGCAGCTGCACTTACACACAGCTGTTTACTGTAATACCTAATCTTCAACTCTGCATGAAGATTTGAGTTCTTTAGAAAAAACCGAAGAGGTCTTTGTTTCTGTGTTTCAGAAAATGCTTTTGTTCAAATCACTACATATTACAACATGCAGCATGTCCATGAAAATTCCACATGTATGTACGATCTTTAAATAGAAATTCAGAGAACTTTTAATATTTTCTACAAGATTTTACAGGACCAATACTATTCATTTGGTGGTATAAAAATTACTTTGCTCTGTCACAAGTCAGAAATTGAGAGAATTTAGTAAGATTTCAGCCTATAAGTTAAGCTGCTAATATAAATTGTACAAAAAAGCCTAATAATATTACTTATAATTAAAGCATAACTTCTATATTATTCTTATAGCCTAATTATTAGGCTATTCTCAGCTTCAACTTGAAATCTCATATCAAGCCAATGGGAATTTATGCTCAACTTTAAATATTACTTGTGTCAAATTGCAAAGTCTATCCACATTTTTCTATTATTTTTGGTTTTCTTTTTAAGCTGCTGACCACAGCAGCCTCTTACAGAGTGCAAGAAGCAAAGAGAGCTCCAGGAGATGAATTTGAAGTCCCATACCTTTCACCAGCTCATTTATCAGTGTACGCAAATAGTTGGTTTGTTTCTTTTTCCCTTCACACACTTGAACCACGTCTGCCAGGTCCTGACGAACATCCTGGAGCAGCTTAGCTCCCATTTTCACCTCTCTCTCAAAGAACCGGAACAAAGGATCCTGATGGTCAAAACATTCAAAGTAAGCTGCAGATCAAAGTTCTTGCTGGAAAACTGCTATGAAAAACAACTCCAAAATTCTTGGTGAACAGAGCAGTGAAACTGTGACTACAAGCATTGAAAGTGAAGATGCAGCCTGTGGTGCAGAAAGTGACTGCAGAAACTGTTTTACAACCAACAATCTCCTCTCTCTTGGAGAAGCAAGAAAGTAGATGTCACAGTTGAACAATTAATGCAAACTGCCTGGCTAGACTGTTTGCCACTGCATTTCTTCAAATACCACCCAAAACACATAAACCAAGTTTTATGAGCATTTCAAGAAACCTAGGTCATTACATGGCTATGGCACTCAAAATCAGAACCAATGTTTCCACTGACCCCTCAGCAGTGTAACTGGTACTTGCATATCACAATGTACCTGAACTTGTGCTTTTCCTATGCCCACATTAAATAAAACATAGTTCTTACTTTAATGTTTTCCACAGTCCGCTTCAGGTGGTTTAGAGTTTGTGGGATAAGGTGAAGCCAGTTAGAGGCTGTGGTATGAAGTGTTCTCATCCAGGCTGGGCGTCCATCTGATGTAGAGTCAGTTCTTGTCTTCTTCTCAGTTTCTGCATAAGCCAGATCATCCTCATCCTCCAGCATCTGCATTTTCAGCATTTTACTGATCATATCTATGCCTAAACCAGAAATTTTGCAATTAGAGAAGCAGTGGCATCAAGACTAAAACATCCCACTACATGCAAGAACCAAGACTTTCCATTATTCCTAATCTTCTAGACCTAATTGCCCAGCTGTAGGTGGCTTCAGAAGCTTACAATAAAGCTTTCCAGAATCAAGATAGGAGCTTGCCAACTAGAAGATTAAATGTGACTGGCTTTTTTGATTCCTGGTCAGTTTTTGGACTACTCAAAGCCCAATTATGTTGAGGGAGAAGGAGAAAGCTATTGACTCTTTAGCAAAATTTGTATTTCTCTTCGCCTTTTTAGTTAAAATGGTGGCCTGGTAATCTATGGAAGACGTTGCTGAAGTTCTGGATTTACCTTGTGTAGTGAGAAGAACTTTCTCCGCATTATTTGGCAGTCCCAGCCACGATGGAGTTTGTGTATCTGGGAGCATCTCAACCCACTGGACAAACTCTTCACGCCTGCAAGGCAGAGTTTTAATATTCATTAAAGGGTTTTCTTTGCTAGAATGCCAAGGTAATGCCTGGCCTGAGATAGATGTTTACACAGCACAGAAATACAGGTTATGTGCTTGATTTGCTGTTTCTCTTTATGTGCAGTTTTCTAATTAAACAAAAAAAAGTTTTAAATAAGAAATCAGAATGAGGAAAAAATGATACCTGATTCCATCTGGCATCTGAATATCTTTGTGTCCATCAACCTTGCAAGCCAGTTTGAATTCACTGTCAAAACTTAAGGTAGTGAACAGACGTTCCAAGAAAGTGTTTAACAAACGTTGATCAAATTCATTATCGATACGACCTCCATAGATAGACTGGGCCATCAGAGTCTTCAGTGCAGACCAGGGGATCTTATCAGGGGAAATGTTCTGGCGACCCTATAATTCACACGAAACGATTGTTGAATTGCCAACAGGTTTTTTGTGCCTATTCATTTAACTTCCTTAATTTTTCCAGAACAGACTGTTTCAGTGAAGATCCAAAGTAATCTGTTACCCGTGCCTAAGTACACAACACTACTTGCCTTCGCTGTATCATCCAGCCAGGTATCCACTGTGTCACAGGCAGATCTCAGGTCAGATTCCCCAAACTCATACTTCTTGGACCAACCCAATGGAGCATAGCGCAGGCGCTCTTGGATAATGGCATGGAACCAGGCAAGGAGGAAATACAAACGAGCACGCTCATTTGGAGACTAGACGTGAGGAGAAAGAAAGATACAAAACCAAACTGTCACTCAAGTGAACTGGTAACACCAAAGCCTGCTAAAAGACTAGAAAGTATCAGGTTTAATGCTAGATTGCTACTGAAACTGAATACATTCTACCAATAGAAAAAGCAACTTGGGTGTGGAGAGAAAAAACACTTCAGGTACTTCTTAGTATCTGAGGTTTTAACATATAAGGCAAGATTTCAACACACGTGTTCTTCCATGTAGTTTCATCAAGACAAACCACAGCCTCACCTTGCACATTCTAGAAACTGGAATGCTGCTGAAGGTCCTCAGCATGTTTGCCTTTACACCAGGAGGAGGCTCAAACACGAAGATTCGGCCGGCACGTAACAAATTCACTGGCACCTAGAGAAGATCGATGAGCTCAAATCCAGTTGCTTTAGCCTTCCCTAAATTAAATTCCATCAGCTTGCATTAACTTCAAAACCTCATGGTGAACATGTGAAGTACTGCCTTTCTTTTGGAGGTTAGTGGAATCAGCAAAAGGAACAGGATGAAGTTTACAGTGACAATTCAGTTATCTGAAAGCAAGGCTAATAACTACCCTGACAGGTGTGTATTTTCCTTCTTCTTTACTGCAGAAAGGCAGTCATGAGAGAGCCTTCTCTGGGGAGCACTCTTAACTCTGCAGATCAGTTACTCTGCCAGATAATCCAATTTTAAATCAGCGTTACCTTTGGATTAATCTCCATGGTAAGGAAGAGTCTGAAGCAAGCATGGGGTTGCAGAGAATGCAGTTTCTTTTCAAGTTGCATGAGCCAGCCAGGAGCCAGGTGAACATTCTTCAGCATTACCCATCTGTGAATTTTAGAAACAGAACAAGTACTTTTTATTGAACAGTTAATGGATCCTGGCTGTGATCATCACAAAGAGTAACAAAAAATATCAATGCTACAGATTTCCCCCCCTCTTTTCAACTTTCCTTCTACATAGAATCAGCTATGTACTGTGAATGAGTTAACTTTCTAGTTTTGCAGATACAACCTACTTCTCCTGAAAACATTTAAACAGAAGATGTAAACAGATGTGTTTGCTATTACAAACTTAAATTCAAAAGATAGGCCTACTTTTTTGGTTTACTCACAGTTTTCTCTCTTTAACCAGTAGATAACTTCCCCCTTTTACCTTTCCATTAGGCAGTGTTCTAGCTGAAAATTAAATAGAACTTACCTTCCAGATTTCACTGCTGTGTTTATGGCTTTATCTGCTTGGTTAAACCCTTCAGCAGAACCTAAAAGACAGAAGGGTTACTTAACCTCTTACTGCTAACAATTTCATTTATGCTTGGCTGTTGAAATAAGGTACGCTCTTACCAATAGCAATGGAAGTAATCTGTGTATTCTGCTCAGCTGCAAGGTCTTCAACATGACCACTGGCATCATAACCAGGCACTGAACACATCAGCACAGGGGTATTTGGTTTCACCTGTGCTCCAAGAAGTTGAAAAGAATATGAATCAATCACTAGATAAATATGAGAATGCAGTAAGCTCAGTGTTTCTTCCCTCTGTACAACTAAAACCATTATGTTACTCTCAGTTTTACTTTAAAAGAAAGAAAAACAATCCACTCCTCATACCAGAGAAGGGTAAGTGGAAGAAATATTCATTGGACAGCTTAACTAACTGTGGAATGCATGCAAGGTGCATTAAGCATTTCAAAACCAAGTAGTTTACCTCTGTATCCACAATGTGTGTCAGATCTAAAGGCTGCTCCATAATGGACATGAAGGACTCTCCAAGATTTGTTGAAACAAAGGTATGTGCCATGGCCAACAAACGATCTGGACGGAAGGCCTGGATCAGAAGCAAGCGATGAATGGCCTGTCCAATGGGAGCTGGAAAGAGGAGACAGGATTAGATGACAGGTAAGTTATTCTTGACACCCTCCTCTCTTCAATTCTCCATTCAATTTCTTCCCATCTTGTTCTGAAGACTACATATTTAGAAAGTTAATTATCCTTTTGGACGATCTGATGCAACTTTTTAGTGAAATGCTTATATTCTGTTTTCAATTTGACAACTGAAAAAAAAATGTAAAGCTTCAGCTGGTTTACAAAATCTACAGGCTAGAATTATTGACGAATGACTTTGATTTTGAGGGACAACATCTTTTCACATCTTCTCACTCACAAAGCAATCTGCTCTTCTGCTAGACTTTGAAGTCATATACACTTGACTAGCATGGATAGAGTAGATAACCTAGAGCTGCTTCAGTTAATGGTCTGGCAGCTTTAATAAGCAGCTAGTAAATACAAGCTTAGAATCCTTAATTTAGAAGGCTACAGGAATGAGCCCATAATGATCAAGGACAGCAAAACTTCCTTTCAGATGGGGGAGGAAATGAAGGACAACAGTTACCCTCAAGTTCTCACTCTTAAAATATGAGCACTGACCACTAATGTAGCAAGAGGTACAACTGCAGGTCTAAACACTCTACTAGACCAGCCCTACCCTCAGAAAATCTGTGTCTTGGAGCTTTTTAGAGTACTGAGCTATCTCCAGACTGGCAATGATAAAGGTTAATCCAAACTATTCTGCAGTCCAATGAGACTGCAGAATTACGTTTCATCCTCAGTGGAAGACCAGATCACAGGTTAAGGTGCAGTAAAACCAAGTGTAGTAACCACTGCTTACAACAATTCGGTTTAAAAAAACCCAGTGAAAACAAACAAACCTCCCAAAAAACCCCAAAACAACCCAGAAGCAAACCCACTAGACTTGGGGTTCTTATACAATCCCAACTTAATGATTTTCTCAACCATTAAGGTCCAAAATTAAATTCTACTTTAGAATTGCTTTTAAGATCATAGTAACTGCTTAGATCACTACAGTAGGACTGATATGGACAGCAGTGAACCTTCACTTACTTGCAGGTTTTTCTTCAGTCCAAAGGTATGGTACAGTCTGTTCTGGGGAACTGCTATCCAGCCAGATACAGAATTGCTGTTTTGAAAAAAAAAAAGGCAAAAATCCTGAAGTTGAGTTTCAAGATATCAGAAATGTACCGCAAGGACATGTAAAACTCAAATTACACTTTGCCTATTATCCTATCTTCAGATGTGCCAAATCATTTCACTGATACGCCTCATTTCACTGATAGCCTCCAGCACCCCTGACTCTATGGATCTCTATTAAAGTCCCAGGCCAAGCTGTTATTTTACCCCAGGCTGAACAGTTTGAGAAAAATTCGATGTAGTAAAGAGAATTCAACTTCTAATATAAAAATTAGGCAGGGCAAGCCAAACAGGTATTATTTAAGATATGGACATAATTTGTGACACACAGTTTCACAGTCAAGACAAGGATGTATTTCTCTTTGAACACTTCAGTCATGAGAAGGTGCAGTGTTCAGCAGCTGAGTACTATCCAAATTGATTCCCCATAAGCATGTCCAAGAGCCCACCATTAATGAAGTTATGTATGGCGGGGGCTGCTCCCCTCTACTGCAATATTATCACACAATAGAGATACAGCAAAAAATACACAGTGTCACACTTTCTGTTACCATGGAAACCAAAGCTGGTTAACCACAAAGCCAGATGAATGGTGAAACTGTTTCTGAATGATCAACAGTGCTGGTCTTTGCAAGTTTAACAGCTGGGTTATGAAGGAAGTAAGAACATTAATTTCCACAACTACAACTAGTTAATCTTTAGGATTTCCCTTTCCACAGCAGGAGAGCTTACTTGTAAGCATGAAGCTTTTCAAGCAGACACCTGAAAAGCTTAACAACATAATTCAGTGGAGAGACAGACCCTGGGCAACACCTACCTCATCAGCTTGAACTTTTGAAACAAGGTCCTTAAATGCAGGAAGGCAGCTCAACCTCATCATTGCCTCTGTTTGCTCTACAGTCAAACCATTGATTTTGGGGAGAGATGCAGTGTTTAGTACAATCTCCTTCCCTCTCAAGAAGTGCTGGAATTCTGCATCATATGTAGGCTCCCTAATGTTAAGGAAAAAGAAGACTTTAGCTAGATGCCTTCAAGACAGGCCTCCTTTTTCCAACTGAAGCAAGAAAACAAACATTTACCCAATAGTGCCTTTCAGTTTGATCCGGGCCAACAACATAGCAAACGTTATGTGATCCTGGTGCAGCATGCCACGTGCCACTCGGTTGAAGGCCACCTAGGAACAAAACAGGGTAGTAGTGTAAGAAGCTTGGAATTCTGACCCTTGAAAAATTATTAAAGAATTACATTTATTAATTAAAAAACTGAACCTGAAAGAGATCCTTTGTGATGATTGAAAGACGATGAGTATGGTCTGTAATTCCCTTCAGATTTGGATTCTCATACAAGACATTGTGATAGATGTCCAAGAAAAACTGGAGGGAGTATTGGTACAGGAAATGTATCTGAAAGAGAAGAGAGTTTATTTTTTCTCTCCACAAGACTGCTGTTTGATAACCAACAGAGTATGCCTACCATACTGCAATATTGGGCAGTGCCTATTTAGCTTTAACCAGTAAGCACTCAAAGCTCCTGATAGGAAGAACTCAACCTACCTGTTTCAGTGACTCCATAGTAAAGTAGATACTGCTGCAAGCTGTAGAAAGAGGCAAGTACTGCTGGGAAACAGTCTCCACTTCTTGCATGACAATATCAGTCTCTTCTACTTTCCTGGTGACCTCTGCTGCTTCCTTCTTCAGGTTCTCAAGAGTAGTAATGATGGTGTCATCATCCAGGATACGTCCCTTCACTTCATTAAGTGCTTGTAGTAGGGATTTTTCCAACTGACGTAAACGCAGCTGAAATTCACCTTAATTATAAGAAAAAGTCACATTTTACAGATATGTTAAAGAATTATGTGAATTGTGTTTACTTTGCCATTAGGCATCCTGAAATAAGAGTATGAAGACATTTCACTGCGTACTTCCAGAGTAAACCCATTGTATTCTCTTAGAACAGAAGGAAGCTAATTTTGGTAAACATACCCTGCAGCTTGAGGAGGTCAGAGCGTTTTTCATCAACATCTGGTCTTTCAGCTTTCAGGACTTCATTCAGACACTGGCTCTGCAAGCTGCTGCGAGTTACTGTGAAGTTCACAAATGTAACACGAGAGCAGAGGTCTGGTGGGAATTCAACCTGTCACAGGGAACATGAAAAAATTTTCTCAGCTTTCTTCATGTGCCAGTTCTACAAACAGGAGAGCTTTTGATTTTACTTACTGTGGGATCTCTGGTGGAAAGGAAGATAACAAAGGAAGGTGACAAATCAATATCTTGGTCTCCCAGAGTAATCAGAACTCTGCCTCCAGTTCTTCGGACTTCACGATTCAGAACAGGATTCAGAACTGGATCATAGCTCTCCACATCCTAGAAAGACAGATGTGTTAAAGACTGTTGTTTGCAAACGTCTCAAGCAAAAACTCCCACCCCAACAGGGGCTTAAAATTCTGGTAAGCAAACAATTGGCAGTTGGTTTGGAACAGGGATCACATTCAGAAGGTATTTGCTCTTTAGATGTGTAGTTAAGCTATATAGGTACACAAGAGACGTATTATTAGTGGCTGTAGTTTTGTTAGCTCTGCTGCATGTAAGCCCTATTCTAAACAGCACAAGCAACAATTACTGATCTTTTCCATTTCCATACTATGAAGTGAAAAACATATCCACTTCAAGTCAAAGTCAATTACTCCTATAGTTGCCTATTTCTTCATATTACCGAAATTTCTCCCTGATACTCAGAGTAGATTTAATTCTAGATAACTAACCATATTAATTGCCATTATCTATGACTAGAGAAAGCACATGAAAACAAAGGAACAAATAGACAGGTTGCAAATCATTTTACATATGGAAAGACAATTTCAAAATAAAAAGAATTTGATCTTGAAATGGTGGAAAAGGAAAAATCTTCTTTTGATTTTGTAGCTCACTAATTCTTCTCAGGACTAACACTACATGTATCACTAGTTTACTTGTTAAATTGTAAATTGAAAATAAAGTTGCTTGCACATTACTAAGAGAACAATTGCAAACTTTTCTAACACACAGGATAGAATTAAAGAATTTAAACAGCTTCTACACAATCATGCCACTAACCTGAACTAGAAGTGGGTTACCAAATCTCAAGGCACTTTCCAAGTTCTTCCTGAAAGCGTCATCCAAGAAGCTTGTACGAGTTATCTTACGGTCTTTATATTCATTCATGATAAACTCTGTAGCTTGCCCAGAGGGATCGATGATCAACGGATACCTTAAGTTAATAATAAAACACTTTCATTATTTAGGATTTGACTGCAGACAGTGTCTAAGCAGTTTTATGAATTTACATTGCATTCTTAGTCTCAACTCTAGAACCCTGTAGTTCCTTCACTAAGTTGAGGCAGGTTCAATGACTCACTTCAGTTTTGAAAGGTAGGTCTGTGTTTGGCCAACAAAACAGCTCAAGTAACAAAAGAGTTCAAGCCAACTTATTTTAAAAGCTAAACATAACAAAAAAGGCAAGCAAAGGTGAATGAGAGTTTTCACGTATACACATGGTTGAGAAGCTTTTACAAACATTAGAAGTTCTCACCCCAGTGAAACAGTGCTTTGAAGGATCTACTCTGATTCAACAGGTGCAAACCCCACCTGCTACAAGAATGCTGCTTAAGAACTTCACATCTTAAAATGAAGTACCTGTTAAAGCGTTTGAGCATGATGGCATTCTCTGTGCACAGGTCATCTGCAGGCAGAGAACTTGCTTGCCAGCGCAGCCGCTCGTCGGCGTTGGAAAGGTACTCGGTCCTTGCAATGTCTGTGCGGAACTGCAGGAAGCAAACACAGTTAATACTCAGCCTGGCATATTCCAACCAGCTGGTGAAGACATTTTAAATAAATGCACATTGATAAAGCTGCAACACTTTTCCAACAGCTCCATTCCTTACCTAGCAATCCTAAAGCTTAACTCCCGCAGTAAATCAATTTATGGCTAACTTATCATGACTGTATCTTTACCTGGATATTTGCTTGCTGCAAATGGTGAGACCATGTAGTGAACAGATTCTGACGCATCTGCTGATCAAAGTAGCCAGCATAGGCAATAAAAGCTCCTGAAAGTAAACAGTCTCCTGCAATAGTGGACATCTGGTTTTTGAAAGTTTCACTTGTCTTCTCCCATCTTTCACGTTCAGCAGAAAGACTCTTCAAAAGAGCTGTGCTACGGTTTACCTAGAAATAAGTGGTGAAGCAGATTCTTTAGATGATGAAATGTTCTTATATTACAGTTCTCTCAGAACATTTAAATTCTGACTCAAGGTTCAAGTTAAATTTAAAAGCTCAGAATTGAGACTAGACTTGGGGTTCAGTGCTAATTTATTAAGTTGATTCTAACTTACTTTGAGGAACTTAAAAGTGCTAAGTAGCAACATACTAATGATGAGATCAAGTACATAGAGAAATCCACACTCCCCTCCTTGAAGTCCAGTTAAGACATTACAATCCCACTACATCCCTGCATGTTTTCAAAGGCTTTCTAAAAATTTTAAACCTTATGAGAACTGTCTTGTTCACGTATCAAGTAGCAACATGAGTTGGGTATTTTTCTAACTCCAGACAGGTTTCTTGAGAAGCCTCATGACACCCAGAGATGAAACAGTTCAAAGGCACTGCACAGGGGAAGCAACCAAGTCCACTCTCAAGTTTGAAGAATGATTCAATTTTGGACTGTCAAAGATTAAAAGAATGAAAAATTATTGGTATATGAAGTCTTACTTTTGCTTCAACAGCAGCCAAGTCTGCCTTAATAGCTTGAGCCTCCGAAATCAGTACTGCATATTCTTCTTTGTAACGGGCAATACTGGCCTCAAGATCACGAATCATCTGCTCCACTTCATTTGCTTTCTGTTGGTTGTCTTTGGCATCATCCTCCAGCTTCTGCAGTTCATTGCGTAGAGGTTCCACTCTTTTCAACATATCAGCATAGTTCAGCTGCAAATGGGAAATAGAACCTTTATATTTTCTAAAATGACATGTTAACAGGAACCATAGCATTCAGATATATACTACTGATTGCATCTTTTCAAATTTAAGTACTTCTGACTTCTACAAGAATTCATAACTACTTATGAGAAACTTAGTATTGTTTATTGGACCCCAGGACTTTAGTTTAAACACAGAAACATAAGTAATTGCTTTTTTGCAAGATCCTTGTACTGCTCTGTAGATTTACACAAAGTCATTCAAAAGGTTCAGACCACATTAAGAAGTGTGCAGCATCATTTTACATAAATTCTCAATGGGGTGTCCATGCCAGTACTGTGCTAATCTGCCCTTCTTAGCAGTGAAACGAGTAAAGCTAAGCCACAGAACAATTAGGACAGGGCCAATTGGCAAGATTCAAGTTAAAGAGTCTCTCCAAATCATGCCATTCCAAGCAGGCAGTTTTAATGAGCCAAGAATTTTGCTGCATTGAACACCAACAGGCAAGTAAAACCAATCTTGGGTATCTCACTCTGGGGGCAAGATTCCCACAGCCTATTCCTTTAGGAAACTTCTGAGTCTGCCTTGAGTGTGTCCTACTCTGAGGCAAGACAAATGCAGTTTCATTAAGAGGACTGCATTGCATTTTCCAGTGGAGAACTCTCTTGTCCTGTAGAATGACATCACATACAGGAAGTATCCACCATTGTTCACTGTGAACCTAAGTTTTTCAGTGCAGAGGCTGTATCACAACTGGCCAATAATTCTCTGGCAGGGCACTGTATCTCCCATAGGCACTTGTCTGAACCATCTACCCCATTTCTTTGAAGCAAAATAGCTTTGCAATACTTAGCAGAATAAAGGCAAATTCAGAGCCTTTAGATGTTGCTATGTGTCTTCTGGCTGACTCTTTTCACCTTGCCTTTGTTTCCTCAAGCTGACTTACCTGTGCAATTGCCCATTTCACCATAGGTCCACAGGCCAGTGATGCTCTGTTTACAATTTCATAGTTGTAGCTTGGATTTGACAGGTAGTTTTTCTTCATCTTCTCCCGGATGGCATCGCTGCAAGGGAAAAATTTTTACAGATAGCATGAATACACTGTATGTCAGCACACAGGTGCTCAGTATCCCTTTATCTAGCCTGCCTTCCACAGCTGACAAGAAATATTTCCCATCAGTTTTGCTGAGTAGTAGCTGGGATGTTTAACACCTTGTTTCAAAAATTACAGCTTACAGGTAATAAAAAAAAATTATCAGTATTTTAAGGTTAGTCATTCATAAATTGCTCAACTCTGCTCTGAAAAAAACGAGTTGGAAGGGAATTCAGATATCTCTAGTCTGACCTTCTGGTCACATTTAGAGCCAGCTATGAATCTGACCTCCTAAGCTGAATAAAGCCCTCAGCAGCCTGGTCTGTTATTGCAGCAAACCCACTTTCAACTGACAGTGTGGCTTTGGACACCAACACACTGCTTTGCAACCATGCCATTAAGTCACACAACAAGCAACTGCTTTGCTCCAATTTATGTGACACACCTTGGCTTCAGCAGTCTACTTCCTATATCACCTGCATGTTCACCATGTGCAATTAGCTGGTGGCAAAAGAAGTCAAGTGCTACCAAAGCAATTACACAGAGGCAAGTCCAGTTAAGACCCTCTGTTCTTTGTAAATGGTTTGTTTCACATAAATATCTCATGCTTGTACTTTACCTGATTTCCTCAGCAGAGAAGTTAACAATGGTTGGAATGAAGTTCTCTCTCATGATGATGGAACGTATTTGTTTCCAGTCAGTGGTGCTTTCACCTAAGAGCAGGCAGATGGACTCCAGTGCCAGCTTAACTGCTGCAGGTGGGTTAGCCATGGAACGGACCTCTACCAGGTGCTGCTTCTTTATTGACTTCACAGCTAACCAGTGCCAGAAAGATGAAGAGTTTTGATTGGGAAGAAAACAAACAGTTAGCAAAGCCTGGATTTACCCTGGATTTGTAAAATGCTTCAAGATTCTGAAGAGGAATGTGAGGTAATTAGAGAAGCAGATACTACTGAATAACTACTATATTAAAAGACACACTTCTGTGAGTGTCAACTTGCCAAATGGGTACAGGCAACTTACTCTGCTGTCTAAAAGTGATTCAGTCATACCAGTGATTAGTCTACCCAGTTTAGAATGGAGAACTTGACTGCATGCTGTCTGTTCAGCAGCAAGGCATCACTGGTCTTTCTACTGCTGGTCTGCCAGAAACTAAGCCACAAGCCATAGAAGGAGTATCAAGAATCAGATTGGTACTATTACACACACACACACACAAAAACCCCCCAAAACAAAACAAACAAACAAATAAACAAACAGCTCCACACAGCTCAAAGACCGAATTTTAAATCAGGGGTTTCTTCCACACTGTTCAGCCCCATGCTAAGAGCTCACACTTTTATTAGACAGGACCAACCCAGATCACAAGAAAACACATTCCCATAGACCAGTTTTAGATCCAAGACCACAGTGTGATCTCTTGAGGTGCTAACATACCATTCTGAGCTTCAATGACAGCAGGCTCCACCTTGTCAAGGTCTTCTTTCACACTCATCTGCTTGTCTGCAATGACCTCCTGCTGCTTGTGCAGCTGTTCCTGAATCTCCTGGCTCATAACCTACAAGGAAATTTCACACACAAAATACTGCTTTTTAGAAGCTAAAATTCTTCCAGTACTTGCCCTGTAGGCTCTATTTTGTAAAAACAATAGCTGCTATGCACACAGATTTAACTAAGATTTTTACCTTTTTCTTCTCAGCTTCCTGTTGATCTTTTACCATCTTTTTCAACTTGTCATTGGCTGCTGCATTTTTCACTTCCAGCTCCTGACTCTTTATTCTTAGGTCACGCCTCAATTCCTCCACCTAGGATAGATTGTAAGATGGAAGAGAGAATTCATATTGAGCATTGAGACCTATTTATTCACTCAAGCTTTATAGAGGGCAAAGTTTTAAAGATACATACCTGATCAACTGTTTCCTTGATTTTTCTAAGACCAACATTCAGATGCATTTGCTGTTCCTCCAGTTCACTTCGCTTCTCATTGAACAAGTTGGCATAATGGTTGATGAAGTCCAAATAGTGGCGTGGTGTGATTGCCATGGTTCTGCCTCCTCGTTTTGCCAGCCGAGCATTAGCCTTTAGGGTTATAAAAAAAAAAAGTATTAAAGTGTTATAGAGTATGCACTGTTTTAAAATTTATTTGGATGCCAAGGATCATGGTTTTTAGGAAACTGGTAAATGATGCCATGGCCTTGAGGTAAGTGTAAGTTAAGCAGTGTAATAACATACCTGGTGAAGAGTCTGATGAACAAACACACAGCTATTAACAATAGCCTCCCTGTGCGATGGTGGCTGTGGCAGCTTGTCATACACAACTGGCATGTAATCAGGCACAATGTAATTTGGTTTCTCAAGATCCATTTTGCTTGTGAACTCTTTGCCAACTTGGTACAGTGCCTCAGTTGACCAGTCTCCAAACCAGTTCAAGACACATCTGAAATACAAAGCATTTGTGAAGACTTCCCCAAAAGTAGTGTTTTAATGGTACCTGTAAAATATGTTGGAATATACTGCAATTACCTGTTGAAGAGAGCAGGAGAGGTAGCTGCCCTGTCCTTCAGGCCCTCAGAAGATGGATTCATTGTGAACACTACATGGAGATTGCGAATAACTTGGCTGGTGAACCATTTGTAGAGTTCCTCATGTGAATCCAACATTAAACCTTCTTTCTGTGCTCCTTCTTTACACTGAGTCATGAGGGTAGCATATTCATCTCCTTCAAAGAGACCAGGAACCTAATTCAAAAGATAGTTTTGTTGTAGCTTTTGGTTGTAAAAAGGTGCAAAAAATATTTACTTAAGACCTTCTTACCTCTCCATTGGCTAGGAGAGTGTTCATTCTCTCCAGGAATCCAGAATCCAAGACATTTGACTCATCCATAATAAAAGCTATTTTTTCATTTTTACAGCCAGAGCGTCTCAATACCGTCCTAAGGTCTTCATCAAAATCCTCACCTGTGTATTTTCTGTGAACCTGGAAAGAATGAACATTGGTCATTAACATTTTGGTTTGGCTTTTAATGGGATTTCAGGGGTCAATATATATTAAGTGGGAGTTTTAACTTACAGGGTTTTAGAATTTAAGCTTAGCACACCAACCTTGATTTGGTAGACACTCAAACCGTTCATCCAGGCAACAAATCTTGACAGGGTTGTTTTCCCTGCTCCACTGACTCCAATTAGCAGCAAGTGGCCCTGTGGCTGACGGAAGATTCTGAAAGAGAACACAACCAAGTGTGATTGATAAGTGTTAGCAACTTACTGAAGCTTTCCCTAGAAAACCTAAGCTTCAAGTTAGTACCAAAACTGACACACCTTTCCAGACAGGATCCTGCTATCTGAAGGCTGGCAGTATATTTTCTTTAGAGAACAAGGAGACCATGTTCCATTCTTACTCTGTACTGAGGCTGTTCTGGTTTAGAGTAACTCTAAAACTCTAAATAGTGCTTATATGAGCAGTAATGGAAGTCTGAACTTACCGGTCAATTCTTAACACATGATCCAAGACTTCATTGAACAGGACAAGTGGTACATCAAGTTCTTCTTCATAAAAGACTTTAAGCCTAGCTTTCACATAGTCTCTCAATTCTTCTTGATCCACTGGAATATAATCCTAAAAGGACCAGTCAATACAGTACAGAAGTTAAGATTAAGGGTATTCGCTTAGGGGTAAATTCATGAGTACACCAAAGCAGAACCACTAGAATACTTAGAGTAGCAATCCTCTACAAAAGCTTAAGAACATTGTAATCATTTACAACTGTAATGAGTGCCACAGGTAGCAACATGGGGTTTAAACAGTGTATCTACTGAACCTACCATAGGCTGGGCCTGTGCTGCCAGTTACCAAAGAGACTGGGAAGTAGCACTACAGATTTACTCCCTTCCCCAATTTATTTTAAACAGCCTTTCCTAGTCACTTACTATTGGTCAGATGGGTAGCAAGCTAGGACTGTTGCCTAAGCTCACCAGGATTTGTACAGGTTGCCCAGATGGATCACTTCAGATTATAAGAAACAGGTCACCATAAAATGTGTAGTATCAGTATTGCTCAAGGGTCACTGCCTTATTCAAGAGACTCCATAAGCAATAACTGTCACCTGGTAGTGTCACATTATTCTTGAGAAATATCACTTTATACTGCCTTTACATTCCATGGTAGCTTTTATGATAGCATCCCTGGCATAACAGCAATTAACTTTGTGGCAGAGTTCACTTCAGATAATCATAGTAAAAATTTCTTGGAGATCAATTTAACAACATGATGGGCACCGATAATCACTTTAATACAATCATAAGAGCTGCATCACTCAGTTGCATCTAACCTATTTATTTTGGGGACTTTTTAAAAATTTTAACTTGCCTTTGACAGCCAGTTGCTGTACAAGATTGGTCTGCTCATAGCCTTCTCTTTGTCAATGTTGGGGAAGTGTTTCAGAGCAACCATGTCAATGTTCTCATCAGTCCAGCGTCTCTCCTCATCTTCCACAAGTCTGGATAAAGAAGTAAGCCAGTGAGTACAGTACTCTGTAATGGGAGGATATAATCACACCACATGGCAGAACCATGACTGAATTTTGTACAGATACAAAATTCCCAAGAGAGTCAAGCTGGAGTAAAAGGAAATATTCTCACTGGTATTGCAGCTATTTAACATAAAGTGCAGTTTAGTTTGATGTTCTAATGGAAGTTGGCAAGGAGTAGACAACTTTTTATGGTTTTGTTTCCCCAGCTCATGAATCTTTTACCTGTCCTGGAAGAGACGTAAGGCTTCGTGGGCCCAAATCCTGATAAGGCCTTCAACTGGTAAGGTTTCTAGTGGTCTTAATGCTTCGAATATACCTCTCACCCACCGAGTCATTTCACGAGGTGAGTAGATGTAGTGTGGCTGAGTGTCTTGAGTGAATCTCTCCTAAAAAATTAAACTTAATTAGTTACTTTATCTCAAAGTTGCACCATATTTTTTTTACAGGCTTTGGCATTGCAAGATATTACTCGACAGAGTAATTCAGTCATTTTTGCCAGAACTTAAGTAATTAGTTGAGGTTTTGTACACATATTATCCATGTGAAAGGCTAACAACACATGTTAAATAAATCAGCATAGAAGAAAGCCTACTAATTGGAGTTTGGAGTTGCACTTTACAAGTTACCTGAGACATTGTGTAGAATTCTACCATAGCAGCAGTGAGAGGTTCTGCATATGTGCGAAGTGATGGGATCAGCCTCAGCATTGCACGATTGAATGTTCCATATATCTGAGTAAGTGAAGCTGGTCCAGGATAGTCCACATAAACCACAGGAACGTGCCGTAAAAATCTGAAAGATTAGCATATTACACAGTACAAAAAGTCAAATTACTATCTGCATTCTCTTCATTATCTTCTGCCAGAATTAAATAATTGCATGACTTAAAGTCATCATCAACAATTGTAGTTGGTTTGATTGCTCTCAGTATTTCAGACGGGTGATTCAACAGCCCAATACTGAGTCCACTGCCAGGCTGCCATGGTAAGAACCAAGCAGCAGACAGTGCAAAAGCAAGGAACACAATTTCAGCACAGCTGTTGTTAAAAAGGTGTATTAAGAACAGATGACATAATCAATGCTTTAGTTTTGACTCCTATTCTATTGTTACCTAGAATTTACTAGACATGTTACCTATGTGACAGAGGTTTTCTTCCAGGATCAGTAGGTGGATTACATGCACCAACAAACTGAATTCTCTCCAGTTTCACCCATGTCTGGTCAGATGTACGGTAGAATCCTCCATGTTCCACCATCTGGAACAAAAACATATAAATAAAATCAAATCAGTGGAACATTTTATTTCCCTATAAGTAGCTGTTGTGATACAGCTGATTTCAAAGAAAAACAAACCTGTCTAATGAAGGATATGACTCTTTGTGTGCCATACTTATCCATATCTGGCAAGTTGATTTCATCACAGAACAGCACCAGCCACTTTCCTAACTGCACAGGAGCCAGCACCACTCCATTAGGGGTACGTCTGTATTCACAGTAGTGATCAAAAGTTTTTAACAGCAGTTCTGGAGTGGTAGCACTTGAAAAGTTGAGTCCAACCACCTTAAAGAGAAAAAAAATTAAATACACTGAAGACTGAAAGAGAGTATAACAGGTGTTGTGAAAACAGGTATGTTCATCTGTTCACAATGCAAGTACATATACCATCCACATTACAGGTATATTACCACATACATTCAGCCACATACAGCCCAGATACTCTTTGCTTCTCACTGCAGGTTTTCTGTTTACCATGCAGCATTACTTCTTGCCCAACCCTGTATATTGAACATCACAGCCTCATGTAAATGTCACTCCACCTAAATACACAGAAGTATGAAAGCTGCTCTTAACATTTGCACAGGTTTTTAAACACTGAACGCAGGAATGCTCCTCTGTTACTGAAGGGGCAAAGAAAGAAAGCTGCTTTAGGCTAAGGAACTTGAGAAATGAATTTGTATTCTCCTCAACATGATTTTTATTTTTTGCTATATGTACACATGACTGGTGAGGAGAAGCTATCACTGTGTTCTGATGGTGAAATAAATTCCATGCTGTCTTTAATCTTAAAAAAATTAAAGACTCGATACTACTCTGTAATTCACACACCCATGTGTGTGCACACACACACAACACAACTCTGCTGTACCTCCATGTCAGGCAGAGCTCTGAGAGCACTGAAGAGGGTCATGGTCTTTCCAGAACCTGGTGGGCCACAGAGCACCAGAGGTTTGTGTTCTGCCAGCCAAGTGTACAGCAATGCTTCATGGCGAACTGTATCTAGGGTTGGCACTACAACATCAGGAGCTGCGACTTTGTGTGTTTCAACTTCAATTTGAGGAACTTTGGATTGCCATGGCACCCATTCACCTGTAATGGACACCTAGAGGCACAAAAACATGGTTAGTCAATTTAGAACAGGAATCCAGCTCAACTTTAGTTCAATTAATTTTTTTTAAGTGACATCAAACTTGATGTGTTTATTTAAAATAAGCAGCTAGTCTGCTGAAGTGTGAAACTGTAAAATTTAAGACAGTCTGGCAGTTTATTCTCCAGGTTTGCCTTCAAAATCTAAAGCACACTTTTAAGAAAATGAAAAAGCAACATTTCTAGCACAAGAAAGGTTTACCTCATAGTCAATTATAGGTATGTTGGGTGCAGTTGGCAGTGGCACAGTGGTGATTCTCCGAATGTATTCTCCCAGCTCAGCTCTCATTTTCAAACGACTGTCTCCAGAAAGAGACCACAGTATCGCATAGACCAGGTACCTCTGTAAGAAGCAACAGCAGCAGCTATTGGTTTCAGAGTAATGGAATGAAGCTCAATGAGTGACTCAAATCCTGGCAGACACAGGGGTCACTTAACAGCAGATGGCATTCACCTGGATGTAACGCTCCAGCTGGTCTATTTGCATTGGGAAGTCGGGATGGTTGGCGTTGTACTGGGCCACGTTGCGGCAAGCTTGGTGCAGCATGGAGAACAGAGAGCCCAGGCAGCGCAGGCGGGTCAGGTCCATAATGTGCTCCAGCTTGAAAGCGTGTTCAAGTGCCTTGGTTACCAGGCCATTGGATGTGAAATATGGCTGCATTATTGTTGCAGCATCTCTCTGAATCTGTTGGGAGAGAAAAACACTGCTCTAAGCATGCGCTTCTCATTTGACTACCAGGTAGAAAGAAAAGATTTTGTTTAAGGTTTGAAATGCCTCATATTTAAAAAAAGAAAAAAAGAAGGGGAAAGAATATGTAAAGAGGAAGTCTGCTTTTCTATCACAGGCTGTCATAAATTCTACGTATGGTGTACCTGTGATACAAACATTTTTACTACTTTATCCCATACTGTAATCTAAGTTATACCTGCAACATTGGGGATGCTGCTTCTTCCCCTTCATCTTCTTTGCCCTTTCGCCTGCGCTGAGCTTCCTCCTCACCTTCATCCAGAGGAATACTTCTTAATCTGGCCAGGAAGTTATTGAATATCATGTCTGTACTGAGAACATCCTCACTGAACCAGACCATACCACACCTTGACACAGTAGCCAAAGTGGCATATTTCAGATCCTGTACTTCAAACATGATACGCACCTGAAAAATAGAAATTTAAAACAATTAGGAGTAAAAACAACCAAACAATATCAAAACAATAGAAAAACCCTTTCCCTGAAAAAACAAGACCTTTAAAAAAATATGCAATTTTGCATTTAGTCTCTGAATAATTAACATCAGCATTACACTGTCCTAAGGCAAGTTCATAATTATTGACATTTACCATAAGACTTACATAATTCATATTTTGTCTTGCAGGGTCAGAGTAAGCCTAACATGAAATGTTTCCACAAAAACCCTTTACTCCAGCAAACCACAATCTGAAATCAGTATTACTTTGCTTGTGATGAGAAAGAGGATTGACACTAGTACATATTAAATTAAAGCAACAAGCTTATATACAGTACATAAACACAATGTAAAAAAAGTAACATTACATTTGGTGGGAGGCTGAGACGTTCTCCATTTGGCAGAGTCAGAAGTTTGTTGTCATCCAGAACAGAGTTCAAGTTCTCAACCCATTCAGGGTCTACATCACCATCAAAGATAATCCACTGACGTTTTTGTAGTTCACCTCTCACATTGTCTATGATTCTATATTAAAGAAAATATTCATTGAAGTAGAGAATTAAGACTCAGCAAAGTAAGATTATGCTAGGCATAAATGTTGCAGCCATTTTGTATTTGTGCTATTAAAGACTTACTTTCTCAGGACATGTGTAAACAAGCCATCTGTCCATTCCCTGGTATTTGGATCCAAAGTACCATAGAGGTGATCTTTGCTGATTGCTTTTGGATCTATAATGTGAGCAACACCTTCCACACCCTCTAGCCGTTCAAGGGCCTTCAGAAGTACTCTCCAGGCCATGCTCTTTCCACTTCCAGAGGGACCAACCATCATCAAACCATGATTTATCTGCGTAATCTGATACAGTTGAAGAACCTGTGACACAAGAAATAATGTACCAATTAACTTCAGCAATTAATCTAAGCTTTTAGGTACTGTTTGTTTTAGACAAGAAAAATTTAAAAGTTTTCGACTTTCATAATACAAAAGGAAATTTAGTCTTATCCATAAACTTCAATTGCACATTGTCAGTTTTATATTTTACCTTTTCAACCCACATGCCACCAACTTCTTCTCCATCACCATAGGTAAGGTACATTTCCTGACACACTTTCTTAAGTTCCTCTCTCAAGGCTGTCATCTCTCCACGGTGATACTGTACTCCAGGGAATACATCAGAAAGGAGACTGAACAGCAGTGGAATGTCTTCTGCAACCAGTTTTGGTACCATAGTTTCACATACACTTTGGATCAGGATCTGCAGAGAGAATCACATTTCAATGAAGATTTGTTAAGTTTACCTTACCAAATGTGTTTGACAAGGAATACTTCACTGTTTGAAGTATCAGACCAGAGTAGTCTAAGTCAAAACAACCACTGATGTGGTTTCAACTTTAGTGAACTAAACTGAGTGATTTCCTATTGATTTTCACTTTATACAAATCTTTCTTATGTCTCCTCATTATGCTTTTGGCATTAATTGCTGAGACGTCAAGAAGCAGTAAGTGTCATGGATGCACCACCTCATATGAATGAGTTTTCCACTATGATTCAGGGACTTAGAAGTCATGTTTAACTTGGTGCTTTTTAAGCTATCAAATTACCTTTGGCAACTAATATTATTTTGTTCACATGGTTTAATACTAAATGGCAAACACTGAAGGGTTACTTTCTTATGCACTTAGTGTGCATCCTCTATCACAGAAGTAAATAACTTTGCACACGCATTACCTCTTGCTCTGGCAAGTTCTCAGCGATTTCTCCCTCATCAACAACTTCACCACGCTCTTCCTTCTCCCGCTTTATCTTCTGAATCCTCTCCCTCTTCACATTACCTGCACTAACCAGCACACTCTTCAGTGCTCTCAGGCCAAAATCATAGTGACTTTGGGAGGACAGCTGCTCATCGCAAAGCCTAAGAAGCAAAAGAGACAAAATACAATTTGAATCTCAGTATGAACCAACCTAACACTTGGTAAATGTCATTCTTTACTTGAAGCTATTGATTGAAGTGATTGCTGCACAACGTGCTTAGTGAGTTGCAAAGAATATTATGGCTTTGAACAATAAGTTCTATTGTTACTGACTGGAGTCAAACTTGTTACTCACTTGAAGAACGGTACTATCTTATTGGCAAGAACTTCAGCAGTACGGAAACCTTGGGAGTACAGCATGACCTGGGCAATCAACTGACGGTCTGGTTTTGTCATTGCCAAGCTGCGGAACAATTTCTTCAAATTGTCAGGCAGATTAGATCTGCCTGCATAGCCAGGATTCATGGTGATGAAGATAGCCATGTCAGGGCTCACTTTGACTTGTTTGTTCAGCAGCTCACAGGTAATGGGTGTTGCAGCTGAAAAGAGAGTGCATTTATTTATACCTGAGTCAGTGATCCATCGATCTGAGAACTGAAGTCATACATCATTCTATTTTAGTTTCCTACAGTAATGGACAGCAGGTTCTGCAGTACTGCAACTCAAACAATGTAAATTTCTACCAGCTGAAAGTTACATCAAATATTTAAGTTTTGACACGAAGTAGCTTCATCCTTGCACTATTTGCAAGAAGTGTAGCTGAACAACAAAACAGCATGAAGGATGTTAGAGGAGAATTACATACTCTTGTCATAGTTGGGGTTGGAGTGCTCTCGCAAGGCTTCCTGGATGCACTGAACTTGCTGCGAAACTGCCGAGAGCATTCGCTCCTCCAGTCTGTTGAACTCATCAAAGCAGCCCCATGCACCTACTTGGCAAAGTCCCACAAAGATGCGTCCCATTGCCTGCATGGAGAGGGGAAAATTCACACAATTGCGTCAGCAAAAGGAGCAGAGAAGAGCACGTTATACAATGCGTCCAAGGTGGGAAGAAGCTGTGTTTATTTTTAGGTTACTGTATTTGTAGTGTTGTAAGAGTTATGAAAGGGTTCTGAAGTTCAGCTTCCACTGCTTCATAGAACCACAGAAGATGATCATAGCTCCCTATTACTCCAAACTGTACTGCAGTGTTCCAAAACAGGCAAACTAAGTCCAATGCATAACGTTTTGTTTGCTGATACCATTAACATCAGGTGCACAGTTCTAGTTCTTTATCGCAAGGAGGGTACAAGAATTACAAATTACACTTCAGAAGAGCAAACTGGCCATCTTTCTACATAAAGAACAATCTATAAGGTAAGATTCTGTAGAAGGCAACATGAGGGAATGTGATGGAGGTCTAGAATCTACTGGTTTCAGATGAACAGGAATCAATTATTCACTGTCTTTTCTATTATAAGAACTTAGGAATCATTAAAAAAAAGACAAAAAGAAGCTGCCATTTCATGAAGTGCATAGTAATAGGGCACAGTGAAACAATTTGGTAAAAATGTTATAGAACCAAGTATGCAAGTGGATTTAAGGAGAGAAACGGTATATTTTTCCATTTACTGGAGCATGAACAGAGTAACACCCTTCTGCTGGGACATCCTGATCATCATAACTGTCAGAGGGAGGAAGGGAGCTGGGGCAAGGAAGGATCACATTATCTGTGATAACAATACTCCCTTGGCATTTTCTTACAGTCACCCCCCTACAAGCCAAATGCTGGCTAAATGGAAATCCTGATCTGGTCAAAATGCAGCTATACAGAAAAAAAAAAAACCCTGCACGTGGGCAACCTGGCAGAGTCCATAAAGTTTAGCAATTCCTTGACCATGTTCTATATTGGTTTTTTATCAATACACTTGACCAAGGTTTTCATTTGAAGATAATTAATTTACTGTGTTACAGTTTACAGACACATTTTATCTGGTTCTCAGTTTGAAGATGTCATTAATCCTCAAGTATCTGGATAAATTTTCTTAGTTTTGAAGAATTCTTCACATGCTGAGGTAAACTGCATAGCTGTTTTGTAAAGTTTGGTAATTGTACAGCTACTTTAGTAATCTCATAGTCTCATCAGTTCCTCATTGAACCAGTGCTATCAATGCAAACCACAGAGTTTAAGACACTTTCCTAAAGCCAGTCTTAAGCCCCTACCCCTGTATTTCCTCTTCTTTTCCCTTCATTTGCTGTTACAGAACTACCTGTTCAAAACCCTAGAACTCTGCTCTAACAATGTTCCATCCCACATTGCTTTAGGCATTTTTTTGTTACAGAGGTTCTATATCACCCACAGATACCAGCTCACTTAGGACTTATACACAATCGTCTTGGAAATAAACACTGCTGGCTGTTTCAGGGTTCTGAAGAGATTGCTACTGCTTGTTAAGCAGAAGACTAAGACTACACGAAGACTACACTGTTTTAATCCAACAGCTTACCTGGAAGTCAAATGTTTCGTCGCAGTTGAAAACCAACACAAAGCGGCCAAGCTGATGTCCAAGAGCTTTAACTGATTCTGTTTTACCAGTACCAGCAGGACCTGTTTTTGAAATGGGATGGACATGCTTTAGAGTTTATCATTTAGTAGCACTGCCAACTTGTGCAATCTGCGAGCATGTGGATTCTGAAGGTGCCTGTTCCAAGAGGGTTTTAACAAAATCTAAAACTGTTTTGACTTCCCCCAAAATACCATTTTGTTCTTTGGTATCTTAGTTGTAAGTGTTCTGCATGTTCACATTAACACTGTACTGTGGGGGTGCACATCCTTTCCCCAGTTCACCCCCTAAACCCCACCCAGACCACACTACAGTCTCAGCAAGCAGTCTCAGGAATGCTTGTTAGGTGTTGGCCTACATTAACAGCACCAGTTGAGCTTATCAGAAACCCTGTCTTCTCCCACAGTTTCTGGTATCTAACGAGCTCCTGTTTTCTACTTAATAGCCTTGAGACTTATTTTTCTGTCTGAAAAACAGAGTAAGTAGAATATTTTTGTTGTTGGACTTTTCAAGGTTAAGTTCCAGTAACCACCAACTCGGACTGTGGCCAGGATGGAAATTTACTGATGACTAGAACCAGCAACTTTGCAACTCTATAAACAGTGGTCCTAAGTGAGACCCTTTGAGATCTCCTGGACTGCAGCAGGCTGTGGTCAGGATCTCCCTCTCAGTGGGATGCCTCTTGGAGCTTGTGATCTCTCCAGTTTGCAATGGAGGATTGCCATTGAAAGCTGACAACTGAACCTGGACTGAGATTCCTCACTCCTTGAGACCCAATCCTTCATTTCTGGAGAGATACAAAGGCATCTGATGTATCTCATTGAATTCAAGGGTAATTTTTTTATAGGTATACCTCTGCACATACTTCATGTCTGTGTGCCTTATGAGTGTTGTCAATTTAGGTCTATAATTCAGCTAAACTTTTGTTAAGTTACTGCTGTGCTTATAGAAAATTGTACTGAATCATTTTGGTTTATATGTATCAATTGTTCAAGCATTGCTATTACTGCATTGATTAGGTAATTAAGTGTTGCTAAATCCTACAGATCTAAACTTGATCCAGTCTGAAGCTAAGTTTGGCAAGGGAGTCCACTCTGACCCTTGTGACACAATAACAGCCTCCCTTACCCCTTCACATCCCTTACTGTTATCCCTGCTTTTCCTTCTGTGTCCCCAGTCTCCACATAAACCATTTTAGATTTTTTTAAATCAGATTTTTCCTTGTGTGCTTTATCAATATGGTAAGCAATATCATGAACCTTGCCATAGAATTTGTTGTGTTTTTACAAATTCATATTAAACCTGCCTTTGCTGATACCTCACTAGTGATTCTTTAATTGACCTAAACCACTCATTATCATATAGGAATTTTATACACTTGTCTTGCAAACTTACCAAATGGTGATCCTCCAAGTCTTGCCTCCAGGGCTTGTGTCATTGTCAGGTAGCAGCGGTCAGTGAGAGGAGTCTGTACCAGCTTATCCTGAACCCCAAGGTATTCAAAACCATAGTTGAATTTGGCATTTGCCATCTGAATGGAGAGCTGTTGCAACACATCTGTCTGCTTTGGGTCAAAGTAGAACCGCATCTGGCTGAGCCACTCGAAGGATTTGGAGTTGTCGATCTTGCTTTTGATCAGTGATCTCGTAACATCTCTCTGGTGCACCAACTCAGTGATCTGGAGAATGAAGTAAACTCCTTAAGACCACAGCAATACAAGCCAATAAAGACAGGAATCCCCCAGCTTCTCAGATTAGCACAGTGAATTACCACTACTTAGAAATCATGACCTAAAACCCGTCTCTGGTTTAAAATCTGTTTCACAAAGCCAAAACTAACAATGCTGCCTACTGTTGCTAATGACTTTCCCAGTTTACAGCAAAGCACTTTGGCCCAGTTAACCTGTTAATCCATTACACTCCTGAACTTGATGTTTTACTTGCCAGAAACCAGGTATTTCCCTCTAGAAATAACCCAGGATGATTTTAATTCTCCCCCGACCTCCAATCCCTATCTACAAACAAAATCATATTAGGCTTACAATAATAAGGAATGTAATGATATATTTTACATTTGAGTGAAAAAAATTAGTAACTTCCATACCTGGAAGATCCAGTTTGAAGATCAATTCACTGAGATAGCCTATAATATGGTATCGTGCATTAAGCTGACTAGAATGAAAAACTACCACCACCTACATTAAGGATCAGGCCTTAATGTAATTGCTTAAATCACATAAAACCTCTTCCTGGAGGAATAGTAAGTCTTAGACTGATTAATTTTTTAACTGAAATTTAAAAAGGCTCACCTGTAAACCCTGAAGAGGAAAGGAGGTTTTCACTTACCAAGTGCTCCAGTTTCCTTCTGCGAAGGGGTGGCTGTTCCATCAGCACAGAGTCTGCCAGGACATTGAGTGTGACCTCAACATTGGCAAGCACAGACTGGAGGGGACTGTTGTCTCCTCCTCCGCCATTGAGGGCTGACTCCACATTCTCAGACCAAGCAATCTGGGCTGACAGCACAACAAGCTGAGCCTATGTAAAAAAAAAACCTCATCAGATAGTTTTCCTTGAAGTAACCAAGCTGCAGTATACCTAAGTGTTCCACATTAATACCTGGTATTTGTCAATCCAAGAGATGTAGACTGCTGGATCAATTGAAGTTGCTTTTCCAAAGATTTCTACTTCAGTAACAGACTCTGCAAGCAATTTAGCAAGGGTCACTCTCATTTCTTTTTCAACAAGAGTGAGCCACTCATTGATCTTGGGATGTTCTGTGATGGAGACAGGTGTTTTGAACAGCACCTGTAACAATTAAAGGCTTAAGTCAGCGTACACTCACCTATTTTCAGAATTTATTTAGAAAGAAATACTGCAGCTATACCTCCTCTCCTTCACGTGAGGATATCCCAAGAACCACAGAATTGTCTTCATTGAGAATAATGCTAGAAACTCCAGCAAACATTTTCTTGAAGTGTTTCTGCAACTTAGCAACGTTTTTGCTGTTTCCAATGATTTCAAGCAAGTCTTCATCACCAACGAAGTAGAATCTATTAATCATATAAAATTAGATCTATATCAGAACTCCAAGTGTCACTTTTAATTTACAATTTGTTTCATCCATGGCCACTACACAGAAGTAACTGACAACCATTTCTTCAACACTGCAAGAGTGCATGAACCATAAATTTGCTAGCAGTTATATCTCAGTGCTGCCATTAAGTTCATGTGGTTTGTACCATACGGAAGTGTTTACATGCTTCATAGTGTGGATCATTTTCTTTATTTATCCATCTCTGAAATACCCACAGTAGAGTTTGGCATTGAATTGCCTATCAACCAGGAAGAACTCCAACTCAACACCTCCCTCACTCTTATTTTCTCATGCTAAGTGAAAAACTACTTTAGGACTATAGGTAAGTCAAAACCAATGACCTAAATACTGAACTGTGACAATTTAGACACTGTCCTTCAATCAAATTGCAGGAGAACCTCTTCAGTTTACAGGAATCAGGCAACATCCAAATCCTGCAACCAGCCACAGATGAGCAAGTAAACTAATTTTCAGCCCCACTTCCAGAGAAGTAGCTGTAACTTCCGCATACAGACAATACATATTTAAATGGTGATAACATCTCATATATATGCACCACAGAAGAATTGGCAGAGATTTTACAGAGC
Source organism: Certhia americana (assembly GCA_018697195.1). Classification (NCBI taxonomy): domain Eukaryota; kingdom Metazoa; phylum Chordata; class Aves; order Passeriformes; family Certhiidae; genus Certhia; species Certhia americana. The sequence goes on along the minus strand of CM031861.1, from coordinate 52,314,991 downwards.
AGTACACAAATTCCTGCACAGAAACATCAGATTATTTCAGGAGTCAGCTGCTTACCGAGGGAAAGAGGACCTCTCTCTTTCCAAGTATTCTCCCAGTGCTTTCTGTATCTTCCCAAGTAAGTCTGCCAATCTCTCTAATGATCTCTGAACACCTTGAATGTTGAGAACATCCATCACAAGTGGAGATTTGGACACCTTTTTCATGAGTGCCAAAAATTCAGTGCTGATGCTGCAAGTAAAAAACACAGTACATTAGTGCAAACTCAATAACCACAGGCCTACAGAACACCAAGGTTATTTGTCTCTAAATGACCACTCCACCTCTAATGGCTGCAGCGGCTCCAGCGAACACAAGCCTATATTCCCCAAATTCCTCTTTATCTACCTCCAGCCCACAACAACAAAATCTAACTTCTTTGTAATGTTCAATCTACCAAGTCCAGAGCAGGTCTACATGTCTTTACTTCCTGAAGAGATGCATAAATCTGATTCTTTGATCTCAATGGAAGTGTATGGAATGAGTAAGTCTGATCAGATGAACTTAAAAGAGAGGAAGTAAATAATATTTAAAGGGTGAGATTAAAGGCTGCAGCAACAGAAATTGGCCTGTTTGTTGAAGCCACAATGCCACAAAAACCCTTGAAGTAACTGACAGGAACTAGCAAGGAAAACCACCTGAGTCCAAATCATCTTCTAAAAATTGTACATCAGCCCTTTTACTATAAACATTTTCTACCATAGTTGCACCTCTTTGCTTGATGAACTTGTATCTACAGCAGCTGTAATCCAGCTGGACCAGGTAAGAATGCAGCCAGTACTCCAACTCAGAGAGTGCTACAGTAAGTCATGAAATTTCAGGCCTGCCCACATGGTACCCCCAAGGGAGGCAAGAAAAGAACAAAATTAAAAAGTTACCTCTGGAACCGCTGGGTCTCCACAGGCAGCAAGTGCTTGATGTCTGCACTGCCAGTAAAGATACCTTCCAGGTAGACCCATCGTCTTTGGACATCTATCCAGACATCAAAGAGTGCCATGATACGGTTCAGCTTATCTTCCCAGCTAAGAGCATCTTCCTCAAACACCTGAAGTTTAAACACTGCATTAATATTCATTTTAATATTACTATGTGTTTGACTACTAATAATTACTAGAAGAAAGAGTTTTTTGAGAGTTACAAAGTACGCATATACAATTAACATTCTGTCAGCTTTAAATAGTCCCTGATGACAAAAATATAAACTAAACAAAAGGGGAAGGCAGAAATAAACAAAAATTCTTTAGTTTTGTTTTCCATTTTACCTTGTAGTATGGTGACAGCTTCATAGCAGACACGCTGTTAATGTGCTCCTTGACTTTGTTGAAAAGGTCATCCCATCCACGAATCAAACGACATTTGTTCTGGTAATTGACCAAGTCCAGTTCATAGGTGTTCCACACTTCTCTTATCTGAAAAAAAAGATGTTTACGATATGACATCAATCATGTCTGCTCCAACATAGTTACAAAGTAGAAATGTATTACAGTAATCAGTTACTATTTTTTTGACCTGAAGATTCTGGATTTACACTCAAGCTTTTGTTAAAAATATCGAAAATATGATACAGTTTAAGGTGGGATCTTTGCTGTCACTACCAAGAACTGCTTTTCTCAAATAATGCAAGTTTCATCAGGGGAAGTTTACATAACTTTAAACTGTTCCCCAAAACAGAGCAAACTATGGAGCCTTGGCACTTGTTTCAACAGCTTAGAGTGACAGGTTTACTACACAAGTAGCCACCTAAAACCAACCCTCAGACTTGCTATTACATGCATACATACAAGAGCTGATACTAGCCTGTTTCAAGAACTCTTCCAAAGCCATCTCTCCCTGAGCCACAAGCAGAACATCTTTGACAATTGCTTCATTTCTCTGTAAGTCGACATCCCATATCTGGCCCAGGGTCAATTCTGAGACAACCCAGTTAACATGAAGCCTCTTCATCAGTTGTTTCCAGTGTCTGTCTTTAAGTGCCTCGGATTTCAGTTCAATAACTAACATGTTTATCTACAGTAGAAAAGAAAGTGAGTTACATCTCTGAACTTGAATATAAAATACATGCATTTTAGAAATGTGCGCAACTTACCTTCATGTAGCCCTTCAGAAGTCTCTGAACATACTCATAGGAGGCATACTGTCGCAAACGGGCAGGGAAGTTTTTCAGTTGGTTGAGCAGACCATCCAAGTTTTGTCGAAGCTGTCAGTAACATAAAAACAATGAAATCTTTCTCTACAAAAGATTTTCAAAAAGACTTTCTCTGCGCACATAATCACACAAGTTGCCTATGTATTTGTTACAGAAAACTCTCCCTAATGAGACATTAGCAACAGGACAGCTCTTTAAATGTTATCTGTATTTGCCTAAGATGTGGTTATTTTACAGTTGAGAATGTAATTTTATTGGTCTGATTGAGATTTATGATGCAGTCTTGTCACAGGCAGTTAGTTTATAGATTAGTGTTCTTCCTGCTCTTTACCTCCTGAGCACTGAACTAAAATTAATGCTGTTTACCCAACTGTATAATGAAGTTTCTCTAATGAGGTTGAACAGCCTATTTAAAAACATCAGTTTCTTCTCTGTACACACTCAAACTATGGAAAACAAGTCCTGCATAAATTCCCTGTTAGATTAAATTATGACAATCCTGTGAATATATTTTAGTTTAGCTTCAGAAGAAACATGGTTACAAGATACTGAAAAAGGTATCTAAACACTGAAAATGATCCAGACTGACATTAGATCATATCTGTCTCAAGAGGTCTAATTCCTAATTTGCATAAAATTGTGGCAGTTATATTGTTCATGTACACAAAATTGAAGTACCTTGCGAGGCTGTACTGAGACCCAGGGCTGTTCTTTCATTTGATCAATCTGTTCCCAGACTTTAGAGAGTTCAGACCAGACGCCTTTGAGATCCTGCAGCTCTTCAAGGGCTACCTGTAATAAAGAATGGATCAAATAGCAGCAGTTATTCCTAATCTCTTCTAAGTCAGCGACATGGGTGAGTTAAACAAGTACTCCTAATCCATCAAAAACCTTCAGATAGTTTGCCAGTTCAACAGAACTGCAATAGCAAGTGACCAAAATGCAATCTTCTAGCTCAGCTCAGATAACAGTTTCAAAAGAATAAGACAGTCAAGGAAGAGATCACAGACAAGTTCTGAAGGCTTGAACTGAGTCAATATGGAGACTGTGCCCTGATATTAGTACAGAACACACAACAAGTCACTCTCCTGAGGGAGAAAATGATGCAACTGAAACATTTTTATCCAAAACTGGCAAGTAAGTGTGTGAGCAGGTTGTACCTGGACACGCTCTTCACTGCCACTGAGCAGTCCAGTATCTGTAAGTTCCAGAGCTTCCTTGGCCTTCGCACACTTCTCACGGTCATCCTTCAGCCTGCCGAATTTTCCTTCATAAATGGTTAGAGCTTGAAGAGCCTCTTCTGGACGCAGATTTCCCTAAAGTTTGCATGGGATACATTAATCCAATAATCTTACAGTTAAGCTGAAGGCAAGTTAAAAGTGGGGACTAAATATAAATGTTGTTTGGTCTTATTTTTTTATATTTCCATTTTGCTGACAGTAAGACTACATACTAGTCCACAAGTAGTCTCATTTCATTTTTACATGCAGTGTTTGGCTTTACTAAAAAGCACTTCAGGAAAAAAAGAAAAAAAGTAAAAAGCAGCTTGCTTCTGAATCCTCCTACACACATACCCCTGACATATACTTGTTCCAGACAAAGCTCTCTTAGTCAATGAAGTAATTTACTTTTCTGCACCTAACAGAGACCTATGTTTTAAGGGTAAATTTCCCTCTGCAACTATTGCCAGAAATGAACACACTGGCAGGTTATGATAGAACTCTTAAAAAGACTTACTATCACCTAAAATGAAAAAAAAAAGAAAAAAAAAAAAAAGAAAAGTATAAAACCAAACTCCCTACTTCTTAATGAAAGCAGAAAACCTACCTCATTCACTGAATATCAATCATCACTACTTACTGTAACAGGCTTTGTTTTCTCCCAGTCTGTCAGCAAATCAGTTGTTCGGCTCTCCACTGCACGATCCTCTTGAACTATTTTCATCTGCAGATTTGCCACTTGTTGCTGAATGGCAGAATCCTTCCTACGCATAATGTCATTAAAGGCACCCCATTCTCCTTCGATGTTGTCAATGTACAGCCAAGAGGAAGGAAACTGGAACCTTTGTTTCTCAAGCAAGCGCTGACCATTGCGATAAAGCTACAAACACAGTGGGTTTAAGTTAAAAAGGCAAAACTTAATCTGCAAGGCTAAATAAACATACTTTAATAAATGCTCACTATAGAACTCACAGGATTTTTCAGAATATGAAGTTTGAGTCTGTTTTTAAGAGAACTTGAGTATCAATTTATGATCATGATGAAGCTGTATTTTATGAGCTAAGCATGACATTTCCACAAGTCAGAATCATTAGCAAAAGACAACAAACATACCTCAACTTGCTTTTCAAACTGTTTGATTTTACGTTTCAAGGACTGCACGTATGTGATGAATGTCACAGCATCTGATGTGCTCGCAGTGTCCACAGAATGCTGCTCCAGCTCTTGACGGGACTGTTAAAGGCAAAAATCAGTGTTTTAGCATTGTGCAGCAGTTGATCTGAAAGTGAAAAACTGGAATTAAGACTCTTCTTACCTTAGAAATTTGGGAGTGAAACTCTGTCATATTCTGACCAAGCATTTGGCCAAATTTGCTGAGCACTTCCTTGTGCCAGGAGTCATACTTCAAGTTCACCTTTGATTGCACCTACAAGTGAATAATGTTACATAATAGTAATTTGTTACCCACGCTATTTTCTGTTGTACACCTGTTCTGAAATTCAATGCATTTACCACAACAAATAATTACAATTTCTCACCTTGCCGTAGTCTATGACAACAGGTCCAAACTCCTTTCTGGTTTCTGCATTGTCAAATGTTCCTCTTGCCTTTCTTATCTGAACCAAAAGGGCCTGCCACTTATTCAGGTCTTCTCCAAGACGGTTGTATATATTTTCAGCCTGCATATCCCACAGACACTGGTACTGCAGCCAAACCTAATGGAGGTATTTCACAATGTTTAGAACTTCTCAAGTATATTCCAAAAGATGTGTTTCCCTCCAGACCCCAGGAAAACTGAAAGTCCATGTTAGTTTTAGCTGTTCTATTATACCCTGTCAGCCTCCTACCTTGACATACTGCTCCACTTCAGTCACAATTCCCATGACAGCTGAGTATGACTCCTCCAGAGCTGCAGGGCCGTCAGGCATCCTTGTCAATGCGTTACGATAGAACTTCTCTTCTTCAGACAGCTCATAATGTACTCCAACCTAAGAACCACAGTTATACTTGTGATATACATGAATTTCCAGGGCACTTAGATCTGGTTTTAGATCAACACACTAATATATTGAGGACAGTTAATTACTAAGTCAAGGCAATTGCTCAGATTTAGATGCAGCTTTGTTACACTTACCTGGTATCTCTGACTTTGAATTCTTGGCAGCGACAGGACTACCATTTTCCAAGAAAACATTTCTTGGTAAAGTTTGTATCTACAGTCTTCAATTGGTGGATTCAAGTATATCACCTGGTTGGTTATCCTTAGTTCATGTACAATGTTCTGCAGAAACAGTAAAAAACCCCAGTTTTACTGATACTGTAGATACTGCTACATATAGACAAGAACTCTGGACTTCAAGAAGCACTTTTCAAAAATCAACTTGCACTTAAATGGAAAGAGGAAAATATTTCCCAAAAAACAGATGCAGAAGGAATATTTATCTCCCATATAAGCTTCTGCATTAGTTAATTGACAATAAGGAAAAAAAAACAACAAAAAAAATCTAATGCAAAAAAAAACCCACAGAAAAACTTACTTTGATCTTGGGTTCACCACCAGGCTTATGGCTCACTTGAGGAGCATCTGTATCCATGTCAACTTCTGCTTTGTCATCTGCTTGTCCCAGAAGAACCTGGGTCCAGGCTCTCAGTCCAGCTTGCAAACGAACACCCAGGATTCTTTCAATCTAAAGAAAATGAGGCACATTGGAGGAAAAACCTGCATATTTACTGCATGAAGATCCCCACTATCAATATATTCTGACAGGCACACTACAGCACCTCGAAGAACCAAGTGCTCCTTTGCTAAGCCATTCCAGCACCAATAGAGGTTTACAAGAATTGGATGGCCTGGTTACTAGGGCTTGTAGCAATAAGACAGGCTTTAAATTGAAAGAAAGGAGGTTTAGATTAGGAACTAGGGTGGTGAGGCAATGGAACAGGTTATCCAGAGAAGTTAAGGATGCCCTATCCCTGGAAGTGTTCCAGGCCAAGCTGGATTTTGAGCTACCAAATCAGTGCCATCACTGCCCATGCATGGGGGCTGCAACTAGATGATCTTTAAGGTCTCTACCAACCCAAACCATTACATGATTAAGGAAGTTTAGGAGTTTTGGTAAATTTGCACCAAATGTAAGTCAAAGCTTCTCTTGGTCCTCGCGGTCTTAAATATAATTAAACAATTTTAACTGTACTGAAGATAGCTTAGTGACCAATAACCTGAAACTTAACAGGCAGAAGAAAACAAAATGATGGCAACTAGTCTTTGCTACCACGTCAGCAAACTTCCACCACCCTTCATCTACCTTGTCCCCCAGCATCCTCTAGGCCGTCACACTGTATCAAACTTTTTTCTTCAAAAGACAAAACACCCCTTGAATTAATTGATCCCAAAAGTCAACAGCAAAAAACCCCTTATATAGGTCTTGCATCTTCTGCATACCAAAAATGCCCTGAAATTTTCAGAGAATGAGAATTTAGTCTCTGGTGTGACTATAAAGAAAAGTCACCCTTGGTGACTATAAAGACAATAATCCAAATGTATTCTATACCTGAATAAAATGGCACCTCTAAACATATACTACTACTCAATTTCAAACCTACCTCCATATCCAACTTATTGACCCAGATTGGCAAATTTGAGTATGAATGAAGATTTAAATCATCCACAGCTTTCTGAACTCTGTTCAAGATTTCGGAGAAAGTCTTGTGATCATACATGCATGTTTCCAATGATCTCACTTCCAGGTCTATCTTCTCTTCAATAATGAGCAGATCATCCACCTAAGACAGTTGAGGAAAAATGGGATGTTTAGTTTGACAGGTTAGATCAAGGAAACAATAATTATTCAGTAATGGTTAATCACATATCTATATGTGGATGCAGCAATACATCGATTTTAGCAATATGAAATGAAAACAGTACTGCTAATAGCAATTTTAGCGCTAGTAAAAGATCCATCCAGTTGGCCAATTTGTGCTGACTCAATCAGCTACTTAACCCAAGAACTGCAGAGCTAGTTCTCAGCTATCCAATGACACTTTTGGATAACCACACATTACTGAATTATAAATGTAAAAGTTTTGCAGATTTTGACAGGAAACACAAACCTTTTCCTGGAAACTGAAGACAGTCTCAGCCAAGCGCTGTACGTATGGATCAAGTTTGTATGATTCCCACACAAGTGCAATTCCTTCTGCAATCAAAGCCTGCACTTCTTTCTTCAAGCCAGCGACCAGCAGTGAGATAGTGTTACGCTCTTCTACTTTCTCACATGTTCGCTCGTATGTGCGGACACTTTCAATGAGAGAAATAGCAAATGGATAGAGCTGGTTTGCTTGGTGAGCTTTGTTGACAATTGCTAGTGGGACACGGAAACCAAGCCACTTCAGGTTTCGGACTTCTTTGGAAAGTGTAATTATTTCTGGGAGAAAGTTGACTTTCAGTTTCAGGACATTTCCAGTTCGACCTCGAACACGAGTGCTTTCGATGGTGAAAATGCGACCAGACACACCAAGGTTGCGCTGCTGAACTTTTCTTGCCCAGTCATCAAAGATCTCCTGAGTGTTGAGCTTCATGCGAAAGCTATCTCCATCCTGCTTTAGCTTCTGACCTTCCACATGGTTCTCCCAGCCTTTGCCAAGGACATCCTCCACACGCTTCATGTAAGCGGTGAGCTGCCTGTCAATCTGTTTTGCCCAAATTATAGACCCAGACACAGGAGGCAAGTCACGAACGTGACTCATTTTACACGCTTGACTCTGTGGGTATTGTACTTTAAACTTGTCATGAAGAGACTCAATATCATCTTTCACACGCTGGATCAATTGCGTTTGGTACTCACGAATGGCACCGCGAATGTGAGGTCTGACAAACAAGGCGTTAAACCGGGAGAAGATTCTGAACATTTCATTGGCATTCTTTGCTGTGCCGAGCTGATCTCTCAAACGGGCTGTTATTCTTGTTTCAACTCTGTCAATTCTTTCATCATAGCGCTTCATTGCTGCCTCCCAGGCTTCTGTACCTTCTTTGGAAACATCTAATCCATCTACTTCTTTAACATTCTCATAAGCAAGATTGACTTCTTCAATTGCGTTAGCATCTGCAGCATCAAAAAGGACTTCTGCTACTTTCATATCCTGTGGTTCAGGTACCTCTCCTTGATTTTGCTGGGCAACAGCTGTTACCTACATTAGAATCACATTTTAGTGAGTTGGGTATTTCAAAATTTCCCTGGAAGTAGCAAAGTGCAGTTGGTTCTAAAAAGCATTGCACAATCCCCCTACCAATCAGTAAAAAATTCTTAACAACCTTTCAGTCATGCTTCAGAATTAACTTCCAGCAGGAATACAGCAGCACAGTTACTTTACAAACTTCCACTACTGTGCAGCATAATCTCATTCTCTACTGTGGTTTAGCCAAATTCGAGGATTTAAACACTTATTAATCACCTCTGTGTTATGTCTAGACTTGCTGAGTTTATCAACATGAGCACGTATTATGCAATGTAAGTCAGAATTAAAGCTAAGCCTATTAGCAAGGGTTCAAAACTAAACATGGAAACTGAATGTTACATTAGATTTGTGTTGGTAACTTCAAGTAATAGTAACACTCATGAAGAAGTCACAGAGATTTTCTGTTTGGTAACAACCAAGATTACCTGAGGTCGCAAGACTCTCACAATGACTGCTCTTAGCTGCTCATGCTGACGCCTGAATTTCCTCATTTGATCAAGACGACTCTGGAGTTTCCTGTGAGCAGGATTGATGCGCCACACCATCTTCAGGTTCTCTTCCCTTTTTCTCTTCACGATATCCCTCAGCAGAACTTGTAGCTTTTCATATTCATCATCCCAGGTTTGGAATACTTCAAAGCATGCAACCATTACCTGAAAGAAGTTTTAGAACAGGAACTTTAGCTCCCAAATTAAATGCTTCCTGAAAGTCCCTGTCCAATGCAAAAATACAACAACCAGTATCACAAAGCCACGAATGTACCTTTTCAAATTCTTCATAGGCAACATGCATCAGTTTTCTGGTTCCCAAGACTTTAAGCAGCTGAGAGCTCAGATCTCTTGAAATAGCCTCCACTAAACGCAATGCCCTTTGGATTGGGTATTTTGTGTTCCTGATTTTTCTCAAATGGGTAAATATTGCAACAAGGGCCTGCCTGATTTTGTCTAGCTCCGTAGCAGACAGCAAGTCATTCAGTGGAAAGTCTTTCATCAGTGGATTATAGTCATTCACAGTTTCCAGCGCCTGTTTCAGACCTAAATGGAAAAGATTTTGAATGTAACTTTTAATTTCATTGACCAAAATCTCTATCTGTAACTAGTCCAAGGTTCCTCTAAACAGCATTGTTCTTTGTATCACAATGTTCACATTTTGTAACAGTTTAAGTTCTCTAGGACATTTGAGAAAAAGGTTATTGAACAGATATTTTACCTGTGTCAGTATCAAAGCTGACAGTAGCATGAAAACGTTTGCCATGTTTTAGAATATCCAGAGTCAGCAGAACTTCTGGACTTTCCCGTTTTTCCTGAATGCGGTACAGAGCCCTTTCCAAATTTAACCAGAAGCTTATCTCCTGTAATGCAGTGCCTGATGCAGGATCTCGATCTAATTTGGTTACCTTCAAAGTAACGGAGAGAAAGGAGAGAGAAAAGCACTTAATTTATATGCTTCAACTGTAAAAACTTGCTGTTACTAAATATAATTGAAACACACAACAACTGCCAGGTTTGAATAATCCAACCTCAGACAGTTTTGGCACTCGTTCTTTGAAAAGTCTAGAAACTGCATGCAACATGTGACAAGTGTAATTCCAGAGATCCTAAAGGTTGGTTTTAGGACCTTCTTGTAATAATCTTCAGCATATCCTAAAAATGTCACCTGCCTCCTTTCCTGAGCAGTGTTTGTATTCTGGTTAAAGGCAGATGAGCCTGGCAAGATAAACAAATGTTTTATGCTCTTAATTAAGAAAAGACAATACTGTTCCATGAGCAATAGGTGTTTCCGGTGCACACAGAGGCAAAAAAGCCAGACTAGTATTTCAGATGTTGTTTTTGAGTAACTCCAGCAAAACAGCAGTTCTTCTGAAAAGTAACACACAGAAGTATGAGATTACAAGATAGGGCTGGAGCAACCATTGTGAAGTGGTTGTGGATGCACCAGGGGCAAATAATAAAACAGGCCAATCAGATGTGTTCCTCTCAATCTCCTGTAAAGATTTGAAGAACAGTTACAAAATTTACAGGGGTACTGCCAGTTACTTGAATCTATTACAATATGTATAACATAGTCATACTCTTGGTTATCTGTAGAACAACTTAGACTAGATCCCACATTTAGACTAGGCTTAACCTAATGTTAGACTAGACTTAGCCTAATTTATACGAATGTCTCTGGTGACTCTAAAACCTGGTCTCAGATCTTCAGAGTATCTTGCACAAAGCAGCATTTTACTGGTTAAACTGTGAAGACACACAGTACTATACAGAAGTTATATTACTTGCTTTTTTTCCCCCCCGTTCTTTATTTGGTTACCTTTTGTATTTCTCTAATCCAGCGGTTGACTCCAGACTGTAACTGATTAAGGAACAACGGATCCTCAGCTTTCTCACCAAAATCTGTAACTTTTGGTTTTTCTCCACGTTCGTAACACTGCTTGGCAACATTAGTAATGGTTGCATGAATTGGCAGACTGATCTCTGGAATTTCAATATTCTGTTGCAAATGCAAGAGGCCCATTTCAAGCTCTGCAATCTTTTTCTCAACTGAAGGAGCCATCTTATCTCCATCCCTGAAAAAAGAGACATGTTTCCGTATAAGAAGGCAAACCAAAAATCATACATAACACATTCATACCTGAGCTGCTTCCCCACAGTCAGCAACAGCATCGTATCCAACTGCATGCTTAACAATTCACGTGATTCACCTTGAAGAGTCACTCTTCTTTATTATTATTTTTTTAAAAATCATTAAACGCATACTTCAGTTCATTGGCACAGAAATGCAGTATTTGTATTCAATTACCTGTCTGCTTTGCCAGATTCTCGGATATAGGACTTGAAAAAGGGAGCAACAGCATTGCTAATGAAGGAGTGCAAAGTTTCATATGGAGAATCTTCACTGAGAGTGAGCACTCTGAGCTGGGAAGACACTGGTTTGTCAGCATCGATCACTGCTGTACGTTTAATGAACGCCAGGCTGTGGAACAGAGGAGAGAGATAGTAACCAACCATTTGAAACTTAAGGGACACAATAGCTTTAATCTGACTGCAAGTTTAAGAGTCAAATGGTAATCCGTATTATCATACTTCACAATCTTTCTTCTAAGAGACTTGAATACAAGTCTACCAAATAAATACATCTTTACAGTTCAGCAATAAGCAAGCTGAGCTATCAATAAGGACTCTGAAGTAGGAGCACAGTAAAGGAAAAACACATTTTACAAAGCTTCAGAGTCAAAAATGCCTCAAGATACGTGACAAATATGTAAGAGCCAGACATAACATTGAACAAAGAACATTGAACCCAAGCTGTGTATGTTACAGCTGCGTGTATGCCAACATTAATAAAATTTTGTTTCTTTAACCCCAGAGTTAGAAGTCCTAGGTCCACTCCTTTCAGCCTCATGACACACCCTTTTTTTCATCAGAGCCTCTGCCTTGAAAAGCTATTGTCCCACTTGAATAAAAACACTGCCTGAAAGCACCAGGTAAACCACAGGTAAATCTGCTTGCACAGGTTTTACATATATAGAGTAGAAATGTTAAGATCTATTTCACTAATTCACCTGTTTGACTTTATTCCATAATGAATGTCAGTGCTGATACTGTAGGAAATGAACTCTTTTTCCTCTTCTCCTTCATCTCCCACATCCTCTGCAAAAAATATAGTATGTAAGAAATTTCGAAAACATCTAAAAATTTCTAAAGCATATCTGCCACTCCTTCTCAACCACCTTCTGCTATTAGCAGACTATTTTCCAACCTTCAAGCTCCACACCAACTTAATTACAACTACATTAGGTCAAATGTAGTCTTGCAATAATTCTCATAAGCACAATGGGTTCATTGTCTTTAGACAAAACTCCATTAAGATTTAGGTTGCTATAAAAATAATACAACATTACAGTAAGTGAATTATAACTCACATTCTGAGAGAGAAATCTGCAATACAGACTGTACATTTATTTGCAGAGATATGTTGCCAGGACAACTATGCTTCAGTGAGAACATGAATATAAACAGCTGCTTTTTTATTTCAAATGTGGCTTTGTATTTTCAGACATCTACTTTGAAAATGATTTGGAAATTAAGTCTCTGAACAAAAAAAGAAATCTCTTGACAGAACAAAAAGCCAGGCCATGGGAAGTACTCAGGCATTAGCACAGCCAGTATATTACAGATGATGTAATTGCTGGGGATGCAGGCAGTCATGCTGCAATGCAGTGATTTCAGTGCAGAAGGTTACTCCCTATTGGGGGACACACTCTGACTGGACACATTATAGCAGACTCTGTCCTGCTCTGATTTTGTTCAGCCCTTAGGAGATACAGCCTCAGGGCTGTCACATCTGTGGCACCAAGCACCAGAAGCCTGGTCACAGAACAACACAGCACTCGAGACCACAGGAGCCTGTATGAGAGCAGCTGGCAGCCTGGGGAGCTGGTGATACCAGAGAGCAGCTTTCATTATGCAGAAATAAAGCTTCTGTTGTATTGTACTTGTTATCAATAATCTACTTCATGCTATGAGTCCGTGGACAAGCTTCAATAATAACAATGTCGTTTTTAATAGTGTCAGAGCTCTCCATATGCTGTTGGAGGTTTCAGATCTATCAAATTTGAACACCTGGCTGTCATTCACAAAATCCACTCTGCCCAAGTAACTGCTATTAAACCAGAAGACATGGACAGAAATGACCTCTGTGCATCATATATTAGTATTTGGCTTTTGAAACATGCAATGGGTCTCTCAATTTCTTTTTAAACACACACATGTAACAATATCTATGTCATGAGCCTGGAGACAACTAATCACCACTATCTTTATTACTTCCAACCTGAACTAGGCCTACTATTCTCATGATCCAGGCATAGCAAAAATGCAGTCATCATCTGCATTAATATTAAATGGTTTTCTTCAAATCTTACTAAACACTGCATCATGAATTCATAAAGACATCTGTTCTTTTGTTCTCTTCTAGAAAATTAACCCTACTGAATAAGAGGCCTCAAACTTTGGAAGGGGAAAGAGAAGGATAATCTGGAAATAGGCAAAAAACCCAACGATGGGGTATTTTTAAGCAACATCTGAAGTTTACAATGAATAGTGAATGAAAGAACCTTCTTGATGTTTCTCTCTGTCTACAGAAACTGCAGGGCATATATCAGGATGTTAAACTGTTTCTACTGACACGTTAAATACTGCAGTAAGAAAAATGACTTTATTAGGATTTGATATATACAGGAACAGAACCATCAGCACACTGGGAGTAGCAATCTAGAAGCTTAATAGCAGAATTTTGCAAGCTCACGCTGGCAGGCAGGTAGCCATTTGCTGACTGTAGGGGTTTGTTTAATAGTAAAAGCCTGCATTATTGATGAAACCTAGCTATATTTTGTCACTGTTCATTAGCCTGCATTCTATGACAGTAAGAGCCGATTTAGCAATAGATTTGTTGACAAGTCGTTTTAGAAATAAGCAGTCGGTTACAGCAGCATGCGAGTAACAAAGACACTCAAGCCAGAGTGTCAGCTTAGCTGCAGTATTTCATGCACCATTTGATGCAGTCCGGAGCGCTTTGATAATTAAACAAAGGCACGGCAAGGTCCACATTTTCGTTTGTCACTACAGGAACTCCCTAATTAACCATGAAACGGCGCTTTTTACAGGTCGATTCAGGCTGGCTGTAATTTTTTCCCCCTTTATCCGGGGTTTTGGCGCTCTTGCTCTGTTTCAGAGCGGCTATCTGCCTCGCCCAAGAGGTCACTTCCCGAGCAGCCCGGCTGCAGCAGCAGCGGTGCCGCGGCCGCCTGACGAAGCACTTTGGGTGCCTTTCCAAGCAGGACCAGACGCAGCACGCCCGGATTTGCGCCCACAGCCAGCCCGCAGCCCCGCCACGCATCCGCCTGGGCCCCGGACCGCGGAACAAAGGCGGCGGTGGCGGCCAGCGGGACCCGCCCGCCGCCCGAGCGCGAACCAGCGGTGCTCGGCCCGGCGATTCCCGGCCGTGGCAGCGCTGAGGCGGAGCGGGCCCGCAGTGCCCGGCCCGGCGATTCCCGGCCGGGGCAGCGCTGAGGCGGAGCGGGCCCGCAGTGCCCGGCCCGGTGATTCCCGGCCGTGGCAGCGCTGAGGCGGAGCGGGCCCGCAGTGCCCAGCCCGGTGATTCCCGGCCGTGGCAGCGCTGAGGCGGAGCGGGGCCGCGGCCACGGCTGAGGCGCGCCCCTCCCATCGGCGGCAGGGCGGCGGCTGCGGCCGGCAGCGGCCATTTTGCCACCTCGGCGGCTCCGCTCCCACCTCACCTTTGAGCGTGGAGCGCTCCACCAGCACCGTGTGGACCTGCGGGTCGGAGAGGAACTTGCGCATATGCTCCACGGCGCCTTTCTCCTCCAGCGCCGCTTCCAGAGCCGCCGGCGCCTCGCCGCCATCCTCCAGCAGCAGCGGCACCAGCTTGCGCAGGTGCTTCTGCAGCACCGACACGTCGGCCACGTTCTGCACCGCCGAGCCCGACACCTCCATGCCGCCTTCCTCGCCGCCGGGGCCGCCGCCCCCGCCGCCGCCGGAGTCGGACATGCCGAGGCAGAGGGACAGCGACAGGCACCGCGCTCCGCCAGCCGGCCGCGCCCCGGCTGTGCCCGCCCGCCCGCCGCCAGCCCCGCCCGGCCGCGCCGCGGGGGAGCCTGGGACGGGCGGCCCACCCGCCCCCCCGCCCGCCCGCTCCGCCCGCCCCGCCCGGGCAGCGCACCGCTCCAGCCCCACCTATATCTAGAAACTTAGAGCGGTTTAAATTGGGTGACACATTAGAATCAAACGGTTCCAAGCATGCCTGCTATAGGCAGCAAACACCTTCTGTGACAGGCTGACTCAGGCCCGGATCCCCAACGTGGCCTAGAGCTCTGTGAGGGATGGGGCAATCCACAGCTTCTCTGGGCAAACCCCGTTCCAGTGCTCTGCCTATCATTTACTGTAAAGAGCGTCTCCCTAAAAGAACTAATCTAAACCTAACCTCTTTCAGTTGGAATCCGTTCCCCACGGTATGTCCAATAAGTGTTGTATTCTAAAAAGTCCTCTGGTCTTCTTTGTAATCTCCTTCGTTCCTGAAGGTATCCCCGAGAAAACCTACCACAAGGGTTTTTTATTCAGAGTGGTTTATTCTTGAAAGGAGGGCAGGATGTGAGGGGAAAGAGAACGTTAAACAGTCTCAGCCCCACTGCCGGCACTGCCCGGGAAAGAGTGCGTTCTGCTGCTGCAGCCTCTTACCCGGAAGATAAAGCGGGCCCGGAGGGATCATTTTGTCGAAACGGAAACATAATGTTATTTCATGTTGAAAAATTAACCCAAAACCCAAAGGTCAGTGGTAAAATGGAGCATTACGTGATAGAAAAGCCAGCAGCTAACTGCAAGGCTTCTTCAGTGAAGTATTCCAGTACCTGCATACCAGCCGTCAGCCAGCTGTGCTACATTACAGTTAATGAATCCGGTACTCACCCATTCATCCCAGTCTTTGTGAACTGCTTCCCAAAAGCAATTGAACTAAAGAGACAGGACAAAGAGTACATCAGTGAGAAAGGCGATTTTAATTATAAATCAAGAATTTAATTTAAAAAT
>CM031861.1:52206208-52297264 GCA_018697195.1 Certhia americana | reverse complement strand
CCGACCTAGGAGATATGTGCCAGGCCAACTATTGCTTCAGTGATGAACCTGAATATAAACAGCTGCTTTTTTATTTCAAAAGTGGCTTTGTTTTTCAGCATCTACTTTTGAAATGATTTGAAATTGGCTCTGAACAAAAAAGAAATCTCTTGATCGAACAAAGACAGGCCCTGGGAAGAATCAGGAATTAGCCGCCAGTATATTACAGATGATGAATTGCTGGGGATGCAGGCAGGTCATGCTGCAATGCAGTGATTCAGTGCAGCAGGTTCCTCCCTATTTGGGACACAACTCTATGGAACATTCTAGCAGACTCTGTCTGCTTGATTTTGTTCAGCCCTGAGAGGAGTAGAGCCCAGGGCTGTCAAACTCTGTGGCACAAGCACCAGAAGCCTGGTCACAGAACAAAACACAGCACTCGAGACCACAGGAGCCTGTATGAGAGCAGCTGGCAGCCTGGGGAGTGGTGATAACAGAGAGACGCTTTCATTAGCAGAATACAAGCTATCTGTTTATTGTACTTGTACAATTAATCTACTTCATTGCTATGAGTCCGTGGACAACTTCAATAATAACAATGTCGTTGTTAATAGTGTCAGAGCTCTACATTATGCTTTTGGAGGTTTTCAGATCTATCAACTTTGAACACCTGGATGTCCATTCACAAAATCCACTCTGCCCACGTAACTGCATTTAAACCAGAAGACATGGACAGAAATGACATCTGTGCATCATATATTAGATTTGGTTTTGAAACATGCAATGGGTCTACCAATTGCTTTGTAAAAACCACACCAAATGTAAAAAATATCTTGCATGAGCCTGGAGACAACTAATCACCACTATCTTTATACTCCAACCTGAACCTAGGCCAACTATTCTCATGCCTTCAAGGCATAGCAAAAATGCCAGTCATTCATCATGCATTAAATTAAATGGTTTCTTCAAACTCTTTACTAAAACACTGCTCATGAATTTCATTAAAAGACATTGTTCTTTTGTTCTCTTCTAGAAAAAAAATTAAACCTACGAATAAGAGGCCTTCAAACTTTGGAAGGGGAAGCGAAGGATAATCTGGAAATACGGCAAAAACCCAAACGATGGCGGGATTTTAAGCAAAAAATCTGAAGGTTACAATGAATAGTGAATGGAAAGAACCTTCTTGACGTTTCTCCTGTCTACAGAAACTGCAGCGACAGGAAGATATCAGGAGTTAAACTGTTTCTACTGACAGCGTTAAATACTGCAGTAAGAAAATGACTTTATTAGGAATTTGTATATAAAGGATACAGAACATCGAACATGGAGTAGCAATCTGAAGTTAATAGCCGAAATTTGCAAGCTCACCGCTGGCAGGCAGGGTAGCCATGATGACGTAGGGGTTTGTTTAATAGTAAAAGCACTGCATTTGATGAACCTAGCTATATTTTGTCACTGTTCTTAGCCTGCATATGTGACAGTAAGAGCCGATTTAGCAATAGAATTGTTGCACCAAGCGTTTTCGAAATAAGCATGTCGGTTACAGCAGCATCGAGTACACAAAGACACTCAAGCCAAGTGTCAGCTTAGATGCAGTATTGCATGCACCATATTGATGCAGTCGGAGCGCTTTGATTTTAAACAAAGGACACGGGCAAGGCCACATTTCGTTTGTCACTACAGGAACTCCCTATAACCATGAAACGGCGCTTTTACAGGTCGATTCAGGCTGGCTGTAATTTTTTTCCATCTATCGGGGGTTTGGCGCTCTTGCTCTGTTTAGGCGGCCACTATCGCCTCGCCCAAGAGGTCCTTCCCACGAGCAGCACGGCGTGCAGCAGCAGCGGTTGCGCGGCCGCCTGACGAAGCACTCTGGGTGCCATTTCCAAGCAGGACCAGACGCAGCACGCTCGGATTTGCGCCCACAGCCAGCCCGCGCCCCGACACGATCCGCCTGGGCCCCGGACCGCGGGACAAAGGCGGCGGTGGCGCGGCCAGCGGGACCGCCCGCCGCCCGAGCGCGAACCAGCGGTTGACTCTGGCCCGGCGATTCCCGGCAGGGGCCGCGCTTAGGCGGAGCGGGCCCGCAGTGCTCCAGCCGGTGATTCCCGGGACGGGGCCCGCGCTAGGCGGAGCGGACCGCAGTGCTCGCCCGGTTGGATTCAGGCAGTGGCACAGCACGCTGAGGCGGAGCGGGCCGAGCGGGGGCCGACGGCCACGCTGAGGCGGGGCCCCTCCCATCGCCGGCCAGCGGCGGCGGACTGCGGCCGGCAGCGGCCATTTTGCCACCTCGCGGCTCCGCTCCCACCCTCACACTTTGAGGCGTGACGTCTCCACCAGCACCGTGTGGACCTGCGGTTCGGAGGAGGAACTTGCGCATTATGCCCACTGGCGCCTTCTCATCCAGCGCCGCTTCCAAGAGCCGCCAGGCGCCTCGCCGCCACCTCAGCAGCAGCGGCCAGCTGCGCAGGATGCTTTGCAAGCACCGACACGTCGGACACGTTCTGCACCGCCGAGACCGACACCTCCATGCCGCCTCCTCGCCGCCGGCCGCCGCCCCGCCGCCGCCGGAGTTCGGGGAATGCCGGAAGGCGAGGGACAGAGACAGGCACCGCGCTCCGCCCGCCCGGCCGCGCCCCGGCTGTGCCCGCCCGCCTCGCCGGCAGCCCCGCCCGGCCGCGCCGCGGGGGAGCCTGGGACGGGCGGCACGGCCGCCACAGCTCCGCCCGCCCCGCCCGGGCAGCGGCCGCTCCCCGCCGCCACCTATATCTAGAACCTGAGAAGCGGTTTAAATGGGTGACACCTTAAGGAATCACCGTTCCAGCATGCCTGCTATTAGGCAACAACAACACCTTTCTGCTAGACCAGCCTGCTCAGGGCCCCATCCAACGGGCCTAGAGCCCTGTGAGGGATGGGCATCCACAGCTTCTCTGGGCAACCCGTTCCAGTGCTTCGCCATCCTTACTGTAAAGAGCTTCCTCCTAACAGCTAATCTAAACCTACCCTCTTTCAGTTGGAATCCGTTCCCCCGTGTTCTGTCACTACGTGTTCTTCTAAAAAGCTCCTCTGAGTCTTTCTTGTGATCTCCTTTCAGTTCCTGAAGGTCTCCCCGCAGGAAAACCTACCACAAGGGTTTTATCAGAATGGTTTATTCTGAAAGGAGGGCAGGATGTGAGTGGAAAGGAGAAGGTAACAGCCTCACCCCCACTGCCCGGGAAGAGATGCGTTCTGCTGCTGCAGCCTCCTTACCCGGAAGATAAAGCGGGCCCGAGGATCATTTGTCGAAAGGAAAATAATGTTTATTTCATGTGAAAAATTAACCCAAAACCCATAAGGTCAGGTGGTAAAAATGACGCATTCCCGTGAAGAAAGCAGCAGGCTAACTGCAAGGCTTCTTCAGTGAAGTATCTCCAGTACCTGACATACCCAGCCCAGTCAGCCAGCTGTGCTAATCACAGTTTAATGAATCCGGTACTCAAACCATTAATCCCAGTCTTGTGTGAACTGCTTCCCAAAAGCAAAGAACGTAAAAGGAGACAGGGACAAAGAGTACATCAGTGAGAAAGGAGATTTTAATTATAAATCAAAGAATTTAACTTTAAAAATTCCTGGACATCTGCTAGAGCTACCACATCCCAAGGTATGTTTGACTGATCGAGGTATTGGATGAGTTTACCTCACTGCTGCTGAGATGGACAATCCTGTTCCTCCTTGCCCAAACTAGTCCCTCGGTTCTGGCTACCACTTGGAAGTATCTGGGAGAGGGGAGGGGGCAGTCAAGTTCCAAAGCAACTCCACTGACTCCCCAAAAGTACACTAGGAATGGTGGGTGACCCACAGACTGAAACTCCAGTTTTTGTTTTTATTTTTTCTCATATGGAGGTAGAAAAGGGAATGTTGTCCCCAAAAGAATGGCAAAGCAACCATACAAAAACTGCGTCTGAACCTCCCAGCATTTCCTCAATACAAAGGAAAATGCACAGAGACCCTCAGGCCCAGGATCTGTTCAGATGCCCAAGAAGTAAAGAAGCTGGGGTGGAATATCCTGGCAAAGGAAGATCTGATCCGTAAGCCTCTACACAAGTGTAACTCAGCATTGAAGTGTGTATGTCTACCTACAACACTAGAAATCTGGAAAGCTGACCCACATATCCCTACCAAAGGAAAAAAAACCATGCCATGCTCAGGTGGGTTCCTAAAGCATTTATGAGTCTAGTTTAACTTAGAAAAAAACAGATTTCTAAAGTAATAAAAATCTCAAACCTTCTTGTCTGTAAGAAAAATTATTTGTTCAGTAACTAAGTTTCAACTGCAAGCACCGAAACTAACAAAGGTTATTGTTTTTAGGTGAATCAAACCTATTTAAACACATTCCCCTCCCCAGAAAGGTAAATTTTTTGATGAAGAAAAATAGTTGTAGATAGCTCTCTGAGTACTCTGTTCATAGAATGGTTACTGAGATAACGTTTAGTACAACACTCACCTATTTCAATTTTCCAAAGTCCAGTTTGCTCAAACCTTACAATTCTTCTAAATGCAGGTTGCTTCAGGATTGTGTTTCATATGGAAAAGAGCACTAACTTTGCATGGCTGGCTGAATTCCACCAAGGCTATCCTGTATCTGGTCTTGGCTGACAGCCTTCCACTGCAGAGACAATTAGCTACTTCTTACATCCACATAGTGAGCACTGGTACAGGCCAAGCACCCGAAACTCACAGGTTAAATTAACATTCTGGATGTGGAGCTGTTCGTTAAAAGGATGTTGATAATATTCCTAAGCAACCTAGATGCATCTCAAGTGTAACTTGGCATATCTTTGGAGGTGAGCTCAAGCAATTCTTCCAAGTACTGGCATGCTTGTTCTTCTGGAGCAGTCATCTGCTGTGCCAAAACTTCACAGAATTTTTGTAGCTTACAAAGCAAGATACAATATCTCACTGCTGTAAAACTGTTGCCAGGAAAAATTGCAAGTAAGGAAAATAAGGAAGTAGAAGAAAGCAGGACACGGATGGGAAATAAAAATTCAAGTAAATATTTATACTGACTTGCAGAGAAAATAGGGTCAAAGAACCCTCAACAAGTCTCACTTTACTGTAGGTTTTAAAATCAGATTTCAAAATGCCCCATGTGCAATACGTCTTGAATTCTGATATCCAAGTGTAAGGCTACTTGCAACTAAAAGCCAGTGTAGGTAGAGACTTTGTATTCCTTTAATCACTTCAGCCTTATTTACTATACTATGGGGAGCAGGAGGAAGATGCAAATTTAGTTAAAGGAAGATGCAAATTAACTTAAAGAGACAAGATAAACTACGTTTTTGCACAAGTTCTCTTCTGCAGTCACAGCCTACAGAGAGAAAAGGCTTTACTTGCACAATCAGGGTGAAAAATAATTTGCCTTGATTTGGTTCTAGTTAATTATGGACGTTCTTCCCCTGGGTGCAGAAAAGACCTGGCCCTTCTTACAGATGTGAGAAGCCACTGAAATCAGCCATCCAACGGGCAAGATTGCCAGTATGACAATGTCATATTGTCATACTTAACAAAAAACACTTCATATTAAAATATGAATTAATGCCAAACCAGGACAGACATTTCCCATATCATTTAACTAAAGACATGTATTTCAGAGAATCATGAGAATAGGACTTGTGAAGATACAAGACTTAACTCTCAGCAAATGCAATACAATATGCGTAGAAGGAAAACCTTTTTCATAAGTTATAAAACAAACAACCTCAGTGGGGGAAAAAAAGGATTTTTCCAACACTTAAGATTAATTTGGTAGTATTTGAGACCAAAAACAAAGGAAAAAACCCTAGCAAGTAGCCATTAGAGCAAATCACCTCCTGAACTGATGCCTACAAATGTTGATCTGGATTAGAGACTAGACAGTTAAATGAAGAAAATAGGTATTTATTAAAAGGCCTTAGGAGGACACGCCTTGGGCAGTACAAGAGCCTGGCCAGGGCTACACCCAGGATGGATCCAAGCTGGATCCCAGTCATAAGTTTTTACACTTCTAGACGTTTTGGTTCATCTACATATTGGGGTTAATTGTCCAATTACAGCTCCAGGTCATGAAGTCTCAACCCGCTGGCTTGCCCCCTTCACTTTGCTGTTGTTAATGCTTTTTGGGTAAGGGCTGTCCTTGATTCTCAAGCTAGGAAGGGATTGTTTTGTCTAACTCCCCTGTGAAGAGAACTTACTAATATGAAGTTTCAAAGTTACGTACCAGGCAGCAGAGAATCCGAAAAACATAAAACATAAAAACCCAAGGCATCACCAGATCAGCCTTTCGAGGCATCATTCCCATCTCTAATCCACTTGCATCTTTAATTATACAGTGAGTGTGCTAGAAAAACTACTATAACAAGGACTTCATGCTAGCATGAACCCTCCCAGTGTGGTTTTTTGGATCACAAAAATGCCTAAAGTAGCTCAAGGCATGTATGTGACTGTCCTCTCCCCTCCTCAGCACAGGGTCACTGCTTACACCTTCCCGTGTGTGCTCAGACCTCTCTGGGCTGGGAGTGAATGCAGTCCCCGTGGGCCTGGCTCCAGCGAGAGCCAGCTGCAGCTGTGCTGCTCTTCAGTGAGGTGAGGAAGGAATAATGTGCTGCCTTCTTTTAGCTCCACAGAAAATTCTCCCTTGGGAATTTGTTCATACAAAATGTTTAACTACATCAAAGTTTTATTTCATAAAGTCAAGAGAGCTCAAGCCAAGTCTCCTCATAGAAAAGAAACTATAATCCGGGGAGACAGTGATATGGTAATTAGAATGGCATTTCTTAATTAGCTATACACAGCAAGAATCTCCACAGCCACTGCATACAGTAAGGACAAGATCCAAAGGGCAGAAGTGCTCCACTTTTAGGTGGGTGGTCCATAAAGGGATCCAGAACACTGGGATAACCTGAAATCACAGCCACCTCCTGTAAGTATGTTTGTGAGGTGCATAAAGTAAATGAACACGTCTCACGAAACCATGAAAGCAATGCCAAAAAAGGCTGCTGGTCAAAGCCCCCGAGACTAATTCCCTTAGAGGGAAAGGATTAAAGGTTATTTCCTGAACAAGCTGGCAACTCACTGAAGTATTTATATGGAAAAAATGTCATTGCTGTCAGTATTCTAAAACATTGTATTTTGAGATGTATTTAACCCTGATTTCCAAAAGCGAGTAACTGGGTCCTCAGTTGTTTCAATATCTTGTTTTTCATTCAGGATTTGATGAGTTTATGACTGAGCTCATGCAGGAAACTGTTTCACTACACAAAGACCTAACTTGTAACTCAAATCATACATTTGTAACTCAATCCAGTAGTCAGCTCTTGATCCCTGGTTCAACCCCCCCAACTCCCCCAGTCACCGAATATCAGCTTTAGGTGAGTAATTTCCTTAGGTCTTTTGAAGATTTTTATGGATTGAAGAGCGAAGAAAACTCTTACTGCAGAATTCAGTTTTTTCCCCCTATCCTTGCCACCTGATTATGTATTGAGTACCACAATATAGTCCCAGATTTTATGGCTACTTTGCTCGAAGCCTGTCAATACAGAAATGTTACAGGGGAAAATAGTATGGTTTGAAAGATGCATTTTTCATATTTGTAGACTGAAGTATTACCAAACTTTAGTACTGATTGCCATTCTATGCATAAAGTCTGCCTTTTTTACTGAGTATCAATTATTCCTGTTTTCTTTTTTTACCTAATGGCCTTTCGATAATTTTGTTTTGCTTTTGTGAAATTTATGAAGTTAATTTGTACAGATGATTCTGCTAGCAGTGATAATCTGAACACATCCCCAAACACCTTGTGTTAAACTTAGTTTCATGATGAGCAAGTAAAATTCACGTGTTCTTTATTTGTCCATATAGTACACCTTTTTTTTTTTTTAAGTTTTAAAATTAGATAAAAGCATATTAAATGGCAGGTGTATGAAGTTCTTCAGAAACAATGCCAGAACAAAAAATTGAATTACAAAATGTTAAAAAATATGTAGGTACATTTGAACTTAACATTCCACTAACGTATAATGTTACAGATATTGTCTAATGAAAAATAATTGTGCCACTTACCTATTTTTGCTGTTTCTAGGAACTTTTTATTCTGTACATAGGACGATTCTGTACAAAATATGAAGTCTACATTTTTATTACTTATTACCATAAAACAAGGTACAATGTATGTACAATATTAAAATGAAGCCATACTAAAGCCACACTAAAAAGACACTTGTAATATTACTTTTGACATTCCTGATGTACAGGTGTAATTTTGGAAAATGGGGGAAGGTATCAGACAGAACTTTATGAAGAACAACAGTCACCAAAATTCTACTTTAATTTTTCTTTTTATTTTGGATGTATTAGTTTTAGAATTGTTTAGTACAAGATTATACGAAATATATAAATATTGATAACAAACATGCTAAATCATTAGTGGTGATAAGATTTTGGAATATTGCCTAAGCAAATGTTCAGTGGCCCAAATTTCAAATATGCCTTTATAGAGGACTTGAAGTGTCTAAATTACCACAATGCTTCCCTTTTTGGTGAGTGTTTATCTTCAATAAAGAATAAAAATAAAATCTAGACATTGAAAGATGTTCTTATACGTTGAGTATCACACAATCAATCAAACACTGATATACAGTTGGGGTTTTTTTTCCCCCCCTTGGATAACATAAGAATAATTCCTTTCAGCAATCTCTTGCACAGACATACTGAACAACCAAAAATCAAAGGTAACTGATAATCTACCAGCTAAAGATGGAAGTTCAAACAATGGTATATCAAAATACATAGACGTTGCTTTACACAATTAAAAAAGCACCCTTTCTCCCTCAAAAGTAGAAGGCATCTTTAAACTGTTTTCATATAGTTTATCCTAATGGTAAAGCATTTTCTTTTTCAAGTTTTACAGGAAATGTTTTCAGACACAGTGGACATTCCACTTAAAGGTTGGGTTGGTCTTCAAATTTAGTTGTTGTAAGCCAATATTTATCACTCACAATTTTCTTCCAATAGACAATGTAACAAATATTGGAAATTGAATGTTAAATGCAACCAACAAACAGCAGGCACTACATCTGCACAAGGTTACTATGAATGTCTGCTTTGAGCAATATTTTTTTTATGGATGCAGGAGATGTTATACTTCCTTAAAAAGTAAAACAAAACTATTTTTAAAGAAGCCACGTTTTTTATCTCTTTATGCATCAAGACATTAAACATTAAGTTATATCATGTTACTGCCAGAGACAAAAGAAACTAATCACCCATTTAGAATAGCAGAACACATTTCAAACAGCTTGTAAGCAGGATAAGTAAGTCAAAATACTGGCCACCCTGAGAGAAATCAAATATTGAAGACAAAGCACTATATTTTTAAAGAGATTTTCCTCCCGTGCTTTTCCATCTACAACAAAAAGCTCATTACATGCAAGTAATCTTGTGGAATATATAGCAGCATTTGAAGATCATCAGCAACTCAGATGCATTTTCAGTTCACTTGTGAGGTGTATTTGCAGCACATGTGCTCTTTACAACAACAAAAATATTTTCACGGTAATATTCTGGTCACTATCTCCTCAGCTTTTAGACTCATTTAAAAAGAAGCAGAATGGAATTCAAGAGTCTGCTTTTTTTTTTTTTTTTTTTTTTTTTTAATTTTAATAAGCTTATGATGGTGTGTTCATCTTTCAGGTAAAAACTGATGCAACTGAAATCACACATAGTATCTGCCACAAAATATTGAACTCCTAGAGCCCAAGAAAAATGCTGAGTATTAAAAGCTCAGATAAGGGAGAAAACAGTGAAAGTGTTATTTTACTGACTTGAAAAAAACTAAAGTGAAATTTTATATTCAGTCTATTCCCAGTCATAGAAAACAAATTTTCATTTTAGGAAAAATTCTTATGAGTTCATATTTGGAATACTGGTGCCATATGATACACTGAGGACTGGAAGATATGGCTTTAAATCTACATAAAGTATTAGGATGTGGTATCTATAGATATAATATATATATCTCTTTACCCTAAGTAAAAGAGAAATGAATTTACAGAATTCTTAGAAAGGAATGATGACTGAGGATTGTCATGAATGTTACCAGTTTGTAAGCCATGTTTTATAATATGAAAGAATAATTGTATTTTCAAAACTGCTGGTATATAACAAGACAGCAATAATGTTGAAACAACTGTAAAGCTGAGAAATCCTAGAAAAACTTTAATACTTATATTTGAAATAATTTTACTTTTGAAAACACACATTTATCATTAGTACCAACTATTGGTCATTCACTTATTTAGATGGAAAGATTTTATAGAATGCTTTTTTCAGATATGACTACAAAAACTGCAGGTTATCAGCTAGTTGGTACTATGACAACACCTCCAGGAAATTGTGTCCACTTGATTATAGTCAACCCAATATTCTGCAAATGGAACTGGGTAATTTACCATTGTTTGAACTACTAATCTTGAGCTGCATACTATTAAGTTATTGCCTACAGAAATGGGTTGAAGAAAGCTTTTTCTTTGTGTGTAACTGATTGGTATGGCACAAAAAATTAAGTTCTACTGTAGAACTGAGTCCAGAAAAAAAAAAAACAACTTTTCCTCCAAAATAATATTTCACTGTAATAGTTTAATGCCCATCATGTGATATTAATTCATCAGCTCTGCAATGTGATTCCAAGGCTTTCATGGTATAGATATCCTGAGGCAGTTCTGACTTGCGTCGCACAAGAGGACGATCTTTTTTCTGATCTTTTTGTGCCTGAAGTAAAAATAAAACAAAGTTAGCCAAACATACTCATTACTAAACATTACTTAAGAGAACTTCTTACACATCAGTATCCTCACTTATAGGAAAATAAATTAAAAAAAAAAATCTGGAAAGAAGTTTATACTTTCTCCTCTTTACCGTACCAGCTATGCAGTTTTAAGTATAAAACCTAATTTTTTTGCTGAGAGAAAAACTAGAAACAACTATGAAATCCTAAGCAATTAACAATCATGACATCCTTACCACTTTACCAATACTCTCTCAAAACCAGACAGTAGTCCTAAAAAAGTACCTTTAAATTTATAATGGTGTCTCTATGCAGTTCCCATGTCTGTCTCACCTACCTTAATTTGCTTGTTTATTCCTTTTACTTTTTAATAAACAAGTCCATATAAAATAACTGTCTGGCTTTTACTAAGCCATTTATTTATTGGCATGTTCAAAGTTAGTAAGTCACAGTGGTCCAATTTTGTTGTGGCAGAGCATTCACTGAAAATGAAGTCTCATACAGAAAAAAAAATCCTGATCTACTTTCCTCAGTCAGACTATCACCTCTTCAGTAAAGATATTTTGCTATAGTGCCAGCCTCTGGCATAAACCTTACTTCCACTGAAACTATATAGATTTTTATTTCTCATTTCTGAAATTTAATTTAAGAAACAAAGCCATCCTTTTTCCTGCTCTTTTTTTTTTTTTTTTTTTTTTTTTTTTTTTAAATGATAACTGTAGTAGCTCTTGTTTTAACATCAGTGCTGATGGTACTTAGCACGGGATATATAATTGTCTGTCCAGTGCCCTCTCAAAGACTGATGCAGGAATGCTATCTAGCCTGCTTTCTGCAATACTCTAATCTTTAATCAAATCTTCTCCTGCCTGGTGATCCAAACTTATCATCCTCTTGCAGGCTTAGTTTTTCTAATGATAAGAATTCCTGATTTAAAGCATTCTATTCGATCTGCTAGGACAGGATCTCTCTCTTTGAAAACTTGGCTCTATACTCTTTTAGTCATCTCACTTCTTGCACTCTTTATGAGCAAGGAAAGGGAAAAAAGCATGAACTTGGAAAGACAGCTGAGGAACGTTTGAGCAGTTCCAACCCACGTTTCAGAATTTTGTTTATTTTCCATTAGTTTCATTTTTTAAGTCCCCACCATTCCTTACAGTGGGTGGTGGCAAATCAAGCTCATTCATAGGGATATGAGGCAGTAGTTTTCCAACTGGAACACTACCAATGAAGCTGTGTATAGCCCAAACTTCGTAGTTCATGAAGCTGAATTCTTTGTAGAAAAGAAGGCAAGACTAGATTACAGTCCTTGGTTTTAATCTGGGCTGACATTACTGTTTCTGCATTTTATTGTTGTATAATACGGCCCAAATCCTCAAACT
Organism: Certhia americana; assembly: GCA_018697195.1. Lineage (NCBI taxonomy): Eukaryota > Metazoa > Chordata > Aves > Passeriformes > Certhiidae > Certhia > Certhia americana. Next base: position 52,285,108 of record CM031861.1, on the reverse strand, counting down.
CTTCAAGCAGCTAGGACCGGGAATTTTGTTCTTTATTTCTTGTCCCAGCCTATTAGCATAGAATTCTACTCTGGCTGCTTTTCTTCTTGAACTGATGTTGGAGCACTCAGACCTAGGAAGTAGGAATTTTAATGCTCTCTGGCCAGGATAGAAAGTGAACCATGGCCTCATAAACCCTGTGAAAATAGTTAGAATTAGGAAACAGCACAGTCAAAGATGGACAGACACTATGATCAACACAGCTCTAAAACTCAGCAGTACTCATTTTTTCTAAATAATTCTGTATGCACCTTTCTGCACTAGAACTGGTTCTAGGCTCTGGAGCAAGTGAAAGGAGGGCCCTTTCTCCCTCAGATGGGCCTGGTTAAGCTATCCAAGAAATGAAGAAAGGCAGAGGTTTAGAAACTTTATTCAGCCCAGTGCTCTTCACTGACTAGCTCTATCCATCATTCCCATTCAGGGGAACTCTACTCTTGTTCATTGCCCTGGTGAGGGATGTAATTCAGCTACCAAAATTTACATGTAATGCACAGGGATCCACAACATACATAAGTGTTTAAGTAACAGCAATCCCTGAGTGAGCCTTAGAGGTATTCCAGCATTTCTTTTAATTCCAACCTTCACCCAAAATGCCACGTAACAAATAGTAAGACAATATAATATTGCAGGAGAATGACACTGGAATTTTAACACAGTAATTTAGGAGGTTAGGTTGACCACTTGCTTATTTTCATTAAATGTCTTATTGGATACACTGGTTCAAATCAACAGACTTTATCTCCAAACTCAACTGTTTTTTCTGGGTCCATTTCTCCAGTCTTAGACTTTGCTGGATTTAGACAGATTTATAGCACTATATAGTATATATTCCTACCAAAAATCTTAGTGATCATGCAACATTACCTGGCATCTCTCCATTTTCAACAAACTCCAATTTGAAATCTCTAGCTTCAACATTGGTATTATAATTCCACTTAACTGACATTAAATGAAAAAGACATGAATATTACTAAGTATTAACTAAAGACAAAAGGATGGAAATGACCTCGAGAGTCCTTGCCCTGCAGTGGGTAATGCAACCTGACAGATGGTGGACTGAGGAAGAAGACCCATGAGTGGGCAAGATATACACTTTACATATTTTTTTAAAACACAAGAGCTTTAACCACTATGAAGGTTATGAATAACAACAAAAATGTATAAAATATGTCAGATTCTAGTACTGACCAATTTTTCTTATGAAAAATCAAAACAGTTATATAGAGACTAGAATATGATGTTGTAGATTGTAAGCTATAGCTCTCACTATCCTTAAAGCAAAATCATTGTTCTCACAATGTCACAAAAAGCTATTCCTAAGTGAAAATGAAAAAAAAGTTTCTTAGATGAAGAAACCCTAAAAGAGATTCCACAGCAGATTCACAGGTATTGGAAACCTAACACTATTTCTGGCTGCTACACTATCACTTGAAAGTAGCAGCCCTGATGAAGTGTATTACTATAGAACAAATGGTTACAGGGCTGAAAATACAAGCCAAGTTTATGATTAGCAGCCACTTAAAGAGATGATTTCATAAATTGGAGTACTTTGCTCTTTTCACAGGGCTTTACCTGACAAGCCTCTTCTTTCACTGTCTTTTTCAGCGTCTGCAAATCTTCAATTAAAGGCCCGTCTGTTTCCATTGCAACAGGACTGTTCAGCAAACTCGTGTCACTGTATGTTGGGTACTAATAAAATGCAAAATGTTAAAATAATCATTCTTAGTCATAATAACTAAATACTAGGAGTGTATTTGAGCATTTGAATGATATAACTAGTTATTTGAGATTAACTTCAATATTTTATGCTCCCAGGGACTAAGTAATATATTTTAGAATGGAACTCCAATACTTTCACATTTGGCAGAAATATCCTGCTGAAAAATGCAGTCAGCAATAAAAAAAAGACAGTTTGATTATCTGAGACTCAATTTTAAAATACTCAGATTTTGTCAGTATTGCATGTCTATTTTGGCAATCAGTTATTTGAAACCTTATTAATACATTGTCAAGTGCTCTGTGAACAATGTAGTAACCCAAACAATCACTCTATTTGCTCTTGAATTTTGTGTTAGAAGAAAAAATATACTGTTAAAAGACCAAATATACCTAATATACATTTAATATAATTTCAAACCAAAATATTAAACTTTTCTGTCTTTGGAAAGTAAAACAACTCTAAGAGTCTTTTAGGATTAAAAAAACCCCCAAAATCTTTGTGGTCCGGCAATCTCAATACATCAATCATATTTTAATTCAGATGAGGTGTACGTACTTTTGAATTCAGAATTTATTTACATGCACACACAGACATTTTCATCAGTTTTTCCTCATAAATATTTAGGTATCTGAGTGTACCAATAACTTAATGCAAATGAGAAAGAATTTTTAAAAAACTCGAACAGCAAGGATTTAATAAAAATAATTATAATGATTTAAAATCTTATCTTGTATTTTTGTGTCATACAGAATCAGCAAAAGCTCTGAACAACAAGAATCAGTCATTAGCCAAAATAAAAAGTTAACAGACATTCTAGGAAAAAAAACCAACTAAAAATCCATTATCTAAAGCACTAAAAGCATTTATATCCTTAAGTCAATTCAATGGAGCATTCAGTAATTTTTATTTTAAATTTCTACTATATATTATCTTTCTCAAATCAGACTATGCAGAACATACTGTATACAGGTGGTGTTAACTGGTATCAGAAAACGTATTTACAAAAAGTTCCTTGAAAAGAAAAGGAAATTAATCCTGTAGAACTCTGAATTTTTCTACAAGTCAATCCATTTATTTAGACAAACATGTAATAGCTCAGCATTTGTGATCACAAATGGCCATGTATATCATCAAGTATCCTTCAAGCAAGGCTTTTGTATCACTTATGTCATTAGAGAAAGTTTCGTCATTTGAAGTCAATTATTGCATTCATATGAATAGTCCTTTTTGATTAGTTCAATTATCTGTTGTCAACTGACATTTTATTAATTTTAGTAGATTCTACTTAAGAAGTTTAATAATTGTTCCCTGACAAGTGACCCAAGAGGAAAAAAACGTTTACATATTTCCTCTTCTTTGAAAAAGGATTACCTCATACTTTCTGTTTAAAAATAGCACTGAGATCAGAAAGTGTCCTACTTCTGTTTACACAGTACCATTTCTCACTCTTTCACCACTTTAAACTCAGCTAGATGGTGTTGAAAATATACAGTACATTAAGTTTCTCGCTACAGTATAATAGAATTCTGGCTGCAAAGTAATTTAAATGTTTTAAGATTTTTTGTTCATAGCACAAAATCCTATGATTGAGATAAAAGAAAATTGGCAGCAATCTCCAAGCAAACGAAGGGGGTGGGTGTGGGGAACCCAAGCCAAACCATTTCCTTCTCCCATAATTTGAAAATGCAATGAATACTCTAAAGGACCTTTGTGTCATTATCATAATTTGAGTCATATCAAGTAATGCTGGACAGGATGTTTCCCTTTAGGAAAGACCTGAGGAGCAGGTTCACCAGCAAACTGGCCCAGGGCAAGTATGAGAACAAATGCATCAGACAAGAACATACAGTATTAGTTTAATCCATTTGGCTCAAAGGAAAACTGACTAGTCAGAACTCACAGTCTGCAGAAAGGTCTCTTCTGTAGCATATTGTTTCAAAACTGCTTTTCAAGAGAAACTAATTATGGCCTCTCTATGTTTTACCATAATTTTTCACAATAACTTTTCAAACTGCAATATGGTATAAGTCCTATTACAAGGAAAGGAAAAAGTACTTTATATCATACTTTACAGAAACCTTTTTTTTAAAAAAAAAATTACTTGCACAAGAGAAAGGTTACAAATTTGAAAAGTACTTTTATTGTGTATCTTTCACAATACAGTTAGTGAAATTCCTTTATTTCCATGAACAGTCAGACCTGTTTTCCCCACTGATATTTAACAAAATTAGAGTATTTAAACATGATCATGTTAATCTTTTCTAAATACCTGGGGATTTGATTTGGCTAGATTTTCTATTTTAACCCATGCTTCTTCCCGCTCCTTCAGTTTTAGCTTCTCTCTGAAAAAAAACCCAACAAACATATAGAAGTAAAAGAATTCAACAAAATAAATTATTTAGCTATACCTGTTTGAGTCTACTGCCCAAAACACCGTTGTTGACAGGATAATTTGCATCACACTGATACCCCATGATCTAAAATCAACATTAAAAGGGGAAAACCTTAAGATTTTCTCATGAAAGCAACTAACTGGCTGATACCAGTTTATCTTTAGTATATGTACATTGTTAAAAGTAAAAATTAAAACAGAAAGAAGTTGTGATCTAGTCTGAAAGCATATTTGTGTTTTATTTATAATATTAGAATTCTATATTGGTAAATAAGAAGTCAGTTCCTGACCATGAAAAGGGCAGATATTTTTCCTTGTCAGCCCAATGGCTTCAGGTAACAGGTTAAAGGAAAAGGCACCAGTGACATTTTGAATTGAACTCTAGCAGAGAAGTACCCAACAAAACCATGCTCATTCTACAGAGCAGCAAGCCCACAGGTATGACATAAATGTTTGGGGTATTTTTTAAAATAAAGTAGGAAGGTTTGTTTTCTTATGCCTAATGAAATTTGAAGATGTAAAATCAAGGGTTTGTTTTCCTGTCTTTCTTACAAATAAACATCTTGCAGAGCCTAGAATGACCACCTGTCTTTGAAGGCTGGTAGAATTTAAAAGAATTTTGAGCTAAGAGTGCTAAAAATGCTCACAATGCACAGAGCAGATGATCCAAATGTAAAGAATTAAAAGGAAAAGCAGTTATATCTAAGCACATACACAATTTGCCTTCAGGTCTCAATTAAGTTAATTCAAGATGGGAGGTAGGAACCCTTTAACCATCCCCCTTTTCAGTTCTTATGTGGTGGGAGATTTTTTATTTTGGTTTTGTGTTGCTAGCTCATTGCTCAGCTCTCTGCTTTAGTTCACACTCAGAATATAACCCCAAAAAATTCTAAAAATCAGAGGAGAAAAGATTAGATTTCTCATTTAAAAGAGGTTCCACTTACTTGCAATCAGGGAAAAGAGAATTAGTCTTTTTTTGAAGAGCCAATGCTCATATATTGTCATCTATAAACACACACACCTTAAAAATCTGTTAAAGTGCAAGCTCATTTCTTCTTGAATTCCAATAAGGAACTTCAAAACTCGTACAAATCAATCTACATTGAGAATCTGTACTACTTCCAGTATATCAGTTTAAAATAGATGTCTAATCTGAATTGTTACTTGAAAGAATCCCTGTTTAATTTGAAATTTAAAATAAAATTAAATCCAGGTATTTTCAGTACCCACTAACTGCTTCCAGCCCCTAAAACGAGACCCAAACCATTAATACTTCTGACTTCTCGGTCTCATTTTATCAGGACTCTTCCATCAAATAGAATATGTACTAGAGACCTGCACGACAGTAGAATAACAACTTCATTTCAGGTAACTTTTATAATAATATGAAGATATGTTAACACACAATGCAATGCTGAAAAATACTGGGAAAGTACTTTGGGACAAACTGAATGATAACACGAAAGGAAGTAACCCTGGGTAAATAAAGCATGCAAAAATAAACACAGGATATGAACTAAACTGTTTAACAGATCTCTACACTGGGCTGCACCATTAGCAGTGTCCCTCTCAAAAACTTTATTTTTTAGAAGATGGTGACCCAAGAAGTATTAGGTCTAAGCCTACATGAGACACATTATTAAGAACATTTACATTTCACATATAACAAGAAGTTTCAGCGAGTCAACTTTGAGACTGCTGTAGTGGAATCAAATGGGCAACCTCCCACTAATGACACAGTGGCTTTTCAGAGCTAAAGCACTCTGAAGAAATTACTCAAGAACACACAGAAACACTGACATGAAAACTTACTTCAGTTTTTCTGCTTTAAATTGCTGTGTGCAGTCATCGAACAGTTTTTGGTTCATCTCCATGAAGAGTTTCAGAGCATTGTATATCAAGCCATGTATTGTCCTATAAGTAAAACTTCGGGTTGAAACTCAGAGTACTTTAAAATTTGAAATCTACTTTTTCTGGTCAACAGTAGCCAATAGCCTACATAACTGGAAAATTACATCATTTCAGAATAAGTGGAAACAAAGTTAATTAGTGGAAGTTTCAATTTATCCACAAGAGGCCTAACACAAGTATTAATATTACCAACTTTGAATGCAGTTTTCTTACTCTGTACTACTACTCCTCACTTACACTTCTGACATTTGAATTTCACTCTTAATACTACATGTATCAATACAGGGGTAGTTGTGAAATTTAGTAGCTGACACTTATTAGAGATAATGTAGCATAAATTAAAGATCTTGATGTAAGTAACTTACTGGCAACTGCTAAATCCAAGAAAAAAAGAGTTAGTGACTAAAAGGAGTGTAAAAAAGACCCCATTCATTTTGAAAACCGCCACACAGCAACAGCACTCACTTCCACACAATTATGCCAGAACTCTTTAGAAATGTGTTAGAAAAGTAAAGTTGAAAACATTACAAAAATTACAACAAACCAATCTGCTTTATGAGACACTTTTACAGATTAATTTACAGTTCCAGGCTATAATGTACTGCTGCTCTAAAAGCAATCTGTTAAATGATTACTTTGTATTGTATATGGAGTTTTAAGTAGGAGTGCAGCTGTACAGGGTAGCATGACTTTTGCTCAGAATAAAATGAATGCATGACCTTGAGAGTCAGAAAAAAACAGAATCAACCAACAGCAACCCACATTTACTATGTACAATTGTATCACTGAATCAGAATTTTATTAATGAGTACATTATTTGTTACTGCTTGCACCCAGAGACAGTAAGCAACCACTTTAACATCACTTTATTTTCTATTTCTTTCCCAGTGTTTAATTGCAGACTGATTACTCATTCTTGGCCAGCCTATCAGCAGTCCTCAGTTCACAGCTAGAGCCAGACTGTCACCATCCCAGCAGTTGCACAATAGCTCAAACAAAGAGGCACTTTACAATGGAACAGCTGCAGAAGGGAGCTGACCAGGACTGTTTTCATGCGTAAGTACTACGTTATTGTGGGGAAAAAAGTGAAAATAATCAATGGAGAAAGAAGAAAAAAAGCAATAAACGAAAAGAAAATAAAAAGAAGGGGGGAAATGATCTGATCTACAAGTTATTTCACTAGAATGCAGAGGAAATGCAAATCAGCAAATAGGTTAGTGATCAGAAATCAAAGTTAGTCTTTAGAAGTATCTGAACTACAGATGAATGTCCAATTCGCTCCATATTATAGAAAAATGTCATGGATTAGATGGACTAAAACACTCTTTCTTGTTTAATTAAAAAGGGAAAAAACTATCTTCCACAGTTCTTAATACTTCCTAAAAACTGACAACAATAGTCTCTTTATCCAGCAACTTCAATGTCATAGAGTAAACAACTCAACACACTGTTAAACTAGCAACTCACAGATCCGAACTCTTAAACCTAGAACTACACGCAAGTGAAGAAGCAGAAATTTGAACAAGTGTTTCTTACTTATTCCAATGCGTCTTTGAATTCCGGTACAAGGATGGAAACATGATGGGTAAAATCTTTGCTGCATTATCACTAATTAAACTCATAATATATTCATTATTCCAGTAGTATAATGCTCGCTCTGCAACCTAAGACGACATGAAAAAAGGAACATTTCTTCAATCTCTTACAGAGCAAATAATTATAATATTGGGCAAATATAAGGGAAAGGTAAGAAAAGTTGCAAATCAGATTTTGATTTTGAAGTGCTAATGAGAGTCATGGAGCTGATGAAAAGAGAGATGGAAAAACTGCTTTTTTCCTTGCTAGGGATGTGATTCAATCTATAACCCATGAACTCTGAAATTCAAGCAAAGAAATACTTTCCAAAAGAACAAGTATTTGTAGAACTTGTATCACAAGTAATGAAATGCAAATACTGTACTGAAAGGGTTCAGGTACTTCTGAAAACACTGAATTTTTCAGCTTTTTTATGTTAAGTGTAACACAGAAGTGAACCACCCAACATGAATGACATATTGCACTCTTGAAAAGAAACAGTAAAACTAATGTTTGGATCACTGCAACTTGACATAGAATTGAAGACTTCGTTGCAACAAATAAAATCCATTATGGTGAATAATAATTACAAGTCTACTTTACCAGAATTCAGATATCATTGTACATGCAGTAAATACCTGAAAGTGTGGACTGGACACACATTTGGCTAGCTGTCTGAAGAGAGGTTCCATAACTTTAACAAATTCAGACGGTTCAATAACATCTAGAATTTCTTCTAGTTCATTTAAAAACATGACTTCTTTTGGACTGTGAGTCTTTGGCCAGTATTTCAGCAGTGCCATTACCACCTGTACAGACAAAGATAAAGTAATTTCATGATAATTTTACTTTACCTTGAACTGAATTATAATGCATTAATAAGTCTGGTATTTTAAGCAGAACACAAAATAAGTGATTTCTTGTCCCACGTAACAGTAGGGATCAGACATGGTTCAGTGTCACAGAAATAACTGTTAATAGGTCTAAACTCACTTCTTCAGAAAACAAAATTATATGTCTAAAAGGCATGTTCAAAATTAATAACTGAAATACTAGAGAGAAAACCTAACATCTAACTTAAATGTGATCAAAGTGCAAATTCGCTACTACATTATTAAGAAAATTACCTGCCACTTAAGTGACAGCAGCTTTAAATCTCTACCTTCTTGGGGATGTAATCCAAAACACAAGCAATTAAGTTCTATCAATATATTTTAACAAAGTATTTACTATAAATGCCTGAATTGACAGGTTACCAACTACTCTAGGTATGTTGCTCTTAAACTTGGACTGTTTTACTATAATCTTAGACTTCACTTTTTTCATGATTAATGAATTATTTACACAGCTTGCTTACCTAGCAAACCATGAACACTCAAAGCACCATTTTATGTTTCTATGATTTTTAAATATAAAAGCTATAACCAATATTTAATATCACCACTGACAAGCCAACTCTGAGAAAGAAGTGCTTCTTTCATGCATATATTATTTAATCATGAAAGCAGACATTATGTCTTCAATGAAGCCTTGGTTAATACATACAGATTTAAAAAAATAAGATGTAAAAAAGTCTCATGTGACAATTGTACAGGGAAGTAAAGCATTGATATTTGGAAAGGCCAGGATCCTTTGAAGAGAAACTTAGTACTTTGCTGATGCGTGTGCTAAGTTTTTAAAGGAAGTTGTAATCGCATACTCATTTGTGATCAAAAAAAGAAATTTGGTTGCATATTGGATCAGATTTCTAATAGGAAATATGCAAAATCCTATCTGATGTCTGGAAGAAAGTTAAGAAAACAAGATCTCATACAGTACAAATGATAGAACGTCTGACATTTGTTATCTTATTAAATATTAAAGGCTCCAACTAGAAGAGAACTCCTGCTCAGGTGCACACTTCCTTTTGTTCCAAGAAATCCAGTTTCCATTTTACAATGGAAATGGTCATAATCTAATAATGTGCACCTTTGTAAGTCTGATTAAACAGATTAGTTCTTGCCTACTTTATATTAGGTGTAATGAGGCAGTTTATAGTATCTAGTGGACATAAAGGACAGTTAAAATTATTCATCTACTCAATTATGCGCAGCCAAACCAAAGTCTGATTTTGTCCAAGGTTGGTGGACATGAACAGGATCAGATTCAAAATCCTTGTACCAATAGGTAGCTGTGTGTCAGAAATCTGTGTTCCATCATAATAACATCCATCTCAACAGAGCATAGTTCAGGCAAGCTAATTTCTGACTAAACTGCTCCTGGATCCACCATCTCCTATCTGGTAAGCCAGAACAAAATGAGCAGAATAAAATCTGGTCTCTTTGTAAGACCTATACTATAAATGTTGTTTTAATTAGTTTTGGATGGTCTGAATGACTGTTGGAAAAACTGAACTCGATAGATCAAAATACTTAAATATTTGACTCAAATATAAACAATTACAAACAAATTCTTTGTTGCCCAAACCTCTTTAAACAGTCTACAGATGTAAGATATATTAATATTAGTAGTTCAAGATATGTAATAATAGCAAAATAAACTTACCGGTTCTGTAAGTGTGCTGTCCTTTTCTAAAAACTGAACTACACAGTATGCCAGCTACATTAAAAGAAAAAGAGTTTTATTAATTCTCACTATGAAACTGAACACATTTTGAAGTCACTAGCATAAGTCAAGAATAATTTTGAATGCTTCAAATAAAATACAAGTTTCTTCTGTAATTAAAAAAAAAATTAAAACTTAAAAATCCATCTGGCAGACAACTTAAACAGAAGGGTAAATAGGCTTTAGCAATTCTTTCCCACATTTGCAAGTCTGTCCTCACCCTTTTTTCTATGTTATAATGTAGACACACGACCTGATGTTTTCTTTTTAGATCTAGTACTTCGCATTTCATCACACTTCATCTTTTCAAATATAGGATTTAAAAATCACGATCTTGTCCTCTAGAGTGCTTTCCACTCTCATGGTGTCCCATGCTGATTTAGTAAGTACTTTCTATTTCATAACCTAAGTTAGATAAAAGTACATTGAACAGCTTGGGATTAGTTGCGATATATAAAAAATTCCAAGATTTTATAAAAAAATTTGGGATTTTTTTATATATATCACAACTAATGATGACTATGCCTATCAATGTAAGCTGATGAAACCTGAGGCTGAATGACAGTATTTACCAACTGCAATGCTGAGAATGAGACTGTCCACCTATGCCTAAATAGTAAAGTATTTAGGCCAACAATCCCAAAATAACTGGGGAGATCACTCCTCATCTCACAGACTGTTTAACCATCTTCCTAAAGTCTCTCCACTTACTGAAGTTCAGCTGATGACCCAATTAATTTCCTTTTTTTGATGATTCCTACCAGGAATGCCCCATGGTAATTTGAGGAATGTGCCAAGATGACTACAGCTGCTGTTCTTTCCTATTCTAAAGTAAATTTAATTTAGCACAAGAATTAACTTTCTCCATGTATGTCTTTAGCAGCAAATCCTACCTGCCACTGTTTCAATGTGAATTTTTATGTGTCTACTCCCATGTTTCACACACTAAACTCACTTGAAATACTTTTTCATTTCATTCAGTAGGACACATAAGGGAGGCAACTCTATGTCACTACCCCGTTTTTACTTTTGGTGAACAGCAATGCAAGTCAGCTGAAGCTTTTGGAGAATTAGTTTGTGATTTAAGGGGAACAGAAGAAGAACAGTATGTCTCAGGTCAGGAGAAGAGCTGGTGACCACAGATATCTGTTCTAGCAAGACAAAGGGTCTTGCTGTTCACTCCCCAACAGGTTTTGTTCATGGCATTAGAAAACAAAAAATAAATTTTGAAATAGGAGGCATTTTATTCTATTACTTCAACAGCAACTGATGGAAACAAGCCACTGAATACAAGATCCAAAGAAAATTCTAATAAGCATCTCTCATTGCCAGAGAATTGTAATTATAGAAAGGGTATTCTTAAAAATACAAGTTGTTAGTAATTTAATTTGAATAAATGGTACTTAGAACTTGGGAGTACTCAGTATTTACATAGTAAATATTGAACTTTCAAATCAAAAACCCGAAAGTTGTGTAATGATCTCTCATAGAAAATTTCAGCATATGACAACAATACAATACTTTCTCTCTTTTTGTGAGTATTTTCTCTCACACTGTATGATTTCTCACTCCTGTAGAAATTCTGAGTGGAACTAAATTTAGCACAGAAAAGATACAGACGGTTTAAAAACATGATACAACGCAGAAGCCCCCTTTTTTCTGTGTACTTCTAAAAGGATCTGTTGAATTAAACAAAGATGTCCTAGTATATTTCCAATTCCCTTCAAAACACCAACAAACTGAATTCAGCTGGACTGCTTCATGTAATTTAGAATAAAGTGTTTACAAATGACATTAATTAAAACCATACTTTTCTGCTATTTTGTTATGTCTGAACATTACAAACAAGAAGATAAACAAAAAATTCTATATGGATAAATACTAAGAACTCTCACATTAACCACCTACTACATGTGTTTCATCTTCATTTTTTTAAAAAAGCACCATTTTCTTTTAAATTTTTCTATCAACAAGGGAAGCATTATAGACATATGTGTTGAGTAATTTCCCCCAGTCCAGTTTGAAGGGAAGTTTGGTGCTTAGAACTGAATCCACAGCAGACTTACTCAAATCCCCCAACCTCTTCAAGCAAGCCTACCTAAACACTAGTATGAAAAACACCAAGCAAAATTTACCTGTGGGTGGTAGACACTGAGTGATTTCACTTTGTGCAATGGTAACAAAACCTTCAATAGGAATATTTTGTGCTCTTCTTTTAATGGTAAGGCAAATCCATTAATTATGCTGCCAAAGAAAAAAAAAATTAAAAATAAAAATCAGTAATTATATAGAAGTCTGCACTGATGTACAAGATACACAAAAATTCTTGGACTTGTTTTCTAATATTTACAAATGAAGAGAGTAGTCAAATCAATCTCTGTCAACACCTTAACCAAGTTTTTCAGAAGTCTCAAATTCTTCTTCCAAGCTGCACACAACTGTAACTACAGTTCAGACTTCACCCTTCAACTATGAACTGCTCACTGTTTCAAAGCTTTGAATACACATCACTCTCAGCTTCTTCATGGTACTAACGAGTCAAACAGAGACTGGATGGAAGAGGTAATCCAGGACAGCAGACAATTCAAAACATGACTTCTACTTAACTACTAGTATTTCTGCAAGGCCCTAGAGTACAACCAAACAGAATCCCAACACAAGACATCCCAGTTACAGCTGAGTGCAGATGTAGCTCAGTACTGGCCAATGGCACCTTTACCTAAACCTACAGTACTAGAACAAGAAGCTCTGTGTCAGCAACATGCTTCGTGAGACTTCCTAATGGACTGAATGAATAACCAATATAGAACAGTTACAGCACAGAAGCCACACTGAGCTACTAGAAATTTTGATTTGGAAGTCTGAGGGGGTAAAAAAATCCCCAAATCAAACTGACATGACTTTTAAATTTGCAGTATTAAAGTTAATCTAACAAAACCAAGAATGAAAAAGTGACTGGTGACTCAATAACAGTTTGGAAGATTTAAATCCATATTCTAGCACTTAAACTTTATAGTTTTCATGATGAGTTTTGGTGAGTGTTACTTGAGTATAGCATGTTGAAGTAATGAAGGACATGTAACTTCTTTAATCACAGAACATTTAAGTGAAAATTAAAGAACTGTTCTGCGCAGGCATGTAGACGTGGGAAATTTTAAAACATCTTTCCAATTCCAACAGACTCCTGGGCTGCATTAGAAACAGCATTGCCAGCAAGGTGAGGTGAGTAAGTGATCCTTCACCTCTGCTCAGCCCTGGTGAGACAACTGGTGTTTGTGTCCAGGACAAGAAGGATGCAGATGAACTGGAGGGAGTCCAGTGAAGTGCAACGAAGAGGCTGGAGCATCTGACATACATAGAGAGGGTGAAACAGCTGTTTAGCTTGAAGCAGAGCAGGCTCGGGGGATCTCACCCATGTGTACAAATACATGAAGGGATGCTATGAAAAGTCAGGCCCTTCTTAAATGATGCGCATTGAAAGGGCAAGAGATGAAAAATATTTAATTCAAAGACAAGGAAAAAACACCCTCTTTATTGTGAGTGTGGTCAAACATGGGAACCCATTGCCCAGAAAGGTTGTGGGAGTCTTCACCCTTGGAGATACACAAAGCCTGACCAGACACAACCCTGAGCAACCTACTCCTGCTGATCTGTTACTTTCATGTGCAAAGATATGGAAATACCACAAAATAATCCTAACTGAGCTTTTGCAGTGTATTAATGTATAAAACAAGTCAAAAGGTTACATTGATTACAGAAATCAGTTAATAAAAAACTCACTAGTTTCAATGAGGCTATCAGCTTTAAATTGTAGAATTTTAGTGTCAAAGGCTTGCAGATACATCACTGAAGTCTGAGAAATTATGGGGTTAGCAAAATCAAATTTCTGGTTTCATAACCTATGCTTCCTTTGTTTACCCACTATGTGTTCAGTGAAGAATTTTTAATAAATTTCAACTCACTACATTTTACTGGTAGTTGCTTTCCAACTAACGTTACTTACAAGGATCCTAAGCAGAAAATAAGACCTAAAAAACAGGATTACAAAAATTGTCATATGCCAAAACATTGCCATAAGGTTCAAGTTTTTTTTGTGTTTCTACAGTCTTACACAAAAACCCCTTGATTTTTTAAGTCTACTCATAAAACCAAGTGAGTTTAATTAAATTAACTAATTAATAATTAACTATTATATATAATAGTAACTATTATATATAATATATTAACTATTAATAATTTATTATTAACTAATTAATAATTTATTTAATTAAATTAAACCCCTAATTAAATAAAACCTACAACTTACCTTCCCAGTATTTCCAGTAATTCTGCTATGCCATTGTGATGTTCTGTTTCATAAATAAACCTAAATAAATGGAACATTTTATTGGGTTACTGATGAAGAGAGATACAAATCTAATACCAAGATCCTCATGTAACATTACAAGTAGCCTTGACCCCAAATATTTTAGTCACTCAGCAAAAGGAAAGCAGAGAGACATAGTGGAAAAGAAACTATGAAACAAAAATCACTAGCACACCCAGCTGCTTTCAACCTTCACACCTGCTTGCTCTTTTCTCCCACATTTAGCAAAGTAGCCTACAGTCAAGATTTTCCCAATACTCATATTTTATGCCAGTTTAATAATGCAAAACTGAACACAGCAAATAACACTCTAAATACTAAAATAACACATGAGTATCTGGCATAATTAAATTCCATGAGTTAACCTTCGACATAAACACAAGCACAAGATATTCAAGCAGTTACTATTTCTGAATGTAAAAAGCTTTTTGGCATTATAGATCTCTGCATACAAAAGACTTGTAATGAACAAAGGAAGTCACATTTTCCTGAAACTTCTTTTGACAGAGTACTGAAATTTACTAGGCAGTCACCTTTCCAGCCTCCTTCACCCGAGTGTAAATTTATTGACAAAGTTCTGTGCATGGCTTCAGATAATTTGCAGAGTTACAAAAATTTACACTTAGGAGAAAATAATTCCACTAATTCCAAAACATTTTTTAATTTGAAAATTTGTCAGGCTGACATATTAACAGCTACTTTTAATCCAGAATATTTGAAGCAACAGATTATAATCCTTAAAGACCCTTTCCATATAATTCAGAACAATTCCAAGCAAAATTAAACGCACTGATGCAAAAAGATTTGGATTGAACACATACAGGTTTAATAATTTAAAAAAAAATGCATCTTCCTTCAGGGAAAAAAAATAGATTAATGCACTATGGGGAAAGAATTCATGTAATTCTGGTCAATTACTAAAAGACAAATGAAGGCCACACATTTCTTAGGCAAGCACACTAATAAACCGACAACTTGAAGGTGACAGCATATGAAAATGAAATATTTTTAAAGTTTTACACATCCTTCAAGAGTTTATCATTTCACACAGCCCAATTCACTAATTGAAGACAGAAGCTGATTTCGTCCCTGGTGATCCCCAGTTTACATTTGGATGCAAAATTTTTAAACTTTGAGCTCCTAAATATTATACAGCTAAGTGATATTTTCTATGAGTTTGTGGCTGGCTTCTCTTTTCCTCCCACAATTGCGTAGCTGTGCAAATTATATAATCTCCCACATACATATCAGATTGAAAACTTTCCTATACAAACTATACAAAGTTGATCTAAAGACCACATAATTTCTTAGTCTTTTAAAAACTTAGCACCAGAACTATCTGTATTTGAAGACTTTGCTACCATTATCTCTGAAAGTGAAGTACAAGAAGTGGCAAATAAAAACACTTTTCAGAAGTGCATATAATGTACTATGATGCTGTTTTACCATCTGGTTCAGATATTTGAGCATATTATGCATTTTGGGATTTAATTTAATAAAATCCTTGGAAAATATATTGATGTGTGGGGGAAAAAAAATCTGCATCTTTAGGATCCACCTGTATTTCTTCCTTGGGATATACTGGTAGTTCACTTATCCTGTGAAGTCAACTGCAAATTGACTGCAAGACAGTACAGGCTCATTAATTACTTTAAAGTAGCTCCTCTGTATCCTTTCCAAAGGCCCAGTTGTTGCCACAGGCAGGGAAGATCAGCTCCCTCTACAGCTGGTACTACTGGAATGCCATTCATGCTATGGCATTGAGGGCCTGGCAGCTTTTTGCTGCTTTCTTGGAGAGACAGCACCACACATTCATTTTGGGATGAAAACTGGCAGAGAAGGAGCATGATGGAAGGAGTTTAAAACTGATATACGACCTTATTATTTGTAGAAAAGCGAAGAATATAAAAATTAAAAAAATAAAACAGCCTCCTCAATCTGGCATTCACACTGAACATAACAGTAAAAACACACTTCCAAAGACATTTGGTAATACAGAGAATTAAATTTTCATCTCTCTTTTTGTTTTTTTTTTTAATATCAGTGAATTTTACAGTTCATTCTATAGCAACAAACAAATATTTCACAAGAGCTCAATGGCCCATGTCAATTCTGAGGAAAGAAGAGGCAGCAATCATGTTCCTTCAAGCAAATTACAGATCTCTCACTCATTCAATTTCAGTTCATTTTCTGCATTATAAAGAACTACACCTTAATAAGGCATTAGTGTAATACAAACACTACTAACCCTCCCCCTCCCCCCCCCAAAAGCCTCCCACAAAGATATCAAACCACTCACTAAATCATATACTAACTCAAATTTCAGCTGCCAGATTTAAGCCATGGGCAAGACTACTCTAATTTAAATCTCCCAGAGTGGTATTAATTATTATTAGATGTAGCAATATTGAGTACAAACATATTAAGAATTTAAAAAATTGCTAGCAGTGTCTAAAAGTGTTTTAATTGCATATCTGATCACATGCACCATAATACAAAGATGATGACATACCTATAAAATATATTATTAATTTGTTTCCGGATGTAAGCTCTTAAGCCTAAGAATTTCCCATATATTCTGTGAAGAGTTGTTTTAAGAAAATCTCTTTCACGAGGATCTTCACTGTCAAAGAGCTCTAAAAGCTGAAAGGAGGGAAAAAAGATGCACTTTAAATGAATCTAATGCACTGTAAAAATAATTTAGAGCTTCAAGTTAAAAAAAATAATTTTTTTACCTCACCTGTAATACAAACTTCTGATCAATATATTTCTTAGCTATATTAGGTTGAAAATCTGGAGATTCTAAAAACCTTAAGAAAAATTCATAAACAAGCTGGAAAAAATAAACAACAAAAACTCAGTATTAGTCTTTTAAACAAGAACCATTTTATAAGCATCACACTACTAAAATTGCTGATTAGTTGCTCAGAACTGCATAATGGTTTTAGTTATATTTATCTATATAATACAGTAAAAGCTTTGCTCTTGCTCTCCTGACAAATTACAAGAACTTGAGGTTCTTTAAACTGCAGAAATTCTGCTGAGCTCCACCACTACTTTTTACTCAAATGACACACAGTAATCTAATATTTATCATGCCCAGAAGTACATGTTCTAAGAAGTCTCTGTTCTTCTCTGTTTGTCACGGTACCCCTGAAACCTAAAGCTGTGCCAGAGCCAGATCAAAGCATTCACAGTGACAAACAGAAGCTCATTTAAAATCCCAGCAGTTACATCTCCACCACAACAAACAATGAGCCTTTAACCTACAACAACTGACTTCTCTTTTTAAAGATTTTCAGGTTTGATTCAAGAAATACATTTTAAAAATTACATAGAAAAGTAATTGATCTGAGATAAACACAAAACCTGAACAATTTAGAACAGATAAACAATGAATTTAATGTCAAAATTCTATTACAGACTGATGTCTCAGCCTCCATGAAGTACCTGTAGATGAGGCCATGCAGCTTCTAAGGTTGGTTCATCTTCCTCTGGATCAAATTCTGCTCCCGTTGGATTGGAAGATGGTGGTAATGTTCGAAACATATTAACTGCAAACTGAAATTACATGTGCCTTTAAGAACTCTGAAACAACCGAATGATTGAAAAAAAGACTTCAAGATGGTTTTGACTATTAATTCTTTACATTAACTATTTTAATTAACATTTGCAAAAACACAAGGTATATAATGCAGTACTTTAAGCAGTTAGTACCAGTGAGTAACATTCATGCTTCTTTAAATTGTTCTAACTTGGAGAACACTTTTCCACACTGTAAATACTCTTTGAAGCACAAAACTACTGTCAGGATGTGTTTTATGAGGATCCTGCTCTGATCTCTCTTCACAGAGACATGTGTGTAAGCAAATGTATGTAAAATGTTTACACAAACATTTTTATATATACACACTTCATAAGGCCTTGCAGCAACCTGCAAAAGTGTAAGTCAGAAGTAGAGATGCAAACCAAAGATAACTCGCATCTGTTCTTCTCTATAAAATACCAGTTTCATTTCACACAGTGGCTGCACACATACGAGAACACTTCAAACCCAAATTCCACAAAACCACCATCCCCAGTGGTATTTTTCTTAAACCATGTCCATATACCCCACATTACAGAGCACTGAGGGGGGAGAACTACACATCCAAATCCTTTCAATATTTGAATTCTGAACCTCTTGAAAAACGTTTAGCATCCTCATGGAAGTGGACCAGTCTACAAACGTGAACCTGCTTTTCAAGTTGTTGATACAAATGTATTTTAGTGTTTCCAAGTGCTGGTCTAGATAAAAGGGCCAAGGAGCATATGTATGTGCTGTCCTGCCATCTCACATCTGACAGATGGCTGAGCAGACAGTGGGAGGCACTATCAAACTGCATCAGCTAAATCTGCAAGGCTTACATTATATTCCCATGAGGAAAAAGTCATCCTGATGCTCTGTTTTTCTGCATAATATTCCTTCACTCAAGCAACTGAGACATAGGTCTGATACACACCAAAACTGACATGTCAGAGTAATTGCTACTGCAGAGAATTAAAACTAAAGCTAATATATCTTTATGTTCCTCTTTTTAAAAGCATGGACATCAAGTGATTAACCACCTCTGATCTTTGTTTAAAAAATGTGGGAAAATTTGCAAAAATTACTGGTCTTCCAAGAAAACAAATCCAGGAAGACTAGGCTTGAAATTTAAAACTTGCTAAGGCTGTTAAATGGAAGAATAAGCTTATCCAAAGAATTCTTAAAATCTCAGGCTCTCATTATAAAAAAGAACATTTCTGTCACGTCAGGTGTTAGCAACGAAGTTTTGTACTTTATATTTTTGAAAACAGAAAATTAAAAGATTAAAAACCTAGAGAGTATTTTTAACATGAGAAACGGAACCAGTGAAGCCTGACGTGGTATGTTTTATATTTTACATCCTTGACCAACAGAATAAAAATCTGCTCAAATCAAGCTGCAGGATCTTGTACTGAAAGCACAAACCTGAATCTCTCTTGTCTATTAAGCCACTGAGGTTTAGGAAAATTTACAGTGAATTAATATCAGTGAGTCCTTTACCCATCAAACTGATCCTTTTTGTAACTTCTCAGTCTTTTGACCAAACAGACAAGACACAATCTGCAAAGCCTGATGTCCTCTAAGGCAAATTTCCCATAGAAGTGTAAGTAAACACAGCATAACTGAAAAAGATTTCCCTCCGCAGCTCCTCCTCCCACTAACAAGAATCCACAAGACCCCCCCAAACTTATGAAATTAGAGTATTTATGAACACTGGCCTAGTGTGCCAAAATTCTGTCAGCACTGCCAGCAGTAACACTTGACTTCAAAGGACATGACAAGAGGATGGGAGAACAAAAAAGGGAAACAACCTGCATTTTTACTGTTTCAGTGGCTTTGCTGTAATGGCATTCACGAACCTGCTTTTCTTGTGGCCCTTTTCATAAAATATGAGAATACTTTCAAGCAAGTAGGCATCAGAGATACTACATTCTCTGATAATACATAGAGTATTCTCCTCCCTTCTGCTGAGCAACCTGAGTGAAGCTTGATGTGAACAGGTCTGAATGAAGTGGCACATGAACTGAAAGTCTGTACCTTCTGCATTCATATGAAGAAAGCCAGCTTTATAGTTAACAGAGCAACAAGCAGCACACTTCAGTTCACAGCAATCCCTCTGATTCTAGAGCTAAGATAGAAAACACCACACCTGCAATGTCCCTTCAAAAAACCTCCCAAAAAACAAAACAAAACCAGCAACCAAACAAGAAACCAACAAAACCTCAAGCTCACACAGGTATAACTGAGTATGTAGTTTCAATAATGCATGAAAAGTTGCACTGAAAACCACTTCAGTTGCTGAAAAAAAATTAGATCTGCTCCTATATATAGTATCAATTAAAAAATGTGCTAAAACCCCCTATGTGCTAATGCACAACAGAATATTCTCATAAAGCCTTGCTTTCTTCTACAGCCAAGCTAAAAAAGAGCATCTCTTATTTTCTAAGCAAGAATCTGCAATGGATGCTTTTCATCACAATACCCTAAATACATCATGTACCTCTACAAAATTTACTCAGACATTTGCCTACACAATTTATAATCTTCAGATGAGGTACTTAATTATATTACAGCTAGGAAATTGAACTTGTATAAAAAACAGTTAATAAAACATTTCCTTTTCATCATATCTTTGCTTTAGAAATATAAAATGAATTTGAAAAACAGATCAGCTGTCTTTTTGAGGAAGAAAGGGAAAATAGTCTTGACACCACTCTGAAAGAAGAACATGAAATCCATTTCAAAAGTTAATTTCTCATACCTTTTGAAAAAAATACTTAGGCTTAACACTAAATTATTAACTAAGCCACTAGATGAATATATAGCTTAAAGAAAAGATCTTACTATAATTTAGTTCAGGATACTTAAGAGTAAAAAAAAAAAAAAAAGTTGGGGTGGACAGATGTGACATGAGCAAAAAGACCATAAAGAATAATGAAGAATGAGATTATAAGATAAATGTTTCTAACATTTCTTTTGTCAGAGAGAAAGAATGTTTTAAGCTATGGAAAAAGAAACATTATTTTATTTCTAGCAAACAGATAATTTGTGAAATTCATTGCCCTAAGTGACTGGCCTAAATAATAATTTAATAACACCAAACAGAACTTGGACACACACACATATATATAGCAAGTACACATGTACATACAGAAACAAGTAACCTGTGAAGTCTGGCAGAATCTCAGAAAATCCAGTTTCCCTGACAACTCCACAAACTTTCCAAACTGAGAACCATTCTCAAATCTGAGTATTTCTTGATCTTCATAACGTTATTGAAAATGCTATTCCTTACTAATATAATTCAGTGGCAGTAGCAGCAGATAACTTATCAATGTTTCTTAGAAGAGTTTTAAAGTACATGACGACATTACATTTATTTTCCTTAAAATCCCCATAATCAATTCATATATATGTCTAGAATTTAGCCAATGTACATGACAATCTACACATACATTCCTGAAGGACAGATCTTAACACAACTGGAGAAAGTATACAGTTGTTTCAACAAATGATCAAAGTAAAAAAACCAACTGTCTGAAGTTAAGCTCAAGATAACAGTCCAGGTGCCTTCACTGATAGTGTCTCTCACAGTGCTGTGTAAAATCCATGCAAGGAAACCCCATACCCTTAAGAGCCTTGTACACAAAAAGCATTTTAAATTCACCAAAAGAATTTTCAAACACTGCACGGTCCCAGTAAAACACTGGCAACCAAGATAACAGCTAAATTCTGCTGCAAGATTTGTTCAACTGACAAAGTGCAGACTTGGTTACCATTGTACTCATCTGAAAGGAAAGTGTTCATTCTCCTTAGCCAAATGTACTCCAGCCATAACTGTTTGATGGAGGAAGATAATGCAGGCATAGAAAGCACAAGCGATGAACTACAGGCAGTTAAGAATTCTTGCACAGAGCAAGCACTGATGTCTGACACTGGTATTCAAGAACTCATTGTGAACTCCACTTTAACCAAAGTCTCAGCAAGCTTATTCTCTTCCATATCTCTCCTTTCAACAGTGTCAAGTACTCCAAAACAAGCAATCAATTAGAAACACCCCCCCACCCCTCCCGAGATATAAATAAGTTATCAAAACATGGGAAAAAACCTTGATCCCACATATCCTGATTAACCATCCTCAATGCTTTGGGTACGTGTTTGACATCCAGAGTTACATGTAATCCTCATATACTCAAAAGCTCTCATGAAAATAACGTCTGTCTCAGTAGTCACTTAGAGCTGATATAGAGAACAATCTTCATGATAAGTACATCCTACATACTATAAATCCTTACAATCTTTGAAGAAGCTTCCAGGTCTATGATTTGCAGGAGGACCACTAAATTTGCCTACATTCATATTTATATTAAAGAAATGCTTTTTTTTCAACCCACTGAAAATTCACCCAAAGTTATAAATAAAGCCTTGGGAAAAATCATCCTGTTACACACAGCCAAGAGCTTCTTATAGGCTTATTAGTCAGGAATTTCAAAAGATGCTTTCTGTTCTCAGAGTTTTGCAGGCAACAGCTACAGACCTCAACCCAACTGCTACTCTAAGCCACTGGTGTCTGGTCACCACCATGAGAAGAGCTGAAAGATTGCTGTAATTTCATGGCCTTCCCCTCTGGAGAGGACCTGCACACCACAAAAAAATAAGCTAAGTCTAGTTAGTCAGGATTTGGATAGTGAGAATGGAGGGACAATGCAGGTCTGAATGGTTCACATAACTTGTTCCAGCAGAAACCTCATTTGCCATCCTGTATCCTTAATGAAGTCTGAGTCTCATTCTCACCTCTGAACACAAAATAAAGGCAGTCTCAAGTACTGAACAGGATTAAAAGTGTGAAGCTTTATTCTAATCTTCCAATTTTTTAAAATTTCAGTTTTACAATTTACACTTAAGGAGTTACATATATATATATATATTTAACTTCCCTCCCTAATTTTTTTACCAGCTTAAACCATCACCTAATTCTGCTTCATATGGGTCTAGTTTGTCTCTTACAAAAAAGAAAAGTCAACACTGGCAATAAAATTTCGGAGCCCTGTTATTCTTTTGCAGATGTGCAAACACAGTTGATCTTTTCTGAAAATTTCAGCAAAATTTCTTAAGATAAATTGATACAGCTGAAGAAGCAACAATGAATTATAAACCAGAAAGTTCTCATTGTTAAATCACTTACCATATGTACTACTTCAGGGTAAATAGGTTCCGTAATCACATTGCGATTGTGTGTGATGTATTCTACCATTTCACTTAAAGCTGCTCGTTTTACTTCCTTCCACTTTAGGTCACTTAGTGGATCAGAAACAAAGTCAAAAAGTACACAACATTGTCGTAACTTCTGGATAAAAAGCTTTTCTTGATCCGCCGGAGGAACATCTGAAAAGTGAAAATAATTATACAATGGTTAGATTATACTGTAGTGGATTCACTGCTCTCCCCATTTTAATTTCGTGAAACACAAGTATAGAAGTCTACAGGATTACAAGCAAACTTTCTAAATCTTCACACAACTTTCAGGAATATTATGTTTCAGAGTACGAACCCCACTGAAACACTCTGTACATGCCAGGGTGATTTAAAAAATTGCAACAGCAATGCATAACTTGCCCTTGCCAGAAACAGACACTGCATGGAAAAAATACATACGTGAAAAAATGCCTGCACGAGCTTTGTGTTTTGCTGAAGTAATCTCAAGAGCCGTTAAAATGATGGATATATGTGAGATTACAAATTATACACAGCAGAGATATCCAGGATCAGGACTTAATTATTTAGGAAATACTAGATAACTGGCCAGAGGTAAAGAAAGCAGTACTGTTTTGACTGCAGCAAAAAATCCTGTCCAATTAAAATGGCCAAATGATTACAGCACAAAGCTTAAGACAAGGAATGTGAACACACCACTGAGAGTCTGCCTAAGTTTATATCATAACACATTTTATGTTTCTGCATAATGACTTTTTTATTGTTACATACGAACTACTAAGGCAGTAATAGCATGTTAAAAATAGGACTAGATGACTTTGCAAATAGTTCTGCAATTTACTCCCACTTCTTCCAGTTGATGACTTTTTTCCTTTCCCTTAGAGTATCATAAAATGGTAGAATTTTCTTACACAAGCAGCAAGAGCTACCATCTAAGTACTTCAATTGGTACTACGGAGTACAAGCACATGTGTATGTACAATCTAATTAACTGAATGTGCAACAGATCTACAATCCAGTTGTTTAAATACCAGTTGCTCTCCTTGTAAGTGCCTGAAAAACTTCCTGATGATAACAAAGCTGGAATAACTCCTGTCTCTCCAAGAGAAGTGGCTTTCCAAAGTATTTTTGATACAATAAACCTGGAAGAATTATTTGGTTTAAAACAGCTGGCTTTTTTTTAGTTACATGCACCTAATTGCTCTGAAGAATAATTCCAGTGAGTAAACACTGTATAGTAATAGCTTGGAAGAACATATAGAATAAAAATGTAGCCTTCATGGAAGAAACTACAACCAGTTAGATTTTGGTGTCACCAAGACACCTGAGACCGTGCAGAATTCTAGAAGTAGAAAGGATGTGCTAGTTAACAGATGTCCCTATGCAGAGTAACAACTTTCTAACCAATAAACCAAAAATCCTGTTCAGTGCTGTGAACAAGGACACACAAATTTTGTATCTAAGTACTCATGCTTTTGTTTATTTGAATTAAAACCTAAAGTAATGAATAATTTCTCCTTAGAAAATCAAAAAAGTAATTGAGAAGTTTGCATGCTGAAAGCCAGAGGAATTTATGACCTGAATGTAAAAAGTCTCAGACACACGAAGTGGTTGGAGTGGTTACCTTTCCCCAATTAACTGTAAAATGGGAAGTGGTTCAACCTGAAGTATAACAATAGTTACACACAGAGATACTGTGCTATGAATGCATTCTCCACAAAATCCAAAGCCTAAATACAGACTATAATTATACAAGTAATGGACACACAATTACAATGATTACAGTACATTAAGCTTAAAGAGAGGAAGCGTTAAAGATGCAATTACCACTAACAGTGATAGTTCAAGACTGACATCTAAGAAGGTCAACAAACACTTCCAGCTAGGTAAGCCACCTCTCTTGCCATTAATTCTGAGGTGGCTTAACTATTTTAAGTACCTCAGTCATCCTCATTATTTGAGAGATCTTTATACAGACTGAGAACCACACATACTTCTAATGAACTGTGTTTTGTTTACTTGGGTGAAACATAACCCCCTCCTTTGGGAGTGTTCATCCACAGCTTTCAAGCATCTGGACCTCCCTCACATTTCTTCTAGTACTTTATCTGGAGTGGCTGCCTTGAAACAAGAATCACCTCTACTTTTACGGTTTGAAAGGATGATTTCAGCATCATACCAAGCAGAAGATGGTTAAAAAGATGACTTGAATAGCCCATAATTTTTGTGCAGAGCATGCGTGCACACCTGCAGAACAACTCTGGGACACCCAACAAATCATTTATCCACAGACATTTTCCAGGCACTATGTGGTTATGTTCTTTCAGTTAACTGCACGCCAATTTCTAAATCACCTTCCAGTTCAATTAAGTGATAAACCCCTCGCTTCCATTTCCTTAATTAACCAGCATATTTGAAGACAATACCATTAGGGAAAAAATTCCCTACTTGTGCAACTCTGGTGCTTCATTCCCCAGTGACTGTGGGAAGGTCATAATTATTCAGAAGCTACTCCTTAAAATTACACTAGAACTGATACTTAGAGCTATTCACTGAGCAATGTTTTTAAAAAAAAACAAAACCCAAACAGCATCACTCCCAATCAAACCAAACCCCCATATATTCTGCTCCCCTTCCCCCACTGGTAGCAACGACTTATATGTTTTTACAAGACTTGCTTCTGAACAGTAGCAGTAGAATAATCTTTTTTATTCATTCCAAACACTTAGCCCTGTCAGTACTCCTACCTTAAATGAGTACTATTTTTGCTCTTCTATTGGAGCAGAAGCACAGTTTGTTGTAACCCCAAAGAAGGTCAGTTTTATATTTGGACTGAGCGTCCATCAGTTCCTGACACAGATTTGCAGAAATTTATTACGGTGTATTTTATGCCTAAGCCTGCATCATTTATCCTACTGTCCTTTTTGTAAAAGAGAAATATACACTGAAAAAGTATCAAAAGATGGTATTATGAGAGCAAGGTACATCTCTGGGGCAGAAGGATCAGCTTTTTATCTTGTTTGCTTTGTTCACTGTTTTTTTCCTTAAAATCACAGTATAACTGTTGGATCAAGTTGTACAACCTACAGATATGCAAGCTCTGCCCCTTCTGTTTCAACATCATCAGTACAGAGATAGCTATTCCCTATAAAATTTTCAACATCATCGTAGCCTGTGGCCTTGCCAGACTTTTCTGTATATTGAGTATAAAATAAGTTACTTTCCACTTTATAACTGATACTAATTGTGTTTTTATTATCAGATTAACTAGACCAATATCTCACTCTGAAAGGCAGCATTTCCAGTCCATATTACCCTTTGAAACAGCCAGATAAAGATCAGAGGTACTCAGCTACCGATTGCCTTAGCAGAACACAAAAAAAAAGCTGGAAAAGCTTAAATTCAAGCACTGATCTCTGTATGGAAACAGATTCTTTGGAAGCTTCAGGCATGTCTTCAGCAATTCTTACTGTGTCAATTCACTGCAAACAGACTTCACACTGGTAGCTGTCCTTGACCTCGTGTGCTTCTCAGCCAGGATGTGGCACTGGTTTGCACCCAGGAGCTACCACCCCCACCTTTAATTTGTAATGTATAGACCAGCTAAAGAACTAAAACACGTAAATACTCTAACAAATCAAGATGTCTTCATATTAAACCAATTTTTTCCTGGTTTTTAAGAGAATTAGACAAGGTAAAAATAAACCAGAAAACACTGAATTTTGTGTTTTCAGTGCCTGAGCTTATGTTCAATATTCTATGACACACAAATATTTTTGCTTACTGTTTTCTCAGTTATATTTTTTATGCTTCTTCAAATATAAAAGTCATATTTTTAGTTTTGTGTTGTAATTGTGACATCACTGGGCACTGATGATAGACCCATCCCCTACCTTTTTCATTGATGCCCATTTTTCAGTGACAACAGTGTAATGTAATAGTTGCTGAATGGAGGACGAAAGGCAAGGCAAGGAAAGTGGGTGACCCAGAGATGTCACATAAAACAGCTGATTTCTTGCAGAGATTGGAACCAAAATAAGGTTAAATTTCAAGTTTTAGGTCATATTCTGACACAGAGAAGAGCTGATGCAATTCCTACCACAAAACACAATTTGTGGCCAGTAAAACTCACTATCTTTCATCATTTTAAAAGCAGAAAACAAGAGATACGGTTGACAATTTGCAAAAAAATACATTCAGAAGACAAAATTCATCTCAGTTGTGTGAATACTTTCTTACTCATATATAAAAGCTTAGTAGAGATTTGGTTGGCTGCCAGATCCCTATTTCATCAAAAGAAAAGTAGCTCTTTTTTCTTTAAAACTATCAGATACCCACAGCTACCAATCAGGACTGTGCACATACAGTAAATAAAGCTCCTCGCATTTTAAATGGGCAGCTAGATTTTTTTCATACAGAAAGACACACAGAAGCTTAAGCCAGAGAATATCATCACACAAAGGGGAAGGAGCATGTGCAAAAACAAGGTCATGGAAGAAAAGATAAACTAAAAGTCATATGCTGAAAGTTAACTGGTTCTTCAATACACTGGTGTAGAGGGAAAGCCCAATCCTGTAGGATGACTCCTACTTGCAAGTAGACAAAACATCTCATGAAATGTGTCAGCAACCCTAATGAAGGACTAGAATTGTTAATGATTTGGAAAACCAACATTTAATTGTCAAGTAGGGCACTACCCAGAGGATATCCCTAAATTTATTGCTCACATGGTCCCTTCTGCTGGTCAGAAGTATTAGTGCATTTTAAATTTGATGTTTATTGGCAAAAAAAAGCAGCATTAAAGCTTTACTGAAGATTTGTAAGACACCCTATATAGTTGTACTTCAACAAGGGGAGCCTAGTATCTTGAAACGTTCTCTTAAAACAATTCAGTTGACAATATCAAGGCAGCATTTTTCAAAGAATAGAGAGTTCAGTGCCTTGAGTAAGAGAAATGGAAAGAGATTGCCAGACATGAAGGCAGAGGAACTACACAGCATGATGGAAAGGAGAACATAATCTGTCAAAAATCTGTCATGGGTTTACTAGAACTAATACTTTTTCCAAAACTAGTGATCAGGTCCTTAAAAATGAGAAGAATTAGAAAAAAATTAGAATATTACAAAAGCTAAACTACCATTTGAAAAACTTCCATTGAAAATATTTACCTTATTTTGAAATTGTTTAATTACCATCCTAATTCGAAGCAATGAACTCTATACTGGAATGATTTTTATTGCATTTCTATTATGTGACCAACTCTTTACAGTTTTCAGTGATTTTACTGAAATCATGATGACAATAATGAGCACTAATAAAGATGACAGTCTCCCATTAACAGAATTATACCCTAACACATGATATTGGAAATAAGTGGGTGGCACATGGAAGAAAACTTCCAATTCATGCACGGACAAATTTAATTAAAGCTATTTCTTCTAGCAGCATATAAAAATAAACTCAAGGAATAAAAGAAAGTACTAAAATTATACACAATATATTTTATACTATAACTAGCAACTCTTAGTAGTGGGAGTTTGGCTGCAGATAACTCAAAGCAGGCAAGCTGTTGTATGGATACACTGGACTAACAAATACATAGAAAATACTGCTGTATTTACATTGCTTTATTTATTGACCCTTTAGATACGTTTCTTTGCTAAAAGAAATGCTTAAAACAAGAAAATCGACCACAGTGACCAAAAAGCCACAGGAATACTCATGGAAAAACAGAGAGCTAGTACTAAGCTCAAGAGAGCACCACATATAAACATTTTAAATGGCACAGAAGAGGATCAAACTTCTGTTCTTTATCTCACTATTGAAGATAAAGAAATGTACATGTCAGTGCTGGAAAGTATCATAAAGAATACAGGCTTACTCTAAAATAATTGGGCTGTAAGTTTAATGTCCTTCTCCAGCTACCATGCATGAGACTGGTAAACATTCCTGTTTTGTATTTTTTTTTAAACTTTAAACATTTCCCATCTGAAACAGGACACTGAAGAGTAGGTAGACTTTGTCTCACCTATAACAAGCTCATGACTCCCAAACAACTCTTGATCAGTAATTAAAAATATTTTACAGGCACTTAAGAGCTTCTGTAAGGATTACAAGAAAACATTTAACTATCCAACCAGCTATTACCAAAGTCAAACTGTTTTGCTCGAGGCCAGCTAGAAGGTGAGTGCACAAGGAAAGCTTCTAGTCTCAGGCAGTACTTGGACAGTGAACTTCCAAAGTGTGTCCTTCATCTGCAACAGCTGCCCAGATGATCACATCCCTGTGATGTTCAGCACCTGTGCAGGTCCTCCAGAGACATGGGAATGTGAATCAGCTGCAGTTATAGGCTAATGTCCCCTTCTCTGCATTCAAGGAACTGAGCTGCTGCCAGAAATAACTTTTGGCTGTTCTTCAGATAACACAAATTTGTAACTGGAAAAACCCCCGCCTTTCATTTCCCTGTATATGAAGAAATCACACTGTTCCTATCTGCCATTGTTTCACATTATCACCTGAAAAGTTGACACCCCAAATATGATAGACAAAATACAATTACTTCCCTAAATACTGATAGAAAAAAAGGTTTGAAAACAATACTTAAAATTATAAATATGTGGCACATTTTCTACCAAAAATTCAAAAGCAAGTGCCTTTTATTTCATTTTCAAGTAGTTCAATTTTTGGACATTCAGGTACTCCACCTTATTTAAAGATGGCTTCTTTCCATCAAACAAGTTCTGTTTAGTAATAAGCAGTCAAAGTTTATATTTTAATAAAGCAACAGCACTAATATTGTTTCTATTCCAATCTGCAACCTGGATCAGCTGTAACTCCACTTTTAATAAAAAAGTAATTTCAGCTATGACAGCTTGTGTATTAAAACATTCTGAATCATGTGTCCAGCTCTGGGGCCCCTGACACAGGAAGGACAGGGACTTGCTGGAGGGAGTCCAGAGAAGGGTGATGAAGATGCTCAAAGGACATCTGTGAAGACAGGCTGTGGCAATTGGGGTTCTTCTGCCTATGAGAGTAGTCTGGGGAGTCCTCATAGCAGCTTCCAGTATGTAAAGGGGAAACAAGGGAGCTGGAGAGGGACTTTTTACAAGGGAATGGAGTGATAGGACAAGGCATAATGGCTTTAAACTGACAGAGGGCAGGTTTAGTGTAGACATCAGGAAGAAATTCTTTATTGTGAGGGTGGTGAGACACTGGAACAGGTTGTGCTGAGAATGTCCATCCCTGAAGTGTTCAAGGCCAGGTTAGATTGGGCTCTGAACAACCCAGACTGGTGGAAGGTGTCCCCACCCGTGGCAGGGGGTTGGAACTGGATGTTCCTTAAGGTCCCTTCCAATCTAAACCATTTTATGACATGATTCCATGATATGGAAGTGGGGAGTAGAAGGCAAGAGCAACATGGTGGAATTCATTAAGGTACATAGCATTTAAGATTTTCTTTTTTTTTTTTTCTTCTACATAAAGAAGTCTCTTGGCTAAATTTTCATTCAAAGGAATGGCTTTTAATTTGATTATGAGGCTTTTAAGGTAATATATTTTTCCATGTAATGGAAAAAAAAAAAAAAAAAAAGGCTGTTAGAATCAAATGAGCTATTACTGGATGAATTAAACAGCAACTTAAAAAAAGAGATAGGAAAAAAAAAAGACAACACCTCAAGAATCCTACAGCTTAAAAGAGCTTGAAAGGAATGGGAAAATGGGAAGCACATGTTTTGTCAGTCCCAGAGTGAAGCTCAAAGCAGGAACTTTACAACATTAATCCCCTCTGAAATCTCCATCCATTGGGGAATCCAGCACTGGTGGCAGCTATCTCCTAACAGAAATTAC
This sequence comes from Certhia americana, assembly GCA_018697195.1. Classification (NCBI taxonomy): domain Eukaryota; kingdom Metazoa; phylum Chordata; class Aves; order Passeriformes; family Certhiidae; genus Certhia; species Certhia americana. The sequence goes on along the minus strand of CM031861.1, from coordinate 52,253,874 downwards.
ACTGTGGTATTGAGAATAGAGGAACTAAGTAATGACATTTAACTGTCAAAGAGTTAAGATGAGAGACTTTAAGGACTGATTAATAACAAAATAGGAAAAAAGGTCTGCTGTCATTTTAAACTATTTGGCGTAATTTTTACATAACAAACAACCTGAGGCACAGAAATTATTGCCAGTAACTTTATTCCAGGTGTAAATCATAAGTCTAATGATGGTAAGAGTAGATCAACAATGAATAATATGCACACCAAATTATCTTAACGATTTTTCAAAAGCAGACCAACGCCATTCTGAACCAAGCTCTTGCTTTACAAAGAGTTTTAACAGAAGTCAACTGTTTTATTAGAAGCATATGAAATTTTAAAAAAACTTTAAGAGGATATTTGTAATCATAGTTAAGAGAAATAGGGATTTTTACACGACATTAAAACATTTAAAAACAGAAAGTGAAAAGTAAAAGTGATAACTGCATAAATATTTTAAAGGCAATGTAGCATAAAGAGAAAAACAGGAATCTTTATACAGGAAATGACATGTGAAACAAGCCGAAATGGGCTTGAGCTAATGAAATGGAAATTCTACCTGATAATTAGGGACAAAAATGGCAAGGAGGATAATCGAATAAGACAATGGAAGAAAAAAGGTGTCTTAACAGGGAAAGAGAGAAACTCTCAGTAAAGCTTTTTGGCACACATACAGTTAATATGCCAGCAAATCTCACTTTTAAACACAAAACACTAAGAGAAAACCTCTCAATTTCGTAGCCACTAGAGCGTGCTTGAATCAACTCACAAGTTATCCAACAGCTTCAACTGTTTGAAAACTTTAAAATTGTTTTTAAATATAAGTAATAGTCTCTTTGAGAAGATGAAGCTCTACTGTCGTGAGACTCAATTATGTTGTGGAACATAACTGTAGTGTGTGGTGTAATTCAGAAGATCTTTATTAAGTAAACTGAAGAAACATATAAACCTGAATAAACTCTTCCACTCTGGACACCTGAATGAAATAAGAATCAGGTAATCAAGCCTAACCATCTACTATAAGCAAATACACTGTTTCCTTAAACACACCCAAACTCCACACACCAACCCTTAATTCTAGACAGATACAGCTCTAGGCTGAGTAACTTGTCAACTGATAGTACCTGTCACACATCCACGATAAATACAATTCAAAGAACACTCAACCACCAAAATGTAAAATAAGCTGGTTCCTTCTCCAGAACCTGTCAGGCTGCCTCCCCCTCTCCTCACTCCCTGTACCTTTGCTAAACATGGGGGCTGCTCATTGCTTTCTGTTGGATGCTTCTGAATGCCAAAATTGGTGACTTTAACGATGACACTTAGAATAATCATTAACAGATATCACAAGCTGGGTCTTGTGTAGGCTTAGATGCCACAACAAATTACAAAGCAGGAAGAAAAGCACTTCTGGCTTTTCTGTGATCAAACTGATGTGTTTCACACTCCAATGCAACCCAAAGCAAACACCCAGTCCCCATGCAGAAACTCTGGTTAAGTTATAAGCACATCCTTGCTTGTCTGAATCAAACATTTATTTTGAAATTAACAAAAACTACCATAAACCTTCCTTGAGGACAATCCTGATTTAGTTTTCTAAATTCTCCACTCAATTTAAAATTAGAAATAGGAAGTGTAAGGTTTTTTTCATAGGAAGAACTTAAACAGCACAGGTCACACTGAGCTTGAGATGCAAACTAAGGTCCTGAATAGCTGATCAACATCTAAATCATCTCAAATTGTCACACATCATTAAAAGATATGCAAAAGTGTTTCCAACAGAAATGAACAGGGCTTTTATGGCTTTCTTGAGAGCAGTTTTTAAATTCTTTAGACTGCAAGACTATCCCTAGTACAAGTCCTTTTGGTATGTACTAGGGTTTGGGGGTTTTTGGCAGGGGAGTGTGGTAGGGTTTTTGCTTGGCTGGTTGGCGTTCTTTCTTGTTTCATAGTTTGGGGTTTTTTTGTTTGGGTTTGGTTTTTTTTATCCACTGAAAAAAAAACTCCAATTATGTGCAGCTTTCCTCATTTTTTGGCATGATCAACCCTTTCTTAGTCCCACATTCTGTGAAACTTAGCTGCCTTGTATGAGGAGATACAGGTAAAATAAACCATCAAGCGGCACAGAAACAATGATTTGGTAAGAAAATTAAGAAGTATTTAGAACTAGGTCAGTGAATTGCTTAGCAGTCAACATTGGCCATGTCAAATGCTAAGAGCAGTTATGAGCAGTTCTCTTCTAGGAAATAAAAATTACTTTTCAGCAATGAAAATTTTGACTCAAATAAAATAGAAAGCATAGTACGTCCATTTAAAAACACATACTTTCAGCATCTAAGAAGATTAAAGATATATTGTATCTGCACATTTGTCAGGAATTACGTGCAAAATGATTTCCCATTTAAACCAAAAATTATTCCTGCACAATCCAACATTACTTTCCTCATATCACATTTGTCTGAAAATATACACATTTGCTTCAACAGATGTCTTCAGTCTCCAGTGAAACTAATCTCCAGTCTCACAAATAAATTCTAGTAAGAACTGAAAATGTACCTATTAGTAATAGTGCTCCTATTTCTTAGCTGCCAGAAAAACAGACATTCTGCTGATAATTTCCACCTAATTTCCAACCCTCTCACAGAGGAGAAAGCATGAACTGCAGTATGGAATACGTTTAAATTGGAGCCTCCAAGAAATCTGTAAATTTACAGGGCACAAACAAGTTGACTGTCTGTATTAGCTGTGTATCCAAGACTGACTCCCTACTACACGTCCACAAGTCCTGGACACATTAAGACATGTCACTTCCAGCACATTTTCCAAAATATTCATTATTCTATTTACATATTCCCTTTTTAATAGATTTAATGTGCAATAAAAGCAGCTTGTTCTAATTTTTTCTATTTAATTACAAGCTTTAGAATGCTTTTTTCCTTAAGATACATTAATGATTACTGAGTTTCCAACAATATGAAGTGAGAAAAGTTATGCAGTGAAATATATGCTCAAAATTTTGCTTTTGAGAGAATGCATAATATTCTGATTCAAAAGCCATAAAAATCTTAATTTTGTACTGGGATGAGAACCACTCAGTTTTTATAGCATGCAAACAACTTTAAGATAGTCCTCAAAAAACCCCCTGTGCACCAGTTTTTGGATTTTAATACACTTTATATAGAAGATTAGATGTAAGAGGAGCAAAAAGTATAAAAATATTCTGGGAACGGGTTAGTAGAGAGATTCTAGTGTTATGACTAGTTTGGAAAATTTTTTTAAAGAATTAACTTATTACACTCAAAGAACAGACACCACATTTGTTTTTCGTAGGCTTTGATAATTTTGTACAAGTTTTCTTTCCAGCACGATTTGAATGAACACAGACCACCTTTGAAACATGACTGACATTATGAAGCATTCACTTGAAATATAAAAGTAATAACAGAGTCTGGTTCTAGAAGTTATGTGAAGCCACACAGCTGATAGATTTAATCCAAAATGCAGATTAAAAATCTTCCATAAAAATTCTTTAAATGAAAAAGTGCTTCAAATTGATAGGCAACTATAAACAATTAGTAAAATCCCAAATGAACAATTTTAAAATTAATTTTTAAATTTTACACTTCATGTATAATTTTTTCTTTGTGTAACTTATAAAGAAAATATTTACTTCATAAAATTCAGATCACCATCAGTAATAAGCGCAATTATGAAAATTGACACCAAACTGTTACTTCCACTACTGCTAACAATTCAGGGTTAGATCCCACCCCTAAGTTTATCTACACTTTTATAAAAGAAAACCTAATTGTACAGTTATAGCAGAAATGGTACCAACGTGATTTGTAAGTGCACTAAGTGGAACTGATTAAAGGACGTGTGGATGTGGCTTTAAAGCATCATGAACTCCACGTGCTATTTATCTCAGTTTCATCACTTCAGACAGGATGGTGCACACAGAGGGCAGGCACCGGCTCCGTGAGGCTGCTGAGACTCTGCTTTCACCTGTACGAGGTGTCCACCTCTGGCAGAAAGGTCAGAGCATAAAAACCATCTCCCCCAGACGAACATCTTGTCTGCACGTGATGCATATACCCCTGTATCTATTAAATATTGCTGGTGCTCACTCCATCTGTGTTGTTTACAGTGCAGTTTCAGTAGCTAACTATTTGACAGCACATGGAATTAATTAGCTGACTTTACAGAAGTCTCAGTTAATTATTAGAAACTTCAAACAGAAATGGAAATAAAATTTTCCACAGAAACAGATACTTAATTTTTATCTTAAAATGTATTTCACAGCAACCATCGCGAAACAGAGTGAATAAAAATTTGAGGGCATCCATTTCTGCTTCCTTGAAAGGGCATGCACGTTAATCCATGAGTCAGTAAAAGTAATGTAAAAATTCCAGCTGACTACCTTCCTATAATTTCATGGTATTTTTAGCTTAACAAAAAGTCCCCTCTAGAGACATTTTACAGTCATGCCCTCAGATATTTTACAAGCAGCGTGAACACTTAACATCCTCATTGTTTCCAGCAGAAGAACCCGTACATACACTCTTCATATTGGCAAGAGGGTCTGTATGAAAGTAAAAACAACCCAACAAAGTCAAGAAAAGAGGAGTGACGCAGAATAAAGAGTAAAAGCAGTAGCAAGGTAAAATACAGTCTGATAGAAAGTGATGCATGGTAAGTGGGGAGTTAATAAGCATGTCACTGTGTTAAAGGCAGCAGGAAAAATAACTAAGCAATCTCCTTTAAATCTGCTTTTGGTCAAATATTAAAAACACTCCCCATGTGTTTCTTTGGTAGATACATTAAAAACCCATCAGTCTATGTCTGGCAATGTCTGAATGTCCTTCCAAAAGATCTAGCAAATCAGAACAAGAAGGAATACAACAACAGAGCCATTTGTACCAATATCAGATCTTTGATAATTCAGGTAATTATCTAACAGATGAAAATTTTCATAATCTGATATATACGAGAGGCCTAGGTTCATCAAGAATAGAACTGCTGCTTGTTCAAGAGCAGCAGTGGCTCAGAATTTTCTAGGAGAAATTGGAAACTTTTGACAAGACAGATGACCACGAGCTCCAGGAGTCAGGCCATGTACCAATGGAGTCCAAGCGGCTTGGCAGGAACATAATAGCCAGAACACAAGGCTGATACCTGTTCTTATCCCTTCAGGCTACCAAATTGTAATTGGCTAATGGGGGAGAAAAGGGAAGGAAAGGCACTTTCATTCTCATTTCATTTTCATTCTCCTTTAAATCTCAACTGAGGTTTATCCATTAGATCCAAACCCAACAACAACAACTATACCCACAAGCAGGATAGAAGGTGTGTGCTCACCATGGGAAATCCCATTTATTGGATTGGCAGGGCTAAATAAAGTTTCAAAGATATATTTCATGGAAATATTTCCACAAAGGTACAAAGAAGACTTCCATTTCAAAATTTAAAATCACTCAGAGAATTAACACAGCTCATCACTACTATGGAAGCATCTCAGAAGAAAATCATCACCTCTGTGTACCTTTCCTCCCAGGAAGACTTTGCTCACTTTTTACAACAAGGAGCGACTGTACCATAAATGTTTACTCAATTTAAATTTGCTAAAGAATTAAAGAAAATTAAGATTTAAATAAACATACGTGCTCAGACTGAACAAGTTCGCCATACTTAAAATAGCTACTTATGTGGAAGGTGCAAGATGCATGCGAAGGTGAAGATTATAGTTACACAGAAAATATAGAAGGAATAAACCAGATTCATTTTCTGCTGCAGAATACACTAAGAGGAAAAAAATATCATGAAAGGTGACTTAGAGATTTTTAGGTTTGCTTTTATAATCAGAATAGGCTAGTTTCAGAGTACAATAAAATATTAATACCCACCCCCAAAAAGGCAAACTCAGCACATGTAAAGGAAATTATGCCTGAAATGTATCAAGTTCTTGGAAAGTATTAAAAAGTTGGTGAGTGACAATTATCCTGGGATTTTTATATTTTTAACATAATGTTGTTATAATGCAGGAAGATTACTACAAACATGTTGTAAGGATGTGCTAGAAATGACACTGTTCAACATTTTCATAAACACCACAGAAGATGAACAGCAAGGTCACACAGTTTGTTAAAAGCTGTACTTATTGTCAATTCAAACTTGTCAAAAAAGGCTAGAGAAAAATCTCACAGTACTAAGCACATTAATTCAATCTATTAGATCTTTCCAAAAGCTGATAAATGTAAAGAAATGTGGGTGAAATAGCTGTCTGTATACATTTATTAATTCTGTCTTATTCAGAAGGTATGGACTGCTGCTGAGCTCCTAACTGAAGATTTAGAAGTGAATAAAACATCCTTTTAGCATGCCAATGTTTCTAATACTGCATGCAGTTCCAGTCACCCATCTTTAACAGTTTGCTAAAACATGGTAAGAATAATTTAAAACACCATTAACACCAAAAATTGTGAGTTAACGGAAGTATTACTAATAGGCATGATAGTACCAAGTATTAAAAAGTCTGCCTTAGTAATTACAAAGAAAAGAAAGGGCATAAAGAGAGTTTACAGCAAGAATATTGCTCTTTGAACTTGAAAAAAAAAAACTACGTTAAATTCATACTGTAATGTTTAAGTTACAGCAAGGTCAGTCATTTTTTGGTCCCACAAGCACCAAAGAATGACAGAATCATAGAATAATTTTCACCAGAAGGAACAGTCATTTCTGCTAGTCTCATCCCCCACTACATAATCCAAACTTTTCTCCAGTCAAAGTATGCCCAATTACAGAGATTTCACAACCTCTTTTGGTATCTTGTTCCAGCTTTTAACCACTTCTATGATGAAAATGTTTTTGCCTTGTGTACAATTGCAATCTCCAGTGTTTGCCAAGTCATACTGGTTACGCCCCACTGTGGATCTCTGAGAAGAGCATGGCTCTGTGCTCTACATCCTCCCATCAATTAGTCAAGGATCAAATCTCCCCTCGACCTTCCTTCCCCTTTAGGCCAAACAAATCCAGTTCTTTCAGCCTGCTTTGTACATCATGAGGTAAATGGTTACTGTTCTGCATGCTGAGTTTGGTCTGCACTACTTCTGAAGTGAGAGCTTTGGGCTCTGCTTCTCATTTAATTACAAAATGGATAATTCTTTGTTCTTCTTTTAGCTCAGACACAATTCCTGCAAAGCAACAGTCTAACAACACTTTTTAGCAACTGTGGTTAGACAGAGGTATTTTCAGGTCAATTATTTTTCAAGACAAAAGACATGAGGGATTCTTTCTAAAATCAAAGTGCCAAGCTTTTCTTCTTTAAGATATAAATTGCCTAACTAAACAATGATCTTTCACCATCTTTGAGGAACGTGCAAATTTCTATATAAATATTCAGATATTTACATTACAACACACTACCACTGACTTTTTTTTTCCCTGGAGAACACTATGTAAAGGTGGAATCTGAACTACCTTCCATTATCCCTCACTCAGGATGAACAAGCAACACACCAAAAAAATGGACAAAGTTAACATCACATCATCTTTGAAAAAAAAGATGAAGTATCTTTCAAAAAATCTAAAGTAACAAATTATGACAAATCAAATCTATCAACGTTTGCTGCTCTGGAAGGCAAAGGAGAAGGATGGACAATGAGATATTTGAAACATTAAGGCCTACAGGAAACATCAGTTTGACTCAACATAGTATCAAGGGTGTTCTCACCCTTCTTCCCACACAACTTTCAGTATGTCTTGCAAAAGATCTTGAAAATAATTTTTGAAAAGCATGAACAAACATTACCAGTTCCAGCCAGTCAGCAAGCAAGCCATTAAAGTAACCTTTACATTCTGCTTTTTCTATCATTGCAGATCAGAACAGTTTTGTATTCATTTTGTTCAAAATACGTATCTTGTGTTCATGAAAACATTGGCATCTGGGCTACTTCTATGCTCTGACAAAACAATATTAAGGGATTTTTCTTATCAACACTCAACTGTATTCCTAATGAAAAACATCTGCTCCCTCCCCCCCAAGTATTCATATTCTGCCTACAGAATGAATTACTTTTATTTTCTACCTGTTATTACATTCTGTACTACAGTTATGGTTTTGAACACTCAGCAGTAAATATGAACTGGAAACTCTTAAGTCTAGTGACAAATATTTACTGTTTGTTCTAATCCATGCAGCTTTTACAGCTGATTTCTCTGCTTGAAGTGCTGAGATGGAAATCAAAATGTTTCCTTCCCCCAAGTCTCAACTTGTTTATGTGGCTTGTCCTGTCAGGGCCTTGCATGCAGTTCCATCACCCTGGACGCTTAGCTGCCAGAAGGGCTGCATAAGGAGGGATTCATCCTGAAAACACCATCTAGATTTGCTTCCCTCCTTGCTGTAAAAATGCCAAATTCATAATACCTCACAACCCTCTGTGCTGTCTTAATGTCACCTTGATTGCAAGTGGGCTGTCCACGCACAAAGATCCTAAAGGAGCTCTCCATGCAAACTTGCCATGATGACTTTCTTTAGCTACATTTGTTTCACAAGGTCAAGTCTCTACCCAAGATCACAAACCACAGTAGTTATTTCATGGCTTTAACAGCTGCTTAAACTGAAATCGTAACTTTCCTGGAAGCTTTATATCACTACAATATAACTAAATTTTCAGTTCATGATGACAACCAGTGACAATCAAGGGCATAACGTTCAGCTACCTTCCTACCCTAAAAAGACCAATGCAGCAGAAGCATAAATCAGATCCCCAGGAGAGCCTGTTGCTGACCAAAGACTCACTCCCCCACTGAGCCAATGTTTTCAGCACAAGCACGTATCGTACAGCAGTGGTGTTGTATCACTTGCATTTTGCGTGGATTAGGCTCTTTTGGTGCTTGTTACTTTCCAACAACGGGTGAAAAGTCACCTGCATTTCTGATTTCTACACACTGCACTTGAACAACTGCCAAGAGTCTACAGTTGTGACAAAGCACAGTCCGGCAGTACCCGAATGAAGAAAGGAGAGCAGCTTTACTGACACTGAGCAGGGTCAGCCGACAGTCCCGTGGTCTCTGAACAAGTGCTCAGTGAAGAGGGACACCAAGCTGGGTAGACAACACACCGGGATCCAGATCAGCGAGGCACATGGCAGGACAACCATGCAGCTACAACTGAGCTAAGGCAACAATCAAGGCCACAGGCCTGAGCCTAAAGACAGCTCCTGAATCAAAGAGGAACCCCAACAAGGCTCACAGCTCTTCCCACAGCAGCCTGAGTCAAGGTTACATGGCTGCACCATATCTAGGATGAACCTGAATACCAGCAGCCAGATGAACTGCTGGAGGATGGAGCATTTGTGGCCGTGACACCTCTTACCCTACACGTACCTACAGTTCCTTCTTTTGGTGATGTTGGAGATACCAGTCTCAGCAATGGCAGCCAATAATATTCTGACATTTTTATTCCCTATTCACAAGACTTTAACATAATTTTTAAAAACCACTTGCATCTGCTTTCCCAATTTTGTTGTTTAGGTAAAGCTGTAAGCAACCCAGACAACAAAGCTCCCTATAGTTCAGGATGCACAGGAGAAAGATTCTGATCTGTCATGACGTCGCTTGCTAAAAATTTCCTTTGTATTCTGCAAACATTACATATTTTATATGATCCAGGTACTGAAAGTACTTTGGAATTAACTTTAAAAGTAAGATTGCAATTTTCGTTTTCAAAAAAGTACTAACAGTGTAGTCCACAAGGCTTCACAGATTTTTCAGAAGCAAGACTAGGTTCAAATATGATAGTTACACCATCTCAAAATTTAAAAAAAATTATGGAACTGGTGCTTAAGAAATATTTTTTCTATTTCAACAAACTATATCTATGAGAAACACCCAAGGGGCTTATGTCCCTCCCTACCTCCTATCCTTGACCTTGAAGTTTTAGCTCTTACAGTTGCCAAGAGGAACACTTCTGCTAGAAATTTAATCCTATATTATAACAGATGATGCAAAAGGACAACTGTAAAAGCTGCATGCATTGGGACAAACAGTAATAATGTGTCATTAGCCATCAGAAATACCAGCTAATTTTTACTGCCACTAACTTTGTATGTGTTGCTCTGACAGTCTTCATTTTGGAAGCATCTGTACAGCTGGTGACATGAGGTACACATAAAAAACCCAAAGGAACTTATGTACACATGGATGTATGGAAGAGATGCTTTGCTCTCCGAGTCTCAAGAAACTCCTCGGGGCTATAATACCAGAGACCCATTTTATTTTCTGCAACCTGAAAAATGAAAAAAACCCCACTCTCCCAGTTATTCACTAATTGCTTTACAAGAAAGTCTACTCTCATAATCCACTGAAGAACAGTAACCAACCAAACAGAAAAAAAAAAACATACCACCCAAAAAAGCCCTAAAACACAAAACCCTTTAACCTCTTCTTCACTACTGTATTACTCAGTGCACCAAAAATATAGATCTTGGGAAAGTAAATTTCAGAACAGTTTCTCAAAATCAACTGTTTCCACAATTACGCATTACACTGTAACAAAGGCAGGATAAAAAGTTCAATGACAAGAGCCCTGTTATCATACTGAGACAAAGGATTAAGGACAACCATTGCAATATTTTATCATTCTGATTCCAACCTTGGTTTATTTTCCTAACTTGCTCCTTTGAAAGATGGTGCTCTTCCCCTTCCAAAAGGTAGCATCTAACTGAAAATTAAGATGATTTGTACAGAGTGAAAAGCAAAGCCTTGTCCACAGGTCAAGCAGTTCCATTTATATTCCTCTGACAAGCACAGTCCCTATTTGAAATCAAGAGAATTTTACTGCATTTCCTCTCCGGTCACAGATCAAAATTAGTTTTCTAGAATTCATCCACTGCCACCAGACAGAGAAGGTTATGGCTCTTTTACAAGGTAAAGAGAAATGATTTTTAAATACCTGAACACCCATACTCCTACTTAAAAGAACAGGCTTCTGAACAGTTAAGGTTTATAAATCTCCAAAGCAAAATTTTTTCAGTGTATGAAGTATTAATTAAAAAAAAAAATTCTTTCCAGTACTAATATCTAGCCTATGCCAGTGAAAGCTGAGAAGCAAAGATAATTAAGAACAGTATCAGCTGTGTTTCTTGCATATAGATACTATTGTTCAAGGTGTGCTCATCCCAGCTAATACATGTCCTGCCTTCATAAAGTTCTAAACCAGAACCATCCTAAGGCAGACATTATAGAAAAGCACTGGTTGCTTAAGAGCCAGCTAAAAAAATACACCAAAACCTCCCAACACAATGCAAAATTTTACTAAGTAAAAAAATACAGAAGAAGAGATAACCCAATATTGAACAGAAGTGGCATACCAACCTGTATTTTCAAATGATATAAAATGTAATTTACAATGCACTCATTCTACAAGCCCAAAAGATCATATTCAGAGAAGAACTGAACATTCAGAACTGCACAACAGGGTAGGCAATAAGAGCTTGCTTGTTAAAGCCAAACCGCATCTCTTCTAAATACATAAAGGTTATTTTCATAGTAAGTGTCACATCTCTTCTTCCCCTTCCTCTCCGACACTTCCAATTCTTTTACAAGCTGCAGTGCACTTTAAGGGAGCTCTATCTGAACAATTCAAACAAAAAAAGGCTTTGAAGCACACCAAAGGTTCGCCCTTATTCTTTAGAAACGGTATAGGGATAACTTGGCTCTTCCCTGCCCCCCTCAGTACCTTTCTGGGGTAGTGACTTCACATCCTTTGACATCAGCACAGCTTGGAAGGGGGATGGGAGAGTTACGGCAGAAAGCTGTAAAACCTGCTTTTAACTATGTATGCAATGCCTCCATGAATTCTTAAATCTTCCCCAAACACATTTAACAGAAAATGGGTTTTGCTCTCCGCTGGTTTTACTGCGGCTGTAACAAACCGAGAGGGACTGAGCTACAAAGGACTTCCTGCTCCCCTTCTCCGAGCTCCACAATAGCCATTTATTCGCTCGTCAGAGGGTCGCGATTCCCTCTCACACGCACAATAACTCACCTCTAATATGCAAAAGGGCCACGGGCTGGAACGGCCCATTGGAATTGGCTGCGTCAACCACCATCCTGCTGCCAGCTTTGTTACATGTCAACATCTAGGCTCCAGCAAGCACGGCACTGTACTCCTTAAGGCAAGAAACCAGCCTCCATTTTAGTTTAAAAAAAGACAGAAACTGAAGCGCTCTGCAGCTGGAGGGAACTGGCTGGGGAGTGATGTCAGCGGGCGGGAGGAGCCCCATTGGCCGACGGCAGCAACTTCAAATGACACCGAGGGGGCGGCGAATGAGCGCGGCCCGTGCGGGGCTCCCCCCGCGCCCGCGGCGGGGGCGGAGCGGTGCGCAGATGACGGCTCTGCTGCCTTGGCTTTGGGGTTTTATTATTACCAGGATGATCTCATTGCTGCTGTTGTACCCCCGCCTCCTCGATAATATTCAGGAGCACCTGCTAGAAAGAGCGCATGCAGTCTTATTCTTCCTCTTTCCTCAGCCCTTTCCTTCGGTACGGTTCCCCAGGATTATCGAACCGAGGTTCAATTTAACCGTGGAAAAACACGGCATTGAGGGCAATATCTACAACTTTAGCTTTCAGGCGCCATAACAAAAGGTAGTTCACACTAAGATACAGGTCCTGGGATTATTATTACTGGTGATTTAGAAATATGAAACCTCATGAGGATTCCATGAGCTGTTTTACCACTGGTTATTAGTATGTACATTATGAATAAAAATACATATATATGACAAGCAGCAGATGAAAACCTCATGTTTCATGCTGAATATTTATTTTAATCTAGAAATGCACCTGGATACTTCGATCAATCTATAAATGGACCTGCCTTCAGTTTACGTTAATGTTCCTAAATTTGGATATTGCAAAATACTAGTTTTCCTTTCTAAAAAGATCAGTAATTATAAAAAACTTTTTAAACTATTACTGAAAAGTAAAGGACTAAGAAGCAATATCTCAGAAGTAAAAAAAAAAAAGCACAGCATAACAATTTCTGAACTTGTTAGTTCAATTATTTAAGGTATTTACAACAAAACTGTGAGCAGCCTTTTTTCAGCATATGAGACTTGCACATTTATTTTTACAATGAGCTATTTGAAGGATCATTTTGTCTGCTGGGAGTGATATTCAGAGAAACTGGAAGTGTTACTTGTTCATTGTGCTGTCTCCAAATCTGTCCTTCTCCCCAAATACTCTATGTCACATACTAGTGCAAGTGAGTATGTAGATTACTTAATCTATGACACTGTCCTAACTTATATCTGCTTAAAAAAGAAAAGGGGTGTACATCAGAAGACACTTTTCCATTAGGTAATTTGCTGATGATAATTTGAAATAAAAACAAATTAGAGGGCATATGTGTACTTGGAAAAATTATATCACACTACAATAATACATTGTCAAAGGTGAGTTAGAGCTCTACTGAATATTATTCAATTGGTGAATGGAAAAGACTAACTGGGATATAAAAAAGAAGAATATCATCCATAACACACACAAAGAAATCAATTGGATTTAATGATTGCTGACAAGGCCAAATTTGAATTAGTACATCCTGGATGCAAATCTGATGAGAAAGCCCAAAGACAACAAATCTTTAAAATATTGCTTAGTTAAAAAAAATCAAGCTCCTCTGTTTGATGTGGTGTGTGGGTTGTTTGTTTGTTGGTTTGTTTATCTTTAAAGAGAAGGGACTTGACTGAGAATATCCAAGTACTTTAAAGAATAATTATGGAGGTGGAAAGAATTAATTTTTCCACATTCACTACAAACAGTAAATGCATCCTACCTCAAAGAACACTAGGTTAGAAATTAAATGAAGTCCTCTCACAATAAGCACACTGAAAAAAAAAAAAGACTGCAAAGTTTGTAGTAATTTTAAAAATGACTGAACATAATGTGTGACATAAATATAGTAGCTCCTGCTTTTAACAACATCAAAACAAATCACATGAACTTTTTAGACCTTTTCTCTAAGACTACAGATTCAAATCCTTTGTCCTTAAAATGTAGGCAAAAACAGGGAAGGTGTAGGAAGGTGTATCCCCAAAAGCTTCACATTTTTTACCTATGTATCCCTTGAGTATACCTTAGAATCACAGACCTTTAAAATCATCAAGTTCAACTTGAGTTTTAGCCTTGTAAAAAGAAAAAGCTACCATAGAGATATGCCTTTAAAAAAACTAAATTGAAAAATAAACCCAAAACTGACCTCTAACAAGGTTTTCTACAAAATTTTGATGGATGAGGGAAAAAACTAAACAACTTGGGTAATTTTTTGAAGTATTTTCACATGCAGGATCGTGTAGCAAATTCTGTTTCTTTTCCTGATCTTAAAGCAGAATTAGATTATTTTACAGTCATAAACCACAGTATTAAGTGGGAAAAATTAAGTTTAAAATCCCAGTTTATCTGGTAACTATATATTTCAGAACAGCTGGTCAATCACTCCTCTCTACTCATGTCTTTGCTTTAGCGGTCAGCTGCTGCTTCTCTCTCTCTCAAACACAAAGATTTGCAAAGATTAAATGGTCAGGAAGGCTGTCCCTGTGGCCATGGACACAATTTAACAACAGAGCAAAAAGCAAACATTGGTTACAGCGCCACTTCCTAATATATACATAAGCATGACTTTCATAGTTGGAGGTTCATTAGCAAATTTTAGGTAATGGTTTAAGAGTCAAGTCCCCTAGAAAATTCTTCATTAGAGAGAGTAAATGTGACATTCAAAGAGCTCACAGTCCTATTGGCAGATAGGACTCAGTCACATTCTCTAAGTTTTCTCTTGCAGAAATATTCTCATTTCTTCTTTTTTGCTGGACTCAGTTAGGTCAGAGTCCAGTACTGAAAAAAACACTGAGAAACTGGTTAAAACACCCATAAACCAGTGTTTTTCTGGTGTAATTCTGACAGGGCAGCAGTGGAGCCGAAGTACTTTGGTCTTCATAAGACCTTTTGCTGGTTAACACCATCTGCAGTCTTCTCACCATTGTACATATTGAGAGTACATTCTGCTCAAGAGGTTTGTACACCCTCCCTTTGTTTCAGCCTGAAAATATTTGATTTGACACCAAAGGAAAATATTTACTTAAGTTGAATTATTTTGGGCAACTTCATTTTGGAAAAAAATTGCAAAGAAAACTGAGTTAGGAACTGACTTCTTAATGGAGGGAAAGAATATTAGTGCAAGTGGAGCAGAGCTAATGAATATCAATGGGAGGAAGAAGAGCTTACTTAAATTTATGAAGACATTTCTGTTGCAAGAAAATGAAAAACAATATTAACTTCAGCTTTCCACTTTTAAAATTAAATGAACAAAAACCCCATATTGACATCATAGTGGAACTGTAGCTACTACAGGTTTCCTTTGAATCCTGCTCATCACTTCTAACTTTCCAATGATGGGAATAAAGGAAAAATCCTATAAAGTTCTCAGGATATAATTGTGCAACTTTTTAGAATTATAGAATAGTTTTGGTTGGAAGGGATCTTACAGATCATTTAGTTAGGATCCAGCATTATAGCTGAAGAATGCTCTTTACACTTGGAGGCTATGTATCACTTTTTCAAAAACAAACACAACATTTGGGTTATTGATTTTAAAAACAACCGCTCAGCCTGCTTCTCACCCACCCACAACATACACAGCAAATTCACCTGCCCAAAGGTTGCCTTTATTTCCATTCTACACCACCTACTATTCTGATAGTGGCAGAATCAACAACGTAAGATAATTCAAATTGCACAAGCTTCTATTTACGTGAAGACACTTAGCTTGGTTACCTCTCAAACTATATGAGTTTTCATTTTTTGATTGAGAGAGGAAGGGAGGATATTTAATCTCAGCTCTAAGGTTACTAAAGGCGTAATTCCACAATTGCTGAAATTGCTACTCCTCATCAACCTAAACCAGCCTTGTTGCAGGCTGCTGCAGCCCCTTCCTGTGCTCCTCTCTGCTTTACATTTTGAAAATATTTTGCTCTCATCTGCTTCAATGGTCATTAGACCCACAGCTTAGTTGGTGTAGTCCCCTAAGCCAACAGAAAGCTATTTTACTGTCAGGTTAGTTTTCTGCTAACTTAGACTGTACTCCATGGCAGGCTAAGCTGAGCTAAACCTATCTGAGCTGCTGCTGCTGCAATCCCCTCTCTCCTGAAGCACAGGTGCCCAACTGACTGAAATTGCTGTACAAGGTTTTGTGCAGCTGCATGGCTGAACCAGATTAGGAAACTGAGCACAGTTAAAATGAGAAAAGGCTGAGTTTGAGCCATGCTGATTCCATTATCTGGCCCACCAGACAGACACCCAAAAAAGGGACAGGAATAAACATGACTTGCTTTTTCTGGCAGAGCAATGTAGTTTACTCCCCCCCCCCCCCCCCCCTCCAATTATAGCCTACACAAAACTTACTGTTCTCATAAATGATGTCAGGCTATAAGAAAATGTGGGTCTCATCACAACCCTGAACAATGAGTTACTCCAGGACAATAACTTCGTTTAGAGAAGGAAAGTGTAGGATACTACACATTCTAGAGGAGAACCTGTAGCAATAGGAAGGACATGGGCTTCTCCAACTAGGTTCTGACTCAATTCCAAAGGACAGCCAAGAGGAAATTCTTCAAGGAAACAGAGGCAGTAAACACCACGTTAATACCTAGCTATCAAAAGAAATACAGAGATAAGAAAAATATACGTACCTTGATAACTTAAAGGGATATGAACTATCATGCAGCTTCCTTAAAAAGACTGAAGCATGGCAAAAGACAAATCCTCACTGAAAAATTCATAATATTAACTCCTTCTATTTATATTACAGCAAAATTTGGTTAAAAGAGGAATTGGTAGACATCTGTTTGTGACTGGATTTCCTGTCTCTATCTGGATTTCCTAATATTTGCATGGTCACTGTAGCACACAAGTTCAACTGTGCCAAGATTTCCCTCGATCAATCTTGTATACTCAAGAAGTTTTGTGAGTGGGGGTAGGGAGAAAAACCAGTAGAATTGGTTGAGTTCAGAAGGCTGTACAACACAAAATCATTACCTCAAAAGAAATCAGTTTTAAAAATTGCATTAGAACAAACCCATAATTTCTAAGGCAGATTGCAGAAGCTCATTTCATTTACTGGTATAGTATTTTAATCAAGCCCTGGGCAAAATCCACGGAAATAACACCAAACTCACTGCTGTCTGTGGCCTTATTACATAGGTCACACATACCACTTTTAAGAAGCGAAGGGTGAAAATTACATTTAAGAGAAAAATATTTAGACCAGGCTAGTTATCCAACAACCATTGATTGATATTTACACGTAGAAATGCAATGTTTGATCTCTAGAGTCTTAAGAAGTTCAGTGTGGCAGCAAAAATGTGTAGGTCTGATAATAATGAGGATCTATGCAAAGGAACAAAATGTTCCTTTTGTGAATGAGGGCATAATAGAAGACATTTTAAGAGAGTTCTAAATTAAATTCAGAGACAGGTTAGAATCTAGAAAATAAGACAATACCACATTTTAAATCCTATTTTTATGGATTCTATCCAAACTTCAGTGGAAACAAGTTTGGTAGGAAATGCTGCCAGTGACAGATGTAGTGCATTCTTCTAACACTTTCAGCTGCTGACTAATGAGTAGGTGTTTGATAGGGCAGTTGAAATGAAAAACGGCTCATTAATCCAAGCCTATGATTTAAAACTAGCTGAAGGAAAATAATTCACACACTCAAGCAAAGTATTTTTCCTCTACAATCTTTTTTTTTTTTTTTTTGGTAGTTCTTCATTCACTAGCTATCATGTTTTCTAATCTTTAAAATGCTACATAGCAATTCAGACTGGAAAAATTCTAAATGTTTTAATATTAATTACTTTATAACCGGTGATAGATCGTATGTTTCTTTATGAACACAAAGCAATTGTCAACTTTTGGTTTAAGAAATGTATATGCTTACCACACACACACACGTTTTAATTACTATTTTAAACAGTTAAAAGAAAATTCAGTACAGGAGAGTCTGTTTGCACAATACTAATAATGCTTTTAAGATCAAAGTTCAAGGACAAAGCTGCTAAAAGTAACAGGTCAAAGAACCTCCACAGTTCCTTCACACAATACAATACCTACATTCACTGATACAATCATACTGATATAGGAAAGAACAAGCTTCTGCAGTATTTTCCATTATGGACTTTTTGTTTCAATAAATTGAATACAACATTGGTCTGGAAAAACACCTATAAAACCACAAACACAGTCAGGACCAGAAAAACAGCAGCTGGCATACTGAAATACTCCACTATAGGTCACATACAGGGGAGAGGAGAATGATCTGTTTCACAAAACTGCATTCACTGATATTTTACATGAGAATTAATTTGTTTTGCCTCAGTGTCTTGCCTATTAAATGAATTATGTATTAGGGAAAATTATATTTTATAGCAGCATTATCTTGTTTAATCTACCATCTTACTTTGCATAAAATACTTCTAGCTAAACAGGAATGCTACCACCTTGCAGCTGGACACAAGTCTTTAATTGCCATGCATGCACATAAGAAGTACTACATAATTAAACTGGAAAGGCTAAAGTACTGCATATTTGTTCTCTACATAAATTACAAGTGGAAGGAGTAGGTTTCTGCAATGAAAGTGATCTTAAACATTGAGATCTCCAATTTCAGCAGCTTATATGAAAAATGCTCCTCAAAACCCCAAAGCAGTCCATTAGAGCCATGATTCTCATAAATTCAATTACATTGCACACATCCAGTCAGTCTCTTTTGTATCATGAAAACGAATGCTAGTTTTACATGAACAAGTAACACACTCTGCTGGAGTTTGGATGTATTCCAATATGAGTTTGTAAAAACTATCAACATACATGGTTGAATTTCTCTACATTGTACGGAGAACAAGACTTGCTTTCTCATGTACTTGATATCAGTTTTGCTTACTTATCTGTATTCTGCAGCTGAGAAAAACACAGTAATTTTACATTTCTGACTTGTTGAGCAATTCTCACTTTTTCCTCCTTTCTCATGGTTTCAACAGTTTTATCAATCAAAATTTGGTACAATTGTTTTTTTATGTATCAGAGTCAAACTAGAATCATCTCTTCTGCAATTTTGATTCATCAGCCTTTAATATTTCACAGATGATGAAAACAGAGCTATCTCCTAGACAGCCATTTACAACTTAAAAACATTAGGAAAGCTTTAATAATGCTTGCCTCCCTATCAGTGTCCTGTATCACAGGCAGACAAGTTGAGACACCACCCTGATGTTCTCTTACACGGAACAGAGTCAGAATTTGGCAGAGCTCTGAAGTCTCTGCTTGAAAAAAACCAAGAACCATGCTCTCTGCATGAAATGTGCTCAGAAAAATGACCTGTCATGTTCATTTCTTTTCCACACCCCCATTTTAATTGGGTAGGTTTTTTTGTTGTTTTTGGGTTATTCAAATAGATATGACTAATAGTACTTCTAATGCTGAAACCATGCTAAAACATGACACTGCCAGAAGATCAAAACCAGGATGGATCAAAATGTGTGGCAAGATCTTCAACAACAAAATATCAGAATTTGTTCAATCCTATCACATGCAGATATTCTACATTAAAACCTAATTCTATACTTCTTAGCACTGTCAGTACCTAAGTCCTCAGCTGTCAATGTAGCTCATTCCTTCCTACCTTCATAAAAACATTTATAACAACATTGTATCCACATCTTTGAGACCAAAAGTCCAACTGCAAGAGGTAAATAGTAACTTTTAAAATAAATGCAGAACTGTATTTGAAAATAAAAGCTGATGTCCAGTCTGTATCGTATCTAACAATGTTCACTTTTATCAGAAAGAAACCCCCAAATCCCAAATTAAACCAACAAAAAACCCCAATCCCAAATGCATAAACTAAATCACGACACTGCATCCCATGAGGCCTTTATATGTCTGTAAAAGGATTTTACCCAGCTTTAAAAAAGTATATATGAAAATGCTACAAAAAAGTGTATTTTTGAATCATGCCCAAATTTACATATGCATGACTAACATATGTTCATTGGGAAAGTTTGCAACATTTCAGAATATTAAGTAGTACTGACTTATTTTTTCAAATTTTTTATTCTAGAACTGACAGAGAACATTCTTTTTAATGAGTATTACTTGAAGGTTAAAGTTAAATTTGTGACACAACTGTATTTGATGGTGCACAAAACATTTTATCTTAGTTAGGGTGTTTTAATATTATATTTAAAAATTCTCCTTGTGACATTTTCTTACATATTGTAAAGATTCAGACTGCATCCTTAAAAATCTCACCATTTTCTACAGTCATTTGTGTTTTACAGCTTACTACGTTTATTACAGCTGTTTATTAAAATCAGCATATTCATGCAAAATAATGTACAAATACAAGTACATTCACCTGTTTGCACAGTTAAGAATCTCATTTACCATGAAAAAATTACCAATAATGTAATAATGAATTCAAGCTTCTTGCATAAAGCTGAAGTGTACATCCGCAAAGAACAGTCTTCACTGTGTCAGTGCCCAGGTATGCAGAAGCTTGCATACGCTACTTTTAAAATATATGTACATAACACTGAACATTACACTGTTTATTTCATAGAGAACATATTTTAAAAGTTTTAAACAATTTTAACAATTTATATAATTGTAATATTTTATATTTAATATACTAATTTTAACACATCCCAAGTTACAAACTGCTTTCTTAGGAAACCAAAAATGAAGAAACTGGTAAGTTTCTGAAGGCTGAAGCACCCTTTGCCATTTTCACATTTGATATAAACAAAGCATTAATCTGCAAACTTTCAAATCACAATAAAAAAACCCACATCTTTAAGTCCAGTAAATATCTTTTTCCCAATTAACAATTTAAAGCAGAAATCAATTCTCTGTACTTCCGTAACTGAAGTACCTGTCCTACCAATGTTAGCTAACAAAGGGAACTGGATAAGCAGAAATCAACAAAGCACAAGTTTGTTGGCACAGGATTTTTCTGGTTTTGGTGAAAATAGGTAAGCTCTTTTCAAGATGTTTGACACTGTTCTGAATGCACTTTTCCAGAGATACTTCTACGTTATCTGTGGGCAGACAAGCTTTGTACCCAACTAAATCAGGTTGCACTGCACTGTGCTGCAGGGAGTTTCACTAGCTTGCAGCTTTGCTAATATATGGAACTTGATGTTCCACAAACCAATTACATCAGAGACTTCTCTTTTCTACGTACAGCTCTCTCCTTAGAGCCTCTTAATTCATAATCTGTTTCCTTTTCTCTGCACATTATCTGAGCTATCCTGCTCCTCCATTTCCTGGATAATCTGAGGGTGCATAACATTCATCATAAGTTGCTCCAATGAACACAAATCATACCACACTAATACCAGTCACCAGGGCAAAAATGCTGGTATTTCCAGAAACTTATCATCAGCACTTTTGTGTAACACCCACGAGAAAGTTTGCAGCATGCCTAAAGATCAAAACAATATTTCTTAAATAAAAAAATCTTGATGAAAAGCCACCTTGGCAGCTCCTCCTTTCCCTCCCAAGTGATCTGCTGACCTCATCTCCAGACCCGTGGCACAGAAGAATGGTGGTTACCTCACCAATACCACAGGTCATTTAGATCTTAACAAGCTTCACACATCTAAGAGGGACCTTGAAGTATGCAAAGTCAACCCCATTCTATATTCTGTGTTTAAAATAGTCTCATGTAAAGTACATCACAGCACACAGTAGTCAATGCAACATTTGTAAGAAAATACCCAACTCTTGCTCTACTACAGACAAAAGAAAGGTTCCCCAGGTACTGTAGCCAAAGAAATACAGGCACCTGTTACGAGTAACAGCAGTTTGAAAGGTGGTTAAGCACAGCTAACCTGAAGGAACACTATGTTCTTTTCAATATTTCATACAAGTCAAAATGTCTTAATCATTTCAGTCCTTTAAATTACAGCCTGCCAGTCCAATTTAACTCCTGTCCAGACACAGACATTAAACAACACACTTAAAGATGTCCAAGAAGAAAGCTTCCCAGATTTGCTTGACCCACTAAATGCACATCAAGTCAAGTATCTCTGTATCTTTTAGAGGAACAGTGTGACTTGCCAACAGTATTCTCAGCAACCCTAGCAGGTTGGAATTACATCAGGAGTAAGTACATGCATAGTGTGTAAGTGAGCATAGCCACTATGCAGACATCTGGTATGATCCAGGAGATTGGGTAAAGCTTGATAATAAAGCTATTACTACCTTTACTAGTAAAAGGTGGCAATTACTACCCCTCACTAGATCAACAATTGCACCAGTGCTCCATAAAAAGTTTGGCCCCTGACAGCAGGAGATGTACACACAGCACAGGGAGAAACTCCAGATATTTTCATTCCTTTCACGTGAGGGTAGGGGGAGTGATTGTGGACTCAAGGCAATTACAATGCACAGTACTCTACCACTTCTTCACAAATAGGTACACTGTCTAACACAAAAAGTGCTAGAATGCTCTAAGAAAATACTACAGATAGTTTTTAAGAATTATCCATTTTTTCACTCCTCCCTCCTCCAACTACAAGCAAGCACTCTTCTGCACTTCACTGGCCTACTGGCTTAAACTGCAACACAGCCAAGGTAGAAACAGACCTTAAACTTCAACTTCACCACTGTAGGATGGATTAGTTCTCCCCTGTCCTATCATTTTCCCATTTCCAGCTCTCTGTCCACACTGCTTCTACTTGCAAGCTCAGTTCTGGTATCCCTGAGCTGCAGTCCCAGGCACTACCAGAACCACTGTATTTAAAACAGGACCAAGAAACAATTATTTTCTTTATGGCTGAGACTTTGAACAAAAGGTTATGCCAGTCAATGTGGCTGTATGCATAACTTCTTATAAAAATCACTAGTTTAATTCAGTGTCTTTTGCTTATGTCACTCAGGCCCTAGTTGTCACAGTTTGTGCATGAAACTTCTATGTCAGTTTAAAAGACAGAACATATTCATAATCTACGATGCTAAATATTCTTATTAAAAATTTTAATTAATAGATTGAAATTAACTAAACTAAATAAGTAGTAGTTTAGTCTTGAAATATATTAAACAGCATCTTGTATATAGGCTGCTATACTAACATAATGGACAGTATTTCAGATTCCATTTGTAAAAACAGTATTTGTGTGAAGAGAAAAATCTTGCAAACTAATTTGATCTGAATGAAATGCAGTGTAATTCAGATAGGCCGAGAAGCAGAGTTTATTTTCAAGAAACACTAATATATTGTACTAAGAAAATGATGAGTGGAATCAAATTATTTCCTCAATAACTTCACATTACCTACACCAGTACTATTCACCATTTCAGCGATCCACTAGGCTTTCTTTTACTGCCAATCTTGAACAATGTAAAGCACACTGCACTTCAAAACTGCCTTTATATTTTTTTTCCTCGAAATAAGCTTTCATAGCAAATAAAGATGATAAAAGCTGGGTTAATAAGAGAAATCGTATCAATTTTCATCTTTTCGTCACAGATGAAAGTAAATATAAATCTAAGAGATAACAAAGCCTTAAAATCAACAAAGGCAAAATTCATATGCACTAAAAAAGGCACCACTCTGCCTGATCCATGCTCAGGAAAAGACCCATACATAGTGGTAGACCAGGTCTTCTAACAAAGTCAAGAGAAATTTTAGCACAAACAAAGCAAAGTTTGAGCAGAGGCCTAATATTTTGCAAAGAGAGCCCAAGTATTCTGCTTTTATGTGAGATAAGTGAATATGCTGTCACACAGACATTGCCTATAGTGATTGCCAAGAAGGCAACATACTGGAAGTCCTCAAATGCAGATAAAACAAAAGAAAAAATGACCCAGTGCAAGTATGTGCAGTTTGCATATGTGTATACTTAATGTATTATGTATGCTGTCCAGATATTAGAAGTATGATAGCTGAGATGCTTCTCGGTCTCATGCCCAAATTTCCCCACAAGAGTAATTCTAATTTGGAAAGACATACCTTTTAAAGCTGGCAGTTTTTGAAGCTCCCTGTTATTGCTAACATTGAACCTTGAAGAACTCTGACGCTTTTCCTTCTTCACTACAGTCTGAGGTGCTGGTACTTTGATTTTAGATAGTTGTGCTGGGGGAGGAGTGCTATTTGATTTTTTGTTTGACACCTGTTTGAAAAGAAATTAAAGCAGTTAATTACAGATGAACTTAGAAATAAAAATCTTCTAGAAACCATTTTAGTCACAGAAATAACTGAACATGAATATGCTTTTAATTATACTATCGTATCCATCATCCTCTGAATGTATTGCTTGTTCTGCTCATCTTTTCAGCATTCATTGCTGTACCATAGCCCTCATACAGATGGGAATAGATCACCTTGGTACATGCAGTAGCCCATTTATTTGAAGTTACCAGAAAACTGAAAAGAAATTTTTAAATAATGTAGCTCCTCAGCTACTCTCACCTCTCCCCCCTTGAGAAGTCCAGGTCCCTTAGGTGTTTAAGTTCACCTTCAAAGTGACCAGAGAAACTTTTCTATTTACAGCCGGAGAACCTTTCACTGCCCATTCATCCTGTGCCTTCCTGCCTTAAGAGTCTTAAGCTTGGCCAGGGCAGTCAGGCTTACATATAAAGTTAAAGGAGTCAGTGAGTCTTACTACTGTAGTAGCTTTAGCATGTTCTAGAACACATTAAGATTTTTAGGTTTACTGCCTACTCAGAGCAAGTTGTTTTTACTGTAGTAATTGTTATTAGATTGTCACTGTACCTCTGTATGAAGTTCATAACATAAACCCAGAAAAATGGTTCCCACTATGGGTTTCCAGTTTGCTGTTATTTCCCTGACTACCCTTGACGGTGCTGTCTCTCGAGCTGAATAAAATGCATCATTAACAAAAGCCTGTCAGAACTTGTGGTGCTGCCTTTCTCATTCCTTTTTTTTTTTTTTTTTTTTTGAAGGAGGAAAAGCAGGTTTAAAGGAGGCAATAGTTAACTTTTAAAATATGAATAATTTCATGATATTCATCACAAGAATGATAAAACATCTAGGAGTGACCTACACTAAAAATATAGAAACAGCTGACAATGACCTCTTGGCACTTCTTCCTTACAGGAGAGACCATATTCTTCTCAGAAAGTGCCCACAAGATAAGCAATAGGAAAAAAGTCGTTTGGGAATGGGATTCATGATGAAAATCAAGTTGTAATACTGGTACTTTGAGACTTGATTTAATTAGAATTTTGTTAAGTGTTATAGGTATGAAAGCAGCTTCGTTCCTGCATGATGTAACATCAGTGGCATTTTCATAGAGATGTTGCTAAAACAAGAGAAACAAATTTTCTTCATGTTCTGAAAAATATCCCCAGAAAAGTTTATTCATCAACAATCTCAAAGTCTTGCAGTGTATACATTCACCATGCATGGAAATGTTACCATAAATAAATATCTACCTCTTGAGTCTCCACAACAGTAATTTCATTCAAATTTTGTTCTAGTAGCATGACAAATTAATAATATTATTAATAATAATAATAATTTTAAAAATATATGTTAAAGAAATAATATATACTTCAAAAATAGATTAACAATTGTATTGTATTATATACACAGCACTTAATGTATCAAAGATGACTGAAAACAACATTTAGGTTTCATTAAACACATTTAAGATGACCATTTTGCAAATTTAATATTATAAAAGCAAAACCCCTTATACAGCCTTATAGAACAAATAAGGGGAGACAGGACAATGACTATTTTAAGTCTCAGTTACCAAAAAAACTCTAGAACTTGTTCCAGGAGAAATGGAATACATCAACAAATTGAAAGCATTTATGTACAAGTAATACCTGTTACATTGCATTTTTCAGACTAACTTTTTAATCTCAGACACTAAATGCTTAAACATGTTTATGCTGAAATACGAGAGATCTGCAAGGTAACTTCTATCCATCAACTGAAATTTTAAAAAGCATTACAAACAAAAATATTAATAGACTAAGCTAAAAGAAAAACCGCACTAAGAATTAGGAAGCAATGACTTACCAAGTATTAAGCAATAAATGCTAATTAAGATGCATCATAAACACTACTGCAGAGGATTCTATATTTCAATATTGTTATTGAGCCTAATGGTGTTTTTCTGAACTGGCTACTTTCCACTGCCACCTGTGTTTTTTCATTACTTGGAATAAGAAAAGCCATTTTCCTGTTTCCTCTTTCGCCCAACAAATTCTCCATTTCAAATTAACAGGTGCTGTCATGTGTCTGCACACATGCACACAACTACAGTACCCTAAGGTAGCACACACCTCAGGGAAGTAAGTATTGTAAATTGCAGAAAAATTCTAAAATTAGCCAAAAGTGGTTATTTAAGAGGATGGGTAACATTTCTGATTAGAAATGTTGAACGAAAGCATTTTTTGTTGCTATGGCAACTTCCCATCTAGAAGTGATGACTCCAGAGCAATTCTAGCCCTGAATCACTGGACCACTTATCCAACAGAATTCCTCCTCCTTCCTACCATCAAGCATGATCACCCCTGCTTTTCAGTCATGCTCCAGTCAGCCAGCACATACCAGAAAGCTGGCAGAATAATTTCTAAACCACTAGTTCAGTGCCACAGAGCTGTACCCAACAACATCTGCAACTGGCACTATGGTGCTATGAAAGAGCTGGCTTCCAGGGCTTGCAGACATCTCTGGATAGAAGAACACCTGGAAAGTGAGTTAAGTCAACTTAAGCCACAAAGCTCAGCACATCTCTTTTAACCACATCTCTTAAAAAAAGGCAAACAAATTCAGACTAACAGTTGTGTATTCATCTGCTAAAGATATCAAGGTAACACACCTTCTATGAAAGTACAGTGCTTTTGAGTTCAGATGGAAGAATCAAGCTCAGCTTCTTCTGCCCAGTAACAAACCAAACTACCACAGACACCACAACTCCCAAGAGTAAGTGATGGACATTCTGCTACATCAGTGAACAGTTCAGTGTATTTGACACCAGAACAGCCAAGCTACAGACACCTTTTTATCAATTCTCTTCCTATTACTAGAATAAGCAATACCTATTCTTGCCCTTGTTCTGGCAAGCAGCTCCCTCCTACCCAAATGTTTATAGACAGACACATTCAATTCCAAAAGTGCTGATAAACATCTAAAAATGTGCACAAACTGCTCTGAAAAATGTCACATTGAAAATGTTTCTTCAAATTATGATTAAAACACAGCCCTCAGGTTTTCTGATCAACTTATTTCTGAAAAGATAGAGGTTTACATACTTCAATGAACATTAAGACAATCAGCTAAAGTGTGATTTCAACTTCTAAATTCTGATTTTAACCATTGAAAATATACAGCTTATGTTCCTTAGTGCCTGTGACAAAGCTTAAAATTAATTCAAAAGAGTGAAAGGTGGGGAGGAGAGAAAGTTTCTTGCCAGCAAAACAGCTCAAGGTAGATAGCCCTTGCATCCCTTCATCCCTTGAATCCTGCATCAAGCAGGATGTGGTATATTCCTTTTAACATCACTCTTTTGTGTAAAGTTGGACGTTTCACCCTTCTGACATTTTACAGGCAGGTAAAGATAGGAACACAACACTAAGTTTGCGACCAGGGAAAGAAAGATATGAGTAGAGCAAGCACATCTACAGTTACAGCCAATTTTTCTTGCATACTGCTTTCTAAGATAACCAGTAAGAGCAGGATGAGGATTTGAAATTACAGTAAAATCACCTTGATGCATTAAAAGATTTGGAAAAGTGGATGGCTTACTAGTGACAAAAATCAGACCTCCTAAGCACAAAGAAATGGAGACTTGCCTGAAGAAACACAGGCAGCACCCTATATGGTATTTCTTTACACAGATCAGTCTAAGACTAATATGCAAATTTCTGCCTTCTAATAAGTATCACCACTGAATTAAAGTTTATATCAGTGTGCACACCATTCCACAATGGCAGCAGCAAAACCTTGAGAAATAACTCTGGACCATGAAATCTGGATAGGTGAACCCTGTACCAATTCACACATGATTAAGATTCCCTGTGAAATACAAGTACAGAAAGCAAAAAGCACAGAACACTTTACAAGAATCATCAGTCTGAATCTGAAACAGAGGGAAAATGCTTATTTTAATGCAGAATTAGTCCCTTCCCTCTTCTTTTGGTATAGTAAGTAGCCTCCATGGACTTATTTTTCATTAAGATAAACAGAGGCCTGATCTACAGCACCCGGAAGAGCTTGTTTCTTGCCAGGACAGCCTCAGAATGCTATGAAAGCATTTTGGATTATATCTGAAACATACTTACAATGAAACTGAAATACAAGTTACTGAAACTAAACACAGACCATCACAAAACACGAAAGGGACATTAACAACTTGATTTTCAAAACTGTATGAGGGCCCTGTATGCAACCAAAATAATTCGGCTAACAGGTTGAGGCTTAATACATAATCAATATAATAAAGCTGAGAAGCTGAATTTAATTCAATCCCTTGAGATGAGAACTGAAATCAAAGATCAAGGAGTCAAAATAGGTGGAGAGCAGTTAAGCTTTCCATGTAGTTTTTCCCCCTCTGCAGTAACTTCAAAGTAGAGTGAAAATCTCTGAACACTCCATGAATCTTGAACACTACCAGAGAGCTCTCTCCTTTGCAGATCTTCGTTTAGTGGTTTGGGGGTGGGAACAAGGACAGATCCTATCTGGCATAGGGCCCAGCTGCTGTCAATGTGGTAGATACAGCCACACCATAGCTACAGGAAGTGGGCTGGTGATGTGACAGCAGCAGCTGGGACCAAGGCAAGTTGGTCAAGACAACTTTACCAGACAAGCAGTATTTGTCAGCTGATTTCAATTCTGTATTGTTAACAGCAGCAATTCAACATGACTTCCAAGAGGATAACATCAGAATAAACTCTTTTTACTCATGGTATTAAAGATAAGGGCTGAACAGAGTTTTCAGACAGTCTGCAGTAATTCTATCACATGCAAGTAACTGGCAGAGTTTATTATGGAGCAAGTAGATATGATTTTTAACATCAATATTTTTAACCTACAGAGAATTGGTACAAACTTTACAAAGCTTGACATGGAATACACTGGATACATAAAAGGAAACAGTGATCCATAAACAGCACAGTTAAAAACAGCAGGGAAACAACATGTTTTCAGGGTACCATTTTGGACAGCAGATATATCTGAAGTTTTTTGTTCAAGATTCTTGCTACTATGCCATTATTGTTCACTAGTTTTACCACCACAAGCCAGTTTGGACACACAGCTTAGGGAGGAGTCTCTGGAGAGGCAGCTTAGGGTGCTGAAGGCTTTGGTGATTTCACACAGATGGCAATTTAGATGTCTATTATTTTTCCTCAACAAAATCACTTGCTAGAATGATACATAGATTAGCTGCCAGAATGATCTTTGCAACTCCCTCTCTAGCAAATATGCTTATTATTGTTGAACACTCTCAGTAGTTGAGGTTACTGCTGGAGATTACTATCCAGTGTATCTCAGCATAACTTACTATGCCTTTATTACAGTAAAAGCTGCATCCTAAACCTTTGAGGATCCATGCTGTTATAATGATAAGCAAAAAGTTTAACTTTTCAACAGGATAGTAATGACAAAGTTTGTATACTTTAGCACTCATGAATTTATGTTGTAGTACTAGTTTAACCACCATGATTTTGCATTTGCATACAGCATTGCTACTGCTGGCTATTCTCAATGTCTCACTATGGAGTTCCATTAGTGTTTTGCCAGAGACAGCATGGAGTCTGCTGAATTGTGTCAGTGACTGGGATGTTTCCTACAAGTAGTGAAGGCCATCTGGACCTCTTCGCTGTGGGAGGAGTGCCCACAAGAAACTTCACAGTCACAAACCACTTTAGAAGATTGATCCACGACTTGCTGAAGCTCTTTTGCCTTTCTTGCTGCTGTTTATTTTACACAACACAAAGCATTGCTTGTATTTCCTGTTGGCTGCTTATACACAGGACTCAAATTTTATCTTCTAAAGAATTGTATCATCACAGCTTTGTCTAACAGACTAGACTTGCAACACACCAAACCAATCCCATGTTTCAGCTTAGTCCTTAACATTAATACACTATAATTTTACATTCACAATTAAATATCAGTAGCATAAGGCTTGTTTACCATTTGTTTCTTGTAAACTTAATTTTGCTTTAACTAGTTTACTCCAGGAACAAGCTGATATTTGATTTCCTTCAGTCAGAGCTCAGATCTTCAGCCCAAGGTTGCCCAGGCTCAGACTCAAAGTGGATTCACGCTGCTTTGCATTTGCTGAAACACCACCATCAGTGAGCACCCAGTACTTCACAAAAAAGCAGCAAAGCAACACTTGCTTCCTAATGTATCTTCTATCATAAACTTCAAAGCAAGAAATACGCTTAGAAAAAAAACCTGTTACCTGCAACCACCAGCCAGCAGATTAAGTAAGATTTAAACCAGATAATGTCCAAAGTATTATTTTAAAACATTTATATAAATACAGGGATGAAGAATCTGGATAAAGGATGGCCTGACTTAAATTACTTTAGTTCTTGATTTTAATTTATAACTTCTCTCTGATGAGCCTGAAGCATCCTTTTACTTTTAAAAAACCCCAAACCAACAAAAAACTATCTTTGTTCGTTTTAGATATACATATGTACATACACATATGCACACATATATATGTAAGGTTTCCACATTTGAAGGAAATCACAGACTAACTCATTCACTTCAGGCATCAACTCCCATACTCTACTGTAAATTTTAATTACATACAGCTACTGATGAACTAAGGCAACTGCACATGTGGCTTTACCACAGAGGTCCATAATTTTGTGCTCCCTGATCTCTTCATAGAATCTTCTCACTTCACACACTCATACTGAAATCTTTTTTTTGACTTTGCCTCCTGCCTCCCCATTTGGTATTTGTATTAGATGCTATATGAGAGAGTTACAGGCCATGACAAGTAACCTGGTCTGCTGGAAGGTGTCCCTCTCCACGGCAGGTGGGCTGGAACTAGATGACCTTATGGTCTCTCCCAACCAGACCATTCTATGATTCTATGAATAATAACCTTAACTGCTTCTACAGAAGTGTTACACCAAATCATTTCATCTTTGGCTCTCATCATGCTTTTATTTTACACGTCGCTGGAGAAGCTTACGTGTCAGTTTCTCAGACTGCTAATTTAAGAAGTGATGAGGAAGTATATAAAAGTCACTATAAATGTGTACCAAATGATAATATTTGGCAGTCATCTTTTAAGAAGCATATTCAGGTATAGGCCAGGACTTTTTTCCTAGCTGTTGGTTGGTTGGTTTCTGTAAATGGCCCTCTAAGCCTGTTGCAGGGAAGGACACACAGACAAAAAACCCCAAGGCCTACCATCCTACTTCTAGAATTACAAATTTATTCTGGTTTCAAATGAAGTTCAGGGGGGAAAAATACACACAAGGTATGTTTTTACTTTGTGAACATATGGGTAGATTTAACAGCTACCCCTTTTTTCTCACTGTTTGTATTCTCTAAGAGATAACTACATTAATAATTCTGTATTACACATGTTAATGTACATCTGAGTACTCTCTGAGTGGTAGGCCTTAACTCTAACAAAAAAATTTAAGAGAAGCAATTTGAAACAAAGGTTGAAAAGGATGTTATCAGTTTAGAAAATGCTGGTATCCATTTTTGAAAGTCACTTTGTTCCTTTCTTTGCCTTCATTGCTGTGCTGCTTCCATTCAGGAATTATACAGAGAGCTTAAAAACACCTTTAGGAAGCAGACGATAGCAAGTACTAAACCACACATAGTTCTCACTCTTCATATGTTACACAAGTAGTTGTCAGCCTTGTGTAAGAAGTAGAAGGGCATAAGATCCTGTTTCCAGAAGCACCTCATTTTAAGGAATAAAATACTTGTACACGGCAGTGTTTGGTACACTTTAATAATGCCATTAACTTTAAAAGCTCAATGTTAAATTTATATAACAAATGCCATTAAGGTAACTCCTTCACTATTCAGTATTAAGGTGCCTCTGCTCGGAACACAGAAGACAGTTCAAGTTCCCAAAACCAAAATGCCAAGATGTCAATAAAAATTTGAAATAAGAAAATTACAGAAGTTAAAGGCAAAGTTTCATAGATACTCTAAGAATATTATATGGCATCTCTCTACTCAGCAAATAGCTTCTCATTTAGTACTAAGGGTGTGTACAAACAAGTATTTTTTAACAATTATATCAACCCATTAAAATAATCTCTCTAGGAAAAAAAGTCAGAACTTCAAGACGTGATAAAAAATTAGTTTTCAAATTAATTTTTTTAAAGAGTTGCATATCAATTTAAAACCAAACCAACCCACTCCAAAGCCCACAGACTTTATTCTGTATCAGTTACAACTGATTCAAGAGAAAATACATCCCAACTTCATACACATTCAAACATAGTTTTGGTTTAAAATCCTGTTTTGTTAGTTACGAGTAAAATCAAACTAATAGCTCTAGAAAGCTACAGAATGGGTCACTGTCTATTTATAGTCCTTCAAGGATTCAAACTTGAGAGGACAAGTTGTTGGAGATTTCTATTCTATTTCATCATACATCTCTTCTTCCAAATGCAAGACTTCCAGTTTTAAGATCACCTTTATCTACTACTGCATGGGACTGGCTCATGAAAGCACTGGCTACCCTGCCTGTCCAGCTGGGGCACACCACTGAGCACATACTGAAGAGAAGAGCCAGTGCCCAGCTAGGGTTGTTATGGGATGAAGATGCCTGTCAGTGATAAATGTATCTTGTTGTTAAGGACACCAGCTTTTATGAAGAGCAAGAACAATCTTACACCTCAAAGATGATGCATGCAAGGTATCCAAGATGCAGTGCTACTGAGTAACAAAGACTGCCCAGCTGGTGTGAGGGTTGATACACCTAAGCATGGGATGATATCCAGAGGGGCCTGGACAAACTTGAGAAATGAGCCCACTTGAATCTCATGTGGTTTAACAAGACCAAGTGCTGGTGCTGCACCAGGGTCCAGGCAACTCTGGTATCAATCCAGGCTGGGTATGAGCAGATGGAGAGCAGCCCTGCTGAGAAGGCTTTGGGGGTGCTGCTGGATGAGAGGCTGGACATGACCCAGAGATGTGCAGTTGCAGCCCAGAACCCACCCCTGTGCAGGGCTGCATCAAAGCACTGTGGGCAGCAGGGGAGGGAGGGGATTCTGCCCCTCTGCTCTGCTCAGGTGAGACCCCACCTGGAACACTGCATCCAGCCCTGTGGCCCTCAGCACAGGAAGGACATGGAGCTGTTGGAGCAAGTCCAGAGGAGGGTCACAAAGATGATTAGGAGGGATGGAGCACCTCTGCTGTGAAAAACGGCCGAGAGACTTGGGTTTGGTCAACCTAGAGAAGAAAGGCTTTGGGGTGACCTAATTGCAGCCTTCCAGTATCTGAAGGGCACCTACAAGAAAGATGGAGAAACTTTTTACAAGGGCATGCAGGGACAGAAGAAGGGGGAATGGCTTTAAAGTGAGAATAGTTTAGATTAAAATCTAAAATCTGAAGGAAGAAATTCTTTACTGTGAGAGTGGTAAGGGACTGGAACAGTTTCCCCTGGGAAGCATTTAAGGCTAGGCTGGACAGAATTGTGAGCAACTTGGTCTAGTGGAAGGTGTCCCATGGCAGGGACTGGACTAGATTGTCTGTAAGGTCCCTTCCTGCACAAACCATTCTGTGATTCTATGACTGAACAACAATAATGGAAAATACCTAAATGATGGATGCTTTACATAAATGAATAAATACTTATCTGTGACAAGAAGATATTTCCAAGAATTATTTAGAAATAGTCCTAATACATGTTAACAAGGAAAAGAAAACAATGCCAGAACTTTCTCCCCTCCCCAATCCCCAAAACTCAATCTCCTCTGCTGTGATGACTAAATGAACTGCCAAATTAGTACTCACTTGTGCCAAGACTTTCAAGTGTAACTTAAAAAAATTCTCAGGTAGAAAATTCAAGTCTCAAATTGGGCACTGTGTAATAATCCCCATGCACCATCTTCAAGATCAGGTATGTTTGTTTCTCAGAATAAATAATACCACAATGAAAATCACAAACAGTAAACACGAGAAAAATAAGCAGCATATATTGAGAATATCCACTCAACTTTCTAAATAACTTCTATCGCTGATCACAGAAACCTGTTATTGCAAAATAATGTTGGATTTATTGCTTTTGTCTATTCCTTGCTTTCCTTTAAATGTCAGGATGCTTCCACATACAAGCTGGGCTAAAAAAGCCATACAAAAAACATCAACACTGCTTCTACTACTGCATTCACTTTATAATGTCTTACTTTTAGTCGAGGTGACAATCTACATGCTCATATAATCAGGAATCATTAAAAGTAGTGGTGAGAATACTGACAGTCTTTCCCCACCATGTGCTGGCTAACATAGGAAAAGTAATCTTGGAAAACTGGATAGTCATCTCTGGAAGTTCTTTCAGAGGGATAAAAATCTTACTTGTGCTGAAGTGTTTTGAAGATGGCCCATTAAAAAGAGATTTCTGTAATTTTTTGGAAATTCCATTTACTGAAAAGTATTACAATTATGCTAAGTAGCTTAAGAAATTAACTTTTAAATTAAAAAGGTCTCAATAAACAGGGAAGAAAAACTTCTGAAAACAAAGCCTTACAAAGTTTCTGCACTGGAAGCCATTACAATAATAAAGCTACTGAAAAGTGATGGCTGCGAGACAGAGCAAGGATAAAAGCTAGGATCAGCACTTAAAAGATTTAAAATTATTTTAAAAATTGGTCTCAGCAGTGATTATAGTCCAACATCTGCAACACATGCTGTCAATAAATCCATTTCTTGCACAGTAAGAAAAATGGCCAATATAATTTGCATTTTATTACATTTTTGTTTGCCTATATTAAAAGGAAGAAAAAAACACAACAAAATACTTTTAAAATAGAAAGAACCAACAAGGACAGCACGTGGAAACAAGAAGATAATACACACATATACTTCTCAAAACCATATTAGTCTTCTGTTTGCTTTTTTGCATGGCAGAAGAATGAGTTATAATTTCTGTTTCCATTTGCAGATAGTCACCAAGCCAATACTTTCTCTAACAACAAAAATAGTCTCTGCCTTCTACAGACTACTCAGCATCAGGACTGAAAATTAATACAAATTAAATTTAAAAGTTCCATGCCAGTTTAGGCCAGTCCAGCTAGAAACAGAAGAAGCTATTACTCCCAGACACATAGTTTTATACTAGATTATTGTCTTGTATGAAAGGCTACCAATTACTTCATTCCCTTCCAGCCTCCAGGTGAACCACAGCGGTGAATTAATTGTCCTGGACAGCTCCAGAGACTGCTGAAAAGAGCAAGTTTTAGCACCTACTCTTCCACAGATAAAAAAGTCAGAAATAAAGATTATATAGGGTTAAAATTTTAACTTCCTTCGCCTGTGGTAGTATTTGAAAACCATTGCTAAAGTACTGCACTTGAATTATTTTAGGTGTCAGGTTTTCCTAGAGATAGAAAAAGGTCATTTTTTTCAACAGTCATTAACTATTACCAAGTCACCTTTAAAAAAAAAAAAAAAAAAAAAAAAAAAATTAGACTGTCCATAAATTACTACTGCCTCAACTCTAAAGGAGACCTCCACACCCCTGTAACAAAACAGAACTCTACAACAAAGCTCAGCCAGCAGAAAAACAACCTCTTAAAAAGCCAGTTAGATCACAGGGTATATGTTCACAAGGTACCAAGTGTTGGAATGGCCAATCACCACACCCAGGGGATTTAATTTTCAGTATTAGTTTTTGGTGCAAGTATAGGTTTTGGGCACTGTTACACAAAGGCCCCAAGAATTTACCAGAGTAGAGACACTACTCCTCATGGAGAGGAAAAACAATACACAATAGATTGAGTCTTTGCTCACAACCTGAAGACACTAATATGCTGGACTGAGGAAATAAGAGGCTCTAGTTAAAGGAATAGACTGAACGGGTCTGGCAACTATTTAGTCTAATTTATTAATGTTTACTAACAGGTTACAAAATAAGCTTAGATAAGAGCTTCATCAAACTAGCTTTTTTCTTAAGCGTTCAATAAATGAGCAACATGCAACTGGAAAGTGGAGTAATGGCATTGGGTACAGAAGGATCAGGTGCCCTCACCTCATACAGACTGTGCATTTCTCGTACCTCTCTCAAAAGAAGGAGAACAGCAGACAGAAACAAGAGAAGGGCAATCAAAATACAGGAGTCTTCCTATCTAGGGGACAATAAGCAGGATTTTCTGGAAAAAACCCACTAAATATAAAATAAATATTAAAAAATATAAATGTCAATTACATAATTAATAATTCAAAACCAATTTTACACAACTTCCAGTTCAACAACCTTCTAAACCACATGGTGGCTTAGAGCAAAGTATACCAGGCTGGAAGATCATACACACACATCTACTCTGTTTCTGATCCTCTCTCCTCGAGCACCAGCAGCTGACCACACAGCAGTTCAGAAGGGGGTCCATGTTACTTCACATGTAGCAAGGCTCTTTCAGTATTACACTGAGTAACCATGCACAGCTAACACAAGAACCATCAGCATAAGCAATTCTCACCCTCTTTTAGCATGGGCATTCTGGACCTGGTATACCAGGAATCATTTCAATCCCTTTTCAAAGTTGCTGTACAGCTTCCATCAACTGAAACCTCATTTCCCTGACTGCAAGACAGGAAAAACATGTGTTCATTTTTGTAAATACTAAGATCTGTTGTACTTTTTTATCTATAGAAGTTCAAGGCATCATGAATTTGGTTAAGTGCTATAAAAGTGTCTATAAATAAAGTATTTGTGGGATGCTGATGCTTGTGCTGTCCCTGTTCTTTGAATAGCAGGCGGTTTCTAGTCTTTACAATCTGCCATTTGCATTAAATTCATTTGCATTAAATGCATATGCATTAAATGCATTTTGAGAAACAAAAAGCTGAAGTGAACCACCATATTTCCAAACCTACTCATAGTCTAGAAGGGGATTTTTCAAAAGCCATATTAAAACATATGTAGAATGACACATGACAACAACCTTTTTTGAAGAGAAAGGAACCTAGAAATGTTTTACAGCGTGCTCCTGAATATTTCTCTATGTACCAATCTTTGCTACGTTAACAAATAGCCTCCTTTCTGCTCATATAAGCACAATATGGACAGCTAACATACAGCAGGATTACAGCCAGCCACGTTAGAATGTAAAGTCTACGTTACTATTTGTGTGCAATTACTCTATTAATTAAGATAATGAGTCAAGCACTGAGGTGATCAAAACTGCATGGAGACTAAATAATGCCCACTGGGAATGAGAACTGTACTCTAATGTGCCAGTCACATTCCCAGTTCCTTTCCCATTCTGCCCCTGCTCACACACGAGCAAGTATCACAGACAAGTGAACTGTACTTTTCATTGGGAATTCCACCTGGATGGACAAAAGAAACAGTGTATGAGCAGCAAAACATATTCTTCAATTGTGATTAATCTCTCTCACATTTCAAGTTTAAAACACAAAAATCTAGAAGTGCAAAGCCAAAAGGAAATGACAAAGAAACCCACATATACATTTTTGGCTAGCATACAAAGCTCTTCAGTTATTATCTCGGGGAGCTTTACACTCAATCCTGATCCCCAAAAGGGAATAAGAAAATAAGTCTGGGTCTCAGCAACTTGTCAGAAGCTTGAGAAGATAAGTAGTCAACAAATATACTGCAAAGATGCTGATAATGACAAGCCTTACAACTGCACAGGAATTAAAATTATGACCAAGTGACAAGTCTTTTTAGAACCACAGCAATATACTGTAAATATACATCTATTTACACTATAAACATCTACATTGATACATTTCCCACTTCATTCTACAAGCTCCCCTAGTAGCTAAGATCCTTTCTATTAGTTAGCTTCCCTCCATCAAAACTCAATCGCTCTTACAGAAATTTACCAAACTACTTTCACACATAATTTACAAGTTTTAAAGATCTTCTTAATTTATGACAGTAGCATAAATCACTCTGCACAACACACAAAACTCACTGAACTGCATACAATAAATAGTCCAACCCACCTACCCCAAATCATTTTAGAGCAGGAAAAACTGCTTAAAAAAATTAAGCTGGATGAATATTTTGTTCTCAAACATTATCGTTCAGTATCAAGACATATTTAGAGGCTGAAACTAATTTCTACTGAAACTACTTTCAGTATACCATTTGACATTCTAACTACTATGAACATTTTAAAGGAAATTTCAGGAAATTCACGTAAATGGTGGATTTCCAAATCAAACGAAACTACTAATTCTGAGTTTCTGGATAAATGTATGCAAGGGAATGAATAATGACTTCATGGTCCCTTTTCAAGTTGCTGTGCCTTGCTGGTGGGCAAATCAGAAATG
The DNA here is from genome assembly GCA_018697195.1 of Certhia americana. NCBI lineage: Eukaryota > Metazoa > Chordata > Aves > Passeriformes > Certhiidae > Certhia > Certhia americana. The sequence continues at coordinate 52,215,288 of CM031861.1, read as the reverse complement.
CAAAGGAAAAAAAAATCAGCAGAACAATTAGTCAAAACCAGCCCACTTTGTTGTATACCTATAAAAAGGAACCATACAACACAACGGCTGGCAGCCTTTGATAAAGCCGAAGGTCTCCTGACAATAAACCAGGCTACTGACACTTAACTGACATGCCAGCATCGACAGTTTGAGAGACCTCTGGGAATTACAGAGAATTCTAAAAACAGCATTGAGCAACAAGAAGCCCAAAAACTCACAATAAGACTAAAAAATAAGACAGATGTACATCTCACGACCAAAAAAGGGAATAGATGAGTATTTAAGACTGTAGCAAGAGTAAATATTTATTTACTCTAAATAAAACTGACTTCCTTAAAAGCACTATCTCTTATCTTGTCAAATACTAGGGCAGTAGTTCCACAATCATTTTCCCTCAAAACTACATGTCATGTCAAAATCACAATGTAGAAGAACTTAAAACACTTTATAGAGGTTCCTATAAATAAGTGTGAAAAATACTACGTTTTTTAATAATATTTACCTCATGTTCTTGGTTATCTTGCCCATCTTTTCCACTTTTTCCACTCTTGACTGATTTCGCAGGTTCCTTAAAAAAAAGTTCGCAGTTTCAGTCTTTTTTAAAAAAAGGAGATCTAGACAGATTTTCAAGTCAAGGAATCAGGCTTTTTTAGGCACTCGCTAAAAATAATAAAATTGACAGAATAAAAATGATACTATTTAAGTGGAAGATGCTAATATTGAACAATCAGCCTCTACAAAGCCACTTTAAATATTATTTATCTGTAGAAAGACTTTGGAATTATGCCTCAAGACTCACCTATAAAGATAAGCTTTCACACAGGTAAGCAGGCAGGGACAAAGAATGCAAGCAACTTGGACCATGTCTAAGAAATTACTCAGTTCTACTACCTTGCTGTCTTCGGTTTTTTTGGCTCAGAAATAATTATATTTAGTTTAGCTTCGAAACTAGCATCAGTATAGTACACATCTTACACTTCATTATTTTGTCTGTTTTAGGGACTAGAATGTCTAGTGTTAGAAGTAGGTCCACAACTCAATTTTCTGCCTCACAGCATTACAACCTACCTTGAATCCTTCACCCATTTTTGAGATTTGTTAGTCTCAGAAAAGCGAAGAGAAGTTTCAAGGTTTTTAACAAAAGTGGCAAGGATATTGGGAAAATTATAAGCAAACAACCCCCACAAACCACGAAACTCAATCTCCCTACATCTAATTTTAAAATGACGTCGACAAACCAAAAGCTAAACAGAAGCGGCTGAGAGGGACAGCAGCTGGCTGAGGCAGACAGCACACTTCACTGTTTCTGACTTCCACTCACGGCTAATTGCCTATCGCACAAAATAAAGTGCAATCCAGCTAACTTCCTGCCGGATTTACAAGTTTTCTGCGATCATTCCTTGTGCAAGCCCCTTTCGCAGCCGCCAGACAAATCACCCCCTGGAGCCTGAGGCGAAGCGGGGCCAAGGCTAGGTTCATTCTATTGTCAGGAGAAGGAGCTGAAAGATCCCGAGGGGCGATTAGTGATCCTTGAGTACTTACGGAGATCCCCCCAGCGCAGCTCCCATTGCATCCAGAGCTGCGCAGCAGCCAAACTTCCCAGGACGGAGCAGGGGCAAGTAGCCGTGGGGACGGATCGCCCCCACCTTGCCGTGGAGATAATCCCTTCCCCCTTCCCAACGCCCCCGGGCCGGCCCCGAGCGAGACCCCCCCGTCCCTCCCCGCTCCGCCTCAGCCAGCCCCGGCTGAGGACACGTTTCCCATCCCCTCCCCGCAGCACTCCCCCGCACGCCAAACCCACCTCCACCGACTCCCTCCCTCCGGCGGCCGCCGGCGAGACGGTACCAGGACCGGCACCCCCGGACTAGGCCCCGCCGAGAGCCGCCCCCTCCCCGGCACCCGGAGGGAGGCGGAGGCCGGCACCCAGCAGCGGCAAGGCGCTCCCCCTCACCCGGGGCTGCCCCTCGCGCGGCGCTCCCAGCGCCGGGGAACGGGCACCGCTCGCCACAGCCGCCCCCCACCCCAGGCCCCTCCTCCCCGCGGGGCCTGCACCCCACAACCTCCCCGCGCGGCTCGCCTCCCCCGAATCCCCGGAATGACTTTCTCCCTTCTGGTTTTATTCGGCATGCAGCGGAGCGCAGCCCCCGCCGGCCCACCCAGACGGCGCGCCGAGCCCGCCCCTGCGCTGTCCGCTCCCCCGCTCCGCGGCGGGCCTAGGCCGCACCCCCCCCGCGCGGGAGCGGGCCCCCCTGCCGACCATTGGCTGCGCGCGTCACGTGGGGCGCAGCGCGGGGCGCGTCACCGGGGGCGGGGCTGGCGCTGTCTCCGCACCCGGGCGGCTCCGGCGCTCTCTGAGGGACTCCGGGGGCTGTAACGCTGGGATCGGAGTCCGGCGGTTCCTTCCGCGGTTTGCCCGAGTGTGGAACGGGCGAGGTTTTAATCAGGGCCCTGAGCCACGGCAGGCTCTTCCCAGCCAGTGCAGTCCCGTGGAAGCGAGGGTACTGCAGCCGCTGCCTCAGCGCTCTTGAGGCGGAGAGCACGGGCTCCGCGGGGGTCCGGGCGCCCGCGTCACGGGGGGCGGAAAAACGCTCTTAAGGGGGACGAAAAAAAAACCCGAGATTTAAAACGAGATACGGGGCTACTGGAGTTCGCTGGGCCTCTCGTCAACATCCAGTGTTGTCCATCATCATGAGGACTTCAAGATGCGCTTTTGCAGTATGTGGAGAGAAAGGAGGAGCTTGCGAAGTTGAAGCTGGTTCGAAATGATACTTGCGCTTCTAAAAGCGAAAGCTTGTTAGAGCTTTACGTGTTTCATGATGCCATCTTTTACCAGAGATTTTTTACCCTAACAAACTTCACCTTTAGCCTTCCCAAAACCAGAACGCAAAAGTTAGGTACACTCTTACACAAAAGAAGAAATGTGCAAATACTCAGCTGAATTTACAAACTATTTTCTCCCGCGGTCAGCGTAAGGCCACCAATACGGTAGTGGAGGAAAAAAGCTGCAGAGAGTTATCATCATATAGCTATTCAGAATAAAATATTTAAAAGATTTAGATTGAAATTACTTGTTAAATTTAAGTGTGTTGCACTGGTAAGGACGAAAAATTTACACCTTTTTAAATACAGTGTTAAAAGTGAAATCAAACTCATTCCCTTACCCCAGCCTGTGGTATCAATCCAAAATCATGCGCAAGAGGATATGCTTTTTCTCATTTTTGGGATAGAAATTAAATAGAACCTTGTGTCGATGGGATAGTATCTAGTTAATACTTTACAGCTGAACTCATGAATTTAAACACTGCTTTGGGTTGTGGTGAAAAAGACAAGAAACTGTTACATTTTCCAGGCACTGCAAAAAAGGTTATACTGGGACTTGGAGAGCTGATTCCTCTACTCAGTCCTCTTCCTTTCCTGTTTCTAGTGCTGGGAAACAAATTATGTGCCTTTTGTGCTGTTTCTCATCTTCCTGATTGAGACTTAGAAATGATGCATGTTATCCCTATTGTGCCTCGCTAGAGCAGTCATGAATGAGTGCTCTAATAAAGCCATTCTGACTAGCAGAATAACAGGGATTGTTGAAAATGCTAGAGACAACAAAGGAAGCAATCTACCTCCATCTGTTAGGTCTGGAGCTCGATCAGTGTGCAAAGGTTTGAAGTAAGGATAAAGCGCAACAGATTCACTTTGTTGGTACATTTGAGACGTACATTACTCTTAATCACAGTGTTGTGCTCCTATCTCCCCCTGCTGAACGCTGGTACTGCGAAGTTAAATGTCGTAGAATTGTCCAGGTTGAAAACTGTCTCCCACCATGATGTGGTGTCTGTTGGGTGTAGTTTGGTTTGGAGTGTTGTTGGGGTTTTGGGGTTTTTTTGTCTTGAATTGGCACAATACCACCTGCTTCGAGACACTAGCTTGGGGAAGGAAGGGGGGGGAAATATGTGGCGGGGGGGGCGGGATTTGACCTCAACAGCCTAGATTAGATCAGTTTAAGCAGAAATGGACGTTTCTCATTGGCTCTGGCCTCTTTTGTGCTGCTAGTGTCATAGTTTTTCTAAATATGGAAAAAACTCTGCAGTATCGTTCTTATTCAAAGTAGACCTTCTGAATAGGAGCAGGCCAAAAATGTTGTACTTATTTTGCAGTTAGTGGGATAAACATGAATGAATATGTTGAGCTGTAATACAGGATTCAAAATTGGCATTGGAATCAGAACATTTATTGTTTTGCTTGTGACTACAACATTAGCAAACTCTTGTGAAAAGTTGACGCCCCCCTCACCTCAATTGGCCGGCAGTCTAATTCACCAGCAACAGAGAAAGCAATGTGTTTTTGCAAGGCGCTCTATTATATGAAATAATCAGTGGGTGGAGAGATTACAAGGAAAAATAGTTCCATCTGGGAGGAGCATAGTCCACGATGCTCTGTGTCTTCATAAACAATGAGGACTATAGATAAGTGACTTATGTAATGAAAGCTTTACTACAATGGTAGGCACTGTGGCCTAATTATTCTGCCAGGAGTGGAAACTAGTAAATAAAGTGATGTAATTGGAGTGGAAAGATGACTATACTAATTCTTTGCATTATTTTGAACATTATGCATGCTAGTGTTTCAAAAACGAGAACATACTCACATTGATAGGGTTATCGCTCTGCTTAAGATGCCAAAACTAATGCATGTAGCATAGTTTTCAGATTTGCATTTACTGTACGATCAAATTCTCTAAAATTTGCAAAGTTAAGTCCCAAATTGATGTCAAGGATTGTGTCAAAACACATGGATTAATATTTAATGCGGGAAACGAGCCAGTGTCTGTGTGCCAGTGAAGAGGGAAAATTTACACAAATTAGTCTCTCCAGCTGTATTGAGATATTCTTTGTCTGTTTGAATGCTTTTCCTTCCCCCATGTTTTTCGTGTTGCAGTTTTTATCATTTGTAGTGGTTGAGCAGTCATGCTCTGGCCTGAGTTAACGGAACAGCATCACTGTCACGTGAAGGGGATAACACCGTCAATCCCCAGCTACGAATATTTACTTGCTTCCCAGCCCTGTGCTCGGTTTAATTGGAGGTATGCAGTTCGTTTGTAAATGGCAAAAATATTGAGCAGGCGACAGGAGACAATAGACCTTCGCTAGGAAGCTGAATTTGGCTCAGCTGAACTAGCAACACGCACTGTGACAAGTTGTAGCAGCCAGTGTGAACGTCAATCAGTATACAAATTTGTGTAACATTGGTCAAGCTGCATCTCAAAAACACGGACTGCCACAGACTTTTGTTGTATGGCACGCTGTTTCAGATATAGAGAACGGGAAATGGAAGGACCAATTGCAGTGAAGAGGCGATAGATGGGTGAAGTAGAAACAGACTTTTCTGCATGCTTGCATGAGCCAAAATACTACGTAAGGGAAATTCATGGCAAAGAAATAGTGAAATTGGCCAGCTTATGTCGTGACGGAACTAACTGAGGGACACAAGCTACTAATCAGCACCTGAAATAGAGTCTGCTTCTGTGCAATCTAACATCAAATAGCTGTAAAAACCAGCTCAATACCAACTTCACAAAAAAGCTTTTAACATCTGTCAGGAACTCTCTACTAGTGTGGATTCATTCTGCTGTACACTGAGTCACGATTAAACAATTCTTGCTCTCTCAACTCGTGCTGCTCTCAATTCTAAATGTAGCTTAATTTCATCATTATTTAAATCAATCATAGTGGTGGATGCCCTGCTGACACAATCTGCAGTATTATAAGGTTGTAAAACATATTTATCACAGCTGTACAAAAGCCTCACGACTCTGTGAGGTAATTAGTAACAGGTTCAAACTTGGAATCCTGCCGTAAACACAGGAGTTATTTTAGCCCTATAGGTGACCACAATAATAATATCATATGAAATTAACATAATTACAAATGGCATTATGGCATCACTTACAGAGAGCCAGCGAGCACGTTCAGAACATAATAATCATAGTATGTGAGGGAGTGTTATAGGATGCATTCCTAGCTGTAATATTACGAGTATTTGTCAAATTTGGACGAGTTAAAAAAATGATAAACAATAGTCAGGTATGATGTAATTAGTTACTGAAGCTTAGCTTAAGAATGTTCAAGGAGTTTGGAACTATTCCTGAAATACAGATTTCCTGAGTTTGTTTTTCTTAATCCTTTTCCTCTATTTCTTGCTCAAGTTAAAAAAAAATATGATAAGGGCTGTCATTTGAATGTAATGGAATATATTAGGTTAGTTATTATAGAAACATAAGAAAATGTTGCTAGGAGATTTTCCCTTAAAAAAAGATTCAGGACTCTGCGTTCCTTCAGGAAGTAGTGAAATCCTGTTAACATGCTTTTCAGTAGCTCCCAGAGCGTATGGCAAAACCAGAAGTCATCTTGCTGGTTTTGTGTTGGGGAGAGCAGGAGATTGCTAACTGGAGAGGAGAAAGGAGCTGGGGCAGGGGTGGATGACAGGCAAGCAAGCCTCTCTTACCCAGGCAACGACCGGTGGGCCGTCAGGATGGTGATAGTATCAGTCTGAGACAGGAAGGCAAGAATTCAGATGTACACCCAAAAAATCATTCAAAAGTTACAGGAGAAAGAAAGAGAACAAAGACCAGAATGGAGTCACGAGTTCCTATAACACGGATGGGAGCCAAGGAGTCAAGGCTAAACAGAGGTGCTATAACATCGAGTTAAGGTTCATCCAGGAGACCAGAGCAGAGGCTGGTGCAACGTAAGCTGAGGTCACCAGGAAGTCAGTAAATCATTGGTAGGAGATGTGAATGGATACAAATACAGCTCTGACAAACGGGCCAGGTTGGGGGTCCAGGTCAGAATTTAAATGGAGCCTGGTACCACTTGGAAATGTTGTAAAAAAATATGGCGGGAACCAGCCTGGATGGTGTGTTGGTAGCAGTCGTATTAATTAAACCACATGGATCCTGGATTGTCTGTTTGTGGCCACTTAATCAAAAATAAACTTGAAAAACATAAATAATTGCAGAATGAAAACTCAGCAGAATGTTTACTAAGGCACGTTGTATGGTATTAGCTGGGATAGAGTATGTTCTCATAGTAGTTGATGGGACTAGATGGCTTTGGAATCTGTGATGAAAACCGTCAGTGCTAAGAAAATAAGATGTTTTGTGTTGCTGAGCAGTGATTACAACAAACCTTCAAGACTTTTCCCTCCTCACATGCCCACCCATGAGGAGGTTGGGATGGGACCACAATTGGGACCAGGGACCCGGCTGACCCAAGGGATATTAGACTGTGGATGTTTGATCAGGCAAGTAAAAAATGGAGGGAGGGTGTGGAGACTCGGCTGGGGCGGCCACTACTTGGTGGACGGGCGGGACATATATTGTTGGTGTGGTGAGACTTATTTCGCCTTTTTTTTCTTTCTCTTTGTGAATTTTCTTTTATTAGTATAATTGTTTTTTCGCAGCCTCTGACGTTTCCATTTTTCCACTTGGATTCTCACAATTCCATTGGGACTAAGTGAGAAGCAGCTGTGTGACGTGAGTGCCTACTGGATAAAACCTTACAGGCATATATACGAGATTCAGAAATATGGACAAATCACATATCACAACAATATATAATAATATATGAGTGATTAAGTTAACCATTTTTGCGTGGCCAAAGTTTCCACAGGGGTTCTAAGTATAAAATGACTATATGGGGGATTCAGATGATGATTCAAAGTAAAAGACAGGCTATTAAGCCGGATGAACACATTGTATTAATCCAGAATGCCAGTCTCTGAGGAAGTGCGCTGGAATTGTGGCTGATACCCAAAATTCCAGAGAGATGAAGTACAAAAATAGTAAATTAAAACACTTGTACATAGCACTTGAATGTTCTTCTGCCTCAGTGAAGCAAATAAAAAGATTCTTAACAGCAGGATTGAGGAGATCATGGAGTGATTCTCTTCAGGAAAAACACCTTTCAAAGAGGTGCAACTCGTCTGTGACATTTATAAATTAGGATGTCTGCCTTCACATTTTCATATTCTGGGTGGTTTCTTTCTTGTCTTATAATGAGGTCACTGTACTGAAAATAAATAAATAATCGGTTAAAATTGTCTCTGCCAGCATTTAGTCAGGTAGAGGGACATATTTTTTTGAAAGCATCTGTCATGTCCCTGAAAATGGTGTATTTTGGTGCATTTCGCAGTCTTTGTAATTCCAGGTTTTTGGCTGCATTAAGAAACATATCCATACATGTATCGATTCCTATTCCACACGATATCAAAGAAAGATAATTTGTATCAGATGAGTGGAGATAGTCACATACAGGGACTTGCAGCTAAAACTCCTACCTTTTCCTTTTACAATTTTTTTAAACATTTTTTTTGGTATTTATAGAATGAAAACGAGAGTATAGTTGTACCTCCGTTGATTCCCATATATATTCTCCTTTTACACTTCCTACCATTTCTGCCATTTTCGTATTGTATATCTAACATTGCTGTTCTTTATTCCGTTGGGAAGCGTTGAAGACTACTCCTCCGTGTACTCAGGACTTAACCTGCACGTACATTGTCTTTTGTACTTATTCGTGATGTCCGTTCTGCCGAGCAGCGTCCATTCTTGCGAGTTTCCTCCGCTGGATTTTGATTTATGAGCACTCCGTGTCTTCCTTTTCAGACTGTGCGTATCCTCTTCCACCATCTTCGGTTGTCTGCTTCCCCCTCTAGGGGCAGCCTCTCCTCTTCTACTTATCCTGCTCGCCGTGATCTACGACAGCTCTGCAGTCGTTCCAGCCCTCACATGCATAGCCCCTTCTCTCTCCCTATCTCGTGCTACATCCTGTTCTCATCCCATATCTACTTTCACTCGATCATTCTGAAATGTGTTGTTTAAATCCTTGTTTTCTTCCCCAGAGAAGAAAAAACCGTTCAGCAGACGCAGAGCGCGCACCCTTTTTTTTTTGTCTTCCTGTTTAATTCTCATTCAGTGTCCCTCTCTACATTCTTATAGTCTCTAGGCCTTCTCCATCCTTCTTCCTCTGTTCTTCACTTCTCTTATTGAGTACCTTTACCCTTCCTTC
>CM031861.1:52192822-52206108 GCA_018697195.1 Certhia americana | reverse complement strand
AGTGATCTTTTCAGTAAAAACTCAGGCCGAGCATGACTGCTCACCACTACCAAGGGATTAAACAGCATGCAACAAAAACAAGGAAAAGCATTCAAACGACAAGAATATCTAATCAGCTGAGAGGACTATGTGTAAATGTCCTCTTCACTGGCACACAGGACACTTGTCCTAGTTTTCAATCTATTAAATGTTATCCAGGTGTTTTACACAATACTTGCGCATCATGTGGTGACTTTGAACTTTGCAAATTTATAGAAATTTTGATGCAGTACAGTAAAATGCAAATTGAAACTATGCTACATGCATTAGTTTTTTGGCATCTTAATCGGAGCGATAACCTAATCAATGTGAGTATGTCTGGTTTTTGGGAAAAAAAAAAAAAAAAAAACACTAGCATGCCTAAATGTTCAAAGGTTAATGCAAATTTAGTATAGTCCCCATCTTCACACTCAATTAACATCACTTATTTACATAGTTATTCCCACTCCATGGCAGAATAATTAGGCCAACCGTGCCATATACCAGTGTATAAACGACATTCATTAACTAAGTCACTTATCTAGTCCTCGATGTTTTTATGAAGACACTAGAGCATAGTGGAACTATGCGCCTCCACAGATGTAAACTATTTTTCCTTGTAAATCTCCTCGCACCCACTGATTATTTCATATAATGAGCAGCTTTAAAACACATTGCTATTCTTTTGCTGGTGAATTAGACTGCATCAAGGAGGTGAGGGGGGAGTCAGTTTTCACAAAGTTTCTACATGTGTTGTTCCAAGAAAACTAAGAAATGTTCTGAGTCCACTTTTGCCCCAACTTTGAACCTGTATTCGCTCAACATATTCATTCAAGGTTTCCCACTACTGCAAATAAGGACAGACAATTTTTGCTGCTCCTATTCAGAAGCACTTGGTAAGAACGATACTGACAGAGTTTTTACCATTATTTGAAAACTATGAGCACTAGCAGCACAAAATGAGGCCAGACCAATGAGAAACTCATTAAGCTCTTAAACTGATCTAAATCTAGGCTGTTGAGGTTCACATCCCGCCCCCGCCACATATTTACACCTTCTTCCAGCCAATGCCTAGTGTCTACAGAAGCAGGTGGTAGTGTGCCAATTCAAGACACAAAAAACCCCAAACCCCAACAACAACTCAAACCAAAAACAAACGCAACAGACGCAACACTCATTTTGGGAGGACAGGTTTTTCAACCTGGCCAATTCTACTCTACTGAACAGGTTTTAACTTCACCGTACCACGTCAGTGCAGGGGGGGAGATAGGAGCACACAGCTGGAATTAAGAGTAATTTAAAGCTTCTACAAAATTTGTAACCCTAACAAGTGAAGCTGTTGAGTTTATCCTTAGCTATCAAACCCCTTTGCACACTGATCGAGCCTCCAACTACAGATGGAGTAGATTTTCTTTTCCTTTGTTGTCCTCTTAGCATTTCAAAAATCCATGTATTCTGCTATTCAGAAATGGCATTTTATTAGGAGGCAAAACTCATTCATGACTGGCTCTTAGCAGAGGCACAATAGGATACTGTGCAATCATTTCTAAAGTCTCAATCCAAGAAGAGAGAAAAGCACAAAAGGCACACATAATTTGTTTCCCAGCCCTTAAGAAACAGGAAAGGAAAGGACTGAAGTAAGAGGAAGGCAGCTCTCCACAGTCAGTAACATTTTTGAGTGCCTGGAAAAGGAAAGTTTCTTTTGTCTTTTCACCACAACAAAAGCAGTGTTTACATATAATGTATTCAGCTTGTAAAATATCCAACATTAGATACTACCCATCAGACACAAGGTTCATTTGAATTTCATATCCCAAAAAGAGAGCATATCTGCTTGCTCATGTTGATTTTGATACTCACAGCTTGGGTAAGGAATGATTTGATTTCACTTTTACACTGTATTTAAAAAGTTGTATTGTTCTGAATCCTTTATGCAGTGCAACACAATTAGAATTTAACAAGTATGTCCCAATCTAAATTTAAAAATATTTTATGTCTGTGATGCTATATTAGTGATAACCTTCCTCTGCACTTTTTCCTCAGCTAACCGTAATTTGTGCTTAATCTGACCGCGGGAGAAATAGTTTGTAAATTTTCCGCTGGATATTTGCACCATTTCTCTTTTGTGTAAGATTGTCCCTAAATTTTGATTCTGGTTTTGAAGCTAAAAGGGACTTTTGTTTGGGAAAAAATATCTCTGGTAAAAGTGGTCATCATGAAACACTAAGCCTAAAAGCTTTTCGCTTTTAGAAGCGACCAAGATATCAGTTCGAACCAGGCTGCACTCTTCGCAAGCTCTCCTTCCTCATCCACATACTGCAAGCGCAATGAAGGGAAGCGAGTATAACAAGACTCCTCAAATGATATGGACACACTGGATTTTGTACGAGAGGGCCAGCGACACTCCAGGTATCCCGATTCGTTTTTATCTCGGTTTTTTTTTTTCGTCCCCCTTAAAGGAGTTTTTCCGCTCCCGGCCCCAGTGACGGGCGCCCGGACGCCCACGCGTAGCCCGTGCTCCTTCCGCCCAAGAGGCGGCTGAGGCAGCGGCTCTGCAGTTGACCCTCGCTTCCCCCGGCCTTGCCATCGCAGGCTGGAAAGAGCCTTCCTGAGGCTCAGGCCCTGAGGACAACTCGTCCCTTCCCACTCCGGGAAAACCGCGGCGGAACCGCCGGGACATCCCCGATCCCCGGGGGACAGCCCGGAGCCCTCAGGAGAGCGCCGGAGTCCGCCAGGTGGCGGAGACAGCGCCAGCCCCGCCACTCGGTGTACGCGCCCCGCGCTGCGCCCCACGTGACGCGCGCAGCAATGGGCGGGCAAGGGCCCGCTCCCGCGGCGGGGTGGGGTGTCGCCCGAGGCCGCCTGCGGAGCGGGGGAGCGGCAGCGCGGGGCGGGCTGCGGCGCGGAGACGGAGCGGGGCCCGCGGAGGCGCCAGCCCCCCCCCCGGCCCCTCTCCGCTCCGCGCCGCGCCCGCCCGCGCTGCCGCTCCCCCGCTCCGCGGCGCTCGGCGCACCCCCCCCGCCCGCCCGGGGAGCGTGCCCTGCCCGCCCTCATTGCTGCGCGCGTCACGTGGGGCGCAGCGGCGGGCTCGTCACCGAGTGGCGGGGCTGGCGCTGGTTCTCCGCCCCCTGGCGGCTCCGGCGCTCCTCCTGAGGGCTCCGGGGCTGTCCCGCTGGGATCGGGGCTGTCCCGGCGGTTCCTCCGCGGTTTTCCCCGGAGTGGGAACGGGCCGAGGTGTCCTCAGGGCCCTGAGCCTCCGGCAGGCTCTTTCCCAGCCCGTGGCAGCCCGTGGGAAGCGAGGGGTCCCTGCAGCCGCTGCCTCAGCCGCTCTTGGGCGGAGAGCACGGGCTCCGCCGTGGGCGTCCGGGCGCCCGTCACTGGGGAGCGGAAAAAAGCTCCTTTAAGGGGGACGAAAAAAACCGAGATAAAACGATATCGGGCATACCTGGAGTTCGCTGGCCCTCTCGTACAAATCCAGTGTGTCCATCATCATTTTGAGGACTTCAATATGCGCTTGCAGTATGTGGATGAGGAAAGGAGAGCTTTGCGAAGTTGCAGCCTGGTTTCGAAATGATATCTTGGTCGCTTCTAAAAGCGAAAAGCTTTTAGAGCTTTACGTGTTTTCATGATGCCCACTTTTACCAGAGATATTTTTTTCCCCAACAAATCACCTTTTAGCTTCCCAAAACCAGAACTCAAAATTTAGGACAATCTTACACAAAAGAAGAAATGTGCAAATACTCCATGCGGAAAATTTACAAACTATTTCTCCCGCGGTCAGATTAAGCCACAAATTACTGTTAGCTGAGGAAAAAGTGCAGAGGAAGTTATCACTCATAATAGCATCAAGACATAAAATATTTTAAATTTAGATTGGACATACTTGTTAAATTCTAATTGTGTTGCACTGCTAAAGGATAGAAAAATTACAACTTTTTAAATACAGTGTAAAAGTGAAATCAAACTCATTCCTTACCCAGCCTGTGAGTATCAAATCCAACATGAGCAAGCAGATATGCTCTCATTTTTGGGATATGAAATTCAAATGAACCCTTGTGTCTGATGGGATAGTATCTAATGTTAGATACTTTTACCAGCTTGAATCCATTATATTTAAACACTGCTTTTGTTGTGGTGAAAAAGACAAAGAAACTTTCCCTTTTCCAGGCACTGCAAAAAATGTTACTGACTGTGGAGAGCTGCTTCCTCTTACTTCAGTCCTCTTCCTTTCCTGTTTCTTAAGTGCTGGGAAACAAATTATGTGTGCCTTTTGTGCTTTTTCTCATCTTCTCTGGATTGAGACTTTAGAAATGATGCACAGTTATCACTATTGTGCCTCTGCTAAGAGCCAGTCATGAATGAGTTGCTCCTAATAAATGCCATTTCTGACTAGCAGAATAACATGGATTTTTGAAATGCTAAGAGACAACAAAGGAAAGAAATCTACCTCCATCTGTAGTCTGGAGCTCGATCAGTGTGCAAAGGGGTTTGTATAGCTAAGGATAAACTCAACAGCTTCCACTTTGTTAGGTTACAATTTTGTAGAAGCTTAAATTACTCTTAATTCCCAGCTGTTGTGCTCCTATCTCCCCCCCTGCACTGACGCTGGTACTGTGAAGTTTAAACCTGTTCGTAGAATTGTCCAGGTTGAAAACTGTCCTCCCAAAATGATGTGTTGGTCTGTTGGTTTAGTTTTGGTTTGGAGTTTGTTGTTGGGGTTTGGGGTTTTTTTTGTCTTGAATTGGCACACTACCACCTGCTTCTGTAGACACTAGCATTGGCTGAAGGAAGGGGGTGGAAATATGTGGCGGGGGCGGGATGTGACCTCAACAGCCTAGATTTAGATCAGTTTAAGCAGCTTAATGAGTTTCTCATTGGCTCTTGGCCTCTTTTGTGCTGCTAGTGCTCATAGTTTTTCTAAATAATGGAAAAACTCTGTCAGTATCGTTCTTATCCAAGTGCTTCTGAATAGGAGCAGCAAAAATTGTCTGTCCTTATTTTGCAGTTAGTTGGGAAACCTTGAATGAATATGTTGAGCTGAATACAGGTTCAAAAGTTGGCAGTGACTCAGAACATTTATGTTTTCTTTGTGACCTACACATGTAGAAACTCTTGTGAAAACTTGACTCCCCCTCACCTCACTTTGCTGCAGTCTAATTCACCAGCAACAGAAAGCAATTGTGTTTTTCAAGGCCTGCTCTATTATATGAAATAATCAGTGGGTGGAGGAGATTTACAAGAAAAATAGTTCCATCTGTGGAGGAGCATAGTTCCACTATGCTCTAGTGTCTTCATAAAACATGAGACTAAGATAAGTGACTTATGTAATGAAATCTTTTACTACAATGGTATGGCACTGTGGGCCTAATTATTCTGCCATGGAGTGGGAATAACTATGTAAATAAAGTGATGTAATTTGAGTGTGAAGATGACTATACTAATATTTGCATTAACTTTTGAACATTTTATGCATGCTAGGTGTTTTCAAAAACCAGAACATACTCACATTGATTAGGTTATCGCTCTGATTAAGATGCCAAAAACTAATGCATGTAGCATAGTTTTCAATTTGCATTTTTTACTGTACTGATCAAATTCTCTAAATTTGCAAAAGTTAAGTCACCACATGATGTCAAGTATTGTGTAAAACACCTGGATAATATTTAATAGCTTGAAACTAGGCCAAGTGTCCTGTGTGCCAGTGAAGAGGGAACATTTACACAATTAGTCCTCTCCAGCTGTATTAGATATTCTTGTCTGTTTGAATGCTTTTCCTTTGTTTTTGTTGCATGTTTTTTAATCCCTTTGTAGTGGTTGAGCAGTCATGCTCTGGCCTGAGTTTACTGAACAGATCACTGTCACTGTGAGAGGGATAACACCTTCCATCCCCAGTTCTACGACTTTATTGCTTCCCATGCCCTGTCTCTGGTTTAATTGGATGGTATGCCAGTTCAGCTTGTTAAATGGCAGAAAACTATTTGAGCAGGCGACAGGAGACAATGAGACCTTTTGCTAGGAAGCTGTTAATTTGGCTCAGCTGAAACTATGCAACAGCACTTGTGGACAAGGTTTTAGCAGCCAGTGAACTGTCATCATTATACATAATTGTCGAACATTGTCAAGCTGCATCTCAAAACACTGACTGCCACAGACTTTTGTTGTCTGGCACGCTGTGTCAGATATAGAGAACTGAAACCTGAATGACCAATTGCAGTGAAGAGGCTGGAATAGATGGGTTGAAGTAGAAACAGACTTTTTCTCATGCTTGCATGAGCCAAAATACTACTTAAGGTAACTTTCCTGGCAAGAATAGTGGAACTGGCAGATTATGTCTGAAGGAACTAACTGAGGGAACAAGCTACTTAATCAGCACCTGCAATAGATTCTGCTTCTGTGCAATCTAACATCAAAAGCTGTAAAACCAGTATACCCAACTTCACAAAAAAGCTTAAACATCTTTCAGGAACTTTCTCTACTAGTGTGGATTCATTCTGCTTACCCTGAGTCACATTAAACAATTCTTGCTCTCTCAATTCGTGCTGCTCTCAATCTAAATTGTATGGCTTTAATTCTCCTCAATTATTTTAAAATCCATTAGTGTTGGATGCCCTGCTGCCACAATCTGCAGTATTATAAAGGTTGTAAAACAATTTATTCACAGCTGTACAAAAGTCAGACTCTTTTGAGGTAATTAGTAACAGGTCAAACTTGGAACTTCCTGCCTGTAAACAACATGATATTTTAGCCCTATATGTGACCACAATAATAATTACATATGAAATTACAAATAATTACAAATGGCAATTATTGGCATCACTTAACAGAGAGCCAGAGATGCACGTTCAGAACCATAATTAATCATATGTATGTGTGGTAGTGTCATATAGGATGCATTCTAGCTGTAATATTACTATGTATTTTTGTAAAATTTGGACTAGTAAAAAATGAAAACAAATGTCCAGGTATGATTAATTATGTTATCTGAAGCTTAGCTTTAAGAATTTTCAGTGAGTTTGGAACTATTCCATTGAAATACAGATTTCTCTGAGTTTTGTCTGTTCTTAATCCTTTTCCCTCTCTTTCTTGCCTCTAAGTTAAAAAAAAATATTGATAAGGCTTCATTTGAATGTAATGAATATTATTAGTTATTTATTATAGAAACATTAAAGAAAATGTTTGCTAGGAGATTTTTCCCTTTTAAAAAAAGATTCAGGACTCTCTTTCCTTCAGGTAAGTAGTGAAACTCATGTTAACATGCTTTTCAGTAAGCTCCCAGAGGCTTATTGGCAAAACCAGAAGTCATCTTGCTGGTTTTGTGTTGGGGAGCAGCAGGAGATGCTCCATGAGAGAGAAGGAGCTGGGAGCAGAGCGTGGCTACAGCAAAAGCAAGCCTCTCTTACCAGGGCAACGACCCTGTGGGGTCAGGATGGTGATAGTATCAGTCTGAGACAAGGAAGGCAAGAATTCAGATGTCCACCCAAAAAATCCATTCAAAAGTGACAGGAGAAAGAGACAAAGACCAGAATGGAGTCAAGAGTTCCTATAACACGGATGGGAGCCAAGGAGTCAAGGCTAAACAGAGGGCTGCTTATAACATAGAGTTAAGGTTCATCCAGGAGACCAGAGCCAGAGGGAATGGTGCAACGTAAGCCTGAGGTCCACCTAGGAAGTCAGTAAATCATTTTGGTAGGAGATGTGACTGGATACAAATACAGCTCTGACAAAACGGGCCAGTTTTGGGTGTCCAGGTCAGAATTTAAATGGAGCTCCTGGACCACTTGGAAATGTTGTCACAAATATGGCTGGAAACAGGCCTGGTATTGGATGTTGTTGGTAGCCATTGTCTGTATTAATTAACACATGGATCCTGGATTTCTGTTTGTGCCAACTTAATTCAAAAATAAACTTGAAAAACATAAATAATGAGAATGAAAAACTCATGCAGAATGTTACTAAGGCATTGTACTGGTATTAGCTGGGATAGAGTTACATTTCTTCATAGTAGCTTCTATGGGACTAGATGTGCTTTGAATCTGTGATGAAAACAGTGCTAAGAACATAAGAATGTTTTTGTTGTTGCTGAGCAGTGATTACACAACCTCAAGACCTTTTCTCCTCCTCACACTGCCCCACCAATGAGGAGGTTGGGAGGGGACACAATTGGGACAGTGACCCCGGCTGACCCAAGGGATATTCCATACTGTGTGATGTCTTGCTCAGCAGTAAAACTGGATGGAGGTGTGTGGAGATCGGCTGGGGCTGGCACTACTTGGTGACTGGCTGGACATTTGTTGGCTGGTGGTGAGAAATTATTTTCAGCCTTTTTTCTTCTTTTCTTCTTTGTGTATTTTCTTTTAATTATTATTAAATTGTCTTTTTCTCAGCCTCTGAAGTTTCCCATTTTTACACTTTTGATTCTCACCCATATTCCATTGGGACTAAGTGAGCAAGCAGCTGTGTGACGCTGAGCTGCCTACTGGGATTAAACCATTACAGGCATCTATACAGAGATTCAGAAATATTCTGGACAAATCATATATCACAAAAATATCTAATAATATCTAGTGATAGTTAAAACATTTTTATCTGCTTGTGGCCACAGTTTCCACAGGGGTTATTAAGTATTAAAATGACTTATATGGGGGAATTCAGATGATGATCAAAGTAAAAGACAGGCTATTAAGCCGGATGAACCATTTGTCTTATCCAGAATGCCAGTTCCTCTGAGAAGTGCCTGAATTTGTGTGCTGATACCCAAATTCCAGAGAGATGGGAATTACAAAAATAGTAACATTAAAACACTTTGTACAAATCACTTGATGTTCTTCTGCCTCAGTGAAGCAAATAAAAAGATCTTAAAAGCAAGATTTTGCTGGATATCATGGAGTTGATTCCTTTCAGGAAAAACACCTCAAAGAGGTGCAACTCTGTCTGTGACATTTATAAATTAGGATGTCTGCTTTCACATTTTCACTATTTCTGTGGGTTTCTTTCTTGTCTTTATAATGAGGTAACTGTTACTTGAAAATATAATATAATAATCTGTTTAAAATTTGTCTCTGCCTAGCATTTAGAAGGTAGAAGGGACATATTTATTTTTGAATAGTTCATCTCTGTTTCATGTCCATGAAATATGGTGTATTTTGGTGCAATTTTTAGCAGTCTTTGTTCATTCCAGGTTTTTGCTGCATTAAGAACAATATTCCCATACATGTACTAGCATTCCTTCTTCCCACACGATATCAAAGGAAAGATTAATTTTGTATCAGATGAGTGAGACTAGTAACATAAAGGTGACTGCAGCTAAAACTCCTACATTTTCATTTTTATCATATTTAAGTTGGTATTTATAGAATGAACAAAGAGATCCTATTAGTTGTACCTCCTGTTGATGCCATAGAAGATTTTCTCCTTCTACACTTCATACCATTTTTCTGCCATTTTTCGGATTTGTCATAGCTAATATTGCTGTATATTTTTATCTCAGTGTGGGAAGAGTTGAAAGACATACTCAGAAGGCGTACTCAGGACTTAACCCTGCAAGTACCATGAGTTTGTGGACTTATGAGGGTCTGTGCCTGTGTATGCTCAGCAGCGTCCATCTTCTGAGATGGTGCATACGCTGGATGTCTGATTTTCAGGAGCAAGCCGTGCTTCCTTGTCAGAATGTGAGGAGCAGCTTCCACCAGCGGAGCTTTTGGCTTGCTCCCCCTAGGGCAGGCTCTCTGCCGCTGCGCTGAGCAGGCTCTGCAGGGATCTTACACAGCTCTGCAGGCCTTTCACAGCCCCTGCAAGCATTGCACAGGCATCGCTCCTCTGCTGTGCTTACATCCTGGGATCAGCCCAGATCTTACTGTATACTCGAAGAAGGATGAAATTTGGGTTTAAGTATCATTGCCTGGGTCTACACCAAAACCCGTCAGCATGAAGCAGTCTCACCAGGTCTGTTTTGGTAGTCAGGGTTAATTTCTGCAGTCAGGGTTCCCTGT
Source organism: Certhia americana (assembly GCA_018697195.1). Classification (NCBI taxonomy): domain Eukaryota; kingdom Metazoa; phylum Chordata; class Aves; order Passeriformes; family Certhiidae; genus Certhia; species Certhia americana. The sequence goes on along the minus strand of CM031861.1, from coordinate 52,196,101 downwards.
CTCTGAAAGCTGTGATAGTCTAGAGGCCTCTGCCAGACTGATTCCCTCTTGGTGCTTTAAAGTCTGTCTTTGCATATGAGACATCTGAACAATTTTGAATGAAAGGTTCTTTAACAACAAAACTCTTTTTCATTTGCCCAACATAAAAGGAGAAATGCTTGCGGCACACCACTTCTCTCCTACTATACCATGTTATCAGAGAGACATGTTACAGGGTCATGCCAGGTAAAGGCTTTCAAGGATGATGTTGGACCAAGAGATTTTGTTCTCAAACCATTTCCTAGAGCTATCTATCACTGAAAGGCTCCTAGAATTTTTCTAAGAGCAAGCCTTGTTATTTTGATTCAGAGAGTATTCCAGGAATAATCAAACATGTGCATAGAGTGAATGCTAATGAAGAGGTCCTTGGAACAATACAGACAGTAATTCAAACTGATAGTGCAGGTACACTCAAAATGTCCTTATGTGTAGTGATGGAAGCCTTGGCTTCTCATTCAGCTGTAGATTCTACTGGCTGTAGAAGTCCTGAGTCACAGAATCAGAGAATGGGTTGGGTTGGAAGGGGCTGCAGTGGGTCTTCTTGTCCAACCTTCCTGCTCAAGTAGGGTTGTCCTAGAGCACATCGCACAGAGCTGCATCCAGATGGTGCTTGGATATCTCCAGTGAGAGAAACTCCACAGCTTCTCTGGACAAACTGTTCCAATGCATAGTCAGTGCACAGTAAAGAATTTCTTCCTCATGTTCAGATGGAACTTGCTGGTCATCATTTTCTCCTCATTGCCTCTTGTCCTGTATCTTGGCACCACCAAGAAGAGCCTGGATCCATTCTCTTGCCACCCTCCATTCAGATACTGATAGACATTGGTGGGGTCCCCTCTCCACTGTCATTTCCTGAGGTCCAGCTACCTTTCCTCATAAGAGAGACACTCCAGCCCCTTAATCACCTTTGCAGCCCTCCAGCTGGACCCAGTCCAGGAGCTCCCGTCCAGTTTGTTTGTTCTGAGGAATTCATAATTCTAAATTCAGTTTTTCAATATAAGAATTATTAAGAATTAATCAACTTCTTCAAAGCAGAATATTTTTGCTTAGTCATATTTTAGAAGGGGTCAGCTCCATTTTACTGAATGTTTAAAAAACCTGAAGGTTTAAAGAAATCAGATACTCTGAAAGAATTTAGACAGGGCAGTTAAACATTGACAAAGCTTCTAAGCATTTCAAACCAGAATCTCACAATAGGAAGTGTTAGACCAACTTAACTGCAGATTTCTCTTCCATCTGTATTTATATCATGCTGTGTACAGACTATCTGGTATGCCTCTACAGACTTTGCCCCAACATTAAATGTGTTTGCATCTTACATTCAGTATTTATGTCAGAAATTTTGCACAGATTTGAGTTGTATTTACATTTTATTATCAGTTCTTAGGTATGTTAGAACTTCTTTGGAACATCAGGGAACTGATTAGAAGTACTGGGTAGACAATTACTAAGGAGTCATAAAATAAGGCCTTTGATACAGATTTTTTGCCTGCATGCATTCCACAGAATCATGACACATAATCTTTATACTTCATTCATTCCCTGCACAGAGGTTCATGTTTTTTTTAACTTTATGCTACCTTTTTGCTGTCCACAGTGTTTTGCTGTGAAAATGGCATGTATGGATGTCAGCACAGCTGTTTAATCACAACTCTTCTTCTAGAGTTCAATTTCCCAAACCAGCTCCAGTCTCCAGCACGTTGTATGTTCTCTGCTTTTCCTTCTATTGCTAGTCTTTTATTGATGTTTCAACTTTCTCTGAAGACCCTTGGTTTGTATGTTTCTTGGCTGTTCAGAGAAGTATTTCATATATATGTAACAAGATGATTTAAGAACCAATTGTGAAAGTTGTTCTTCTCTTCCTTTCACTGGGGCTACCAAGGTAGTTTTATGGGCAGCCCTTTGCCTGTCATGTGTTCACTAATTTATAGACTAAATGCCTAGATTTCCTTATGTATATCTTTTCTTTTTTCTTTTTTTTTTTTTCCCCAAAAGAAGAATTAACAGGCATTTGAATGAAAGTTATCTGCTCTTTAATATAAATTGAAATGAAAAATCCCTGTTGGCAGCAGAGAAAAGAAGCAAGTCAGTAAGTGCCTGTTCATAATTCCCAGGGCACTTTACATTTAAAGCTTCTTTCATATATGTAAAGAGGATAATTGTAATAAAGTAAATAAAATGTACAGAAATGAGATAAGGTATATAAGATATATAAATAAATACGTTATTTACATACATTTATATAAAAATCTTACTCATCACTTCAAGTTTATTAGATTTTTTTTATGACTGCACCAACTTGGATTTGAATTTTAGTTCTGCTAAATAAGTCAAGGCATTTTAATATTTATTTAGAATGTTAGAAACTAGATGAACTAATACCTAATCTTTAAAGTTTTTTTTTAGTTACTTGTATTATGGAAACAACCTGAGGTTTTAATTCAAGGCTGAAGCATTGTAGTACTGTAATTGAAATACTGGTAGGATAATGTCCTTTTCACAGAAAAATATGGCTTTGCTATGTACTTCCCAGATAGTATGCTCCATATATGTTATTACTCAATTAAATGTTCAATTAGCTATATGCATAAGTTGTGGCCTAGAAACCAGAATGAGGAGAAGGTGACCAAAAGCTGAGCAACTAAATAGTAAGATTTATTAAGTATACTTAAGTTAAGGGATGCAAAGGCTCGCTAGTCCCTGCCATGAGTGTTCAAGCTCTGATGGTCCTTTTCCAGGCTTCTCAGCTGTGTCTAGGTCAGTGTTGCTTGGCCTGAAGGAAAAAGTTCATCACCTGGTGCTGCCCCTTGCATTCCTGTCCATGATGTTGGCTGCACAAGATGGTAAGGCATCAGCTGGCACGAGAGGCTTGAGTGAAACTTGAATATATTTGGTGCAGCATGAACATTCAGGAGCCTCCTAGTCAACTTCTTGATTGTTCTGTAAATGTTACAGAGGAAGTAGAATTTTGATAAGATGGTAAATTCAGATGCTTTGTGTTTTAAAGGTCTTTTTATGGTCTAACATTAATTACCACTAGTAAACACTGATGGCTAATAAAAATGCCTTAGAAAATGCCTGAGGGAGTACTCTGTGAGCTCAGCAACAGACTGGGGTTTGAAGGATTTGGAGTCTATTCTTAATTTGACCATTAATTTGAAGTGTGATTTTGGCAAGTTAATCTCTGTGTTTCTTTCTTTTTTTTTTTTTTTTTTTTTTTTTTTTTTTTTTTTTTTTTTT
>CM031861.1:51933034-52192722 GCA_018697195.1 Certhia americana | reverse complement strand
TTTTTTTTTTTTTTTTTTTTTTTTTTTTTTTTTTTTTTTTTGCATTTTTTATCTCTCTTGTCTATCTTTGTGGCAATTTGTCTCTACGGTGCCTAGAATAAGGAAGGAGGCAATCTGGACTGTAATTCTAATAACAGTGATAACAAGTAGCTTTAAATACAAACTGAATTTCAGTTGTTTTATTAAAGTATGATTGTAATATGTTTTTATAGGTATTCAGAGATGCAGATTTAAATTATGTGTTCAGCCCTTTAACCTATGGGATTTAATCTTGTCAGAGAACAGTTTTTAGCATCTGTCCTCATGTTCTGTACTGACATGAAAGAAGATAAACCATGAAGATAATGTCCATGGATGTCAAGGAGGTAACAAAGTTGTATTTTTAAGAATTCTGACTCAACAACTCTATCACCTACTGCTAGATGTCTGCTGCACTTTTACATGTAGAATTCCCTTTCATTCCTGATACATTTTCAAAAATATTCTCATAAAAAAACCCTTTCATATGATACTGACCTTATGTTTGAAATTGATTAATTATATTTGGGATGTCTATTGCTATGCTTACTCCAAATGTACTCTAATGGTAATTTTCTTTTCACAAGAAGAGGGCTAATGCATTATGACTAATTTTTCTATCAGATTCTAGGTGATGCAGGCAGCCTTTGAGTCTGTATTGAAATCCCTTGAATTTCAGTTGGATTCCTTGAAAACGTAAGTGTGGTTCTGTTCAGTAAACATAAACATAAAAACCTCTAATGAATTCAAAACTCACGGAGAGCGTTGAACATGATGAGTTTTGTTGAGAACAGCAGATGACAGGCTTCCTGCAGAGGGGAGTTACAGTCACTTGATTTTATCTAATTACTAATTCTTTTTTTGACAGTACAGAAGTTTTGCATCCATACAAAAATTTTTTGTGCCGTGAGTGTGCAGAAGAACACGTCATGTCCTTTATGCAAAAGTTTGTGAAAGCAATAATCTGTCTCATTACACTTTTTTTCCATTCATCTCAGGTTGTTTTTTTGTCCTTGCTGTCTTTTTGTTTGTTTGTGTGTTTAAAAGTAAATCTAGTAATTAAAAAAATTACTGATGGACACTACTGATGGGCATTAGTGGAAACTGGCCGTTGAGTTCACTGTCCCACTTGCACCTGGGTTTCAAAATTGTTTTGATGGGATGACCCTTTAGACCTAAAAGTGAATGATCAAGTCTCCTGGCCTACTCAACCCTGAGTTTGAAAATAACATGGCAGCTTTCACAAGGTTGCACAGGAAAAGCAGACTCTCTAGACTGAGACTGACTATTACATTTTTGCTATTGAATGCCTGTCAGATAGTACCTTTCAGTTACAACCCAGTCAAGACAGACCTGACTTGGAGATGAAAAGCTGTGTATCCTATTTCCAGTCACTTGAGCCGTTTAGTGGCCATCTGCTGATTGGAGAAGAAAACATCATTAATAATGTATTTGTGGATTGTGCTCTGGCTTTTATGTTGCTATTAGTTCTTTCAGCATGAGCTATATCAGCATTATTTAGCTTCTGAGCTCCAGCGTCCCCTTAGTAGGCATGGCAAGATTTTTTTTTTCTGTTTTAGGGTATAAAATGAATTAAAGCATACAATGTGAAATTAGAAGTGATCCACGAGTATGAGTTTGCTTACTGTTTTCATAAGAATCTATAGTACATTAATAAGTTTTATCACTGTTTCAAAATAGTTTTCCAAAAGAGGGAGTGTGAACAAAGAAGAGTAATTTATGTAATAGTTTACTATAACTAAAACAACTAATCAAGTACTTGATAATATGAATTGCTTAGTGCTATGAAACAAGTTATGCAATGCTTTGGACTTAAGCTGAATGCTGACATAGATTGGTGCAGCTCTGTTAAAGTCAGTGCTAGAAAAATAGTCAGAAATATCTAGAGATTTTTGTTTGTTTTGAATAGTGTTTTAACATTTTTGATTAACAGTTTCACCAGGCACAATACAATTATTGCATTAGAACTTAAGCCATTCAAATCCATAATTTGCAGTCGTATCATTTGGGGTTGTTTAATTTTTAAATTGCTGAACAACATGATCTGAAAAGTTGTCAGATTAAAACCTGCAGCCAAAACAAGATTGTATTAGCTGTTAAGTTTTTAATGTCTCTGGAAGTGTTGCTTTTTTCTATGTATTGATCTTTTTTTTGTCCTTACAAAGGGTGGTTTGTGTACACTTGGAAAATAATTATGTGCCTGGGAGAAAATGGCATGCAGGCTTCATCCTTGATCCAAGATATTTGCAAAATAAAAGTTCCTTTTAGCCTATTATTTTTTAAAATTAATTTTAATATCAGATATTTTGACTGGCCAAAACCACGAAAGCCTTGGATGTTTACCTCTGCTGTAGATCTCTATAGGTTTTATGCCTTTGTGGCTTCAAGACTGTGTTACTGCAGTACACAGGGACAGAGGAGCTATAGCTATGGCAACCAGTGCCTGGTAGGTAACTGACAGCATGAATTACAGCATCTCTAAGGATTCACTGCAGACTGGTCTCCTCGCTGGTCTGATGGCTCATTTTGGTTTTGACCTTCAAGACAAGGAGCAGCATCAAGGCCTTTTCTGTTCCTGGTATTCATCCTTCTGTAAGAAACTCTGAAGAGGTTATGTAGATAAACAGGTACAGAGGGGTCTTAAACTGGTTTAGATGGGGATTTTCTTGCAGTCATATTTATTGTTATTCTTCAAGTGGGACAAATTGTGTTTCTCATTTTTGCTAGTATCAATATTGCTACCTCTGCTGTACCACTTTGATCACTATAACTAGTTCATTCAGCTGGGTAATGTTCACAGCCTTGGTTGACTGATTGGTATGAGTAAATTCCTGAAGTCAAACTCATCTTCAGATATAGCTCTTATATTAAAGATGAGATGAGTGTGAAGGTGGGATATGAAACTTCCTTGGTTTTATTATTTAGGTTATGCAGAAAGTGTCTGAATTAAAAAAGCCAGCTGCAACTCTGACATTAAATACCAAAGTCCTCCACAGTAACTGGCAAATGGAGAATATTTCATAGCCAAATCATAAAAGCCAAGAGATTGAAAGGGGAAATATGAGAGAAAATAATTTCTTAATATATCTGTGACTTGCTGATTAAATTTCAAGAATAATTATATTGATATCCCTGGGTAATGTGTGAGTGGTCATGGTCCAGAACCTGAAAATCAGTTTCAGGTCTCCTTGCCCAAAAACCCACTTAATGCTGATTAACATACTTCATAGATCAGAGTTTGGTATCTCTGTTGACAATGTATTTGGACTTCTTTTTAATGAAACCTCTTGGTCATTTCTGTAAAGATTATTTGCCAGCAGTTATCTACTCACAGTTGCTTAATCATGTGCATTTAAAAGCAAAACTGAATGTGCCTGCACACTTACACCTACAGTCAAATACCTTGTTAGTGCAGATATAATAACATTATGTAATAGTAATAACAATGATTTAATTGAGCAACCCAGGACACAATGTTTTGACATTGTGTGCAATTAAATAGCTGTTGCAAATGTTTCAAGGAAAATGAAATTAATTTGTAAGAAAATGAGAACTGCAACTTAAAACCAGTTTCAGCAGTCATAGGCAAAAACCTAAACTCTTATCTGAATGGAGCAGTTCATAGTATATAAGATCTGGTAGATTTGGTGGATTTCTTTAGAATGCAGACATCACACACAGAATTTTATTGCTTAAATATCATCTCAAACAGTAAAGTGTAAAGCTTGTTTATTAACATGTTAATACAAAAGTTTGCTAAAATGGGAGTAAAGTACGTTTATGAAAACAACCACAGTAATGTGATTATCTGTAGAAATATTATGTATAATGAAGCAGTTCACAGGAAAAATCCCTGTTAAATGTTTTTGGAATTTGCTGGGTTCAAAATTACTCAAATTTGCCTAATTTTAAATTAAGATGACCTAATAAAATTGTATTCTTAACTGAATTTAAATAACTCTATTTGATAAAAGAATACCTCTGTTGTGAATATGACAAAGCTGAAGCATTCAGGTCCTTTTTTTTTTTAGTAACTACTATTTATTTTTTCGAGCGACTTGTTTCAGTATTGTAGAAAAATTTTGAGAAATTGTTAGTAGAGTTTCCAAGATTGGATGTTGCTCAATATTTTTGATGAACTGATAGGAAAGAAAAGAGGAGAGAATTATTTACATGGTCATTTTTGTACAAGGGCATAGGGAAAGTGTGCTAAGTATTTGCTTACAGCTGAAAGAACCCCATCAAGAATAGGGATGGATTATTCTTCATTATTAATAGCTTTCGTATAGACCTAGTTGAGATCCATATTTCTAAAAAAGTCGTATTGCTATTGCTAATAACATGAGTGGACCTTTCAGATGCAATACCATTTTCCCAGTTTGCACTGATTTTACTAAGATTGCAAATGACTAGAGATTTTTGTCTTGCAACAATTTAGCACCATACAAGAATTACAATTATGTAGGAAAGCTGGAATATGCCTGAAGAGATAATCCATGATAACCTATTACTCTTGTCAGTTTTTTTCTCCTGAATAATATGTGACAAGCACTTTTCAGTTTACTGAAAACCTTTGGTAAAGAAGGTTTTACAGCCTTCTTAGTGAGTCTGCTACTTGGTAGAATTATGACAATATGTATTTTAATTCTTTTCAATGTACTATTTAATGTTTCCTGTGCTTCTTCTATCCTCCTTCTAGTGAATACACTGAGCAGTAAATGATCATCTTTTTATAACTACCTTTATCATAAATAAAAAGAATTAAAATTCTGTGCTCTCATGTTCTTCCTCTCTCTCATAGGTTGCATTTTCTAAGTCACTGTTGTTTTTCTTCTCTAAATACTACCAATTACTAGCCCTATGGACTTTTAAAGCAATACAAAATAACTCAGTAAATAGAAACCTTAATTTAGGTATTGTTATGTTAGTAATGTAAATTGTGTAAATTTACATTAATTAATGTAAATTAATGTACATTAATTTACAATTAATGTAAATTAATTACAAAATTAATGTAAACTTAATAAACATTTTTTAAAAGCTCTTAATAAATAATAAATTAATAAACATTAAGGAAGTGCTCTCTGCTTCTGAAGAATGTGGTGTTCAGTGTGTGAAGTAATGTCTTAAGGTCATCATAGGTCTAAAGGAGTTGACTGTGTTCCACTGTAGATTTCCACTGCTGAAAACAAGTATGTAAAATGCATCCTTGCCCTCTTCATGGAAGAATACTTTCCATACCATCACCAGAATGAAGTTAGATTTTGACTTTTTTCTCACAGAAATTAGAATTCTTATTTTGAACATGGAGAAATGTGGAGAGATACAGTGCATCAGTAGAACTGTGGAGGATCACTGAGACAGTATCTCCTTCTTTCCTTTCTTACTCCTGATGGCAGCAATTCATTATGGCTTTTTTTTTAATACAGCATATTCCTGAAACTTGCACAGGTTTTTTCTTCTAAGTGTGATCTGCACATTTTAATTGAAATATGCAGCTGATTTATCTTTGCTTTGCTGAAGTGAAGGTGTAAGTAATGTATTAGAGGAGTGAGTTTCTGATTCCCTGCTACTGCCATAAGTGAGTCTTCCCAAGCTTGGCCTGATCTGGCTCCTAGTCCTCAGAACACTGTCAGTCAGTTTTCAAGTCTGATACCTGTAACTCTCACACAAAAATATTCAGTTACCTGCTTTATGTCAGCCCCCTGCACCAAGGCTGTGTCCTTCCAAGAGATTCCCAGGTGGCACACTCAGTGTGAGGTGCATTAATCTATATAATTGAGTACAAATAACATATTTTATAATAATAATAATTATATATATATATATATAAAATAATTGAAAACAAATAACATATTAAAGATATTTATATGTTTAAGATAATATATTAAATTTACTAAAAATAAAATAATAAATAATTATGCCATGTGATTTCAGAGTTTCTCAGGGAAAAACATTACTTTATTGAAATACAATTTTTTCCCTGGCTTTAGAAAACAAGCAACTTGAACTTTACATTAATTTCAGTACTCATCATACTTAACGTGTGTGCATAGTCATATGGCAACACTATCCTCTAGTGGCAGGATGTGTTAACACAAGGCTCCAGCTGCAGCAGTGGGGACTGGTTCAACTGGGTGTTGAAAAGATGGGATGCAGTCGTTATTATTCATAAATTCGAAATTATTATTTACTTAACACAACAAGGAGCAATTAACTGAATTCTGCATGCAATGTGATGATAATATGTGCTCCAACCACCAGCATCAGCAGCACTACAAATAGTGATTTTATACCACTATCAGAATGTATATTATATATATATATATGTATGATTTCTTACGATTTTCCAGACTATTGAATTTATGTAATTGTATTCTGCTTTGGTCATTTTTTCATAGGTATGGTGTTTAACATGGTTGACCACCAGCTGGTTCTAGTTTTCTCTTTAACACTGCTATTAAAATCTAACTCTCATGGTGAGAGTGTCCCTAGATATTGTTATCCACAAGCACATAAAATATTCTTAATTTTTTTTTGTGTTTGAAATTTCAAAAATCCTTAGGCATATGACTTAAGGAAAAATAAGGAAAGGAAAAATTTGGTGTAAGAGAACATACTGAGATTTCAATGCTTCAGCTTTTTAAACTTACTAAAAGGGCTAGTCTAGACTGAAAGTGTATTTGCTTACTGTGAGTATATGTAGTACAAAAATTAAAATTATTTCTCACTCATCCTCTTAAAATGTTCCTTTTCTGGAAGTTTGAAAATTTTTCTATGTTAAAAATCCTATGTCATTTTTTGGTGGGTTTTTGGTTGGTGTGTTTTGTTTTTGTTTTTTTTTTTTCTGTGTGTGTTTGTGTTGTTAGGGTTTGTGCTTTTTTTTTTTTTTTATTTTATTTTTAGTATCCTGACACATTTTGCAGAACTCTTATCTAAATATTTCATCATGTATTTTGGGAATAAGGAGGTTTTGATGCTTTCCATTCATGTATGCATCACATAGATCCAAAGCCAAGTGAAAGCAGGAAACAGTTAAAGACACAACTTAACTTTTGGTATGGAGCAATTACTGCAAGTGAGAAGCAGAACAGATGGGAATGAACATGTTGATGTTTCCACTGTTCTGATTTTACTTTTGAAGACCATTTGACACATAGCCATCTCCCTTGTGTATCAGGTCCAGTTAGAGGACCACATACCTGGCTTAACAATGCTTCCATTTTTCTTCTCCATGCCCAGATTTGGCAGACATGTTTTAGGAGCTGGCATTATACTTTTTAAATGTTACCATTTAATATAATATAAACATAAAATATAAACACTGGATACTAAGGGGCTTCTATTGGCATGATATGTATGATATCATTCATATAGCTTACTTGTTTTTTATAAATTAGATTTTTAATTCATAAGTGCATTTGTTTGTCCTGTGCTAAGTTGCTTTTCAGTTCTGTACAAATAATTCAAAGTAAATACTTTCTTAATTTCCATGTGAATTGTCCTTTTAAAAAATGCTAAAATAAGAACATAAAAATGCAGTATTCTTTTCTCCAGCATTCAATTTATATTGCAAAATTTTTGCAGTGACTTTTTTTCCTCTGAGGTCTGTGCTTGGACCAAAGGAAATACTTGATTTGGACAACTCATGTGCACAGAGAGAAGTCATTGTCTTGTTGCCTTTGTTCCACAATCCTCTTGAGCAGTGTTTGCTGTAGTTTTATAAACTGCGGTGGTAAACTGCAATATGAAAACTTCAAATTTGTGAAAACGTAACTGTAACCATAGAACAATAACTAGTCAAGAAATAATTGTCTTGAATGAGGCAACAACTGTTTTTAATGTGTCAATAAGAACTATTAGTACTATAAGTAGTGCAGCACTGAGGGTCAGATGTAACAATGCAATGAACGCTGTTATTTTAAAAATACCAGGCAAAGAGCTCAGGTGTTACAACACTTGAAAGGTCTTACTCAGGAGTTTACAATGAGTTATGTATCCTTTTGCTTTTGACTCATGAGTTTAATTCCAGTTCACATTGCTAGTGACAAAATATTGTATGTCAGAGCATAACACTGTGTTTTGTTAATAATCCGTATGCATCCAGTCCCCAAAAATTCAGTTAGAAGCTTACATTGCAGATTGGCCAATGATAGAAAGCACCAATCAGTGATTTTGTTGGCAATGTTTGAATTGCCAGTGAAGATTGACTTGTTCTTTTTTCCTCTAGTTCTTCTCTGGAAGTTGAGTGTTGTCTCTGTGAAATACAGAGAAGTCACAGAATTTCTGCCTCTGCTATGTGTGTTCATAAATAAAGAAATGAAAAGTTATGACAGGAAGAAATAGTACCCAGATATCCTGGGGAAAGGCTTTAGAAGATCTGTAAAAAAGAACTGTGTTTTTGTGACAGGTTGTGACCTGTTTATATGACGACAGGTTCTGCATCACAGGGGACCAAAATGATGCTCTGTATCTCTTGAGCTGTGTTGAATAAGCATGTGATGTAGAAAGAGTAAAAAATATTACTTAAGTTCCACATTCTCTTCAATAGGTCAGTATCACCAGGTGAATCTGTCTCCTGTTTCTATTTCCATTTGCCTGACTCTCTTGAATTCTGTATTTCTTGATTCTGTGTATCCAGAACTAATAACTTAAGGGCATAAAAAATGGAGTTTTAGTATTATATGGGTTATTATGTGTTTTAGCATTCCAGTTGGCTAAAATCAAATTAATTCTATATTATGTTACTGAAAATTGCTTACACTTGATGGCTGTGTTTTTTGAAATGTTGTTTTCTATGTATGTTTTTTGCCCTTTTAAAGTTTTCTTCTGAAAAAAATACTGTTTATGTAATAAGAAGTACAACAAAATCAAATGTTAATTATAATTTGCAGTGTCACATGTTCACGGTTGCAAGAATCTCACCTTAAATACAAATGTAGGAATTTAAGAATTATTCCAAAATATTTGGAAACATTATATTTGGCTATGAAGTCTCATGGTTTATTGTTTTGGATTCCAGTGCAGAGTTTTCTCAGTGTTCCATTGAAGTATAGAATAGACACTAGAAGAGCTCTGTAGTAAACACAGACTTTCTTATCCAAGATCCTGCTTTCAAATGGAGCTTAACTGCTAGCTCTGCAGAAATGAATTACTAGGGCAGGAAACACAGGAAGAATAGCAAAAGCTCCTTGGATAATATCCTTCTTTATTGATTTATAACAGGTTCATTTTATCTGCTCCTTTGAAATTTGTGCTGCTTGCTGATTTGCACAAAAAGAGAGTCCAATAATGGCAGAGTGTTCACTTCTGTTAGAAATCTGTGAAGAAATACAGGAAATAAAATCATCAGATGTATTTCTCACAGGTCAGTGAAGAGCTACAATGTCATGTGCAGATCTCCAACGATCTGGAGAATGTGAACTTGCAGTCTGGCACAGTTATGCTCTGTTTCCACTAATAACCACGTGAAACAGCCCCTGTCATGGTGTAATGACATACTGTATGCAGTGCTTAGAATATTCAATCTTTCATATGGTGAATGTGTCACTTTACAGATGGCTTCACTGAATGCAGTTCAGTAGGGCAGGTGTTCTCCAGTGAATAAAGTTATTATCTTGCCCTGTATAGGGCAGCACAGAGTTCTATGTCTAAGAAATTGTGCAGGCAGAATGTCTCTATTTTTCTGGAGTTTGACTGAAAACATAAGAAAGAATAATTCAGTAGGTAACACAAGAGGGGATAAATAAATGCATTGAAAGGATTGACTTTGATTTTCAAAGTGTGATTTTCACTGCAATTTTAATTGCAGCAGTGTGAAGTATACCTTCTCTTTCTGTCCACTGACACTCTCCCATACATCTGGAAGCAATCCGTCTTAAACCAAGTGCCTGAGATCTCAAGTTAGAGAAAGTAGATGAACTTTCGTATGTGGCAGAGCTATGACAACAAACCTGAAAATCTGTCTTCATTGATTTCAGTTGCAGTAACTTAGATTTGATGCAAAACTTATTAAGTATCAGCTCACTCATATGTGTATTGCTGCCCAAGCTAAATATCTGGAAAGTATTAAGAATGACTTTTTAATATAAATTGAATAGACAGATCATATAAGCATGTGCTGAGAATTTATTTGATTTGAATAGGCTGCATAAGAGCCTAAAATACAATGTAGTGTAGCTGTAAAGTGTAGCTGTAAAGTAGTTTTTATATTATAGAACTAGGGAGAGCAGAATCCTTTTCCCAGTCAAGTTCCACAGCAACTGCTTAATCTTTCTAGAATAAAAGAGCCTTGTAATTTTCCATAATGTGAAGTCAGGAAAGAAATGTGTTTACTAAAATAAGCTATTTTACTACTAAATACTTTATATGATGGTATATCTTTTGTATCAATTCATGAGCTGTAGTTTTTGAAAATTAAATTGGTTTCAGTATACAGCTTTGTGAGATTTGTGAGGAAAAAATACTGCATTATTTTTTCACTTTGCAGACTTTCGAACAAATGTCTCTAGACATGGCATAAATCAGAATCTGGCTTGTGAAAGGCATAACTACTCCTTGGATTCGATGGAGACCTAGGCTACAGGCAGGTTCATACAGACAGAGATTTTGAGTCTTGTATGAGGAAAAGAGAAATTGATTAGGGATGTTGAAAAAGAAGCTATGTCCTTCTCATTTTTAACATAATATTACATACTGTCAGTAGTATGAAACAACAGAACTAGTAATTTGTTACCGAGTAGAACAGAAGGCCAGAATATGGCCACTTCAAAAATTAGTTGTCCTATTTATTGAGCTGAGACTGTAAAAATATATACTCACCATTGTGAAAATCTATCGTTATCTGGCTCTGGGAGCCATTTACTATTAAATTTAATGCCTTATTTTAAACTGAGAACCTTCAGATGTGAGCGGGGAGTTGTTTCTTCAGCTTGAAAATGGCACCATTTCTAGGTACATATTTTTTTACTGCCTTTCTCTGAAAGAGAAGTTGCTGAGTGCAAGAGTGAATGAAGAATATGGTACTACAGTCCTCAACAGATTGGTTTGTGATGGGAGATCATATTTCTGTATTTGAATAAGTTAACAAATGAAGCTGATATGAAATAAGAACAAATTTCTAAATTAAGCAAGAGTTCTAAATGTTTTGGTCAAAATATTGTGTAACAAAAGTGCTACCAGACAGAGGAGTAACACAGCTTTTCCAGGGAGTGCCTATTTCTGTATTTCAGCAGGTCTCTCCTGGGAAACAGTGCTACAAAAATTGCTGCTAACAGTGTGAGAGGACTAAGTGCTTTAAGAACAAGAAGCATTTTGCCTAAACCAAATAGTGCTGTAGTGTTGATATAATAATCTAAAATAACATTAATTCTTAATTTGTTCTGAGTAATTATGTTACTTCCGGTTCCCTTCAGAACAGGATACCCATTCTTCATTGATATTATCTTTAAAAATTAGTCATTAAATTCCACATGCTCCTTTACAATCTGAGAACACAAACTTATGAATAGAGGGATTAGCAACATAAGTCAAATAATACTTTGAAAGATATTTAACTAAATGCTAATCTTATATGCTGCATGGGTTTTTTCCTTGTTTAGCTAATAAAACAAACTCATGGCTTCTGATTGTACTATAGTTTAAAAAATGCCACAGGACTCTTCATTCTAACCATTCTTTCATTACATGGTTATTGTTTATAATACCACTTTTCAAAGGAATTTACTCCTCAAAGGAAAAATGTTAAGTAGATACTTTGAGAGATTTAATGCAAAAAGTTTGTTATTGATCACATTTCTTTTAAAGAATGGAGAACATGACTCCATAATGTTATTTTGTCCATTAATCATAACAAACTGCAGCTCCTTCATTACCTTCCAAACTGTTTCCTGTGCCTGGACCCACCTGCCGTGAAATTATTTTACCCCTAAGAGTGTCTCAGATAATTTTGTTGCCAAAAAAATATTTTTAGCACCTTACATTCTGTTCTTTAAAAGTATCAGAGAGGGTGAACTACTAAGCCAAATTCCCCTCAGGATTTGAGAATGTGACTCTGTAATCTTGTGTAAAGAGGCATTAACAATATTAGTCACAGTACTCTGCTTTTTCCGTATTCCTGACTAGTCCCTGATGTGGTTGTTCTTTCACAACCAGAATTCTCTCTGGCATTAGCAGATTTATCAAATCATTCTAAAATAAGAATTGGGATTTGTAGAAGAGTACTCCTGTTGCTAAAAGGAACTGCATACTTTATTTTTATTTACTACTACATACAAGTTGCACAAAAAAATTCAGAATTTTGAATAGCCAATATTTTATAGTAGGGAATGCCTGGGTGGAAACCAAGGGCAGGATTTTATATTTCTGAGCTTCACTACAATAAATAACCAGATGTATATGTGAGCACTGCCTCTGTAAGAAGTGTATGATAAAACTGCTGAAGGGTGATTCAAAATATGTTAATGATAATGGGCTGAGGTTTTTTTGGCAAAGCACCAGCAGGGAGAACCTTAAACTTTCAGATTCTAAATTCAGTTTTACATCAGCCCTTGCAGCTTTACAGAAAGAAGACCAGTCAAATTCTTCACCTTAGTTATGATCCACGTGAGGCAGTCCACCAGCTGGAATTGTTTACCTCATGTTCTGTGCTTGCTTCTCAGTTCCTGGAGTCATGGAATGGTTTGGTATGGAAGGGACCTGAAAAGTCCCTTTTTAGTCTAGTCCCTAGTCTAGTCACCAGCTAAGACTGTACGAATAGATTACACTGAATGGATTACAGGATGTGCCCCCACAGGTGTCTTAGAGTAACTGGTTTATACAAGGAAATATTTAAAAGAATATGTGTTCCTTTCAGTTTTAGCAGCAGAAGAAAAACACCTGAATGAGGAGCCCAAGATGTCATCCTTACTGTGCTCTCTTTACCCTTTCATTCCTTTTTTTATTGTTATTGTGAATTTTGAATGCATACAAACAGTCTGCAATAGAAGAATCAGGTGCTTTTTAGAGTATGTTGCAACTTCCATTTTTCTTGAATGTTCATATTTGAACTTCCCTTAAAATTTTTCTTAATTTGTTTTAGTCCATTTAATATAATGGTAAGTGCACAGGGTTGGTTTTTTTTTTTCTTGAATTGCCTCTTTGTTCCTTGACTTCCTTACTGATTTCAGTGAAAAACAAAAATCAATTTCATGTCACAAGTAGGATTCTGAAAACAGAGTGATATCAAGAATGAGGCAAATGATGAATGAAAAAATATTTAATATTAAAATTTTGAGACCTAATATCCTTATGCATTCTGGATATGTGGGCCTACAGCTTACATAACATTATTGAGTATGTTCCAGATTGAAGTATTTTTATTTTCTTGTAGTTGTTTGGCCTTTATTTTTGAGTGTGTTTGAGTAGACTTTACTTTGGAAACTGATTACATTTAAATGCTCCAAAACTAGGGTCAGATATCAATAATTTTTTTACATAATATAGATTAAAAAGTATGCTTGAATCATGGTGAATCAATTGTCTGTTTTGAGATCAGCAATAGAGCAGCAATATCAAATTTGAGAAGACAATGGTCAGCATTTTTTAGGATTCCTACCACTGATGCACTGGAAAGAGTTAGCTGTGGCATGTGTTAAAATGCAGTTCCTACATGGGATAAGAACAATAAATTTTGATTGAAAACAACCATTAGACCATTCAGTTTTACTATTTGCCTCCAAAGGAATTGGTGGCTCCAAAACTCTTTAGTGAACATCGTTCATACCTGTGTTTTAAGTATTTTAAAACAGATTGTAGAATTCTGTCTCTTCAATTGTACTTAAAAATAGAAAATCATTGTAGTATATAAGACAGACTTTGGGAAAGTAGTGTTTCTACAAGGTATTGCAACCCATCTTTTTAATTTAGTTAAATTTCTGGACTGTATTTAATGTGATATAATGTTATGTTGTAACATTGTCCAATTTCTGTAACATATGACTTGCTGTGCTCACCTTTTCTGACAAGCATACAGGAGTCATCTACTGTATCTTACTAATATAAAAATACATCCTGATTTATTAATGCATTAGTACTAATAATGCGGTAGATATGGGTTATAGTGCAAATAACAATAGTAGGGACTGCTGGTAAGCAATTTCTAGTGCCAATTTTTTTCAAAAAAGAGATGATTCTATGAATGGAGTTCTTAAAATATTGAATTTGTACATTAATATGTGGGCAATGTTCTCATTTTCTCACTGAGAATTTATTTGCTAATAAACTATCTCATGAGACTTGTTAAATAAGGAGTCTGCAAGTTGTACGCAACTATTTTATTTAGTGCCAATAATCAAAGGATGTATAAGCACTTAGAAAATATTAATATAGTAAATATCTGATTCCTCTGATAAGAATATTATATCTCTTGCAGATGAACAGAAAGAGGCCTGGAAAGGAGGTGTGATAGTTAAACATTAAAAGGGAGATATGTTAAAGAAGTTGGGATGTGTTAACCTGAGTGCCAAATACAACAGTAGGGATGCTCTTCCCTGTCTTACTAGCTGCTTTCTTTCTATAGCTACTAATGGACTTGTGGAGAGACAAAAACTCAATTCATGTTTAATTTACTTGGAAACCAAACACAGAGTGATTATACTTATGTAATCAGCAAAAAATCCAAAAATTTTAAGCAATTAAAATTTTCTCAGATTGAGGACAACTTTTTCTTCCTTTTACCTAGCTTCTTGAAATTAGGAACATTTTTGTTAAAAAGCCAATAATGAAAAATTCTTCTGCACTGCTGTTTCTACAATTCAGATTCCAATCAGATAAACTTCCGTCCTGGCTCTTCTAAAACTTTGTGGGAAATATATCAATTAGTTTAATAATAGAAATTTTAAGGAATTGATAAGCTAAATGTCTACATAATTAAATGCAGTATGACCTCTAAGAATAAAGTAAAAAAAAAATTAACTCATATTTGCAAGCTTAGGTGCTAAAATGTGATTCCTTAACAACTTTGTAGGCTCACAAACTCTCAAATTGCTGTCTATCTTCCAAAAAGCTGAACTCACTTTTGTTTCAGTATCTAAATATGTATTTAAAAATGGAGTTTTTGGGCACTAGTGGCTGATTCGTAGGGAATTGTAATAGTTCATTTGACGATCCATAATCGAAGTTCAGAAGACTCATGACTTTTTAATGGGCTCATCACCGCTAATTTTGTAAAAGTTCTGTACATAAACTACAGAATTCTTCTGTGGTGTCTGTGAGCTCCTGGATACAGACACACATCTTAAGTGACTGTCAGAACAAGCTCTAGATGTATATCATTCCTCTTTCCCACTGTCATTTGTGTTGAATGAGAACCTAAAGATACAGGAAGAAAGTTTTCAGTTTAGACAGATTGCCAGTCTGAATAAAGTTAGAGTAACTGGATGACAAAATAAGCTCTAATCCACATTTGAGGATCATGAGCAATGAGAATTCAGTCCTGACATTAAAAAAAATAAACAGATGTCTCCTTACAGACTACAGCAGAACAATATCTCAGGGAAAAAATATGTATTTACTAAAGAATTTCCCAACTCTGAAAATTCAAGTGAGAATTTTATTGTCCTGGTTTTCAGAATTATCTTAAAATTAAAACTTTCTAAAATTAATGATATAGAATATAGAAACTACATTTAGTAACTTGATGATAGATGCTGTATAGGACTTCAAGGAAAGATGGCAGTAAACATTTATGGGTTTTGGACAGTATTTGTTTTTACAGAGGAGCATTATTAGTAAAACTGGTAAAAACAGAACTAAGCAAGAACAAGGGGTCAAATAAGGATAAAGGGCCACATCCTGCAAAGTGCTGAGCATAATTTGAAGTGCTGCCCTTAACTCCTGTTGACTCCTGCATGCAAGAAGAGTGGATTCAAAGAACGTGTGTATGTGCATGTGTGTGGAATCAAAGAACCTTATTTGAACCTGTCTTTGGGTTATAGCCAAGGACTTTAAGTCAAGACGATAGTCAGATGCCTGGGCTATGGAGTTACTTAAAGCAAAAGTTAAAAAAGGAGTATAGCTGCTTTGGTTTTGATCTTGCTCATGTGATAGAAGTTCCAATAGCTTTCGATCCTGCTGGCAGGTCCAAAGACCTTTTCTCATTATATTTATATAAATGTTAATAACTATTTCAGTATTATTAATGATGGCAAGATTTGAACTCATTAAAGGTGGGAAATTTGTGGGATTAATTTGCTCCAGCTTTTATTTGCCAAGAGAGCATTTTCCCAGCATTATTCTTTCTCCATATATATTAACTTTGTAATTGTGGATCAAAGCCTACTCAGCTTTGGATGTATTAAGTGAATCTTACTGAAATAGAAACTCAGAAAGGCATTTTCTGCCAAAAAATGTAAGCGGAGAAGTCACAATTGAGTTCAGCTTATTAAATCTGTTTACTCAGTGTGCCTAAGTCATATTGGAATTCAAAAGAAAAAAATAAAACATGGGTGTGCTTGGGCTGTGGGACATGACAAGAAGTATACTTTAGAAGAAGTAGTCCTGGGGTCCAGGTTTGAGAAACATCAACAATACAGAACAATAAACAAGACCTTGTACATATATATCGCCTGGAATAATATGTGGCTCTATGAGATGAAAATTATTCAGGAATTGTAAAAAATCAGAACTTTAAAGACTTGTACTTTATGTTCATCTGAATATAAGAATTCCATCTGGTCCTGTATCCTGTCTCTGAAAATTGCTGATACATTTGTGCTTTCAAAAGAAGGTGTAAAAATGTACAGGAAACTACTGTGGCTGGCATTTTCCTGAACTCTAATTGCTAATCTGATTAAATTTTAGTAGCTCTTTCCATAAAAGTAAATATATACAAAATAATAATAATTGTAAGCATCTGGCCTATTTATATTATTTTTATATGAATATTTACACATAAATTCTTGACCCCATTTACTTAATGTAATTTAGAATGTCAGATCAGTCACTGAAATGAGACTAAAGGTCAGTATAGCTTAATATTGCTTGTCATTTGCTATGTTGTAATTCTGTTGGAGAGCCTTACTATTTGCAGAGCAACAAACCCCACATTATTCTTCTCTGTTGCCTCTTTAATTGCATTAATGACTTTAGTTATCCCAACATTAATATTAGTCATCTTATGCCTTCTATCTTCTGGATATTTTTAAGTGAAGTGTCTTGCTGTGTTTTGTTTTTCTTTTTGTAGAAACAGAGAATCATTAGGGTTGGAAAATGCGACTGAGGTCATCAAGCCCAAACATTAACATAACAGTGCCAGGTCCACCACTAAGCCATGTCCCTAAGCACCACACCTACATGGTTTTTGTACACTTCCAGGGATGATGATTTCACCACTTCCCTGAACAGTCTGTTCCTATGCTTGATCATCCTTTCCTTGAAGGCACTTTTCCTAATACCCAGTGTAAACATTCCCTGGCGCAACCTGAAGTCATTCCCTCTTGTCCTATTACATGTTTCCTGGGAGAAGAAAGTGACCTGCACCTCATTACAACCTAGTTTTGGGTAGCTGTAAATAGCAATGAGGTCTTCCCTGAGTCTCTTCCTCTACAGGCTGAACACCCCCACATCCCTCAGCCACTCCTCGCAGGACTTGTGCTACAGACCCTTCAACAGCTTCATTGCCATCTCTGGACAATGTTCCAGCCTCTCAATGATCTTCCTGAATTGAGAGACTCAAAACTGGATGCAGAACTTGAAGTGTGACCTCACCAGTGCTGAGTACAGGGGAATGATCCCTGCCCTGGTCCTGCTGGCCACACAATTTCTGACACAGGCCAAGATGCCATTGGTCTTCTTGGCCACCTGGGCTCACAATGGCTCAAAATCAGCTGCTATTGACCAGCACCCCCAGGTTCTTTTCTCTAGGGCAGCTTTCCAGCCACTCTGTCCCCAGCTTGTAGCACTGCAAGGGTTGTTGTGGCCCAAGGGCAGGACCTTGGTCTTGTTGACCCTCACACCATTGGCTTTGGCCCATTGATCCAGCCTGTCCAGATCCCTCTGCAGAGATCTTCTGCCCTCCAGCAGATCACGCTTGGTGCATCAACAAACTGAGGGTGGCCTTGATCCCCTCATCAGATCATTGATAAAGATATTAAACAGGATTGGCCCCAAGACTGATCCCTGCAGAACACCACTGGTGGCTGGTCATCAGCTGGATGTAAATCCAGTCCCCACCATGCTCTGGGCCCAGACATCCAGTCAGTTTATTACCCAGTGGTCCAAGCCCTGAGCAGCCATGTGAAGCTGTTCCATACTTCTATTTGTCTTTGATACTGTTTTTATAGTTTTATAGACACTATAGTATTGTAGAAGTTAATACTATTGTTTTATAGGATCATTTTTTCTGAGATGGAATGTCAAAACTGCATACTTTGTAGATGTTGGGAACATGGTAGTTTTATGTTGGTTTAGAATTATTTCTGTTTTTTCCTAGTATTTTTTATCGTGTGTCTTTTTGAATCCTAGTGCATATTTAACTGCTATTTTCAAAGAATTATCCATAATGAGTCATGTTTAGACCACCCCTCATTATGATAATATAAAGGGATATTTTTATATGATTTCACCTTATGTATTATGCTGCCTTTATTGATTTTATTCATCCATGATCCATTTTAAGAACATGAGAATGATTGTCCTAGGTTGAACTAGAGGTTACCCTAGGCTAGTTTCCTACCTCTGCCACTGGCTAAAATACAGCGCTGTTGGAAAAAAAAAATGCATTCAAGCAGGGCGACCATGTATTGTTACTTTGTCAGAATACTCTCCCCAGCTCCAGCAGTTTGCAGTTCAGGAAATTCCAAAGTCAGAGATACTGTCTTTGTAGTTAATGAATTTTACTTCCTGTGCTCAGTACAGCATAATTCTTCAAATGCTAGCAGTAAGTTTTAGATTTGACTGTCCTGACTAATTTTTGTCATCAATAATGCTTCCTCCTATTCTGTCTCTATACTATTAGACTTAATTGAAGTAATAAAGCCAATTAATGGTCATCAAACATCCAGTTTGTTTAGAATCTCAATTAATTGATCATTCCACTCTTTTTGTCATATTTAATGTAGTTTATAATTTTTACACCTCTTTCTTAACTCTGAAATGGTTTAATTTTGTACTTTGGCTAGTTTGGCTACTAATTTTTTTCACATAAAGTAGAAAACACTTATTTGAGGAAGGGATTAATTGAATTTGAGGCATCCTTTTACTGTTTAAGCCAAAGTATGCTACTGCTTAAGTTGTAAAAATTAATGGGTATTCCTATTCCAAATGTTGCAACTGTGTAAGTAATTCACTATTTTTTGAGGAGTGATGATAAGAATTGGGATAACACTGGAAAGAATTGGTAAGTGTTTTGATTTAAAATGTTTCTGCTTAACCCTTTATTATGTTCACATAGTATTTTTGCAATAAATACTGTACTTAGGAAATTGGTCTTTGACTAATGATCTACCTGAAAATATGAGTCTCTCCTCTAGTGTTACATGTAGAATTAGATCCTGCATTGTTGAAATTGATAGCTTTATGCTTTGACCTTATTTTAAGGAGCAGGACCTTGGACATCAATGTGCAGTTGGGCACATTGAAGGATTAAAGGTTTTCTGGGGTGTTTTTTTTTTTTTTTTTGTGTGCTCAAGTACAGAGATAAACACTTTAACACTATTTACATTTTCAGGGCTATTGCTATTGTAGTTTTAAGGGTGATATTGTGTGCAACAAGAATGTGTGTCATTACTGCTTTGAACAACTTCATATTTTAGGCATGGTATGTTAGTTGTGGCTTAAGGAAAGAACAGATGTGCAGTTTACCTTGTGGGAAGGGGATTCTTCTGGTATTTCCCTATTATTGGATAATCTCTTTGATGAGGAACAGTCCCCAAATTTATCTTCTCCCTCTAGTCTGGCACCTGCCCCAAATCTGTATTTATTTGAAGAAACAGGCCCCCAAAATGCCTTGCATATTTAGCACTGCTGTTTCCATTTACTGCCTAATCAACCTTTATAGAGACTATACTCTTTCTTCAAAGGTTATTGTTGCTGGGGAAAAAAAAAATCAAGTCCTGGATATGCCCTCTGGTCTTAAACAGTATCTGTTCTCAAACCACAAGTTCTTGAAATGGGTCCATTTTAGCTACTACAATGGGTTTGCTACATCACAGGCACTCAAGATCCAAAATTTTGTCCTTGTGATATAAGTAGAGGTATGCTGTTGGTCTTCATATAAGAAACTTCTCTTGTTGAAAGGGAATTATTTTGGATCTTTTACAATTAATAGATTTGCTTCTCCTCAGCTGAATATTTAGTCCTCAAAGCCTCATTTCAGTTGTGCAGAACATGCAAAGGTTAAGTCACATTACCAAGCCTACATGTGGGGTTACCTTTGTTTTTTCAACTAGGGCCATATTTCTTGGGGTTTTCTCTTTGCTGATTGTTCAGAATGCAAATACTGTGAAAAAGGCAGCTAGACTTTAGGTTTTCTTCTCAGGACTTCAGAAAGTTTTGTGTTTTCATCTTTTCTCTGATCACTAAAAGAAGAGCTCATGCCAGAGAGTTTAAATTCTCCATATCACTACCCAGTGGTATGTGTGTGCTTTACTCCAAGGCTGTCTGCTTCTTCAATTGGCTTATGCAGATCAGCTTCCTCTCTCCTCAGTCTAAGTGGGCTTGCTTGTTTCTCAACACCATTGCAGTGTTGGCTGCTGGACTATTTGGCTTTGTTTTCTAGACACAGATTCAAATGGCTTCTTCTCTGCGTTCTTTTGTCCTAATACTTCCTTCTCTTTTTAATGTAGGCCAGATGGTCTCTCAGCCATGGCATCACTCCTGACTGTTCTTGATACGGCAGACATAGGTTCCCATTTCATTGTCTTACCTGTTCATCAGTGGTGATTTACGTAGTTACAGAACACTGGCTGCCTTAGGACCTACCATGCTCATAGAGAATTTGCTGCCTAATCATTCCTTCATTTTCATTTCCAGAACTAAGCTCCACTCTACAGTCTTCAGAATTATTAGGGCAGTTCTGTTGGTCAGGAGCCTTTTCTTGCAAAGGGAACAATGTTTTACTAATTACTGATATTAGATGGTCTGTGCCTTTTCAGACTTGGAAGATGTAAGCCTTGGCCATGCATTATTCATTTTAGGGTTTTGATTTATGTTTCCTCCCAGACAGAGAACTTGCAATAGATACAGGATGCCCCTATTTTCTACATTCTATACTTGGATTTTGGATGGAGACTCTGGCTACTGAAAGAGATTATTGAAATAACTGGCAAGCTAGGCATCCTGGCTTCAGCATATCTAGCAATCAAGAGACTTGAGAGAGGAAATCACCCAGTATTTCAAAATGAATGAACTGTCTTTTATCAGAGGTAATTAATTACTGTAGGGAATAGATAGTGGTGCAAAATGGTAATATTCTATATGATGGCATTACTGTTAACCCTTAGAACACAGTTCTTCAGGACTCATGATGTTCTTGTCTTTTAAACATGATGGAATATCTGTATAAGATCTCTAGTCTAGGCAGTGCTAAGACACACCATCCCCAAGTAAGCAAGTTCCCCATCCAAGCCTCCACACAATTTTTCTGCATAGCCATTAACTGCATTTTAATTTCACCTTGATCTCAGGTTTTATGCAAACTTGAAAGTAACTAGTTTTGATATTTCCAGAAATCCAAACATTTTAAGAGTAATTTTTCCCAATACTCCTTATTTATAGAATACTACAGCTATGGTCTTGATCCAGAGTATTAAGCTAAGACCTAGTAAGGTGTTTGTGTAAATGTAAGTATGAATTACAGAGAAAGCTTCTCTAAAAGGCTTTCCTAGAAGAATTAAGAATTCCAAACTGCTTTGCCGAATAGATTTTAGTATATGTGTCTTGAAAATGACAACAATTGCATATTTGGGTGCCTTATATTTTTATTTCGCTTAATTACAGAATAACAGCATCTCTTCTTTTTTAGACAAGTCTGTGAGTTGTAGTGATAAACAATTAATCTGTTCCAGAATATTTGTTGGACCACCACTTATTAAACATAAACATTGCTGCAAGATGTAAACAGTGTATACAATGAAAGGTGATTGTTTAATGATTAATGTGAAACTCTGAGACAACAAAGCCTTCAAAACACATTGATTCTCCTTTTAAAACTGTGGAATGAAAATCCTAAGAATTAATTTTGAGAATTAGTCTATGATCATGAGCAGACAGAACTGGGAATATCAGATTGCCAACAGATAAGTATTTTCACATTGGAAAAACACATCAGTATCCACCTCAGTATTTTCTGGAAAAAAATGTTGGCTTTTCTTTATTTGTAAAAGAATTTCTAAATAGTTTTCTGTATATAATTTATATTGTTTAGACTTTTGGTATTAAAATAATCCCAAATTCATTGATACAATTTTGTTTTCAGAGTCTTCTATTCCCCAGGCAAAAAAAAATGTTTCAATTGCTATCTAGCTTCAATTAAAATTTGGCTAGAAGGGTTTTTTTCATTGGAAACATTAGTCTATTTCCATTCCAACTGCAGGCTAACATCCATGCTTTGGGATAAATAGCAATGAGCCTTCTCACAGTTTCTCAGAAGCTTTTAAAATAAACAATAATTGTGTATCAACAACCTCTTGATGTCAGAAGTTTTTCTTTTTAAGAGGCATTCAGTCTGCTTTGTGGGTTAATCATTCTTCTCCAGATAATGTTTAACTAAAGTATGTCTATAAATGACATAAGACGAAATTCTACGAGGAGTTATAGGAAGACACACTGTGTTGGAAAGTGATAGTTAAACAGAGCTAGGATTCTGTTTGTCTGTATTGTAGCTTAAGGACAGTGCTGGACCTTGAGTTGCAAGTGGGATATACCAAGGAGCTGCCTAAGAGAAAGGGAAGAAAGTTCAATTTAAGTTCTCTGACAGTAGAGGAGTGCTCTGAGTTGGTCTATGCCAGGTATGCTGACTGCTGATGGCCCCACTGGGATGATCCAACAACCACTAGAAAACTTCATTTTGTAGCCTCTGGCTCTGCCCAGTCCCTCACTATTGGTGGGGAAATGGGATAGAGGGCACTGTGCTGGGGTTGCACCACGAGGGAAAAACTGTGTAGTGCATTTTTCTTAGAGAACGGAAGGTGTCACTAAAAATCATGAAGACAAATCTGTTCCCTGGAAGCCAGAACAGGGAAAATCTGAGGAAGTGGTGAAAAAAGATGGATCCTTTTCCAGTTGCGGAGTCTGATAACAGAAAGCAGGGTACTTTTTTATTGGTGTTAGATCTGTCTCAGTTCTTTATACGTCTATGTCCTTAAAAAAGTGCTAATTGTGGCTATAATTGGACTTAGTAAGTTCTCCAAGTAGTCATTATGGTAAGAACAGTCTAAAAGGTTCAATTTCCATCTGTTACTAGATCCATGGCTTGAATAGCTAACATTTTTTTTTCCTTAGAATTGGCTTTGTTTCTTGTATTACACTTGTTTGTCACTGTGTTCAGTATGTGGAAGATAAATACATGTCACTGTAAAATGTTTTTAAATTATTTTTAAATGCTTCCTCCTGAATAGGTATGACTTCCGATAGTCATAATTTCTGGTTCTTTCTCTGGATTCTCTAGTGGTGAATATTGCTTATTGTAGTATTTTCTTTCCATAATTCCTTCAGCTTGGCTTTCCTTATAATTTAGGATCTCATGCTTTCTTAGGTCATGTCATAGGACATAATGGTATATATACTTAGTGGAAAGGTATATAAAGTATCTTGATAAGCATGTTTTAATTGACATGCTACTGAACACAATGGAGAGTGTTAGACAGTATTGCAATAGTTCTCCATTCACTCTGTATCTTTCAGTTTCCTCCCGTTCAATTTTGGCATAATATAATGTTTTAAGTTTCATCCTTGGCTGGAAAACAAAATTTCTGGGAGTATTTGCAGTCAATGATCTGTCATAGTGTCAAGAGTACATCAAGTATTTAATAAGACAATTGCCAATGAACCATACTTTTTTCCTCTAACTATGGAAAATGAGCACTTTATCACTTTTAATAATGAACAATCATCTCTTCCCTTTCTACCAGGAAGTGATATCAAAGAAATCGTTAAATATCTCCTTAAGGGGGAAAAAGCAAGTAGGAAATAGAGAAGGAGATGGCCAAACAAATGGATATTAGCAGGCAGAATCTAAAAGGTCAGTGTCTCTCTCCTGCTGTACAATCAAGTACAATCTTATTGGGCTGGAGATTGTTGACCTCTGCCTCTGAATGACCCTTAAATTGTGAATTATTTTAGAAAAAATATCTTTTCAATATAAAACTACTGCTGGTTTTTATTCCAAAACCAATTTAATTTACATGCAGGGGTGTGGTGTGCCAACACTTCCCGACTTGGAGGAAACACTGATCATTTATCCATATGCAGAAGCAGTGCGAGGGCTAACTTTGAAACTGATTTGAGGAAGTTGTGTAATGGCCAAAATGGAAAATGCAATTACTTTTGTCAAACATCTGTGGAAATATGAATTATCGTCTCATGAAGTGTGGTAAAAATGTTTTGCAGAATTTATTACTTTGTGATTTTTATCCTGTTGTACAAGGTGTTAACTCCAGAAATACTTCATGTCTCTGTCTTGCTGACACTTTGTCATCTATCATCTATCAGTGTTCTCTGGTAGTCTTGTCTTGAAAAATGTATGTTAGATAATCTGATAATGCAGTTGGAAGCTTAGTCCCATAGTTGAGTTAAGCTTCTATGGGAAACAACATTGATAACGAAAAATGCACATTTCCATCTGATTTTCCACTTTTGCAAAGTTTCTGTACCTTGTTTAACATCTTCAGACATCTTCAGAACTAATACTTTCTAATTTAAAAAATTTTTTTAGAAAGGGCTTCAAATTTTTTTTAATCATTTGTATTCTACCAAAGCCATAAATAAAGCATCATGCACATCTGCCTGTCTTTCTCTACCAGAAAAAGCTCTATGCAGAGCTTTCCCACTTTCATTTTTCACTTCATTTTTATTGGCTGAAAATCAAACGCCTTCTTGTTTACTTTGGCAGGCAGTTGAAGGTTATGACTGAGCCCCTCCATTTTCTTTCTTTGTTACATTTACAGTAGTGATCAAAACCATGAAATTTCCTTTATGTGTTTCTTTGCTGAGAATTCCTGTGAAATAACATTGTGGACATAACTGCTTGTGGCATTTACTGCCAAAATTTAATTATCTGATGCCTGTGTCATATT
The DNA here is from genome assembly GCA_018697195.1 of Certhia americana. NCBI lineage: Eukaryota > Metazoa > Chordata > Aves > Passeriformes > Certhiidae > Certhia > Certhia americana. The sequence continues at coordinate 52,167,412 of CM031861.1, read as the reverse complement.
ATCACTTATTCATTTCAGTCTCTTTTTATAATAGGGTCATATTGTGCCTGTAACCACATTTTCATTACTTGTCTTTGACACCTTTCTCTTTCAGCTAAACATGTCTTGAAGTGGCATGGAACCCAATAGTCAAAGTTTCATTGCACCATCACTAACCTTTATACAGTTTATATTGCTTTCCAGCTTTTTTCTCTGCTGTATTTGATTCTCAGTTTGATGACTTTCTCTGGGAGTTGTAAAACTCATTTGTTTTCAAAATATATCAGTGGGTTTTGCATCACACTTGTGTTAACGACAATATAATTTATATTTCTCAGATTCAATATTTAAGTTTTGAAGTTTGTCATAATAATGAAAAAGAAAGCAAGGATTTTCTCTATCTAATTCATTTCACTTCTTTTTTTCTTGAAGATTATTACACTGTTGAGTTTCTAGTACAGCAAATGGAATATAAAACTTCATAGAGATAGATTAGATAAAAATATTTTTATGCAAGAAATATAATTGTCTAAAAATTTTCTAAAAATGTTATGAGATACAAGGAACATATTTGTGTTTTATTGTACATGAATGTTTTTAGTTGGTTGACAGGTTTTGTTCTGTTCATGAAATGGTATTTTCAAGCACTAGGCTGCTTGAGAATTCATTGTGCTACTTGGAATATTGAAAAATGTTATGCTTGCACTCATGTTCATATGTCTAATACACATAAGTACTTGTTACATTATCATATTAGGTGACAAATATATAAGCATATAATATATGTGAGTAATTGAGAAAAATGAAGACCTTACAATTACCTCTGGAAAGAATGTGCCACTGTTTGTAGAAAATCCACCTAGAGTTACATTTTACAAACCTGAATTTGTGAGGAGAGGACTTCTACTGCACGTGCACCAAAAATTTTGCTGGCAACTTTCCCCATCCCCATCCCGCACCACAGGAATGGCTCGTTGCCTTAAAGAAATACAAAGGAACAAGTGAAGGGGAAAGTCACTAAATGCCAGAATGAGAACAACCACAAGACTGAGAAAGGATGAAAAATAAAACATTCAAAATTTCATAATAAACTGGAATTCACATGGAAGTCAAACTGAAGGAAATAATAGAAGTGAAATCAAGACATACAGAATAATGTATTCATGTGCACTGATATATATTCAAAAGCAGTAATTAGTGATCCAAACTTGTAGATTTCTGCCACAACTCCTATCTGGGAGATTTTGGCCATCTTCCTGTGAGAAGGCAAGGCTTTTAGAAAGCATGGAATTCTCACAGCTGAAAAGAGACTTTAATGTTGGCACACAGATGCTCCATTGGCTTCTTAAGTTGTTGATCTAAAAACATTTCTTATTCCAGCAAAGGAATATATGGTAGAGCTGCAGGCTGCGGATCATCTTCTGCAAGAGAGAAGATTTCAGGAAACTCAGTTTTTATGGAATGTAGAGTCATAGGAGAGGGTTCTTCCCCTTGAGTCTCCTAGGGAGAGAAAAAGGAAAATGGTCAATTAGTCTGAAGTTCAATGCCATTAGTTAAATACAGGGAATGTCAAGGATGTTTTCTTTATCTTGTCTTTCAGTTATGAAAAGCCAGTTTTAAAAATGTATTAAATCCTGTTCTGAGATATATTATATGCCTGAAAATCCTTCAGACCTTGCTAGAAATTTGTAATCCTGTGTAGAAGGTCAACAAGTTCATTTTTATGGACTCATTGCCTTGTTTTCCTTTGAGGTTGACTCCTGAACTACCCAGTAACAGAGTTCACTGTCTAGAATTTGTCTTTGCAGTCTTGTCTTAGCTTATCCCAGAGCAAACATCTGTGTTCTTCCTTTAAATTTTCATTTGAGGGAAACTGGCTCACTTGGCAGACAGAGTTACTGGGACAAATATAACTGGACCTCAATGTAATTCCCTCATGGGCTGACATTTTTGCTACTTGTTGTTTGGCAAAAGGTCTTGCAAGGCCAGATTGGTTGTTGCTTATATTATGAAGCATTATAGATTATATATAGTGGAAAACAGTAGCAATACATGAAACCTGAAAAATGAAGGATCCATCATGCTTGTGCATCTGTTTCATTGGTTTGGGATGTAACCATTTGCTTTTGGCATTGTACTCATGTTCATGTCAATAAGTAAGATAGCTAAACCTCTCGGGAATTACTGTCTCTTAATCAAGCCCATCATTAAATTGTGTATGCAGAAATGGCCTAGAGACTGGAGTTCCTGCCAAAACCCCAGAAGCCAGAAAAGAACATCATGATTTTTAAAAACATTCCTGTAAGACATTTACCAATGTTTATGCAAGTCTTAGTCCATCTCTTCCATTGCTGTTTTCAGTTGATTGAGAGCATAAGGTGCTGTGTTTCCTGTAAGTCAAGAGAAGCCTCTGGAGAAGCAGACTGGAGTGATGCCTTTTTTCACCTTGATGTCATATGATCTTAAATTTCCTCAAGGATTTTCTTGGATCCTCCTCTGGACTTCTGCAGTCTGCAAAATCCTGATTAAACAAGGCTACATTTAGTTTTAACAGCCTCAGATTTCACTCCAAGAGTGCCACAGTATGTTTGGAGTACCTGTGGACATTAATTTTAAATTGTCATCTGAAATGTGTTTACTGCATGCTCATAGACTGAAATGTGTTTATTGTTATGTGCATAGAATGTGCATCGTTATATAAATGTATAATGTATGTGTAAGCTTGTGTTTTTGTTTTTTTTTTCTTGTTGCATTTCCTTGCTGTGAATCGTTCAGTCTAATTTGTGTGTATATTACAAGAATACATGCAAACAAACACATCATATTAGTATTGGTATAAGCACAAACCTAATGGAAGCATCCACTTCATGGTCTGGCCCTGCCAGATATTTATTATCACATGGTCATTATGTTTTGAACAGACTATAAGTGTATTACATGCACATAGAAATATGCTGTCAGCTGTAAGGATCTAATGTTGCAAATCAGATCTCTAATCTTACTTTTTCCGAATTTCCAGTTTTTTTCTGCTTCCCCCTCTAATTTGAGCAAAATTTGAAATTAAATTTTTATCTTTGAAATTAAATAAATTGCAGAAAACAGTAATTAGGAATGAATCATCTTTTTAACTCTCGTACAAAATTGGAACCTATAACCAACAGTGGCGAGGTCCAAAAAGAATAGCTCGGGAGCTAAACTGACCTGAAGTGCATTCTTTTTACTGACTTATGTATCTTTCTCGAATGAAAAAACCCAACCAAACAAAGCTCAACAAACAGTCCACACAATTGGTGCACAGATGGTACAGAGCAGAACCAGATTCCTCTGCAGAACTGTAAAGCTTTCATGCCATGCAGTTTCTACACTGATACAGATTTTACCCATCCATCTGAGCTGTTAAGTTTTTGTGCACCAAGTGTGAGACTCATAGATTTGGCTCCAGCATCCACGCACCCCCACAGACAGGGGTATGTCTTACAGACTTTCCTAGCACAGTGGCAGAATCTGTCTCCTGCTGCATGACCTGATATACCAGCTGCAGGTGGTTGGCAGTTCCTCTCATTCTCTGTCTCCCAGTGTGTTGCTCTGCCCAGTGGGGCAGTCTGCTGGGCTGCATGTCCACCAGCTCTTGCCCACGTGTCAGGCTGCAAGGAACCTGCTTCCAGGTGTGTTTCCTGGCTGCAGCACTGGAACTCTGGCCTCTTCCCCACCACGAACCCACACACACAGATATATCATCTGCACAAGACCAGTCCACAATTTTGCCTTATTCATTGGAAAAGAGGAAACATGAGAGGATGGAGCCATTTTTAAATGAAGTTATGCAAAGCTGCAGTCAGGTTTTTTTTGCCAGAGCTTGATGATTTGAAAAATTTGTTCACATATTTCTTCCAGCCTGTATCAAATATTCTGGAAAGTCATCTGCTTCTTCAAACATCTTTTTGGTCCTCTGTTGTATCTGGATAAATGTGTCTGAGGACTGCTAGTTTAGTGGACGTCTACTTTCATATTAATAATGCACTTATAAATTGTTGTTATTTCCCAGACAACAAACATAAACATGCCATTTGTTGTTCCATAACTTATTCCACTTGTGTGGCTTCTTAAATTTTTGCTTATTTCAGGTCTGGCTCAGCCATATTTCATCAGGCAAAGCTGCCACCAAAGCTTGATGGGAGATTTGTCCAAGTAAAGGCTTTAGAATCTGACATGTATTATTTTGCTGTGTCTTTGTACTGTTACTGTCTTTCATTTGATTTGGAACATAGATAATTATATTCTAGATTTAAAACAGTAACTTTTTTTTTTTTGTACAAATAAAATATTTGTTTTACTATACAACGCCTGGAAACACCTTCAAAGAGGTGATTTTGGTATCTTATAATTTTCTGTACACCATAAATAGTTACTTGGAATGTGCTGCTAGTTGTCTGCCCTAAAAGGAAAAAAATACTGACCAAAAGAATTTAAAGTGCTTAAGAGTTTTAACCACAAAGGATACACAGAGAGGCTAGAATGGCACATGGTGCTGAGCCTGTCAGATTCTTAAAATACCACCAATTTGGTGGTCTATAATCCTGTCACTCTTTTCATATATATCTGAAAAAAATGCTTAACATCCTCCTTAATTGAAACTATAGCGTTCAGGCAGGAGACTTGATTTTTCCAGTATCAATGTTATAAAATCAGAGAGGATTTAGAGTAAGAGAATAGGGCTCTATCTAAAAAACTTACTGAAGCTTTATAAAAAGATTTTCCAAAGCAGTTTACTCAGAAGGATTCTCTTGTATATCATGTCATCCAAAATTTCTTTTCCCATTTTAATTGTAGAACTTTCTTTGCAATCTTTGTGTTTTAAATTCCATATGCCCCCTTTTCTTCCTGCCTGTGAGAATTAATTCTTTCTTTGTGATTTCATTCCATCGAACCTTTTATGATGTCACAAAAGATTAGATTCAGACAAAATCTGAGAACTGATCAAAATTAATGCTCAGGATTTCCCAGGACTGAGCCCACTGAAAGAATTGCAGTCGTGTTGAGGCATAATTTTCTAGCAAAAGCCAATGATCTTTAAATGTGAAGTGGTCCAAGAATATATGAAGCATAAGGATGAATATTTCAAAATAAAATGTTTTCCAGCATTTTCTCCGAAGGGGCAGCTATACAATTCCAAAAAAAAAAAAATAGTGATTCTTGTTTTAAAATCTAAGAATAGAAGGATTTTAAACCAGAAATAATGGTATTAAATAGAATATAATCTACAGTGTATGAACCTAAAGACATTCTAGAATAAACTGGAGTTTTGTCATTGTTATCACAATCATCTTATAATTATTTACTTCAATATATTTAATCAGAAATTTCTACTTGTCTTCACCCTTTTCTTATCTATGTCTTACAAGAAAAATTATATAGAACCAGTAAGACCAATGAAGCAGTAAATTGCAGTGCCACATCAATATTACTTGTTGAGCCACACATGGCTTGTGCTGCAGTTCGGGTTTGAGTGATTTGCTTGATTATTTTGGTAAGAAATAAAATTTTCCCCTCCTCAACAGCAACAGTAGTGGCAGAGAAGAAGGATCAAGCCATTCCGAATTTCAGTAGGTGCATTAGTCAACCAGCCAGTCTTTCAATATGAACATTTTACTCTTTATGCAAACCATTCTCAGGTTCTTTTGCTGAATAAGTGGAGACAGAATAGTGCTTCATTCATCAGACCAGCTGGGGGGAAGCTACCTTTATCATCTTCTGCTATACAGCATGTGTTTACAGGTGTCTTATCCACTTCTCATCAATGAAATTGTAGGAAATAATTGTTGAGGGTAGGAATCCTGAGAATTTGTAGCATGCATGTTGAGTCTGTTTGATCTTGACATTAAGGTCAGACCTTCATTTCACTGAGGTGTAGGTATATCCTTGAAACATTTTCTCCATCTGACAGCAGCAAGGTGTACAGGAGATTCAAATGTGGTGTCCTTCCACCAAAGGAGTACATCCTTGGGTCAGCACAGGATGTTTGTGTATAATGGGAAAGATGGAATCTTGAAAGTCTCTGTTGATCTTCATCACTAAAATGAGAAGTGGACCGCATCACAGTTTATGTCATATTGAAGGCTGGCCATGGATTTTTATATGCAAACAATGTGTGCATTTGATCTTTGTAGATACTAGCAGACTTGTATCTGGGAAAACAGCTGAGAAATTAGTGTTTTCTTAAAAAGGGACAACTGCCTTTGGTGATGTGTTTTTGTTTGATGCTTGGCACATTTTAAATTCCACAGAAAACAACCTGCCTGCACTGTGATGTGATATCCATACAACTTCTGCTCCCAAATCGGATAGAATGGGTTTTCTTCTATCTTCTATTCTTTCTTCAGTTCTAGGCTAATAAGGTTTTAGAAAAGGTACAGTCTTGTAACAGTGTTCATAAGCTCTTGTTACATATCATATATTACACAAAGTCTCCTAGGTATTCTTTGATTTCCAGGTTTTCCAAACCTCTCTCTCCCAGATACTTTTTGAATGATTATTTCCTTCAGCTTGCGTTTTTCCAGAGTGAATCTCATTTTGGGTGATATCCAAAGACCATTGAGGTCAGAAGAATGTCTCCTCTTGACTTCAGTGAGCTTTGGATTTGTTCCTTTATTTCCTATTTCCATAAGCCAAATTCTGCACACCTTATTGTTTTAATAAGCATTTTGTATCAGCAAGGCAAGCAGTGTTGGCTTCCATAATCTGATATTTTCAGACTCCTTTGCAATGTATTTCACTCTTTTCACTAGCATTTATAATGGCACAATATAATTTACAAATGTAAGTGCTGTTTATCTGTCACCATGGATAGCTAATGGAAATCTTAAGTAATACTTGAGTGAGTGAACTCTGTTGCATTTGAACTTGATATATGAACTTGATATATGTTCTTCCATTACCTTTTGCTTTGGTCTTTTAATTACTTTGCAGTTCATAAGGCTTTATAAGTTTGGGAAAATATGAATCATTTGTGGGTAAAGTTTTGAAAAACACTGTAATCAGATATAAAGTCCAGCTACAGGTTATATTTTACATATAACAATTCTTGCCCAGATTCAGGAAAGTGCTTTAACATGTGCTCAAGTCTATCCCTGTTAAAAAGTGCAACTAGATTCTTAAATGTAATTGTCTAAATGGGACTTGGATCTTAATAACAGTTAAGTAATACTTTATCTTCATTCCTGAATAGGGAGACCTTTTCAAATAGTGTCTTTTATATATTTTCAGTTCTCTTAGATGAAATATTCCAAACTGTTCTAAAAAGGTTATTCATCACTGCATTGTGGTTATCTCTGAAGTGAGCGTGCTATACATCTTTCCCAGGATTTGTCGTTACAATTTAAAACTCAAGCAAGTTTAGTGGAGGGCCACCGAGATAGTCAGGGATTGAAGGATTTGCCTCAGGAGGAGAAGCTGAGGCTTGAAGCTGGAGAAGATATGGCTTTCAGGGGATCTTGGAGGATGGAGCCCATGCTGTGTGATGGGGTGATTAAAGATAATGGCAGAAGTGGAAAAAAAGACAAGGTCAGGCTGGATTTAAGGAATAACTTTTTTTTTTTAATGGTTTGGTCAGTCAAGAACAGATCAGAATCTCAGGAATCAGAAGAGATTGTTAAGAGAAACTGTACAGTCCTTGAAGGTTTTCAAGACCAAGCTGCATACAAATAAGTTGGTCAGATCTCACAGCTGACCCTGCTTTCAGCTGGAGGCTGTACTGAATAAACTTCAGAGGTATCTTCCAACCTGAATTATCCTGGGATCTTTTGCCCCTATTCATTTTCTACTGTTGCATATGTGTCTAGTCTGCTCTTGGTCTCTTATTTGGTCTATATTTTTTTTTTCTAAGAGCATGTATCCATTTGCTTTTCTGGAAGGAGAATGGATACTGGAAAGCAAGTACTGGAATTCCTGTGACTTCTTTGTCATTAGTGTATTATATGGGAAGTATTAACCATATTTCTCTCTTCAAAATTTTTTTCAGTTCTCAGTATGGACTCCTCTTGGCATACCAGTTTAATTGTCAGCGATTCATAAATTATCTAGGTAATTCTTCTATGATCTGTGGATGCACATGTCTTCCTTCTGGTTTGTATTTTTTTCCTAGCTATTTTATTAAGTACTTGCTATAAATAAACGTACCAGTAAGATTATGCTACTCCAGTTGTTCAGGCATATTTTCCTTAGTTTTCTTATTTAAGATGATTGTTTTAATTATTCCTGTATTCTTTCTTTTTTGCTCTTTAATCTTTTGTCAGTTTGAGAGATATTTCACAGAATCAGGGGTCACAGAATGGTTGGGACTCTGGAGGTCATGTGGTACCACCCCCTTTCTCCAGCAGGGCCAAATGGAGAAACTTGCCCAAGTCCATGTCCAAATGACTTTTGAATATGTTCATGGATAGAGACTCCACAACTTCCCTGGGAAACCTGTGCCATCACTCAGTCACCCTTACAGGAAAAAGGGTTTCATGGTGTTCAGACGGAAACTCCCAGGTTTCAGCTGATGCCCATTGCCTCTTGTCCTGTTCACAGGGCACCACTGAAAACCTGCACACCTTCAGGTTTTATTTACACTAGGAATCTTCTTTTCTCCTGGTTATACAGTCCTCTCTGGACATTTTTTAGTGCATGGAGTTATTTTGAGACATTTTAATTTCATGCGTAACAGAGGGCCTGTAAGGGTAAAGAACAGCAGCTGAAGAAATCTAAAAAAAGGTAGTTAATATAAACTATTCCCATGCCTAGAGGTTTAGTTGGGCTGTATGTAGAATTACAGATTGACTGAGCAGGTGAAGCCAATTTTTCAGACCATGGTTCAGTTCTTTATTACCAAAAGCTATAAGATTATTAAAATGTCCTCTATTAAAATTAGGTGGGGTTTTCTTCAGTATTTTCCCTCATCTTTCAGTAAAAGTTTTAGTTTCAGCCTAGGTTTGTCTGGGGCAGGACACTTCTGTTTTTTGTTTCAGTAACCATTACAAGTGCTCAAACCTCTTGAAAGGTGTTTCAGAGAACAATAATCAATAAGGACATACTCTACCCAGGAAAGTTTATCTATGAGGAGGTACTTCTAGATATTGTTTCTACACAGAAGATATTAAGAATTTCTCAAAGGTAGCTGTTGTGGCATTGTCCACTCAAGACATGTAATGGACAAACAGATCCTGATTAGGTCAGTGAATGAACTTGTTTGTTTGTCAAAAAAAATTATACTTTGTAAAATAAAGTTATCCCAAGTGGGATTTCTGTTCAAGAAATTCTCGAAAATCTCCTGGGAAAAAAAAAAAAAAAAAGATACAATTTAAAACTACTTCAGGTTGTTTGAATTGCACTGTTTGGTTAAAATAAAGATGTTCAGTTTCAACACTTGCAATTTTTTATAAAGTGAAAATTTGAAACTTTCTTTTCCAGGAATCTTTGATTGAAATATGTATACATTTTAATAGCTTTTTCCACTTTCCCAAGAAATGCATAAATTCAATTTAATTTCTCTTAAGAAAGGGTTCAATGGAAGTGACAGTTTTCTGATAGAGAATTATCTGACATATTTTTAGCTTTTTGTGTAATTCCTTTAACTGAAATAGTTGGTCAGTTTTTATTCTATGATAATTATGTAGTCTATAAAGATAATTAGTTTGTATTTCTGAAACACTTAGAGAAGATTAATCTCTGGATGGAATTATAAAAAATACTGTGGTAGTCTAAAAGACACCAATGAAATTAAAAGGCACTGTCAGGAATACCCTGAATCATGGATATAAATTAATGGTTAATTTAATTAAGTAATTAAAAACTCAGTAGACTTCATTGTTCAGAGTGATATCAGGCAGGTACTATGCGCAAAATGCGTACACACCCTTCTCTTTCCTGCTTAGAAATGGCATTTAATTTCATCTGTCATTTTACCATCAAGTCATTTGGGACTGTGAGGTGCTTCTATACTCTGCCTCACACAACTTTAGTTTTGACTGTCCTGAGAAATTTTGGATCATCAGCAGAACATATAAAGTTTCTGTTAACTGTGCCTGAGGTTTCTCAGGAGCAGGCTGAACAGCAGAGGTTCCAGCAGAGACCTTGTGTCACCCTGCAAGCAGCTTCTTCCCTTTTGACAACTGGCTGCTCTTTCCTTCTTTTCCCTCCTAAGTTGAAAGAAGCTAATAATACTCAAGAGTACCATTCCTCTTGTGCCATGGTAGCTTTGTTGTCTTAAAGGCCTGTGAATTTTCCCAAAGCTCTGTGGAAATGCATGACATATGCACCAGAGTATCCAAGTATATAGTTGCAACACTGCAGTTACCAGATCATCTTACCCACATGCTCCTTTGGACAAGTCTAATACATTTTTGAGACGTGACTTCCATCTGCAGATCTGCATTGATTCTTCTCCAGTTAAAAATCTCTGCCACAGCTGTAACTCCCATCATATTGCCATACTAGGGTAGACTTGTTAAAATATGCAGTCTTTGTCTTCTAAATTATTTGGATACTTACCCTTTGATTCCCGCAAGTATTATTTTGCTTCTTTGTTTTGTTTTTTTTTTTTTTTCCATAGAAAAAGAAGGTAAAAGTGAACAAAGTACCACTTATTTTTCTGACTGCATAATTCGCACCAGACAGTTCATTTAAGAATGCTTGTAATGAAAATCAAATTCCAGAAGTTTATTTTATGTAAGGAAAACAAAATGAAACAAAGAATCGTTTAAGGTAAGGTCCTGGGTCTCTACTAATTGGTTACTAACCTGTAACTAATTAGATATTATTGTCTTTATGAGCTCTCTGATAGTATTTTCTGTGTTTTGATTTTCAGATGCATATGTAGGCAACTTTTATAGAAAGCAAATTAATCTAGGCTTTGGCTCTCACTCAGTTATGTCTGGCATATACACATCTGAGATCTGTAATAGAAGAGACTGTTTTAGAGACATGCACATTCACATCAGTATCATGTTTCTAAATTTCACAACAATCTTCATTTTCAGACCTTCATACTTCATGCTTTGTGCTATATTTCCCTATTGTGTTACTTGGCTTTTCTGCCTGTGGAGCACTGAATAAAGTGTCAGTAAATTCAGTTGGAAATTGCCTGTGCTCTTGACATTTTCTGCTGTTGAAAACATAGCAACAAACAACTCAGTTCTGATTTTCAGCTTGCTTTAAACTTACAGAAATGGTGTAACTGCTGCCTGTTTCTAATTATTCCTGAAAAGCCAGTAAGAGGTAGTATGAAGGGCCACTCAGGAGAATGATTCAGAGTAACCTGGAAGCTTTAGCTCTTGTTCTTTGACTGATGATGTTCTCCTTGCTAAGCCTGACGTGTGCTGCCCTGACCACAGGTTGTTTTTAGTGTCTTGGGCACAAAACAGGTTGTTTTGTGCCCAAGGCACAAAATTACTCTGGAGGGGGTTCAGAGATGTTAAGGATATTATTTTTATTAGAAATAATAAAAATAAAGAAACAGAAGTGTTTTGAGGAGGTGTTCTATTGGTAACAGCGTCTTCTGTGGAAAATTGAAATCTCTGCAGCTCATCAATGACATCAGCAGTTACCAAACATTTGAGCTCATCACTGCTACACTCTTATAACAAACATTCAGAACTGGATGCCTGTATTTAAATAGGCTCTTGAATCTATAATGATAATGAATTTTTTAGATAGTGTGATGTTTAGCCGAGTTGTACCTCATACTCATTCACTGAGATTTGTGGATATCTGTCACTGAGAATTAAAAACTTTACTGACACAAGGGAGACTACAGATTTTAATGTTTAAAATTAGGCTAATAAATGTGTTAATGTTTTGACCTATTACCTAGAAATTTTTCTTTTTTTTATCTTAAAAATGTCCACAGCGAGTAAAGCAATTTCTAAATGCCTTGGCCTGGTAGTTACAGCATCATAGAATTGTTTGGGTTGGAAGGGACCTTAAAGATCATCAAGTTCCAATCCCCGTGCCACTTTCCACTAAACTGCATTGCTCCCAGCACCATCCAACCTGGTCTTGACCACTCCCAGGAATGAAGCATCCACAACTTCTCTGGGCAGCCTGTTCCTGTGTCTCACTACCCTCTGGATAAAGAATATCTTCCTTATATTTAATCTCTCCTCTTTTAGTTTAAAACCATTCCTGCTTGTCCTGTCTGTGTAAAAAGTTGTACTTCCTTTTTTTACAAGCCCCCTTTAGGTACTGGAAGGCCACAATGAATTCATCCTGGAGCATTCTCTTCTCCAGGCTGAACAGCCCCAACTCTCTTGGCCTTTCTTCGCAGGACAGGTGCTCCAATACTCTGATCCTTTTCATGGTCCTCCTCTGAACTCACTCCAACAGGTCCATGTCTTTCTTGCATTGAGGACCCCAGAGCTGGATGCAGAACTCCAGGTGGGATCTCATGAAGGCACAGCAGAGGGGCAGAACCACCTGCCTTGATCTGCTGGCCACACTGCTTTGGGTGCAGCCCAAGAGTTAAAACATACTCCAAATTTTAGTATTGGTACAATCAAATTAAAAAAATGGTCAAGATTTCTTAGAGAAACATAAGAGTAGAAGCAAAATCCAAACAAAATGAAAAGCAAGTTTATTGCTTTTCCACACGTTTTGGTGTGAGGCAGTGAGACAGAAAAGCCCTGTGAGTTGGATGTAAAATGAGCAGTTTCAGTATGATTGTGTTTTATCTTATGTAGACAAATAAATACATGAGTAAATGTGTATAAAATCCTTCATCTAACTGTGATTCTTGAGGAGTCTTGATCACTCGTAGCTTCCTGGCTTACTGCATTAATGCTACTATTTAATATGGATTCTTTTCTATTTCGTTTAACACTGTTCTCACCTTTTCTTAAGTAAATCTCACTCATCCTACCTCCATTTCTCAATGATGTGTTTATTTTCACAGTTCTCTCAATCATCTCTTGCACAGACAAGCTCACTGACCATTTTTCAGTAACTTTTGAGACCTAAGTATGTACTTTCTTCACATGATCAGCTTGTAAGTTAGAATCTAGGTCTCTTCATCCTCTTATTTCCTGGCAGCTTTGTCTAAAAACTATCATGGGGCAGTCAGCCATGCTCAAGTGCTTCATGCAAAAGCTGATCTCTACAGAACTCAGATAACTGTTGTCTTTAGAGATCTTCTTAATTGAACACCCATTGTCCAGTGTTATGTGCTTGCCTTAAGGTATATTTATTCAGTGTGTCACATGAGCATCTGCACAGCAGATAACAGCAATTTGTGGAGCTTCAGTCCTCAGCTGCAAATAACTCTTTCGTAATAGAAGCTGCCTCATCCTCCATGCTCAAAAAAAAAAGGAGCAAGCATTGAAACACAATGAAAATTAACTGATAACTTTACTATAGCTTAGTAACTTTAATTCCTTTTTTTCTAATTAAAATGAAAAGTTTTTCAAATAGTTGAAAAAATATTTATGTTTTTCTTATCAGTGATAGTATTTACAACTACAGCTCCTGAAGATAACCATCTCTGGTGTTAAAATGCTTTTTTTTTTTTTGAAATCACTGCCAGAAGCAGGCATAAATTCTCCCCTTCCTGTGTTCACTGTTGGACCAGTGATTTCTGTGCTGCCTCTGACATTCCAGGTACATGGCATTGCTGGTATTCAAATAAGATAAATTATGGCTTTGACCTGATGTTTGTTTGTTAGTTTTACAGTACAGCATATAATTTTTTAAAAGTATAAACCCTAATAGAACACTCCCATAATGAAAGCTCTCAAATGGTCATAGGCTCAATGCCCCTCCATCCTTTTTACAGGAAGAAAAATTACTAAAACTTGAAGTCAGACTCTGGCATGCTTGAATACCATATGCCTGCACTACTGAGAGACTGGAGCAGAGTATCTGGAGAAAGATGAGAGAGTGTGGGTGGCAATAGAAAAAACAACCACGACTGTAAGTTAGCAAGATAATATCCTTACTTTCTTCTGTGGGTCTCAAGAGTGATTAAAAAAACATTGGTGTTTTAAAAATATTGCTGAGGACTACAGTGTGACTCATAATGCTTCAGAGAATGGAATTCTTGGAAGTTTCACTGTAATGCCAGATTTTAGAATGGAGGGCAGCAGAGCTGCAGAGAAGTAACATGAGGCTATGTTGATGGAGAAAGAACATTTCTGAGGAAATTCAAAAGAGAAAGAAAGGAAAAGAATGGGCCTGGGGAGATATGACAAGACAATTACTTATACTGGGAACTGTTGCTTGCACTGATGGGAATGTTTCACTGCTTTTTGAGGTTTTATTGGCCAGCACATCTGCCTACACAACACTTGGTCATATGCACGGCAGGGGAAGATAAGTAACCATGTTGACCAGTCAGACAATGAAAGCAATTACAAATGAGTTCTATCCTAGAGCTAACCTAAAAGTTTTAGATAAAACTTTTTTCTTTTCTTTTCTTTTCTTTTCTTTTCTTTTCTTTTCTTTTCTTTTCTTTTCTTTTCTTTTCTCTTCTCTTCTCTTCTCTTCTCTTCTCTTCTCTTCTCTTCTCTTCTCTTCTCTTCTCTTCTCTTCTCTTCTCTTCTCTTCTCTTCTCTTCTCTTCTCTCCTGTCTTTTGGGGTTTTCTTTGTTTTTTTGTGGGGGTTTGTTTGGGGTGTGAGTAAATTTCTGCTAAATTAAGTACTTTTATGAGGGAATGTATCGGTTAAATGTTGGGATGCTTTCTCAAGTCAGAATAGACTTTCTGGTCAGAATAAAATAAAGAAGAATGTTGGTCATCTGGAATTAAATAGTAGCCTCACAATTATGGTATGTACCTGATATTTTGCTTGATACTGTAACACAGCTCAGTAAGTAGCTTTGCTAGGAAGGGGAATGGTACCTCTTCCCTTAAAGTTCCAAGAAAACCATTTCTGTATTTCACAGGCTGTGACATTGTTCAGGTTATGGAATTTCCAGGTTCAGATCCATTGACATGGGTTGGCCTTGTACCAGAATATCCTCCTTTAGGTGAGTGTCCTCACTATCTGGCAGCTGAGGTAGGGTTGAGTTCTCCCTATTGCTTATATTGAAAGCCTAAATGCTAAAATGTAGGCTTTTTATTTAATATTTTTAAGAGCATTGTTATAAGCTAGGTCTCTTCTATAAACTCTAGTTTATGCACATTATTAAAGATGTTGGTTCAGAGTTCTGAAAATGTGTCAATGGCTTAAACATAGATAACGCTGCTGTCTGGTAAGAAAATTTGCATATCTTGCAAACATTTAATGATTACTTGCCTGATAATTCACATCTAAAAAATGCCATTACTTGATATTTGGTATTTCCTCTCTGAAAAAAAAAAAAGCCATATAATCAGCAGGGGAGCAAATATGACAGCATTCATGTAAGTGCTGGTTTTATATCACAGTCAAATAAATATCCTAAGTGAACAATTAGTTGATACATTCTTGGCTGAAATTTCTGCATGTAATTTGATCAATGAAGTGTTTGTATAAATTGACTGATCATAACCAATTCCTGAACAATTCATGAACAGGAAGACACGCTATACACAAGAGAATTTGAATAATATGTATTTTATTTCACTTGAATAACTGGAAAATGTATATATTTTTTGAGTTGGCCAAAATGGATTTTTTTTTTCTGGAAAATTTAATCTAGTTACATTTAGAAATGAAACATCTGAAATGAAAAAGGTGGTCTATTATGAAAATGAGCATAAGGTTTTTTTTGGTTTACTTTTCGTGTTTTTATATTTTGAATATAAATTATATATTCTTGGTGGACTTTTGAAGTTTTCACATGAATGACACATGGATTTTTTTTTTTTTACCACGTTGAACTGGCAATTGGGTGTATAAAAAATTTTGATTAAAAATTTTTCAAGATTTCCTGGGTTTATGATCTATCAATTCTTTCATTTCCCAAAGCAGTGAACTGAGAAATACTTAATCATTATGGGGTTAGTGCAACTAATTTTCTTTCATATTGCCTGTCATCCAGTAAATATCATAATATGTGAGTGAACACAGCCAGACTGCTACGATCTCAGAGTCAGCAGTAAAATCTACAATGCATGATGATAGTAAGTTCTCAAATAAACAGAACTTTGGAAAGAATGAAAAACTGCACCAAAAATTTGAGTAAACAACAGCAAGTCAATCTCCATCTTCTCAGTTTGTGTAGAGAGATAAGTTGGAGCTGGGAAACATTTTCTGTTATGCACATTAATGGATGTACAAGTCATCCAATCACTCAGGAGCTAATACTGCACTTTTCTGTTCTATGCATAAAAAATCTCATGCTAAATGACTCTGAGTGGTATCCATAATGATGAATTTACAGCCATCAGTAAGGAGACTTCTTCGATTGTCTGCATTAAAGCAGCAGATGATTATGATCCCATCCAGTGATGCTTTTCCTTGGCCTTATTAAAAAGAACAGCATACAAGGCAATCATACCCTTGGGTGTCTTTTGACTTTCTCAAAAGTATGACTTAACTATTGATTTCTTTTCCAAAAAGCCCCAAATTCCATTTTGCAATGATCACACATCTATCATCTAAAATCAAATGACGTGGGAATTGCAGTGAATGCCCTGATTGCTCACCTGGTATCAAAAATAGCACCAGGTTTCAGAGACAACATTTATCTGTGCATGTCTGTCAGCTGTCAGTGCTGTGCATGGGAATAGATAATCTTCTCCCACTTCTCTTTGTCCCCCAGTCTGGCCCTTTTCTCATTCATTTGAGCCTCAGTGGCTTCTTCCCATTGTCTGGCCTGTGAACCACTGCCTTACTGCACTGAGCAAGAGGGGCTTGACAGATCTAGGAATGACCTGTGAGTCAGCAGGCACGTTCAACAACTGGAAAGGCAGAATAAACTCTGATTTTCCTTTTTGTCAAATCTCTTTTCTTGGGCTTAGATTTATTAACAAACCAGAAGATTCCAAAGTGATTTCATAGTGACACAGAATATGTGGTAAAAGAAAGAAGATCTTTCCAGCTTCCAGCAGTGTCTGCAGGAAGTGCTAATGTACATCTCTCTGGGTAGCTTCCTATCCAAGTTTAGAAAACAGATGTACTATGGTACATACCTATTTTTTCAGTTCTACTGGTAAGTCACTATAGAGTTTCTCCACACCTGTCTGTGTTTGTGAAAAGGCAGCAGAAGAATTTTACTCTGTTAATAAAAAACCAAAAAAAAATTATGTGCAAGATACATGCCATTTCTTCTTCAATCTGCTCTTCTTTCTTCCGTTTTGTTCCTCCAATAGATAACTTCTGGAATTTATTATGGTTGAATGAATCAACTGAAGATATCTCATGGGAATAGGAGAGGTCTGGACAGTCAGTTCTGGGGAACAGTTCCAAATTCTTCTCTTGCATTTGCTTACCATACTTCTGCTCTAATCAGGTAGATAGAACAGTTGACTCAGTTTGATGTCATGGTAGATTATTTAGTATCAAAGATACTTCAGTGAACTAAACACTGACAGAAATACACACAGATCTGCATGAACATCAAAGAAACTAGAGCCCAGCATAATCATTCCAGTGGTATGTGTTCTAGAGAAGGCAATATACAGTTAAAAGGGAAAAAAACAGGATTAAATGAAATAGAGGGAACTAGACAACTGAGTTTCATCTAATTTCTTCCATTTCCCCAAAAATGTTAATTATTCACCAACACACATGCAATGAATGTGTTCCACTTCTGAGTGAGAGGACAGAAATTAACTTGGTCATTTAAAAAAAAATTTTGTATATTTATCATTTCTTGAAATAACAGTTTTATTCTATATAATGCACAACTCCCTGTCTCTCCCTTTCCAATGTTCCAAATACACTTTGGGCTAGTTTTGATCTCTGCAATTGTATGCATCTGTGTGTTAGTGGCACAGTATGTTCTCTATGTCCATGTGCTGCAAATCTGGTTGACAGCAGCCTTGCGCCCTATTCTTTCCTGATTGTCCTTCATCACAAATGGAAAGTGATCAAATAAACAATATTTTTTTCTTGCATGGAATTGTGCAACTTCCAGAATTTCTTCAGCTCAGTGCCATAGTTTTTTTAAGGGTCACTTCCATCAGAACAATTCTTAAAAGTCATAACACATACATTAATATTTTATTTATAACGTAATGAAACAACATATTTTTAATCAACATAAATTAAAAAAAAATCCAGATGTTATGAAATTATTTTTTATTCTTAGGAATTATTCTCACTATCAGGTCTTCGGCACTAAAGATATCTTTGGCATAATTGTGCTTGCAAAGTTATATGAACTCAGAGAAAATTCTGAAAGATGTTTCAACACAAAATTTTTAAAACTTACGGTACTTGAAGTGAGGTTCTATGCAGTGACACCTCATTTAATTTCTGAAATTTCTTAATTTCATAATCTGAGAAAGTATGCCTGTAGTGATTAAATAAGTGTACTGAATTTTTGTCTACTGCAAGGGATTAGCTCATTGGGTTAGAGTGTGGTACTAATAGTACCATGGTTGTGGGTTTCATCTCCATGTGGGCCATTCATATAAGAATTGAACTTGATAATCCTTGTGAGTCCCTTCCAGTTCAGAATATGCTGTAATTCTGAATGCATATCCTGACTGACTGACTCTTCAGTCAAGAAAAGCAAGATGCAAGAAAAATAGAAATATGACCCCCAAAAAATCCAGCCTAGGGTGACTTGGAATGGAATGTGAAAATCTGGTAAAATGCGGACTACTGAAGCATTAGTTGCTTTGTAAACCTAAGATGGTGAGAAGAGAAGATGGGCATAAAAGAATGAAAGTTTTGTCATGGTTACTCTCCTTGCTAGGGTTTCAGTAAAATCCTAATCTGTTTATAGTTTTCCAAAATGCCCATTGCTTTTTAATGGATAATGGAACGTCCTTCTGCTAGAATTTATGTGCCAGTTCATTCTTGAATTCTCCAGTAAGAAATGCAGCTCTTGGATACCTTTATGGGACTTTCAGGAATCACCTCTGTGTTGGAGTAATTCTGGGCACTGGGGGGTTGTGTAGGGGGTTGAGCTACTTTGCCCCATCTGGCCATGTCCTAAAGGTCCTTTTAAAATGGAGGATATTTATTATTTGAAAGGAAACAGAAGAAAATGCTTCCATGAACAAAGTCAGGATGGAGCTGTTAATTTGCCAAAGAGAGATGAAGCGACATACAGACCTTATCTTCTAAGATTGATCAGCACAGGAACTCCATGGACCAGAGTGAGGGAGCCTTACTTTTGAGGGCACAAGCCCTGAGAAGGATTCTCATGCAAAACATACTGGCTGAAGGATTTTAACCTTGTTCTGTATTGCATTTTTACCTAGGAAGTACTGAATACTGTTTGTAATTCTAGTTAAGATGTTTTTGGCCATTGAGTGTTAGTGCATTTACCACTGCAAACCACTTCCAAAATCTCTGAAGAAGCAGGTGGAAGGCCAAGAAGATGAGAAATACATGAGTTAGTCAGTTAAGTGGAGGTCATAAATTAACCCCTTTTCAAGGGGCATCATCTAACATTTGTCTGAAAAGAGAAATTTGTGAAGAGGGAAGCAGGTGTCAAATTCCCTTTTGGCAGCTGGATTTTAAATGCAATTAGAATGAAAAACTACCTGATCTAAAGCTCAAGACACCAGGAAAATGTGACTTAATGAGTGGAAGGAAACACATATCAATGGGGTTTACAACTTTCATGCTGTAGGGAGGATGCAGAACAGTGAGGAAATGTGCTGACATGCCTAAATTGTGGCAGGATATAGGACCCTGGCACTGGCACTGAGAAGGAACTTGAGACTGATTTTTGAGCTCTATATGCAAACAGCTGTCTGTCTTCCACAGCATGCTGTAGAAAAATAGAGGTTTTGAACCATTAGAAAAGCAAAGGAAGTGTAATAGCCCAGATTTTGATCATAATTACACCCAGGTGGTTCTGAAGTGACTACACCCGTGTCATTGAAGTTACACCAGTGCAAAACTTCTGTGAGAACTGAATCAAGCTCTTTGTTTTCTTGCATTTGTGTACCAGAAGATTACTCTAACAGCTCTTAGTAAATAATAAATTAATAATGATATGATGATCTCCCTTATGACTGGAAGAAGTACAGAAAAATAAGTGTCAGAGTAAGAATTTGCTTGCAAGATTATTTGAATGTGTCATTCCTACATCTGTATTGAGTATAGGGTACTTCGCTGAACTAATTTTAATTTCTGGCCCAATTTAAATTTTTATTTCAAATATCAGAAGGATCCTATGTAGTCAGGTAGTACGTGGTGAACAATAGAAAGACTTCAACATATAGGTTCAAATGAGCAAGACCTTTGGTCTTTGCATGGCGAAGTACCTTTAAATCCCCAGCAAAAAGTAGTAATGAAAAAAACTAATGAAGGCAAGTGCTTTTTCTGTCTCTCTGCTGTAAAGCGAGTAATATTTTAGTAGTTGGTTTTGTTTGTGTTTCTCCATTTGTGTCTCATAATACACCAGATTGCAATGTTACATCACATTTTTAATGACTGGAACCGTGTCCTGAGATCCCCCTCTGACCACACCACAACTTCCTTCTTTCCTTTCTCCTCCTGGCTAGAGGACTGTATGTAATTATGATGAGGACATAATTCAATTAATTATTGACAGTACATGTAATTGCCACTCAGATCTCTCTCTGATAAATCTCTCCGTGCTCTCTGACTTGTGTTTGTCGTGCACTAGGGAGATGGAAAGGCACTAAAAATGCGTTTTAAAGATAGGACGTTTCTCAATCCTTTGTATCAGTCGGAGAGGCTTCTGCTGCCCTGGGCTCTTTAGATGTACAGCGTATTGTTCTCGTCTGTGCTAAACAAGTATCCCCGAGAAAGCTCAGTGGGATGGAGGCTTATGATTCATTTTAAGTGGAGGATATAATAGGAGCAGATAACTTTGATTTGTGCAAAGGAAAAGTGTGATCTCTTTCAAGGATTCCAGGAATTCATAGCAAATTTTTCTTCTGTTGCTGATTAAAGAGAAAGTGATAAATAAGAGCTCTGTGTTCAGTTTAAAGGAGGAATGTAGCTTTAGGAAGCTGACTTATTTAGGAAAAAAAAAATTCCTGACCTCATATAGCCTTTGACCAAGATCTGCTAGTAGTAGAGAGTAAAGACGAGGCTGTTTCTGTTATTATTAAAGCCCACAGTGACCATTTCTGTCTGTATGACCGGAAAATGTCCTGGGGGCCAGGCCAGGGTGGGGATGTGCCCGGGTCTTGCCCGTAACTTCGGATTACAACTAAAGCTTGCCAAAAGCGGATAAAGGAAAGAGATAACGAGGTGAGAAAGCAAAGAATGGCTTTATTGTAAAGTCAGGAAAACTAAGCTGCTAAAAAAAAAAAAAAAAAAAAAAAAAAAAAAAGAAAAGAAAAGAAAAAAAAAGAAAAGAGAATAAATAGAGTAATCGCGTACACTGAGGCTGCTCTTGCTGCCGAGAGAAAAGACCCTCTGATCCTCTCTCTGCCTTTGGTTTTTACGGACCGACGTGCGCGGGGCTGGCAAAGGCGCTGCAGGGCAGGGCGAGGGGAGCCGTGGCAGCAGGGCGGAGCGGGGGATCTGCGGTCCCGCAGCGGGGCAGGGCGAGGTTTGCTGGTGCTCGGGAGTCCCGTACCAGGGAGGAGCGCTCATTCATCCCTCGTGGGGTGGCGGGAGGGAGCCGAGGCTGATGTGCCCATGCAGGCGGGAGGCACTGATGGAGGCTGGCCGCGGCTCGGGCACCCACATCTTTGCCGTGTCTGGGCGGGCACTGCCCGTGCCGGGGGCAGCGGGGTGATGCCGGGGGCAGCGGGGTAATGCCCTGCCGCAGCCTGTCCTGCTGGCTCTGCCGCCGAGGCTCCTCTCAGCTCCGAGACCTCGCAGAGGGCTCTGTGCTTGGAATGCAGCGCCCCGCCAGGGGAAGCAAGACCACCTCAGGGTGGGCTCTCGCCCTGCCGCTCCAGCATCAACCGGAGGCACCTGAGCCGGGCGCAACCGGTGCCTTGAGCCCTGTGCCGGGGGGCCCGCTCTTGGGGACAGCGGAAAGGCGAAGGGCTGAATGGGTTTCGAGCCCGTCAGAGAAGGCGCAATGGCCAGGCGGGTCGGGAAGCCCGAAGCGGGCAACTGAGCCGGATCCTTTGACACCTCAGCAGAGCGCCCCGACTTTTAACGAGGCTGCGGGGGAGAAGGGTACGGACGAACGGGGTCGGAGCATCTAATTTCACTGTGAGGGAGCACTCGGTGCTGCTTTTGTTGCCGGGAGAGGCGGGAGCAGTTACTGGTGCTGGTCTAAGCTATGTATGCTGAAAGACTGGAACACTGCGGGTCCAGAGGAACAATGTCAAGACAGGGGCTATAACGCCCTTACAAGCAGCTTCCCGCAGGCTTAGTTTAGCACCGCGGGCGCGACTCGGTGCCCAGCTGCGGAAAGCAGCGCCCGCGGCTTGCCCTGCCGTCGGGCCGTGCATCCCTCTCCAAAACTTAGGGGCTTAACAGCTCGGGCGCCTCGTCCCGCTTCTGTCAAGGACGTGGAGGCATTCAGAGGCGCCACAGGTGGTCCTTAAAGAGCCACTGTTTCTGGGCAGCTTTGAACGGCTTCTGCGGAGGTTGCGGGATGCTCTCCACGCCCTGTCTCACCTGTCAGGATGCAAGGGAGCAAGGTTCGCCACCCCGCACCCTTTCAAAGCGCAGCTGCCGGCCCCCGGGGGTGGGGCTGAGCCTCGCACGGCAGGCTGGGCGCTGGCAGCCCCTCAGCCGCTCTTCACCGCAGGTGCGGTTCGCGCTGCCCCCGTCCGCGCTCCGGTCCGGCACCGCCTGTGTGCCCGAGATGAGGTGTCCTCGGCAGGGCGGCTCTCCCGCCCAGGACGGTTTTCCCCAGCCTGTGTTTTTGGTCGGCACTCACTTGCCTGCCCGGCGCCGGTCAGCCCTGCGCCTTCTCCCTCCAGGACTCAGGGCTCAATCCGAGGCCGGTTCGCCGGGGTCACTGAGGGAGCAGGCGGTCCTCTTGACCGATCTCCTCCCCCAGGAGCCCAGGAGGTTTGGATTTCCCCATGGGGACACTCAGTACTCTGCCTTTCCTCCGTGTCGCGGGCGGTGCGCGCTCCTGCCGCCGCTGAGCCAGAGCTCGCCGCCCCCGAGCCCCCGGCAGCGCATCCTCTCCCTCCTGCCGCTCCGCCTGCCCCTCCTCGGCTGCAGGGGGTGTGTTGCGAAGTAGGCAAAAGGGACAGTGAACGTAACGGTCTGAAGATAGAGAAAGGCAGTCAACCTTAGACGTGTAGTTACTCAACCTTTATTATTTAAAAAAATTCATAAAAAAAAGGAAGGTGAACAAACGTCCTACAAAACCCCCCCACATAAATAGGACATTCCGTCCAGCTCTGGCTATTGGCAGTTCTAGTATTTGACAACATCAGACGCGATTTCCTGGCATTAGAGAAACCCATTTCAAAATCGGTCATCACAAAGAAATACTAGAAATCCCAGTTAGCACTTGCTAGGCAGCACGGAGCACTTGTACACAACTTTTCAGACACACACCCGCGCACACACGCAGCTGGGAACAGATCCCTTAGGAAGAGAGTCTCCTTAAAAAATAGTAAACGCTTCTCAAAGAAAAAAAAAAAAAAAAAAAAAAAAAGGAAAGAAAGAGTTATTTACAAAACGCACATGAAAATACAGTATTGACAGAGCGTGGCTGGCAAATCAACATGATTTGAATAGAGAAAAGACTATGGCACGTCTTGCTCGAAAGCTAGCACAGCAGCCTCCTTCGAGTGTCCCCGCGGGAAGACAGCTCCCGCCATCCGCGACGCAGTGCCTTCTCCCTCCCCACCTCTCCTCCCGCCCTCTCTCGCCTCTCCACCCCTGCGCTTCTTGCCAGGTCCTTTTTACACTTGGATGACCACCGTGCTGGGGCTCTGGAGCCGGGTTTTGTACTGGTCTAGCCAGCTCCTCAGCTCCGAGATCTTGTAGCCCTCTGGTCCTCTGCCTCCCTGGTACATCACCTTCTCCTCCTGGATGATGTAGAGCCTCTCGAAGTAGGCACCGTAGGCGGCGCTGGAAGCATTGTCCATGGTGTCCACGGCCAGGGGGCAATCGGGCGCCCCTTCCCTCATCAGCTGAGCTGCCCGCAGCCTGTCCTGGAGGCACTGGTGCTTGGGGATGTTGTAGGCTGCGTCCGAGCTGACCCAGCCGTCGGAGGGGTGTGCTTCTTCGATGTACACCAGCAGGAAGTCGGCAATGTCCACGAAGTGCGCGGCCAGGCGCTGGAAGGACCTCAGGCGGGCCATGAACGGGGGTCAGGTGCAGCTGCCGAAGTTGAGGATGAGGGGTCTCTTGCCTCGGGCGAAGTCCAGGATGCGGAGCCTCTTCTGCCCGTCCAGCTGGATCACCTCGGGGTTAGGGGCCAAGGAACCCACGTGCGCCGACTTGAAGAAGTCCAGCTTCTGCCCGTGCCACACGGCTTTCAGCGACTCCAGCGTGAACATGCGGTTGGAGTCGGACACGCAGACCGGGGGGTCGTCGGGGGGCGGCTCCTCGCTGGCGCTGGCCGCCTCCTCCGCCGTGGGCATCGTCAGCATCTTCTTCCTAATGCACAGAAAATCCAGGAGCCAGAGCATCACGGCGGTGAGCAGGAAGCGGGGAAATAGGAGGATGCAGGCGGCCGCCTGGGTGAGCAGCTGCAAGGTGTGAACGCCGACGGAGTGGAGCATCGCAGCGGCTTGTGCTGCAGGGCGCTGGCTGCCGGGGGGCCCCCACGCACCCTGCGTGCCGGGGTCTGTGCAGCACAGCTGAGATCCCGCTTCTCTTTAAGCCCATTTTATAGTCAGGGATTTAAATGAAAAGTGACTCCACCTCCGTCCAGAACCCGCCCCTCTGGAACTTGAGCCTGGGGATTACCTACCCCTCCACTCTAATGACCTAAAAATACACAGACAAAAGGGGAGAGAGCCCCGGCGGGAGCCGCGAGGGACGTGCAACGGAGCAGGGTGCAGCCGCTATCAGGCGGGGCAGAGAGTCCGACACAGGGCACCGCCGGGGTCCCCGGCCTCAGATAGCGGCGGGCGCTCACAGACAGCCCCGCCAAGGACAATGCAACAGGCACAGCCCACCCCCGGCCCGGCTCCCCACGGGCTGTGCGGGCACGGGGCCGGGGCGGGAGCGGGGACCGGGGCTGTCCCGGCAGCGCCTGCAGGTGACAGGGACGGGCCGCTCCCGCTACGTCCCTTCCCGCGCCTTCCTCCCCTCCCCGCCCCGGCAGCCCTGTCGCCCCCTGAACGCAGCCTCCGCCCCACCGCACGCCCCGGCGCCGGGGGAGCACCCGGGTCTCGAACCCGCGGCCACATCCTCCAGCTGCGGCGGCGGGACGGGGGGCGGGCGCTGCCCCCGATCCCCTTTTCCCCCGGGCCCGCGCTGGGCGGGCCGGGCCCCGGCGGCAGCGGTGCGGGGGGCACCAGGTGGGCGCGGGCCGGTGGGCGCTGCCCCGGGCAGAGGAGGGGCGCGGGCGGCCGCCAGAGGGAGCTGTTGGCCGAGAAGCCGCGGCGGCGGCGGGAGCGCGGGGCCCTCAGCCCCGGCCGGGGCGTCCGCGCCGGGCCACGGCCCTGCCACCTGCCCGGGCTCCGCCACCCGCCCCGGCCCCGCCACCTGCTCCGGCACCGCCACCTGCCCCCGCGGCACTCAGGAGTACGGGGCTGCATCGCTCAGGGCCGGTGCTGCGGGAAGCCCCACAATGGGTGGGCAGAGGCGGCGGTGGAGGCGACAGGAGAGCGCGGCGATGTCCCGCCGCTCCCTTGGGGTCCTGCTGCATCCCCGTGAGCAGCGAGCCAGCGCAGACACTCCTTTACAGCCTCCCAGGAGGAGCTAACTGTACTTTTCTGCACCTGTCAAGTGACAGACAAACGCAAGCTTCTCATGGGACCAGGCCTGGCAAAATCCTTAAACTGAAGGCTGATGTGTCACCTCATGGGATGGCCAGGTAGAGCTGTGTGCTGTCCTCAGAGTGGACATGCGAGTGGTTTTGGGTTGGGTGGGTCAAGTGGCAAAGTGCTCACGGTATGCAGGGTTGAACACTGTCTGGCCACCTTCAGTCTTCACCCAGCAGAGGCAATTTATGGCCTGTAAATTCCTTCCTGCTGAACTAGATGGAGACCTGTCCCAAAAGCAGAGGGCTTAAACATAGTTTGTTGTCCCTGCTCAGAACTTTGCCACTCCATTGTTGCAGGGTTCCCAGCTTGCAGCATGCACATCATTTCCCCACCAGCTTCCTCAGAAAGGGACATTGCTTGTCCGAAATGCTGAACACTGCCCTCTGCTATGCAAATGTGGCTCATGCAGTCCTGAACTGCTGCTGAAGCTACCACTCACCCAGGTGCCTGTCACACTGATTTTGGGACATGCAACCCTGTGTGCCTGTGGGTCCTGAGTGCCCCGTTCCTTCCTGAGGCCAATGCTGGGTCTCTGGCTGCAGATTCCCAAAGACCCTGAGGACCTGCAATTCCCCTAGGTGCAGTTTGAGCTCCAAAAGTGACTGTGCATGTCTGTACCTCCTGTCTATTGCCTGTGAAATGGAAAAATGTATGCTGAGCCTCCTCATGGGAGGCTGGGCAGCTTGCTTTATTTTTTATGTAACTTATTACAATAACCCTAAATAAAAGGCAAAATTAAAATCCCATTTTATTTTTTCTTTATCTGGTTCTGAATAGGCTGGTTTAGAGCAATCTAATCAGGTGCCTGGTTTGTAGTGTCCTGGTGCATCATCTTTAGTTGGAGTCAGTAGCAAGGTAATTCAGCATTTTAACATCTGAAGGGAAACGTACACTTCAGCCCTCATAAAGCCACTTTCATCCACTAGCCTGATTAATAACTTCTTTGGCATTCCATGGTGCTCAGTCCAGGGAAAATTACTGAGTGGATATTTACTATATTGTCAAACTTATTTTGAACTATTCATGTGGGCCTCTCACCACCTCTCTGTGCAGTTATGCAATCTTGAAAACCACAAATTAAAGCCTCTAAAGAGACGCAATAACAAATTGTGGTAGCTCTAAAGAAACCCCCAGGAAAAAAAATTGATCTCTCAAAGTGACCTCTTCAAACTATGCTGACAGACAAAAGCCTGAGTAAACAGATGGGTTTGCAACCCTGAATATCAACAAACTTTGCTCTACTAGATCAGTGAGAGATATTCTGAGGTAAAAATACTATCTGGTCTTATATACTCTATTTGCAGCTAGATAGGGATTTTGGAAATTACTTTTTCTCCATTCCCTGTAAACAGCTTTGCTTTGTTTTTATAGCTTGAAGGAAAACTTTGAATTGGGGTTTCCTATTCAATTGTGGATAGAGCAGAGAACTGAAGCATTTTGCTTCACTAGCCCACTGCTACACTTTCCTGCCACAGGAAAATTCAAGCATATCCTGAGGCCACTGTATCAAGGCAAAACAAACTGTGGCTCTGCATGGCTCTACAAGCCATGCTCTGGCGTGCTCAGCCTAGGTGCAGTGCTCATGTATTAACTCCATGGGAAAGGGTGGAATTCCTTCTGCAGCCCTTTGGTTCTCAGAAGGTTTGATATGACATCTTGCTGCTGTTCTCACGTCTGTGTTAAGCTGGATGGTTTTCAAAATCCTGTGTTTTAACTCTGGTAAACCCCCTCTCTACTTCCCAAGGGCTGGACCTCCTAGTTGGAACTCGGATGGGTTTTAGATGTGTGAAGGTAGGTAGCCTTTCTAGGAACCTGTATCACTGATATTAATAGTGTGGGAACTTATGTCTTCTGAGGATTTCATAGAATATATCCTAAAATATGGGTTTTACAGTGGCACATCTGGTTATGGGTGGTTTTTACTCTTCTGCATGTGGTCTGTGGTTCAGCAGTCACTAACTTAAAAATACATAAGTTTGTGTGTGTGTGTCCTCGCACAAGTGCACATACATGGTTCACATTATTTCCTTTTTTCTGAGAACTTTATAGCTGTAGTTTTTCTTCATTTGATAAATGTAATTTATAACTCTTTTAAAGTTCTTTTCATAAACAGGAGCTACAAAATAAATTCAGCAACTTATAAAAGCAAAACCTCAAAAAGCTGAAATTAAAACCATCAGGTCTGCTTTGATGTAGAGGATGTGTTGAAATGGTATATTTACATGTTTATTTTCTATTTTATAATTTCCTGCACAAAGGCACGCAATACTTTGTGACAGGAACTGAAATGTATTTTGGAAGAGTTCCACCTCTCATGTCATCTAACCTCCACGTTGTTAATGTGGTAGAACTCTATGTGAAGGAAATGAAAAAGACTTTCCTGAAATAAGAGCTGGACAATTTCTACTCATCTAAATGGCTACCCAGTGACTGAAGAGAGGTGCAGTGGTGCAACGGTAAATTACTCACCTGTCTGGTATCTGTAAGAAGTGGGTAAATGTTATATTGCTGAAATTGGTGGTGGATAAACTCCACTTGCAGTTGTTTGCTTGTAGCGACACTTCTGCAAAAAAAGTTACCATATGCTAGAGACTGTGTATGGGTCTGGCTGTCTCTGGAGCTGTCTCTCTTAGTCTTTCACCACTTTCAGATGACACCTGCTTTTATTTTCCTCCCTTCTGTGGTTGTTTTGTTTCTTTTTTTAAAGTAAAATATATATGACTCAGAAAAAACATACAAATCCAAGCACCTAGGCAATGCCTGGAGTAGGTTTGAGTATGGAAAGAAAAAAAGTGCTGTGCTGCAGATTTGTCTATAAAATCACTAGCAGAGCCATCTCCTACCCATGCTGTCACTCTTACCTTCGAATGCATGACAAGCATTTGTATATGACAAAGAGGTTCCCTGCACTGAAGCTTTCAAAATTTTTTTCCCTCGCTTTTTGCTGACTCTGGGTTGAACTGAGAAAGAGTTGCTTAATTTGGAGGGAGAACAGATTCCACAGCCACAGGTCTGTTAGTGCAGTGCTCACCCTGAGTAAGTGGAAACCAACATTTTCTTGTGACTGTGAGCCATCTATCAAAGCTTTGCCGTGTGACCAAGTGTACAGTTCCCCGGATGTGTTAGTGGGTTTCTGCATCTGCCTCTCCTTGGCTGCTCCCTAGTATCCCTGTTGTCCCAGCAGCCTGTCAGGCTGGGGTAGAAACTAGATAACCAAATCAAGGTCAGGGATTGAAGAATTCTGGTTTTAAACCCAGATGGTTTTGGTGAGTGGGTTCTCTTTAGAATCCTTAAAATAGCGTTTAATAACCAAACTTTCAGTGCAACTTGAGTGATGAAAGGTGCAACTTTCCATCCCATTAATCCTTCCTGACTTCTGCTTGCACTGTGTCTTGTGTGATCCTGAAGTGATCTGCAGTGACATGCCTTGGGGACTAAGGGGGTAGAAGAGCTTGGCTTTAGAAAAAAAGTTATTTCCTGACATGTTAGTTCCCTAAACATGCTAATGATGAAAGGAAATGATCATCTGTGATACAGGGGAGGCACAAGAGAAATGAGGCACAAGGCAGGGCTAACAGGACCATCCCATCAGACTGACTTAGCAATATTATCCATCTGCCCCGGGGGAATTGCATAGTGAGAATGTGTTAAGAGCAGAAACAAGTTTCCCTGCAAATGTAGATAGTCTTACCCTTTTGTGTAGTGGAAGAGCATAGGACATGTACAGGAGGTGACAGTGGCTGTCACAAGGTCCTGCTGGGCAATATAGCTGGATTGGGTGCACAGCTGGCTTCTGTGGGGAGCCAGCAATATCAACTTCAACAGCAGCTGCTAACACACCTCCATCAGCAGGAAATCAGATTATCCAGAACCCCCTGTGCCAAGCACATCTCTGCTACCCATCAAGCAAACTGCTCAAAAGCTGCTGTGGCTCAAGAGCTCAGGCTGGACCCCCTAGTAGTATGGTATAATTACAGTCATCTGAATGGTTTGCTCTGCAGCAAAGACAACAGTCTAGTCCAGAAGTGGAACCCCGTAGAGTTATACTTAAGCAGCAATTTTATACACAGTGAATACAGATGAAGTCCTTGGCAGAAAACAGAAAATACTTCTACCATTGTCTTTGTTTCAGGTGTGCTGTAGATGAGGGTAAGGAGATGCAATTTGCTTGAATCTAAATCTCCTCCAAGACTGTAAAAAAATTCACCACGTGCAGTGTTTTACAACAGAATATGTTTCAGTGCATGGCATAAAAATTCAATACACTAAGACTATTTAGAGAGATGGGCACAGCAGGCTGATAACTCAGATTAGTTTTTCATTTTTAAAAGGCAGCATAGAAAGAGTATTTTCTCAAAATGTTACTGGGGTAGTTTAGAGTTGAAAGACTATGTCTTGGTCTCTGTCAGGGTAAAGATAACACCAACCCTTTAGGATCCTTTGCCAAGGGCGGGGGTCTCACTGCTGTGTGGCAGTCTTTGTCACAGGCTGGTCCTCAGAGCCCCAGGGTTTGTGTAATGAAAGCTGTGAGTGATCAAGAACAAAACTCCTGGCTCTTTCCTTGTGATTGTGATTTTGCACAAACCATGTAGTATGATAACAGACAGAAGGGAGTCTGAAAACTCAGGGTCCAATATTCATCATCTCACTTTCCTTAGCAAGTGCAGTAGAATATAAAGAATTTGAATATAATATAGTTTAATAATTCTCAGGTTTTAAGGCGACTGCATGTGCTCTGCCTGAAATGATACACACGTTCAAATTTTCGATCTCTAACAGACTCAGAGGGGAAGGCAGGAAAAAATAGCATTTAAAAAAACATTTATTCAAGGAAAATCTTTAGGGATCATGTATGGGATAATCTTCTTCAGGGTGACCCTCATTTTCTACAATATAATGGTTTTACCCAGCAGTAGTTTAATGGTTTTGAATAAGCTGTAGAGCAGAGGAACAAACATTTTAGCGAGAATGGAGGAGTTTACCCAGAAAGACAGGAGTATCAGCCTACTTTGAATATAGAATGGAGACGATTATTCTGCTGAACTTTTATCCCCACCATCACTAAAATGTATATTATGAGCATAATGGGGTCTGTTTTGTGTAAATGATTGCTGGAAGCATAACTGACTCGTTTGAAGCAAGTGACATTCCAAGGAGAAGGCTGGAAGGCACCAGTGCTGTGCACTGAGGCTCTCATCAAGCAACTTTCTTGCTTCAAGCCTTTTATTTGAACATAAATGTTTGTGAAGTTTTCCAGTGATTTTTTTTCCTGGCATTCACCCCACGACTCTTATTATTTTTAGCCATGTAAAATGGCATTATGCAATTGCTGAATTTGTTTCTTTCAGCCCATGATGATTTATAAGATTTAATTTCCAGGATACTCCCTTGAAGTTACCTTCTCTTTGTGACCTCAGGATTTGTCTTCCCAGACCTTTGGTATTTATTTTTACTATTTCTGTGGTCGAGGTTTGGCAATGTTGTTTTGGATTAATGACAAACACACATAAAGACTGAAAGGAATATGTCTTAATCTCCTAATTTAATGTGTGGATTGTTTATCAATAGTAGAAAGAAGTTTCTGGACAGGTTTAACACATCCTAATAATAGGCCTCTGCAGCCAGATAGAAAGAATTTGATGTATCTGAACTACATGTAATTCTTCACTTGTTCCAAAGTAGGTGAAATTTGCTTATTTTATATTGCAATGCAGTATTTCTTCCTCAGACTTTGCCCAGAAAGAATTGGAAGTGGAAGTCAGTTAGTTTGGACAAGTATGCATTGTTTATATGGAATATTTTAATTGACATAAAATTGTGTAAATCTTCTAGCTCCTCTGCTCTTGGATGAAGAAAAGATCTTTGGCATAACAATCCTGAATTTCTGTTCTATTTTTTACTTTTATGCAGGAAATTGCAAATAATTTAATGCACAAATGAAATTACTCAGCATTTTACTCCGTTGTTGAATTTTCCTCGTAAGCAGTATATTTTGCTTTCATCACATACCCACTAATTTTTTAACTTGCATCTCCTTATTTTTGATTTCTCTGTATGTTCTCATCTACCCTCATGGTTTATTTACTCAGGCTTAATTCCTTCTCTACACAGCCTACTGTGAATAAAGTGTTCCTTTGAAAATGATTAACTTTGCACTTTGTTTACAGTGTAGTCTTGCAATGTTATATCTGATACTCATTAGCAGGAAAACAGAAATAAAAGGAGAAACATTGGTTATCACTGCCAATCATTTTGAATTCACTGGGATTTGGATCAGGATCTGACTTGAAATGTTTAGGTTAGCTCAACAGCTCAAGTTGATTTGAAGGGTCTTAATGTTTATGCCTAACAGTGCGTCCTCCTATGACTTTTTATTTTTAACTGCTCAACAGTTCTCACTTTCTGTGAATTTTAAAGTTATTCTTAGGCTAAGCAATATAGTCTCTTCACAGGGAAAAACTGTGACAAGCTTATCTATGTGATATAGCTCATCATTTCTGAGGGCACATCACATCTACCTGAAGCTCTAGCAGGAAAATAACAGCCAAAGACTAAATGGTTACTTTTAAACTTAGATATGAAACTTCGGGTTCCAATTCACTGTCTTCAATGTGTGAATTATTCTGTGTACCTGGAATAGTCCACCCATTAATTTAATGGCCACAGTACTAATCCCTTGCTACTCTGTCTTGAAAACAAGTTTGAATTTTTTAAAACAAGAGAATGCTGCCTTTTTAGAAAAGTATTAATAACTCCTTTTAAAAATAGGAATCATATACTTATATATGCAAATAAAATGGATCAAAGTGATCTAAGTCCACTTGTATAAATGGGAAAGATCTCTGAAATGAATGCTTATTACAAACAAGCTCTGGATTTGCTAGGTAATGAGGGAATAGTTTTTTTAAGAACAATTACATTGTATTTGCAAAACCTGACATTTATTCTCTTAACTAATTTTAATTGGCATTATGATCCCACTGAGCCAAAAAAACCCCAAAAAACCAAGGAAGACAGCAGCAAAATATAAATATAAACATTAACTAAGAGTAAAGTATCTTAGCTGATGAAATCATAGACAAAAGTCTCTGAAGCCTTTTTACAAAATACCTTCTTCAAAGTGGGGTGATCCTTGAGCAGTTGTGGCCCATGCCTATTCCTTGGCCTCTTCTACAGTTGTTGACATTGCACTGCCAATGAAGCAGCTGTCACTTTTTACCAGCGTAATGCCTGCCAGCAGCTGGCTCAGAAGTGCTGCTTTTAATTAAATTTCTGATTTCAATTGGATTTTGGTTTGCAGTTCACAGCTAACAGAGATTTTCAGGATGGGGTATTACGGGGTATCTGCGGGTGTTTCAGACACCTCTGTGGCACAGAGATGTGTTCAGAAAAATCAAGCATCACCTTAAAATTTGTTACAGTTTTCCTCCATTACTTGTGAGAGCTCTTCCAGGATCTCGCTGCTATAATGGATAGAATTATTCATATTTTCAGCTTAACTGTATCTGTGGCATATTTACACTGCTTGTTGGTGTGCCAACATTGTCTCCTTGCTGAGGCAGTTATCCTGTCTCCCCTTCCTCTGTGAATTAAAGAATTGTAGAATCATTAGATTGGAAAAGACCTTTAAAATCATCAAGGGCAGCCCTACCCCCTCGGGCACCGCTCCACTGGGACTAACAAGCCAAACTCTTGTGGGGTGCATTGGCACTGAGAGGGACAGGCAGACCCAGGCTCTCTGCTAACAATATCAGTGAGCTGGGATATGGATTGAGCCTCTCCTGCTGCCTGTAGGGCTATGGCAGTGTAATGCTAAGCCTGAGCTGCTGAGTTCTGCTGGAGACTTCATTAGCACTGATTTAATTCAGGCCGTGTGGATTTTGGGATAGTATGAGGCCAACTAAGGCTCACATTAGTCTGCACCTGTTTGTTCAGATGTGTGCACATTCTATTCTATGAGAAGGATTTTCCATTTCTCCAGTCCTTCTAGAAGCAATTTTCTGCACCTGTTTCATGACAAGTTCATTTTCCTGCATCATATAAGAAGGAATTAATTGGAGAACAAAAGATTGCTCTACCCTCTCCTCCTTTTCCTTGCATTAGCACTGCTTGGCACAGCATATGGTCACTGGTTCAGCACAATCATTCTCATCAGTCAGGTTGACATCTGGAAGTCAGACAAACACAGATGCAGCTTGACAGCTGAACACCTGGGCAGGGAGCGTGGCATGTCAGGGACATGCTGGGTGTTCCCTACATGTGCTGTGTTATTTGAACACTGCTGTTCAATATGGCTTGGACCTACTGGAAACCCAAAGGACAAATGGAAAGCTTGGGTACATTTTGTTCTGAAGCCTCCCTTGTATCAGCCAACACACTGTATAGTCAACCCATCTTGGTGAGCCTGGTGTGACCGAAGAGGCTTGGGAGGATTGTGCACTTGCTGGCCATCTGTGTTGTTCACGTTTCCCACAGGCTGGATTTCCTGCTCTTGTGAGCCATGGCTTGGGATTTCCCAGGCACAAACATGGGAGCCCAGGCACATGCTTGGGGGCCGTGTGACAGGGCTGTGGATGTGGAACTACCCCATATGGAGCACAGCTGTGTCTGTCCTTGAAAGGAGTGACCTAAATTTTACACAGTATTCCAGTGACGTATGACCAGCACATCCCTCACTGCTGGAGATTCCCCATGTGTTTTTGAATTGTACTTATTTACCATTGCTGCCTCTCTTTAGGGGCTTATGCTAACCCTGACTTTGATTGAACCTTCTAGAGTTTTCTCCTCCACGTGCAGCTGGCTAGTTCCCAGTTTATTGTGATATTTTTTGCTGCCAGCTTCATGAATTTGAGCTAGGCAGTTCTGGATTTCATCCTGTTCATACTGCTTCAGTCCTTGAAGTTGTTTAGTTCTTCCAGTGAAATATTCCAGTCTTGTTCTGTACACTCAGAGATTTCCTAAGGTTGTTCCTAATTTTTGTACCCCAGTATTCTATGTCATATATATGGTCTGCTGACCATATTCTTGTATTTTAATTTGATCATGATAATAAGCAGACAGCAGATAACCTTAGCTGATGTAACTGTCACAGCTTTTGCTATCAAAATAGTGCTGGTAGTGTTCCCAGCTAAGGTTCTGCCAGAATGTAATTAGAAGTGTACCTTTAAAATGTGATCTTTCTTTAACTACTGTAAACATCTTTTAAAAGGATTCCAAAGGCTTTGCTTAAAAATAAAACTGTGCTTATGAAACACTTACTCTTACACCAAATTAACACTAAGGATGTAACATAATATTAAAGGTACTACAATATTAAAAGTTTAAATTTTCATTATGAGGAATGCCTTTGTTTAACTCAGTTGCAACTTTTTCCTATATACAGAGTCATTTAGGTTGGAAAAGAACTGCAAGATCATGTAGTCCAACCTTTGACTACCACCTGGTCAAATAAACCACACCACTAAGTGTTATGTCCAGTCATTTCTTGAACATCTCCATGGATGATGACTCCACCACTTCTCTGGGAAGTCCATTTCAATGCTTGACAAT
Organism: Certhia americana; assembly: GCA_018697195.1. NCBI lineage: Eukaryota > Metazoa > Chordata > Aves > Passeriformes > Certhiidae > Certhia > Certhia americana. The sequence goes on along the minus strand of CM031861.1, from coordinate 52,131,968 downwards.
GCTTTCAGAGAAGAAATTCTTCCTTATGTCTAACCTGAACTGCCCTGGTACAGTGTGAGGCCATTTCCTCTTTTTGTCACTGGTTGCTATGAGAAGAGGCTGATTCCCAGCTGCCTAAACCTCCTTTCAGGTAGTTGTAGAGAGCAGTAAAGCTTCCTTGGAGCCTCCCTTTCTCCAGGCTAAACAACCCAGCTCCCTGGGCTGCTCTTCATATGATTTACAGTGACCTCAGCTATTGTGACAAAGCACACACCTCTTTTTGGGTCAGATGCCAAAGAGACATTGCAATAATCAGTCCTGCCATCAATCCCTTCCAACAGTGGTGTTGAAGTTGGTCTTTAAAGCAGTTTTGTTCTGTTACCCTAACCTAAGAACTGGGCATTATGTTGCTATTTCCTCTGTGCTACAAGGGCTGTCTGGTTCCCATCCCCTTTCTCCAGCTTTCTGACTGTGAAGAAAACTGAAGAAATATAAATCAAATGCAGCAGTGCATCTGAAAGCAGTCTAGGTAACAACTCCAAGAGACAAGCTGGGCCACATCTCGCATATGTTCAGCACTGATGATTGAAGTGTTGACATTGTCATGGTGACAATTAAGAAGCAAGAAGGGAAGGATCATAGATCTGTCTGATTTAATGGGAATATTTTGGTTCTAATATCTTTCTATTGCTAAAAACCACCCAAATTTTGTCCTAGCAGGCTCCATGAATATGAGCCCTTTTTAGGGGAACAAAACTGGAAAATTGTGTGTACTGAGAAAACAGGAAGGGGTCCTGTGCTGAGCAGCGCTGTTTTTTGGGAGCAGCAGTTCATCTGGGTAATCAGGACAGAAGTTTCTTAGTGGGCACCACCATCACTTTGGCCAGTTGGTCTCTGACAGGACACAATGAAATTTGAGCATGTGGCAATAGGAGGCAGTGATGATTCCTCCAGCATTTAATGAATCACTTTTAATTGTGTTTGGAAATTTTTCTAATTTCTAGGTTCTAATCAGTCAGAGAAGGATTTTATGAAACATTTGTCCTCCATCCTGTGTGTAAAAATGATTTACTTTATATGGTGTTTGATGCATTTTTTTTTTCCATTAGGACATCAAGCCATAATCTGTTAAACACCTGCACAGAAGTTTCCTAAAATGACCTGATATGGTGAATATAGTTATAGACTATAGATGAGGAGGTGCTTATTTTCACAGCTATGGGAACTGTAGAAACAGAAAATTTTTTTTCTGAAAAGTTCCAGCATCAATCTCTTATAGAGAGCATTTTAGTATAGAATTAAAGTTACATAAGTATATTTACTAGCACTTAACATTCTAAAAATAATACAGGATGATAAATAAGGTGACATTTAAATTCAGTACAGTGCTCACTGCCATCAAACTTTCTAACCACAGCCCTCTTGTATAGATATTTAATTTAACAATGCATCACCTTAGATTCACAGCTCTGAATAGCTGAAAAATCCTCATGTGACGTTTGTCCCTGACCCCCAGGAACTTGCCATTTGTTTGAATGGCATTCTATGAGTAAGCACTTGAAGCAGGGTACTTCTGCATGTCAGTAATATTTCTATGGGATTTAATTTAGCACTGTATATTATGTCTCAGGCTTCACTTTCTGGGAAAGGTGATGTGAGGAAATTGTTTTACTAAGCAAGGACCACAACATTCATTATTTACTGCATGTTAATTTGATGTGTAATTTTTTAATTCTAGATGGATTTTGTCATTCAGCTGCTGAACAGTGTAATTTTGGAGTTCAGCCCAGGTCTTTGTCCTGAGGTATGTGAGGATGGCAGCACTAAAGAGGTTGTTAGCAGCTTTCTGACAGTTCAGATATCTTGTGTGTTGGGGATGAAGTCATTCCTTTCCACATAAGACAGCTGTTCAAATGCAGAATTCCTCTCCGCATATGCATTTGAAATGTGGGGTGCAAATTTTCACTTCTTTTTCTACTCTGTAATTGAGCTATATACAATTGCCCCAGAATGTGGTGTATTTGTAACTGGATAGAGTTATAAATGCCCAAAATACTACTCTTCTGTTCAAAATACATCTGGTAGGTTTTTCTTTTGTTTGCTGAAGTTTTGGTTTACTTTTTTTTTTTTTTTTTTTTTTTTTTATTTCTCTAGTAGGAAAAATGAAGTGCATTAAGTTTTTTCAGCTGGTCTGTTTGATCTTTCCCAGCTTGAACATAAAATGTCACAGGAACCTGTGAGTGATCTAAAACACAAGGTGTGACTAAGGCAAATTTTCAAGACCATACTGAGACAGAGCATACTTCAAAAAAAAGTTGTTGTAAGTCAAGGTCCAAGCTGGCATGCCTTAGTTATGGTGGTATTTTGAATGGAACATCAGAGACTGCAGTGATGAATATAAAGCATTGTGTCATTTTCATCACTGTTGCTACACTTCATTAAAAGTTTATCAACATCAGTTTTAACTTAGCAGCATCTCAGTCTCCATCCCCGAATACTGCATTTCTTCCTGTTACACATTCTTCACAGGATTTAATGTCATTTCTCCAAAGTAGCTCTTCTCCAAGCTGTACCACAATAAGCATGGGTAGATGTACATCTACTTGTGGACCACTGGAGACCAGTCTTCACCCAAATGTAGCTGCTGACCTACTCAAAGACAATGCTAAGAACAGCCACAGATCTGTAGTTGCTGAGTGTCTTATGTGCTTGTCCAAGAGGAATTCATGGACCTATCAATGCACTTCACTGAATAACCACAAGTTCATAACAATTTTTGACTACTACTAATACAGTACAATACAAATGAATGTGTTAACAGTGCTGTTGTTGTTTGGAAGCAGCAGTATTGCTTATGAGAGAACAGTTTCTATTTTCTTACCACAATTATCGCACATTACTATTCATTTAAATTGAAATAGAAATGAGAAGTCACTCAGGCTTTGGAATATGGATGTTTAATATGTCTTTTATACATATATTTTTAAATTTTAACTTGTTTGCTGTGTGTGTTTCCTTCTCTCGCTCTGTTCCCATTAATATAATTCAAAAATTATTGTTTTTTTTGAAATATAACTTCAAAAGAGAAATGTGATTTTCCCAGCATGCTGAAATCTTGGGTGGTATACAGTGTTGTCACTAGCCATATAATTTAAAATTAACACCATTGACAAATGCTGCTTTAAAGCTTCTATTGAAATCATAACATGTGAATGCGGTAGGGCTTTTTTACTGATCTGGATTTACATTTGTGTAATTTACAGTTAATAACTGGAGAGGTCTTGTTATAGCTTGATTACTCTTCTTCAGTATACCCTTGTTTTGTATCCCATTATTCACTCAAAGAACTTAATTAAATGAATCAGAGTATAAGCTCACATTTGCTGCAACAATCACAATTCCCCATAGATAATTTTCTTTGGCTGGTCTTGCTGGGATTTCCAGGAAAGTTCCCAGAAACTGTTTCACAGAATAGAGGGATTTCTCTTTTTTAAACCCTTTTTTGGTTTCTGAGCCCAGAAGAGTTTAATTTTTGAGTAATAACCATGAATTCTACATGCATGTGTGACTCTATAACAACAAAATCTAGAGAATAAATTGCATTTAAGTTGAATCTTATTTGATTTTTTGTGGTTGGCTTTGGAAACATTTGGTAGTTATTTTCCATTGAAATTCACATCCTCTTGGGGCAGCAATGTGTTTAAGTTGTTCTCCTGTTATTTCTGCTCTGTAATCTTAATTTTAAAACTTGTTTTCAATTTTTTTTTCTGTTTGCTGTGTTGTGTGTACTTATCTTTCACATGGCAATAAATAATTCTGTGTTTGGTATTGGCGGTCTTGGTCTTAGTGTGCATGTATTTGTGTTGAACAACTACAATATATAGCCCAGTAAACAGCATTGTTCCTTATTTTGAGAAAGAGAGAAGGAAGGGTTCTAATTTATATCCATATTGCTGAAATAAAAATGTGGCCTCTCCATTCAAGAATGTGGCTGCAGTTTTTCAAAATTACTTGAAAGGCTGAGATGGCCCATTTATAGGCTAAACTGGGATATTTTTAAGCAATAAATTTTTAGAGAAGAATGTTCAACACTTCAGAAATTCTGATAGGACAAGCTGGCCCCAAACAATCAGCTACACTCTCAACTGCTGTCTGAGTGCAGCGCAGTTCCCTTGGTTTCTGTTGCTTTTGTTGGGTCAAGATGCTTGATTGCTTGATTCTTATTAGACATTAAATAATACTGATTCAGGCCTCTGTGTACTGACATTCTGATGACAGGCATTAAAGAGATGAGGCACCATGGTATGAATCAAAAGGGAGAAGCTGTTTTGGGATTTTTTTGATTTTTTTTTTTGCTTATTAACAATTAATTGAAGACATTTCTATGAGAGCAGGTGAAAGCTTCCTCTGAGCATGTAGCAGACTGACAAAGTACAAGTAGCTTGAATCCAGAAGCTGTGTCACTGTGTCAGTGTTCCACTTTTTGCAGGAAATAGTAGCTCAGGCAAAATCACCTGTTCACAATGCTGCACAATGTTTCTGCTAATGCAGGGTTTCCTTCTTGCCAGCCTAAAGGGTGACTCTGACTTCTCACACATTCACAGACATGCATCCATTTCTGTGAGTATCAAAGGCTTGTTCTGAGGGTCCCCACAGCAGTGGAAGCAGTCCAGTCATCTCTAAGGAAATTTGTACATCATCCCAAGAGCTCTCACCAGAATTTATTGAGGCTAAGTGTCATATCTAGGAGCTCCAGCTGAAATATGGTTTCAAATGGTAAATACAAAGTAAGAAAGATTCTGCTTCCGAAACTTGAGCCTGAACTGGAAGGAAACTTAGATGGAAATGATCATTCAGCCGAATCTCTTGCCAAAGCAAGATTATATCCTGCAGGCTGTTTTCTTGCACTTGCCAATCTGGCTATAAAAGCACCAAACAAATAGGCTCCATTACTGGGAAGAGTCTGGGAGACTGTTCCATTGTTTAAGAGAAGTCTTGCCAGTTCATTGTTTTCTGAAATTAAGTATTTATTTTTTTTTCTTATCTTAGTTACATCTTATCCTTGGTTATGCTCTGAGATACCAAATTAAAATCTGACATTATTAAAGGCAATGCAGTTCTTGGCTCTTACAATCTACCTTTGTGTCCTCATACCCAGGGTGTTGATCACCCCAAGGCAAAGGGCTGCAGAGCTGCATGACCATAATTATTCTATGGTGCAGGGGCCAGGGCAAACAATGGCTGTAAAATGCCTTTTGCTGCCTTTTTATATCTGGCCTCCTCTTTCCTAATTAATAGCTTTGTCCATCCCATTACAGCTTTTGCTGTTTTTCAGTGAGTGTTTGCCAGCAGCTATATCTACTTTAGTAAATAGTGTGGCCTTGTAAGAGTGTGGGGTGAAAGCAAAACAATGGAGTAAAATGGTTGGTGCTGAGGGCTTAAAATCCACAGTCATGCATGTTTTAAGGTTTTGGAATAGTTCTGGGCTAGTCCCTCAAACTGCATGTATGTACTGGTTGGAGATCATTATATAGACTCCTGGAATGCATTTTCTGATTTAGTTTTGTCTGAAAGTCTGTGAGTATGAGTTTGTTTTGTTATGTGAATTGGAGCGTAATATGTAAGGATGAACTAAAATGCTGGTGGCAGATGCAATCCAGATATTTTTGAGCTTGTGTTGTTCAGAGCTGAATGCAACATTATACACCAACAGGAGAGATTTGAGTAAGACATCAGGAAAATGTTTGTAATGATAAGGGCAATGAAGCACTATGGAAATTGAATAAAATCCATGCTGAAATGTTCCTAAGAAAAAGATAAACAAAAACCTAATTTGCTAAGAAGAAAGATACAGTTGTTTCTACATAGAGAAACAGAAATGGATTTGGTCAGTTTATGGCATCCCTTCAGGCCAAATTTTCCCTGGAGAAAAGGAGGCTTGTGGGGGGGGAACTTACTGTTCTCTACAACTACCCAAAAGAAAGTTATTGTGAGGTGGGAGTCAGGCTCTTCTCCCAAGTAACAAGCAGTAGGACAGCAGGAAAGGGCCACAATTTGTGCCAGGCAAAGTTTAGATTGGGTATTAGACATTTTTTTTTTTCATGAAAAGGTTTTTCAAACATTGGAAGAGACTATCCAAGGAAGTGGTGAAATCACCTTCCCAAGGAGAATTCAAAGGAGAATATTCTTTTAGACTTGGCACTTGGGGACATGGTTTAGTGGTGGACCCAATGAGTTTTAAGACCTTTTCCAATACAAATCATTATATGATTTTATGATTCTAAAAATTTTTCTTACATGTAGCTGTTTCATTTTTTTCCAGTTTTTTAATTTTATGTCCTTCCTCCTACTATTCATTATATTATTTTCTTTTCCTTGTCTGTTATTTATAACTTTTGCTAGTTTAACTACATTATGGAGTCTCATTGAAGGCAATTTACTCTCCCAGATGCCAAAAGTCTTTAACAAAGTTGACTCAAAAATCTTGTCTACCAAATAATATATATCATAGGTGTTAATCTACTGTAAGCCAGACTTCAAAACACATATCATGTTTTCTTCAGATCAGGTTAAGTTTAGGTTCAGATGAGAAATAATCACAAATCCTTTACTAAACTGATGGCATATAGTTGTTCCCAACTTTAATTTGTGATTCGGTCAAGCAGAAAACTCCACATTAATAAAATTGCCACCATTCTCTTTCTCTCTATTGTAGAGTTTTGGGAATTATGTTCAATATTGTGCATATCAACATGCTCACTGTTGCGAAAGAAGTGTCTTGAAAGAGAACTGTACCCCACAAAGTACACATTTCAGAGCCAAACCCCAAATGAATCCTACTCCTAAACCTTAGATCACTCAAAAAGAAGCTCAATAAATTTTTGCTTCTCTACCTTTGAATTTAAATAGATATTAAGACCTTAAGTCACTAAGGTTTCTTTTAAATGCCTCCCTTCTCTATAATAATTTTTTGCTTTATGCATTTTTTGCTGTGGGTTGTGAAGATTCCAATGTCCCAAGAGGATTGGCCTTTTAAGTGGATGGTACAGGTGTCCAGTTTCGACCAAGAGAAGCAGTCTAGACTTGTCTCCTGGCTGCTGTTTAATTCAATCTCTGGGAAGAGGAAAACGTAGACTTAAATCTACCCTACTAAAATGCTTTAAAATTCAGGTCACTCATTTCCCAGTAATTTATCTTAAAGCTGATTCATGCTCTAAAGATAACAAAGATTTAGAGAACCAAGGCAATTTCATATGTGTTCTTTTGTGCTGATGATAATTTATTTAGAAAAATATATACTTTCCTTTCTCAGGTATTTCCATTTTGCTAGGATAAATAATATTCAGAAGTATTTTTTTGATGTCCAAAAATTATGTGTGTACCTTTATCCAGTTCTGATACTGAATTTAATAACGTTAAGAAAGAACAATAAAAGGGGAATGTTTGCTACAAACATCAGTTTTGGAATGAAAACATTTTCATCTATGAGGCTCCATTTGTTCTGCAGTTAGCAAATACTTCAATTGACACTGTTGTCAAACCAAGGACATAAAACTGAAAGTGTGATATGTTATCTGCTGCCAATTACGTAAGTTCATGATGCATAAGTTATTGCAAAAAATGGGGTCATGACCCCTAAACCAACTCCTTTTGAAGTTGTAGTTCTTCATAAAACCTCCCGCATATTTGTGTATTTTAGTTGGTTAACTCTTAACTGATTTTATGCAAGTGCTTATGAGAATGATTATATGACATTAAAGAAAACGCAGACTCTTACGTCTACAGAAATGTCGATTTGTTGATATGCTTATAGAGAGGTGAATCTGACTAAAACATGGATTTTAGTTCCTAATCAAACAACTTAACCCAAGTTCCTTATCAAAGAGATGCTCAAAAATAAATATTTTGCCCATCAAATGTAAACATTAAAGTTATTGCAGTATATTATCTAGCAATGAGGTAAGAAGATTAGGACTCAACCTCTCCAGTCCTTGTCTTACCTCTTATGTGATCTTTTATGGCAATGTTACACTAATAACTGAATTTTCCCTATTGCTTTCAGTTATCTTTCTGTATGACTAAAAGTCGTATTTGTCACAGGAAAATAGTGTGTAAGGAATAGACTTCATTTGAAAAATGCTAGCAAAGCTGGGAAGAATTTTAGGTGAAGAAATCACTTGGAACTGAGGTGAAGTGAGGTTCTTTTCCCTGTCTGGGGCAGAGGTTCTGGAAATTTTAAGACTCAAGATACTGTGATGCTAAAGATATGTAGCACCTTCATTCTAATGCAAGGGGCTTGTTGGAGAAGCATTTAGCTAAAGGTTGGGTTTATTACTTCAGAAAAGGAAAAAAAAAAGACTTTTAAATATTAGTTCTTTTCAAAATTTGGTAAATTATGACCTTTCAGATGATTGGACAAAGCCTCCCCTAGAACAGCTAGCAGTCCTTATTCAGCTCAAGGACTGAAAACCAGGTGATTCATACTCTACTAAATGACTTTACCAAGTGGTTTTGTTTTTTTTCTCTTGTGTTTTTGGGACCCCTCTGCTACCTCTGTTGCTCTGCAACTTGGTAACTTCATGCAAGCAGTTTCCTATTCACTGACCTGGGGAAAGACCAATGCGATAGTTCAATGGGCAGCCTGAGTTCAAGCCCTTGTTCAGTTAATGGTAATTTATTCATGCAAAGTGAAACAGGTCCAACAGGAGAGACAGAATACAAGAATAGGTTGATGTTTTGGTGACCAGAAAGCTTGCCAGGAATACAAGGATTCTGACATCTTGCAAAACAGAAACTTGAAATCTGGACTCCTGTGCCACCATTCAGTGTCTTGATCATAGGATGACTATCTAGAAGGGGTGGAAGTTTTCTTGCTCTTTGATGTATTTCATCCTAGGCCTGAAAATCTTCCCCAGATAAGAACTTCATAAGAACTGGTAAGTACCTGCAAAAGGTTTGCTCTCAAGAATTATAATTTCTCAGTGAAAGAATGCATCGCTGTAAACTCCGATGGGGATGTGACTGGAGTTTTTACGACCATGTAGGTCCAGAGCGGTTTGTCCATTGTGACGATCCATCAATGTCCTGGGTTTGAAGGGGAAGTCAACAAGCAGTGCTGGAGGGCATGAGTCTCAGGAAGCCTGCAGAATGCCAAAGCATATGCCTGTGTAAGTGTCAGACTTGTAAATCAGCTGTTGGGTACAAAAGTTTAACAATGGGGAAATGGTCACATACAAACATTCATTTGGGGATTAGGCTTATGAGTCTGGCTGTTTTTAAACACTTCAGCTGACACTGATATGAAACCAAGGCATAAAACCAGGAGCCTGACATGTTATCTGTAGCCAGTTGCCTTCAAATTACCATTTCTGATGAGAGAAAAAAGAGTTGAAGTTAATGGAGAAATGGGACAGATCATCTGGACTCTGATAATTAATGTTCCCTAGAAAATAAAAGTTTTGAAACTTTCCTGGAAATGAAGTTTTATGATCTGCTACAACAGCCCACAGGGGGAATGCTGCAACCTACACATATTGACAATTGTGGTATTACCAGACAATTAATTTTTATGAGTAATTTCCAGAGCAACCCTCAACCATGCAGTCACGCATACAGTGCAACAGAGTGCCATGGAATTGAGACTCAGCTGAAGGCCAAAGATTATACAGTTTTATTAATATTTGCAGAAAGGTTCCCAATAGCAGAGAGCAAATTGAGCAACAGAATGGGGAAGAAGGAATGGACTTGAGTTGTGTAAGGATCCAGAGCATGGTGAACTCAATAGAAAGATTTCCACTGATTTTTTAAGATGTTGGATCTATCTCAAGAGAAATGAGACCCTCCATCTTATACCTTTCTTATACCTTATACTTTCTCCATCTAAATGGTAAATGCATTCTTGTTCATAACTGGCATACCCTTTAGAAACCAAGAATTAAAAGCAAAATGTTGATCACATTTGAGATGCAGAACCAAGAATCCCTACCTAAGCAGCCCCAGAAGTGGCTCTCCAAGGGCTAAGCAACTAGCAAATTCTCTCAACCAGTACCTTCATATTTGTATTAGACTCAGAATAGTCTTACCCTGTGCTTGATGTTGCAAACCCATTCTGCATTCTCATTTAAAACACAGAGAATAATGGAGAAACTGGATTTATAATTTCATTTCTCTTAAATCCTTTTCCATAAACACCTTACTTGCAAAGGTAATGACCTGTTTAGTTGTCCTCTATTTATGTCTAGTCTAAGTAGTAACAGCTGTTACTTTTAAACAGCTATTAAATACTTCAGTAGTTCTTAAACCATGCCAAGGAATACTTTCAATAAAAGAACAATGAACAGAGATGACTGGAGATAGAACTGAATTTGTTTATATATCATTCAGAAGAAAATAATAGTTCTGTCAAAGTCCCTGTTAAACGCTGTTAGACAAAATGATATACTTTGCACTAAGTGAGTCTACATAGATCATGGATTATGTCCCAAGTGATTGATCTCCAAGATAAGCTTGGTTATCTGTTTTCAAAATTTTTCCTTCTGTGGGAACAAAAGATTGCTGTGTAATGTAAGTAATATTTGAGAAACTCATCCTGCTGTGATAGCGACTCTTATTTCATCCTACACACTGAAGAACATAATTTATCTTAACACTAGGCATTGAGCAAAGCTAGCTGTGGGGAAGTAGTACTAATAGGGTTTCCTTTTACTGCTGAACTGAATTGAAATCTGCAGTCAAGCCAAGCCTAGTTTAAGTACTCTGCTGGTTATTTTCTTTAACATGGTGTGAAAGACCAAGGCTGCTTTATTGCAATGGAAGGATAAGTTACCAGCAAGACATGCTGAGTTGAGGAGCTGGTGACAACATGCAGAAAGAGAAACTGGCATTACTTCCCATCACTTTGGAGATACAAGAATAAACTTCCTTACAGAGAAAACCAAAACATTTTCAGTGGAGAATGCTCAACAGAGAGCGCTACTGTTTGGTAGATTGCAGCCTTCTCAGTGTCCAGCAGATCAGGAGTAAACACTTCCAGGTTCCTAAGAACCAGCCCCTCACCTTGCCCAGGTGTACAGGATTGGAGTGCCTGCTTCTCATCTTCTCATCAATCTGGATTCCATCTGTATCAGAAAGCCCAAATTCCATGGTGGAGGATTTACCCACTCCCTTCACTGGCTTTCACTCTGTGGAATCACTCTGTTGCTTCCTCCAGGATACTGTAAGGTAGCATCAGTGGAGACAGTTGTCCTTCACCTGGCCTCAACACATACACAAAACCCCTTAACAACAGGCATTGGCATCTCCTTCTGCAAGGTGATTCTGACCTAGGGGGCACAGCACCAGCAGTGCCTAAAGCTTTGCAACAGAACAGAAAAAAATGCAGTAGAAGTGAATTAAAAGAAGAGAAATAAAAAGGACCTGCATTTAGTTTTCTGCTGTTACAACACTGGACAAAGAACAGCATTTCCAGTTTAAAGTCTGTCAGATGATGAAGCACAAATAGTGTATTTGGAATTATCAGTTTAACTTCTGTCCCAGACCTTCCTGAGGACACTGGGAATTCCTTTGTGTTTGATAAGCCACAAAAGAGGCTCTTTCCTCAAGGACAGGTAAACACATAGCCATTAACAGTCAGGTTGTAAAGGATAACTGAGTTTACCCAAGGACTTGTTTTCTCGGGTTCATCTGTACTATCAGCTTGAGCACATCTGTGACGATCCCCTAGGGGTCATGCATGTTGCCCTCTTTGCTTTGTCTTGCTCTCAGGATTTTTTTGGTTTTTTTGCAAGTTCCCTATCCACAAAAAGATCTGGCAGAATGATGCTTGAAAACCTGGCTCTGTTCACTCTATCGGTGTCACAGCAGATCTAGTTTTTTATCAGGATGCCCCAGTGCTATGGCTCAAGGAATGAGGGGGACACAGACTTTATTTATAAAAAGTATATTAAAAATCTGTATGTTTGCCACAAATAATGTCAAGAGAGAAAATCCTGATTAAAAAATCAGGATTCAAAGGTCAATATGAATTTGTTGGGCAGAAACAATTATTTAATCCATGCTGTGGATCTACAAACCCACTAATATCCTGATCTTGGTTTTATCTGGAAAGTGATGATAATGGCATAGATAATGATATAGTTCTATGTCTATGACAAAATTAGGAGATTTTTCTGTGGACCCCATCCAAATATTACCGAAGCCTCCAGAACACCCCCCTCCCCCCAAAACCACACAAAAACAAAGGGTGCTTTTCTGTGCTTGCATACCAAAGGGGATGTGTATTGGTTTTGCTTTTAAACACAAACCTTAGGATGCATCCAGACCCATCCAGCACATGATTACACAGCTGATGTGTACATTTCTCCTTTTTCCACTCTCATCAAAAGGTTCATCAAAGCTGTGGAGATGTTTGATATTCCTGGTGAGGTGAGGTCAGTGCCCCTCTCTTGGAGCTGTTTCATATGAAGTGGAGGCTGAAAGGGGACAGAGGGCATGGGAGAGAATAGGTACTATTTTTAGCAGAGAGACATTTATCAGTAGCCCTGGCATCACTGGAAATCAGCAAAGAGAAGTCTCTGTTGGGGACATGATTCATGAAATAATATACAGAAGACATGTGGCGACCTGCAAATAGCAGACTCCCCTACGGTTGTGCCATTGGCACCTGTTTGCATTGGATTCTATCATACTTGTATGCCAGTATTTCAGACTTATTATTTTTTCATTGGTTTTTTAGGGGTCACAGATGGTGACTTCTCTTGTGTATTTTGCCCTTTACACTTGTTTCTAGTGACCACCTGACTGCCTTCATTGTGGTTCTGTTCTTTTCAGAGTGCTATTGATTACATACAGCACTTTGTGGGAATCTGGTATAAAGGGATGGCTTTATAAGCCATCATGGGCTCTAGGTATCTATTTTTAACAACCTAAGCAATTGTTGCTTTGAAAAGGAGACCCCTACTTCCCAGGCTGTGTGTTGCTGACCTCAGTTAGTCCGAACTCCTTTGACCTCAGTGCAGCTTAAGCGATGTGACAGCCGAGTCAGCCCCTTTAATTCCAGTCTTTGTGAGGCTCGTGATAATCATGCACTTGCTCTGTCAGAGGAACCGGCAAAGAGTGATTCTGTCTGTACTTGCTCCCTGCAGCAGACCTCTTTCTTGCCTTCTCTCTTCCACCAGATTCCTTTCATTTTGTTGGTTCTATTCAGGAACAAAGAGGACTTTGTTGAATTGTCTTTGTGGTTTATTTTCCTGAGCCTTGGAAGATAGCAGACTTTTGCCACTGTTTTATCCAGTCCTTTATCATATGTACAATACCCTGAATGCTTAATGGAGGCTAGTGTGTGTTAGCCTAACTATCTCCCTTTTTTTTTCAGGTTGGAAGCCCAGGCTGACTTCTGCATGCCAAGTTAGGAATAATGGCTGGAGTAAAATCTCAGGGAGGGGTCTGCCCATGCAGCTACAATAAAGGATTCAGTCAGAAGAGCTGTAGTCATCAGGTGATTTCATCTTGTTTTTCATGTTCTCTGGTCTTACTAGGCCCCCCCATGTCTATGTAGAAATCTATTTCTTTACAGGTATAGAACACATCTTCATCAAATGGTCTTTAGGCACATGTTCAAAAACAGATAAAAATGCTGGCCACTACAGCTGTTAATATTTCACAGCTTTTATCTGAGCCTGTGGAAGTGTTTTGACATGTTAAACTGCTGTGGTCTGCACAGATGCAGAAAGGCAGTTCAAAAGAGTGAGATGAAGGACTCTGATTTATAGATTTTACCATGAAAGTCTTCTCCAAATCTCAGGACAAGTCAATAGCGTGGTGAAGACTAAAAAGAGCAGCTGACTCTAATCTTCTGCCTTAACCACTGTCTTGGCTGCTTTTCTCATGACCTGCCACTCTACCTATTCCCAACACATAACTCTTAATGTGTTTTCTTTATTTAATGCATCAAAACATGTTTTTTAAAACCATGGAAAATGTAGCCATTACCCAAGGCTGTCCTTGAGTGATAACTTTGTCTGTTTTGTCTATTGCCAGAAGGACACAGTGTGGTCCTGCAGTCTCTGGAGAAGGTAATAACTGAGAGTTGCTTCATCAAACCTCTTCCCATGAGGGAAGAGATCTATAATCTTTGTTTTTAGTGGAACAGACTAACATCTCTGAAAGGATACTAGGCACCAAAATATAGTGCTTCTGGACTCTGTATAAAAGAGGTCAGGCAGTGTTTAATCCTGAGAGTGACCTCATGGACCTTGAGAGAATTTCATCAAGGATGTAGTTAGTCTGTATTTTGCAATAATCTGAAGGAAATAAGCTTGACATTTCAGAGATAAAGCTCACAAGCAGCACCATTCCAGTCACCCAGTGTTCTTTGTAAATGGGATTTCTGTGCTGTTTATTTCTAAAAAAGTCTCATGTTCAAAACCTTAAACTTTCAGCCCTTTCTTGAGCAAAAGTTGCACAGAAACCAGTATGAATAGTGCCTAGAGCAAAGTGAAATAAAAGCTGGAGGATCTGGTGCTGTATTATTTGGCACATGCTGCAAAACTTCAGCAAATTTGTCTCTAGTGAGCAAAGTGAGCAGTTTTGACAGCTTTTATTATATTGAATTACAGTGACAAATAGGGGCATTGGTTTGCAGAACATTTGAAACCGTGATAAACACAATCCTAATGAGAAAGATGTTTCTCTTTATTTGACAGAACACCATGGTTTTTCCTCATGCATACAAGTGCAAAAAAAAAAATCTGGTTATTTAATACAAAATTCCTGAAATATTATTCTCTAAATCTCTAAGCTTTCACTTATTACTTTTTATTCACAGAAGTATTTGATGATTATATTGTACACAAAAATTGTAACAGTGATAAAAGAAAATAAAATTGATAGTTCAAACCTAGAGTACCATAGTGTTTTCCTATGAATTTAAGTATGAATTTAAAATCAAACATACTTTTCAACATTAAAAATCTTATTGTCCAGAGGATAAATGGGGCTTGTAGGGAGACAATTGTTCTTATATCCCTCATGAAATTATAGTCTTTGAGGTATTTAATTCCAATTTCACCTACCATGGTGCTTTTTGAACTTTGAAGCCTACAGTAACTTGTACTACAGAAGAAAATAATTTAACATCCACGTGCACACAACAGTTGTATTAAGCTCACTGGAGAGAAATCTGTTTGTATGGGTGCTGCTAAAAATAGCAATAATAGCAATATAATTTTGCTTATCCACCAGTAACACTTGCAAATGAAGGCATTTTGCCACAGCTGCTAGGGATTCAATCACTTCTAACAAAGGTGTTTAGTCCAAGATGCTGGAATTTTACATGAGTGTGCATTTCACTGAAAACTGTTCAGTGCTGTTGTCTGTTGTGTTTCTAAACTTGCATCCCTCTCCTTTAAACCGATAGAGTTTAACATCCATGTTGTGTTTAATATAACATCCACCTTCTTTAAACATAAAGAGTTGCTGTTGCCTGTGCAAATTCATTCTGTTATGCTGGCCCCAGACCCATATATTCCAGCACCTCTTTTATTTTTGATGTGGCAGTAAAACAGAACTGGGAGATTGTTGCTATTCAGACGAGTGCTCCCACATGTACACACATGTACATACCCTTCACACTCACATGTCCCTGCCAGCACATGTGCTTATCTTGCTGGTTTTCTAATTTTCTGAGGAATTTTCAGGAGACTTAGCTGAGCTCTATCTCTGCTAACTGAGTTATTTGATCACATCTTCCTTACTTTTCACTTGCCTTTTCCTCTCTGTGCCCTCCTCATGCCTGCCTCAAACGCTGCAGCCTGCTGAGATCAAGCCCGTGAGCCGCCCCGGGCAGGGACCCTTCTCCTAAAGCCTCCTGACAGCGCTGCCTTTTCCCTGCGAGTCCATCAGTGCAAGAACTCGCTCTGTGTGTGCTGATGCAGTGGGGTGCAGCACCAGCCGAGAAAGGAAGGAAGCCGCCAAGAAAGCCACAGGAGCACAATGCATATGGAAATGAAGCAAGATATGACAAACCTGCCGCTAGGGCAGCCTCAGCTCGCCCAAACCGTGCTGAGCGCAGGCACAGCTGAAGGAATTTTTCATGTGTTGTCACATCCTCAAAGCTTGCTTTTCAGAGCATAGAAATGCCTTTTGTTGTCTTGGAAGCCACCTCCTGCACATTTACAACTTTTAAATCAGTCTTATTTGGATTCAGCAGAATTAGGGATAGGGAAATCCTATTAGGTTCTTATTAACATTTGAACTACCAGTATTGTTCTGTATGTTAATTTGCCAAGTACTCTGTTCCTGTTTAAACAACTCAGTGTAAACACCATGTAATTATTGTCTGTGCCTCTTAATACATATTAATGTGTTTGAATAAAGATTTTTAATATTTCCCTTAGACTTCAAACATCTTCCTGCCTCTTTAAAGATTTAGCCATTCCTCCTCATCAAGAAGGTTATTTTAATTTTGATGAGGCAGTGGAGGGAGGGTGAAACTACACTGACAGCTTATGCCATATGTTCTTTAGTCAAATTGCTTTTGGACTCCCTGTTGAATAAACTGATTCCCTTAAAGCAAAATGCAAAAGGAGCATTGTTTCTTGTAACCTCTTCAGAAGCACAGTGAGGAAGGAAATGCCTAGTCTGGTTTCTTGCACCCAGTGCAGATTATTCCCAGTGGCTGCTCAAAGAGATGTGCAAGACCGTACATGTTATGCCATGTGCTCCAACCCTTGGAGGGGCAGCAGAGGTGGGAATAAACTGCCATCACAGGCAGTGAGGGAGTTTATTTTACTGAGATGATGTTAGCCCAATGCATCTACTCCCTGTCCAGCAGTCTTGTCTCTCAGCTCACACAATTGCAACCCCACCTTACTAGGAGACACCTTCTCCTCTCTCCCTCTGCCAGCCATTCCCATCCAGTCACAACCTAGCAGCCCTCTTACTCCATGGCCAGGGTTTCTGCAGGGTTGTGTGCTCTGGCATTGCATGGAGCACCTCTGGGATCTTGGGGCTGTGGTTAGCACTGCTGCAGTCCTAGAGCAATGAATGGGCACCTTTCCTCTGCAGAAGGGTTGCTGCCCTGGCCATGCTGAATCCTTCATCAATGACAATCTAAAATAAACAGGTGTGTGCCCAAAAGTAAGGAGACTTCTCACCAGAATTTTTGCCTGTAGGAAAAACACCAGGCCAGTAAAGATGTGCAAGGGGGCATCCAGGTGGAAACCTCTTAATACCGGGTGAGAAAGAAGATACATCCCTGGAAGTGTGTTCCTAGAAGGAAGGCTGACAGCTCTCACTGATACTGCCATGTATCACCATGGTATCATGCTCCAGGCAGCAAGCTGCCCAGTGAAAAAAGCACCTGATGATGCTGGTTGACAACTGAATATGAGCCAGTGTGTGCCCAGGTGGCCAAGAAGGTCGATGGCATCCTGGCTTGTGTCAGGAATAGTGTGACCAGCAGGACCAGGACAGTGACCATCCCCCTGTACTTGGCACTGCTGAGACCACCCCTTGTGTCCTGTGTCCAGTTCTGGGCCCCTCACTTCAAGAAGGACATTGAGGGGATGGAGCATGTCCAGAGAAGAGCAATGGAGCTGATGAAGGGTCTGGAACACAAATCTGATGAGGAGAAGCTGAGGGATATGGGGGTGTTCAGCCTGGAGAAAAGGAGGCTGTAAAGATCTTACTGCTCTTTATAACTAAATGAAAAGATTTTGTGGTGAGATGGGGGTCAGTCTTTTCTTAAATAAGCAATAGGATGAGAGGAAATTGCCTCAAGCTATGCCAAGGGAGGTATAGATTGGATGTTAGGAAGCACTTGTTAAAAAAACCCATTGTCAGACATTGGGAGGGGTGCCCAGGAGTCTGGTTGAGTCACCACACCTTGAGGTATTTAGAAGACATGAAGATATAGCACTCAGAGACATGGTTTAATGGTGGGCTTGGCAGTGCTGCATTAATGGTGGGACTTGATGATCTAAAAGTTGTTTTCCAACTGGAGTGGTGCTATGATTCTATGATTTTGTTCCTAGCTGGTGTGCAACAGCATCAAGCTGGAGAGACACCCACAGCCTGTTGTGAGTTGGACCCCTCTGCAGGGTGGTGGGTCATCAGGTCTCTTTATAGTGTCAGTTAAAAAAAAAAGAGGGAGAACACTTCAAAGAAGGAGATGAGCAGGCAGAAAAGAAATGAGGGAGCAATAGTGTTGGTGTAGGAATCTGGAGATATGTATTTGGTAGCGTTAGGGCTACCTCTCTGGTCTGGACAGAGACTGAAGCTCCTGGTGGCTGGAACAGAAGTGGAAAGAAACCTCTGTACATGCTGTGTGACTGGCAGTGGAAAGGGACACTGCTGTGTGACTGGAAAGGGACACTGCCTCTGAAGGGCATGTGGGGAGGAAAGACAGAAGAACGAAAGACACACACTGCCAGAGTGATTTCTTGGTGACCTGGCTTATGGGTGGCTTACTGGTGGCCTGGAATGGGTTATGCAAGAGGCTGCAATGACCTGTCCAGCCTGTCGCCCCAGATTTGTCATGTTGAGGTCAAGTAGCTGATCACATGCTCTGCTGGGAGCTTGCAGGCAGCCAGACCCACACTTGTATTGATACAGTGCCTGAATCTCTGTAGGAGACTGTCAGTAGAGTTTGCCTAGGTGCCAAAAAGTGTTCTACTGCCAATATCTGAGGTAGGAAGAAAACCTTAACTCCCATGGCACAGAGCAGTGTTTCAAATAGCTGCTCTTTTGCAGGTGTGTGGTGTAGTTGCCACTTGTCTCTGAGCCTTCTGTTTAGGGCTTAGAAAGGGAAAGAGAGGAATTCTCTTTGCTGAGGTATTTCTGGAGGATACTAAGGAGTTGTATTCATTTTTCTGGGCATCTGGAGAGTGAACACAGGGTAAGAACCTGTACCAGCCATCTGTATTTTCAGTGGACACATTGCATGAGCACACCAACTAGTTAATCTCACAGACCTCTATCACAATTGCACCCAGGACTGGTAGTATTGGTGAGAACTTAGAATGGCAAAACCCTCTAAGGCAACTGCAGAAGTTTTGTCTTTCACTACAGGTTTCTAGAAGGGGAACTGCAGGAAGCCCTGAAGTTGCTTATATTCTGATGAATACAGAAGTGTTGCCTCTATCAAAGGTAGTCCTAGATGCACAGCTCTTCCAGGGAGAATGGACAACTCCTGTATGCATGAAGAGACTGACATGAAGAGAGGATAACACTGCTTCCCATGTCTGCCATCAGTCTGGGATAGCTGCCCATATCTTTGGCATCAGTCTTGCCTATGCCTTGGAGGTCCACCTGAACAAGTCTGTCCACCTGACACAATTTTAATGTGTTTGAAAATGTTTTTAAAAAGGCAGATCTTGTAATAGGTGGGAAATAGTAGCAAGGGCTGTATGGATGAGCACAAGCAACTTGTTCAGTAGAGGTGAAGCAAGGGGGAGCAGTGGTGATGCTGCTGCTGCCTGCACGATGGACAATGGGTATCAGAAAGCTTGGAGTACAGCCCACCTTCAATGTTCTTGCTGTGCTGTGGGTCACACACACAAGGGATGAGTGTGCCATGTGGGTCAAACTGGAGCTGTGCATGAGGTGGTTCAGAGGCTGGGGCTCACTCTGGTTGCTGCTTGGTGGAAGTAACCCTGGCTAGGGAGACATGGGCTCTCCTCATGACTGTCACTGAGAGAGAAATATTTGTCCTTTTACATTGAAAGGGAATGGATTTGGACTTCCTAAGTCCCTGTTAGATTCTCCTGCAACTTCAGTACTTGAATCTGTTTCTCTTATTGTACATTATTCTTCTCTGGGGAATCCCTTTTTCTGTATAAGAAACACAAAGAATAAGCCATAACAGACTTTATTGAGTTATTCAAGAGATGTTGTGCAGGACATGATCCCTGGAAGTCATCCCCTTGCTCTGAGCAAAGATCACACTTAGCTAGATGGCCCCTGAGAGAAATTCCTGTAACTCCTCCCCACCACCTCCAGTGATGCAGCTTCAACTACACACTGAAGCTTCGAAGCTGCACTCCCCTTGCACCTTGCACTTCATTTATTTTTGCTCCCCTGACCTCAGTGTATCTTTGCTGCAAGTCAAGATTAAAATTTCTTGTCCAGCTCTTGCTGCATATGGCAATGCTTTCTTTTGGTAACAGCCTTTCCTTCATATTGGACAACTCTTTAGAGGCCTCTTTCTCTCTATCAAGGCCTCTCTTTTCCGTAGCACTTAATCTTCCTGCTGTGCTTCACCGGCCTCTCTCTGGCTGCCCTGCACTGCTTTTCTGGTGTGAGCCTTCCTGTTGACCTTGTTAACAATTTAGGTTTAATATTTGATGCTGAACACAAACCTGGGACTGAGGCAACTTGCTCCAAAGACCAGAATCCTGGCAGAGCTCTAGCATGTGGTGCTCCTAAAGAATAATAACTCCATGAGGATTTGGTGACCCCTCTGTAAGACCTGAGGAAGAGAGTGCTGGCCAAGGCCTGGGGAGTTCTGTGGCATGTTGGCCCTCCCTGCTCCATCTGCTTTCTATTGCGCTTGAAAAGGAAATTAACTGAACTAAATGATTTCAAAGTGACATTCTCCACACTGCACTCTAATTCCATAATTGCCATCTCCATGCAGTTCCCAGTACTAAAATGTTTAAAATAACAGCCTTCGAAAAGAGCCAAAACTTCTAAAGGCCATGCACCACCTCTGCTGGAGTAGTAAAATGATGGCAGAATAATTTCCACATGCAGTGGATGGGTGTTTGGTTATTTGAGGGTTGAGCATAGTTATTTCCTTTGCCAGGAATTTCTCTAAGTCAGGAGTCAAAATTGCTTTTTTCCTTTGTGAACTCTTTTTAAATGCTGTATTGACTGATACATCAACCATGGTTTGGTCTACAGTTGACCTCTAACTTTCTGGTGCAGATTTTTGAACAGACAATTTTTTTTAAAATTTTTCAACATGGAATGCTCTGCATCTCCATATGGAGAGAATGGTGAGAAAAATTTTCTCTGCCTTTTGATCTGATTAATTTCTCATATAGTTCTGCAAATGCCTCTGTAGCAATGATAGCACTGGCTTGGTTTAGTCTGACATTCATTAACAGCATCTTCAGTGTGATGTAACATCTGGGACAAGAAAGATAATGCTCAGCCAGTTGACAGCGGGCTGCCTCCAAAGACGCGTTGGCCAGTGATGATTTGTTTGTACATCATGGCTTAGGAACTGCAGGCTGAGAGACTTCAGCATGCAAAATTGCAAGACTAATTGTGATTTTCCCTAACCCATTAGCTGGTTTGTGTTGCATTCTTTCTCTAATGTTATCTCCATTTGCTCCTTGCACACCTTGTATTTTCTTGTTTCTTGTGTTTTTGGTGAAATTTTTTTATTTCTTGAAATCTTCCTCTGAATCAGTTCTGCAATTTTATCTTAATATATCTAGCAGCATGATTCACTTTGCTGTGTAGTATTGAGTCCACTTCTGGAATTCATCAAGTTATTGTAAAGACTCTTGTATGTATTCCATTAAACAAATGTTTATCTTGCCATACCTTTAAACAACTCTTCTGTTGATTTTGACAGAGGGTTCAACTTTTTTCTTCAAGTAAAAAACAACCAGAATAAAAATAGCAAGCAATCTTTTCAGTAATGAGTAGTCAGAATTTATGTTCTCATTGGGCACTGCTCTGAAGACGTGATGATTCCATTCAGCTGAGCATCAACAAGATCAAAAGACTTTGTTGAAGTGTAACTGTCACTTTGATCAGAGCTGCACTGGAAACTTAATGAAATGAGTGGCTTCTTTTGACAGTTGCTTCTTTTGACTATTTCTAGTTGTGGTTTTGATACTATGGGAAAATAACCTGACCCTGTGGAGTCCAGACACTGTGGTTGGATTTTGGGTGAGAGATTAGATCAGGCTTTCCTTTTTTCTCCAGTAAATACAGTTGTCTTGAATTTCGCCTTGAACTTTGGATCCATCCGACTGATTTCTGAAGTTAGACTTTTTTTTTTCTTTTTGTCCTGATCACAAGTTATTTCATTAATTTCAAATTTTCCAGCCTTCTCAATAATTCTGAAGTGGATGCTGTTTCCTATTCTGGGCAGGAGAAATGATCTGATGGCCAACAACCTAGCCTGAGACTTTAAAAATTTTGATAGAATTATGTGGAAAAATCTGTCCATATTTTGTGTGAGGTTTCAATGACTTGAAGTTTGGTTTTGTTGCACTTCCACTGTGCTTGACTTTACAAAATCACAGTGGAGGCTAGAGAAGACTGTAGAATGGAGTTAGTTTGGGAGGTTGGAGTCAGAAATAAACAATGCAGGTCTCTCTACAGGAAGATTTTTGACTGACACTTCCTTTGCATTCTCTCACTCAGGTGGTGACTGAATTTATCTTTGAAGTGATTTACCCCCAGCTAAATAGAAATAGTTGGGGACAAATCAATCAGCCTATTTTTTCAGCTTAGTTCTGAAGTTATCTATAAAACTCTTGGTTCAGTATATTCTGCATTTTTTTTTTCTGGACTCTGATAATAGTTTCTCTGGAAAAGCGAATTTTTCTTCTTTTACAATTGGATTTTAACTCTTTTGATTACCTCTAAAAGTCTCAAATTTAAAGATGTGACATTAATTTCCTCAGTTTTTTTGTTTTTTTGGTTTTTTTTTTAATCTTGTGGTATAATCCTTAGAGCACTACCATATTACACAAAATCAGATGGTGTGTAAAAAATGTTCAACAACCACTGAGTACCTGCAGAGGAGGCACTCCAAAGTTTCCTAACAGTTCCTAATGATCAAGCAGCACAAGCAGCAGCTGTAGTCTTGTTCAGAGTTCAAGTCACTAGCTCTGGGACAAATGAACATTCTGAATTTGGATGCTCAGCTCTGAATTTTATGGTGTTTAAAATACTTATTGCATGCTAGACTTGAAACCACAGCTTCCAATCACTGTAATTTTGCTGCTCCAGGCATGGGTACCAACTTCAGAGCTGGTAATGCAAATGTTACACACTTTTCCTCACTCTTAGAAGACATGGCAGTAGCACTCGTCTTCAATTTCTCCTTTTTACATCAGAAGTCAGCTGGCAGTTTTGCTGGTATTGACTCTCTGGTGATGCAATAAGATATCTGCCTTGTGCTTGAACTGTCCCCAGGTCCCCTGCAGAATAAGCTTTGTGTGGGAATGTCCATGTATTTTTTTTCCCCAAAGAGACATTTTTCAATAAGGGTTGATACCAGGTTTCTCAGAAAAATTAAGCAGATAGCTAAAGATTACTTTATGGCCTGAGGGATATGGCCTTGTGAAAAAATCTTGTTCAAAAAAACAAACAGGAAAGGCCCAAACAAGAAGAGTAGTTTTGAGCTGTGGTCAGTAAAAGGAGCACTTGGTAGCAGAATGGCGTGACACCTTGTATCCCTCACAATGAATATATCTAATTTTAATTTCCTGAACTCTGGAGAGGAGTCAAATGTCTGAAGAGAGTTTCTTTGCTCGCAGGTCCAAAACTTTTGCATTCAGAGAGCCGGGCAGACAGCTTGTCTCCACTTTCTTTGGGAGTGCATTGCCAGATCTTGCCTGGCTGCTTCTGACAGCCAGTATTTCCCACTGCAGGGCCGGCTGCTGCCTCCTCCTGCTGTCTCTCAGCTGCCTCTGAAGCCCAGCACACAGTTTGGACCCTGCCATTCACAAGTCATATTCACTAGCCTGTGTCCAGTGTGTGCCATAATCCCAGCATTTGCTAAACAGAACAGAATATGGATGTTCATGTATTTCTGCTGAGCAGATGTGCTCCCCACAGTCCTGGTGAGGCAGTGTGACTGCCTGGCCTCCACTATCACAGCCATGGGGATAAGCCATGAAATTTCCTCTTGATTCCTAGGTTACTTTATGCCCTGAAGCTTGGAAGTGTAAAGTTTTCCAAAACACTTGGCTTTATCAAATGCTTGTAATTCTGTGTATTTTTTATTACCCATGTGAAGGTTTCCACAAATCTAACTTCATGGATTTCTAGTAGAATTGTCGTGATTTCTAGCCATGCAAGACAAGGATCATATTTCAGGACTTTTCAGCCTGGGATAATTATATTTTCAATTGGAAGAAACAGCATTTTGTCTATAGACATTTTCAAACCTAAATTATTCTGCTTTTTGTACTCGAACAATTAATTTAATTGATAATTTGATTTCTTGGCCTGTTTTTGAATGGAAATGAAAGTTGAAATAACAAGATTCCCTCCAGACCAGAAATTCTGCCTTTTGATTAGGTCTTATACAGCATGGGATTCTTTTATTGCCTAATTTAACCTACACACACACAGACACACAGACACACAGACACACACACACACACACATATATATATGCATCTCTCTGTAATGAGCACCTTAGGACCCTAAATAAAAGTTTATTACAATTGAGTGTTACTTGTAACAGCATTTGGCAATTTACCAACAAACAGAGAAATGTCCAATTTTAATCCTATAGGAATTGTATATTAACTTTGTGGATAAGCTTCATATTGATCAACTCTCAAAAATATCTTGTAAGGAATGCAATAAATACTTGAGAATAGAACACTTGTGTATTTACAAGCTAAACACAGCTTGCAGTGAAGAAAGCAAGACAAGTAAAATCATGATACCGAGGTCAGTCTTATGTCCCTGAGATTTTTCTGTGTGGGAATTTGGCACAAGGAAATCTACTATGGCAAAATTAGAGTGTTTTGAGCATGCTGAACATCCCTTTTAAGCTCCCCCAGGCAGCTGTTTAACACTCCCCTCTTGTTGCTGCATTCCTCCTCTTCATCTCTGTTATTTGGAGCTGTTGTTATGCTGACCTTCATCTTTCCAAATCAACTTCTCTGCCTTGCAGACCCTTTTTTTCCTTTTTTTCATTTTAAACAAAGGTTGACCTATGTATCTTTAAACATTTAGTTCAAAACCTTTGTTTCACATTTTACTCTTCCTACTTCCTTCTCTTTCCCGCTCTATCCCCAATCTTTTCAAGACTGTGGCACTTGCTTTTAGGAGAAGCCCTTGAAGGGAGACAGGGCAAGCAAGGGAGCACCTTCACGGTTAGGAAAACACAGGGGAAAGTAATATCACTTTGTCTCTCTCCCTCCAGCTAGTACCAGAAGCTTTTTGTTGAGACTGGTTGCATGATAGCTTAAGTACTCCTCTTCCCTGGGGGTCAATGGGGACAATGGGTGTTGAGCACCTTGGAAAATCCTTCTTCTTAGGAAGCCTTGCCTAGAAAGGCTGGGCTAGGTCAGGCTTAGCCTCACATGGCTACAGGTCGACTCTGATTTGGGCCTGGTCTCACCTGACATATGCCAACCCAATGGCTCAGCTAGTCTTTGGCTATTTTTGTCTTTTCTTTAGGGAGACAGCTTGACTGCTTAACGCAGCACTTAATTCTCAGGTCATGATCTGCATGTCTTCAGGTCATAGGGGAATTTTGGCTTGCCAAGTGTTAAACCTTCTGTGTTTATAAGCATTAAACCTTAATGTGGTTACTGCTCGCTGCTCTCTGTGTTTTGTTTCAATCTTATGAAGACTATGACATTTAGCTTAAGGGCATGAAGACAGTAAGTCAAACTTCGTTTAAGACATGGCAGATAAAAAAATTTCATGCTACTAACATATTATGATAATGTGGGACACTTTACGCTGTGTAAAAACAAAACTAGCATGTTACAAGGATGAGGTATTTGATATTTTCTTGCCAAGGAAAATATTTACTTATAATATTTATTTGTACATCATTAAAAAACCCACCTTATTTTGTTAGCTTTTGTGTGAATTAGGGGATGGAATCTTAAATTTATTTTAAACAAAAACCACGTCATGCAGTCATTTCTACACAATGTAGGAGTGCTAAGCTCTTTAGTCACTTCCGAAGAACATTTCTGGTTGGCTTTTCTAGCTGCTGCAGACCTAGCAGCCTGCAGGTAAATGACATCTGGGGAGGACTCACTCTCTTCAGTCTTCCCACCTTATTTCTCTGATAGCTTTGGATCAGCACAAAATTCTTTTCCCACTGAGCATCTGCTGACCTCAGTGATCTGCTGAAGTCAATCAGCCTCTGCTGACCTCAGTGATTTCCCTAAGAGCTATAGTGTACAGGGAGGCTTTCCTGTCCTTAAGACCTGTATGTTAAGGGCCTATCCCAAACCTCATTGTTGATGGCAAGCCTTTAACCAACCTAAACAAGCTTTAAATTGAGTCTTATTGTAGAATTTGCTAGTGGAATACAATGGGTATTTTGTGTCCTGACATGTTTTAAGCAGGAGTGCTTTTCTGCTTCTAGATAAAGAGGGTAAAGTTTTATTTGTATGGGATGGGACCAGTTCCTGATGTGGGTCCAGGGATGTACTTGTGTGTGAGAGTCCATGAATGACTCCTTTGAAAGCACTGAGATTGTTTAAAAGACCACTTGGCAGTTTTTAACCTAGCTACAAAAAAAACCAAATACTGAGCTATTAAATTTAGTCTCTATCCAGAACATTGTAATAAGCAAAGAAGGAAGAAAATACCTAAATACCAAAGAACCATGCAAACATACAAGGTCTTTTAAATTCTTGTGTGCCTGGACTCCAACTAATGCCTGGTTGTACACTATGCATTTGCAGGTGGTATTTCTGTTTGATTTCACTCAGACCTCCAAAGCTATCTCTTCTCCAGGTGGAAATGTGTGGACATGTTACTTTACTTAGCTATATGAGAGGGTCTTACACAAGGGCTTGGATGAGGTCTAGCTATAAAAAGCAGTGATTATTTTGCCTTGTATGTACTGGTTAAGGGACAAGACCTATACAAGGTAATTTGCTCGTTTCCATGTTATGAAGGAATTGCTGGCATGTTACAATGTGTTATTATTGGAAGCCAAATTCTGACATCATTTGTAAATGTACAGATTTTATAGAATATGAGAGGCTTGGATGTGTGTAAATGAGATCAGGAGTTTACTTCATTTTTTAGAAATTTAAAGTGAAATACAGCCATAGAAAAACAGAGGTGAAAGGGTCCTCAAAAGAACCTCAATCATCTGTGTGTAACAAAGTAGGAGCAATTATGCCTAGGTCATTCCTGTCAGCTGTTCATTTAACTTGTACTGGAAGATAACACAATACAGGAAAATCAAGATAATCTATTCCAATGCCCAGAGGATATATTCCAATGATTCACAGTTGAGTTTTTCTTAAGTCAAATCTGAATCTTCCCTACTGAAATCTTAGCCCTGTTCCTTTTTGTCCTATCTGCCATGCACTGTCACACTCCTGATTTTTATATTGCTAGGAATATTTTCCTGTGTTGTCTGTCTGGAGGTGTTCACAGACGTGTTTTCCAACAGAACAATTGTAATTTAATTAAGGTGCTATGAGGCAACAAGAATAGAAACTATTACATCTGCTAACAACAGTCTATCTCTGCTTATCAGCATAACAGCAAACCAATTTAATTAAATGCATTGGCTCAGTCAAGTGAGTTTGCAGTCTGAATTTGCCATTCTTGCTAATGGAGCCAAATTTGTTTATTTTTAGGGATTCCAGAAATTCATGTAACCATTTTCCAAGAATGGCTGTTGTCAGCAGACTGATAGTGGTGTTGAATCACTTGTGCTGGTTGTAACAAGGATTTCTGTTCCTGAAGAGGTATCCATTGAAAGGCAGGAGTATGCACAGTTACAGACTGTGATGGGCAAGTATGATGTTGATGATGTGAAGATGACAGAAGGCCCTTTAAAAGAAAACCAGCCAGACCACAGAGAGAAGGGGATTCAAGGTAGGGCACCATGGACTTGGCAAAGGAGATGAATATTTTGTCCTCGTAAAGGAAGCTTTCTAAAAATGCCTCACTGTTGGCTCTGCTCCACTGACATTAGTGAAGCTGGAAGACATAGTAATAGCCTAAAAGATCAAAAGCA
The DNA here is from genome assembly GCA_018697195.1 of Certhia americana. Taxonomy (NCBI): domain Eukaryota; kingdom Metazoa; phylum Chordata; class Aves; order Passeriformes; family Certhiidae; genus Certhia; species Certhia americana. The sequence goes on along the minus strand of CM031861.1, from coordinate 52,104,058 downwards.
TGAGTGGGAGTTCTCTGCTGTGCCATACTGGTGGAGCTGGAGAAGGTCTCAAAACAGTGGGAAATCCTTATTGAACATCCCTACTATAGACAGGACCCCATGGAGCTTCTAGGAGTTAAATATGCAGGAAATAAAAAGATGGTGAAGGAGTGTGAGAGATGCAGTGCAGACCGTTCCTAATAAGAGTAAAACTGAACATAGCTCAAAATATAATATACGGAATATAATCAAAAAGGATGTTTTTTGAATGAACAATAACCTTTAAATTCTTTAGTGTGTGTTCTCTGAGATGTAGAATGTTCTGATTGTTAAGGCAATTAGCTTTTAAAAATAGTTATTTTTTTTAGATTTTAATTACATGCTGCATTTTGTTATTAGATGGGGTCAGTAAGGTTACTGAAGTAATTATTGCGCTCTGCTTGGCACTGGTTAAAGCATAAATGGAGTAACTGCATTCAATTCTGTATGAAAAAGTGTGGACAAATTGATGAATTTAGAGTGGAAGAAAGATGGTAAGAAGTCTGCCATTCAGATCTAAGAGGAAAGGTTAAGATAACTTGGCACCTTTAGCCAAAAGGTAAAAGTAGAGTGTGGGGAACATAATAACGGGAGACATAAAGGAATGTTATAAAGAGGACAAGGATCAATTATTCTCATTAGTCAACAAAGATGGGACAAATAATAATTGGCTGAAGCAGAAGGGAAGTTTTAGGTTAAATATTAGGCAAAACTGTAGAAGAACTGTTCGGCAGTTGGACAAGCTGCCAAAAGCCGTTGGACAATCACTGTCATTGGAGTTATTTGAGGCCAGACACCCATCTGCAGGAACAGTTATAGAATAATTAGATCAATCCTGCCACAGACAGAAGGGTAGGCGAGGGGTCCTTCTGGCCTCAGTGACCAAGATTTTGTTATGGATCTACTTTTTCAGGATTCATGCCCACCCATTATTTTGTAAACTATGGTGTCTGCTTCTGCCTCCACTAAAATCAAGAAGTAAAGCAACAATTTAAAGCTGCTCTTCATAGGGTCAGAAAACATGTGAGACATATAATTATCCCCTGATCTGTGGCCATGCATTTCTTTTTACGGCTTCTTAGAATGAGACTTCCTCTGCTCTGGGCGTCTCTGCTTTGTCCCTTTGAACATATGAGCTCTGGGAGCATAAAGTAGTAACCAAAACAGAGTAGAATGGCTTTGGACTTATTCATTGCTATTCACTATTTTGTGGCAGCTTTTAGAAGTTGAGTTGTAAATATCTGTGTTTTATTGACAATATGCTCCTCATCTTCTCTCCTACTTACATGGAACAAACCAATCATGCCAAATGCAGACTCTGCCTTTGTGGTATCAGTGAATCTCTTCCCATGGATCTGTTGAGATGCTGAAAACAAAGCAAACCAGAAGTAACTCTGCAAAAACCCCAAAATTTTGCTGTGCTATAAAATGTTTGCCATATGGATTGGGCCCAAAGATTGGCCTGGACAAGTTCTTCTTCCAACTACATAGCAAATGGCTCCAAATACTGGTCACTGTGTTTGCAAGCAGAGCAGATAATTTTTAGAGGTACATCATGCTGTTTTCAGCACATCTGAGATTGGAATCTGGCTGCATGATGGGCAAAAAAGGAGATGGTTTACTTTTGCTCTGAGAGGCACTGCAGAGATGATACAAAGGGCAGTGAGCTAATTTGTATTGCAAAGAGTGGTCTTAAAATGGTAATTACATATGAAATTATAAACCATGAGCCCAGCTTGTTTATTTTTCCCCTCTAGTGCTAATGAAAAACAAAGTAGTCTTAGTGTTTTGTGAGATCTTGGTGTAATGCAAGCAATCATTTGGCTGGCTAACTGGGAGACAGAGGCACAGTATGTCACTGGTTGTGTTAAAAAAAAAAAAAAAAAAAAAAAAAGAAAAGAGAAGAAAAAGAAAAAATAATGAATAAAAAAGAGCCAGCGACAAAGATTTTAAATCCTCAGAATAATGGCAAAGTCATACAAAATCCTTGTGTTTGCTAAGCTTCTTAACACTGAGCAGCTCCTAGTGTCTGGAATGCTTTGGTCACTTCTAGCTGGTAATGTCATCTCAGAGATACAGGGATATGCCTGCAGTGGAGATAACCTCTCTGCTGAGTCAAGAGACCAGAAAACGGTCACAGAACAGGAGATGCCATTGCAATGTGATGCATCACCCAATGTGTAAAGTGAAGAAGCCCATGATTGGAGCTATGGGATACCTTCACTGAGCTCCATTGTTCTTTTTTTATTCCACACTCCCATTTCCTGTGACACGAAGCAAAAGGTGCTGAGGTGCTTTGAGTGGGCTGCATAGGAGAGCTCCCTGGTGACTTGGAAACTGTGGGAAATCTAAGCAGGCAAAAGCTCCTCTGGGGAACCAGCAACTAGCAAGGCTGGTTACTTCCAGACAAGAGGCAGGAAGGGTTGATGGTCCTGCAATTTGCTCCCCATCATGGCCCCTGTACGCCCAGGGGCTCTGTGAGGAACCATGGCAGTCTCATCTCCTGACTTCACTCTCCCTCAGTCTGAGGATGAAGTTTTCCCCTTTCCTTCCACCCCCTCACAAGCTACTAGCTCAGATTTTGGGGGATTTCAGAGAGGGAATCTTCAAGATAGGGAGAAGAGGTTCAAAAGAGGCCCCTTACCTCAGGATGTATTCCAAAGCTTTATTTCCAATGAAGGGATCCCAGGAGGCAAGGAGGGAGCACATGGAGGAACAGGGTTTTTTATCCCTTTTGGGGTCGGGGTCAGATTACCTGGCTGAAAGCCTTAGGTCAGAGTCAAGGGGCAGGTAAATCAGGCCAGGTTACAGTTTCTGGGGGAGGGGTTTTTGAGGAGAGGCATTCCCTAAAAGGAGTGCAACATGAGGATGCTCAGATTATCTTCTGCAAATGTGTAAAGGGACAGGGAAAATGTTTTCTGCAGGCCTGGTGTTCTTCCCTAGTAGTTTTGAAGGAGACCATTACATAGCATTAACTCTATTTCTTTTCCAAAACCACATCGTATACTTGATGAAAAACTAATATTTAAGTAGACAATGGCCTTTGAATTCAGTAATCTTTGGAAAATATTATAGATATATATATACATATCTAACAGGTCATGCACCTAACAGGGAAGGAATGAACCTTTTCTTCTGTAACATCTAATGAGTCTACGTGCAAAACTTCATTGAATGGTTTTTGGAACTATTAAACCCTTCCTTTCTTGGCTTAGTTCTTCAGGCTTTGCTAACCCACTTTTTTCTTGATGCTGTGTCATCCTGTACTAATTCATATGTGAGTGTGAGGGGGAAGTGTTAAACTGAAGCGGTCTGGAGGGCCAAGGGGCAAGGCATTTCTGCCTAGGAGAGTGGCTGATATCTTAGTGTGGAAGGCAATGCAGTCCTAACACCACTGGGATTTAATAACTCTGAGCTGCTTGGTGTGGCCATCCCTTTTGTGCTTGTGGGTCTCCTTGCCTGCTAGAATCCCTTTGTAACCTTGGGCACCCAACCCAAGACCCGACCCTCTCGCTTTTAATTCACTGTGACATAACACCATTAAGCCTCTGCCTGCTCTGGCTTTTTCTGTGAAAGGGGTGTTTTAAACAGGATTTCTGCTACTAAGTTGAAGACTAGAGGAAGAAAATCTGACATGACTTAGGGGTAGCACAAACGAGTCATAGGAAACTCACTCTAGAGATATCTCCAGAGACTAGTCAAGACAAAAGTTACAGCACAAGCATTTGGAAGGAGGCCACTGCAAACAATTTGTCCTCATTCCAGTTGAGCAACTGTAAGCAGGGACATTTTCAACACAGGCCATTTAGGGACAGAAGGAAAGATTGGATGGCACTAAAAAGAAACTACACAAATACGTGGTGATAGGATGACTCGGCCACCCGCCACACATACTCTGCTGCTTCGTTTTTCTTTCTCCTGTCATCCCGACATCTGAAAAGGTTCCACCCCAGCACAGCAGCACAGCACAGTGGAGACTGGAATAAATTAACTCCAGGTGACAAAACCACCTTCCTCATCTGGTCTCTGTTTGCAAAGAAGGAGGACAGAGGTCATATGTGTGTCAGGAGTTGAGGACAACGGGGTGAAAAAGGAACTGAGGACAACGGGGTAAAAAAGGATTTCACTTGTCTAAGTGAGCAACATAACAAACATAGGGAGAAAAGATGCTTTGCTCTGTATTTTTCTCCCTGAGTTTTTGGGTTTAAAGGACTGCAGTAATCCTGTTTTTTGAGGAAATACTTGAATACCGTTATTTCAATTTCTTTAATCCTTCTCTTCCCCCCCTCATTTACAAGCTGTTCCTGCTCTACTATTTTCCTCAGCATGCCAAGGCACCATACCTTTCTGTGGAAAGTTTCTGCCACCCTCTCTGATTTTGTATTCATGCCGCATAAATAAGAACAAGACCTCCCTCCAGCACCTTGGCATGATGTGGAGAGTTGGGTGGGAGGATGGTGCGTGATAGAAATATTATGTAAGCAAGGTTTGAATATCTGTAGCTCTAGCTCTAGACAGTCGTTATCCACAGATATTTTAAAACTGCTTCTTTCTCTTTTTTTTTCCCCTTCTGAGCATCACATCACAATACAGTTTCATTCAGTGAAGAGCTGGCATTCAGGGGCTGGATGGCTTAACTGGCCCAGATGGGGTGCCTTTCATCTGTAGGTCATTGCTTTGAATTCTGCCCACATTTTTGGCTACTAGAAGTTCTTCTCTTCTGACGGCAGTGCAGCAGCATATGCAAAATTGCTAGGAAGTCTCTGATCCTAGACACCATGTCTAGATCATAAAAGCTACCATAACAATGAGTCTAAATGGCACCCCTCTTGGCAGCTGAGGCAGAGGCCAAGAAATAAAAGGACTATGGAGAATGGGCTACTGTCTAGCATCTATAAGCTAAGAGTGAGGAACACTAGTGAGGGAGTGTGAGAAAGTATGCACAGCCCATGAAGGCTCTTTTGGGTGAAGAAAGAGGATTTCAGTCTCCTAGGCTGAAAGGCCAACACCTTTCAATAGCAGAGGAATCATTTACAAATGTGAGAACAAAACCATTGTTGGTCCTCGTGCCCTTAACAATGCTGCTTCCTGTTGGCATCTTTTGCTTACTAATAACACAGTCCCATGATTTGTATCTTCACAGTGCTACATGAGCACTAACTAATTAATCCTTTCTCACCCCTTTGAGGCAAGTGATTTTTTATTTTTAGTGGTCTGTAGTGGAGACATCTTCCTTAAAACAGATTGCAGATATGTTTATAAAGGCTACCTTACGCTGACTACACAGTGGATGCTAACATTAGGATTTATGCTTTTGTTACAGCTATTCCAGTTCCAGGTAAGCTACACCCAGTTATATGTTCTGCTGAACTGAGGTCTTAATTAAAATAAATGAGTACTAAATCTTGGGAAAAAAAAAAAAAAACCCAAAACTAGTAAGAGTAGGCAAGGGTTACAGTATAATGATACGAAACAAACAAACAAACTGCCCCTCCTTTCTGCCCCCCAAACGAATCAACTCCCCTTCACTGGAATAATCTCTGGCTGTCTGACCTTATTTATTCAGATGCTGACATGAATCATCATCTGAGCAAGTACTCCCTCCTACACCTGCAGTACTTGGGGTTATAGTTCTCCTTGGTTTTCTGCAGCAATAAGAGCTCAGTGTTACTTGGAGCCGTCTCCATCTGGCAGGCCATGAAGTCCACAAAAGCACAGAGGTCTTTCTGTAAAAAAATGGAGACAGCCCAGATTGCTTTCCATTTACACAACATCTCAAGAGGACTCCAGACTTCTCTCTTTTGCAGTTACAGTCAAGTGTGCAGCCTTTTTCTCTCCTATCTACTTTTTGTGTGATGACCTCTTCTTGGGGTAAAGAACTGCGTGGGTGAGTTTGGGGGGAGGGGTTGTTCTTCTCTGGAAAGCCAAATTGCAGGATGCAGCACATCTTGAGCTTGGCAGCCTTTCACGCTTCCCCAAGAGGCAGCTGAAGGGCCCAAGCAGGGGTAAGACGTTATCAGCTCACTTCTACCCTGCCAGAGCATATCTTTGCACACATATAGTGACACACTGCCTGCACCACAGTTGACCTTCGTGGGCCAAAGGAGATCCTTGGCTGGCAGCTCAGGGAATATCTTGTGTCATCTGAACGCTGTTACAAGGCTGAGTACTTAACGAACGAGTAGCTCTGCAGCGTTAGCCATAAAATGTGTACAAAAGTGAAGGCAGAAGTTAAACATTATGTTATCTGCCAGTCATTCATTGTTTGGAGAGAATATCCCAAGAGCATGGCTGAGCATTGGTGTCATAAAGATCTATACGTTGCTTTTGAAATGAGGTCATTTGTCACCATCTGGGATTATACCACTAGCAGTAAACGAGTGTATTCAGCTCCATGTTTCAGCCATATGGAAAAAGTGTAATATAGTGAGAAATTCAATCCTTTAATGGAATCCAGAGCACCCTCCAGAATGTTTTCCTTAGTTTTATTTCTTTGCAACGCAGGCTTAATAACCACTGATGTAGCATTTAAATTGGAAGAGATGCGACATCTAGATAAGCTAGGAGATCTGCTGATACCAACTGCCTTCTGATAGGAAAATCCCTTGCTGTTTCAGTGGAAAAACCCACCAGGCTTACTAGAACCAGGGGAAGGGTATAGCACAGCTGTGGCATGCATTAACCTCTTTTGACTTTTGTCTCTGTAGACACCCTGAGGGGCTCCCTTATCAGAACAGAAATATTCTCAAGTAATTATCACTCTGGAAATTGTCACCCCTTTCATGCATTGAACATGCAAAATTCTAAAAGTATAAAGAAATTGTGATTTGTGATAAAATCCTGATGGTGCACAAGAAAGCAGAAGTCCTTGTCTCCTTCCCTATCACCTACCCCTCTTTATAGACTACATTTGTCATAGAGAATTTGTGTTGATATGACCTCATGGCTCGTAGGAGAGTACATTGGCCCTTGCAAATCCATTTGCAGCTGTAACACATCAAAATGGTCATAAATATGAACTAAAAAAAAATATTTTTTTTTCTATAGTCTTTCCTGGTGGTGCCAAGCTAGCTTCCCCATTGCTGAATAGAGTATATGAAATTGGATGTTATGTTGTTATGGATCTGGAGTGATGCTGGTGAAGCTGGGAGGAGTTCCTGTAAGAAATTAGCTCCATTGACTGAAAAGCAATAATGTCTGGACCAAACTCTGCTTCTGGCTGGGTGTTGTCAGGACTGTCTGAAGGAATTTTGTGTAATTCTGAGTTTGACGTCTCCAAAAAGGCTGTTACGGAGATGTGCTGCCATGGCATCGTAGCCGAATGACAGAAAAATGGAAATAAACCCTGAAAGAGATGGTGGGGTTTTCTGAGGCCAGGAGCAAATAATACATGTTGCTGTCTGGGAAAGGTACAAATAGATGCAGCTCAGTGCAAAAAAATACATTATGGCTATATCTGGCTTAAGTGCTACATAGCTCTGTGGGCTGTTAACAGATGTTGCCAGAGCAACATGTTATGACAAGCTGTGTTGTATTTCTGAACCCAGTAATGTTACTGGCACCACCTCCTCCATCTGCCAGTGAATGGGAGTTACCTTTGGTTAAGTTCACAGCCCATCCCAAACAAATACCCTTGAAGCTCCATGTGTGGATCTAATGAGACTCTGTGCTAAGTTCAGTGAGTGTGACAAATAGTCCTCTGATAGCCAGATTTTCCTTCTTGCTGTACATGTCCATAGAGCTTGTCAGGATATTTTAAGGGCTATGTTTTTCGAGGTAGACCAGGGGAGCATTTGACAGTAGGGAGGAAATACAGACTGGCTGAAAATGGGGAGAGTGGGATGGAAAGAGGAAGATGAACTCTGCAATAAAGTAGTGATGTGGCAGTCCCATGCCTCTATCTATATTCTCAATCAGACAAAGAAGACATCTGTACCTATGTGGATAGATAATTTATAATACAATTAAATTTGATTGGGTAGACCCCTTTGTGTCTCATTTGTTGTAGAAAAGTTTAAACTCATTGCAATTATTTTCAGGAAATTTTTTTAGAAGACTCATTTTTTAAAAAAAAATCAATCCATTTACAGCTGTGTTAGTCAGGTTATTTTCTCTCCTTATGAAAACCCTGCAAATAAGCTCTTTGGGAGAGGGCATGAATTGTCAGTACATGATATCTCAGCTATTCAGCCTAGTAGAGGCTGAGCTTTTCACACAGTGAAACAGAAAAATCAATGGCAATGATGTAGAGAGGTAGTAAAGTCTGTGGGGAAAAAACGCTTAGCATTCTGTAAGTCAGAATTCTATATTATGTTGTTTAGTTTCCTTTCTTTCCTACTAAAATAGAAGAGAAAACAATACAGAAGATCACCAAAGAAGATTCTCTCCTTATTGGCCCTTCCTGATGAGTAGCCAGAAGTGAGGAAAAATGAACAGAGGCTCCTTCCGAAGGATGGCAGTGGTAATGGGTGCAGCTCGTGCCAGCTATCACTGACCCATCTATTTTGGTTTGTGTGAGTCAAAGCAAAGAGTAATTGCGATGGAGTTCTTCATGTTTTGGTTTCTTGACAGAACAATAGCAACACAAGGATAAACGAAGTGATAAAATAAGCAAATCTTCTAACACTTTTATTATCTAATTGATTATTTTCTCCCAAGTACAGTCTGCTCAGCAGCAAGATGCTGACTTGTAGTTTGTCAAAAGCAGCAGTTTGCTGGACCTGGACACAGAAGTGCTTTGAATAAGACAAAGCAGGCACTTCAATAACTTTGCAAAAACTGGGCATTTAGTCTCTCTGTGAATTTGATATGCTAAAAGTAACTGTGTCACATGATCTGTGATCAGAAGGCATGCTGGTCACGGCTGGCCAAAGCCAACAAGGAATGGCGTGGGCCACCACTGCCAAGAGAAAAGACTGATGCAGACCACAACTGGCTTATTCCAGAAAGCAAATAACCCTGAGGATCTGATCTACAAAAGTGCTGAAGTAAATGGGAGTTGCGGTTGCTCAACACTTCCACGGGTCAGGCTGCTCTGTCCTCATTAGCCACGCTGCTGTTAAATCCTATAAACCCTGACACTCCTTTACATGCAGATAAGCTATCATACGGGAGTATCCCAACTCCCTCCACCCTGCCAAATCCCACAGTCCTTCACCAAATGAAAGCCCCTAAAGTACAGCACTGGTGTTCATTTTTGGTAGCCTAACATCTGCAGATGCCTGATTTTACAAACCCTGCCTGTGACTAGCTCAGGCAGGCTGGCTGATGCATTCGCAGGAAGATGGAGCTCACATGTGCAAGATCAGGAAAGCAGCCAAACCCTCAAAAGACCTATGAAGTAAAATAAGCAGGTTTCTGGGATTTGGACATGACATGTCTGCCATCTAGTAGCTAGTCAGGGCTTGTTTCATGTAGAAAATGAAGAGTAAATAATCCAGTACCACATAAAAGGGGAATAAATTTACTGGGGCTTTTGACAAATGAGAAAAATACTTTCAATGGTATTTTAAATTAGGTTCTTGGAAAACAATATAATTAATAATTAAAATAAAAATATGTGAATTCCTAACTTGTTTTGTTTGGCTGTAAAAACAGTTGTATATGCTAAACTAATAGAGAGGAATACAAGTGATGAAGTGTTACTGCAATAATGGAGTTGAAAACTCTGGGTCCCACTCTCAAATACAAAGAGGTTGTTAGCATGAGGTCCTGTTGGCATGAGATGTGATCTGGTAAAAGTTTGACCAGTGAAGTGGAAGCCAGGACATCAGAAGTTCTGTGCTGTTTTGTTCTTTGATTGATTGGGTAAGGCACAAATTGGCACAAAGGACCACTTTCAGTCTCAGTTTACCCATTTATAAATGAAGACTTGTATCACAGTGATGTTATCAGACAGACTTAATTATTGTTATCTAATTAAAACTTCTCAGGTGCAAGGTATTATAGAAAAATGCAAAGCTTTTTGTTCCTAATCCAAAGTACATACAAGATTTTCAGAATTCCTTATCTTCTGCATTTGTATTTCGTGGGTTACTTTAGCTGTGAATAGTGTTTTCCTTTGCACACACACACACACACACACACACACATACACACATATCTTCTATTGAAAAATAACATTCTCTTTGCTTTCTAACAAAGTTTTCTATAGTGTGGCTTGGCATCCAAAAATAAGGCTACAGTTCTGCTGAGCATTGATTCAGTTTAAGTCTTCAATTTAGTTAATTTTCTCTGAGCCATATAAGATGCTGACTTGCAGATAGTTATAATATATCTAAAATACTCCTTAAAGATATAATGCTGATGGATAGTTTATTCATTATATAAAAGACCCCTGAACAGAAATTATTAATCTCAATTTTTAGTTTTTATACATAAAAGAGGATGTTCACAGTTATAGAAGTACAAGTGTTTGCTGTGCAGAAGGGTAAGAATGAGTTAAGGGTCTCCTGATACTACTGGTTTGGAAATACTGTGGCTCTCTTGCTAGAACTTGATATTGGCTTTGTGTAAAAAGATATAAAGTGCTGTTCGGTGATTCTCTCAGTGTCCCTCTGACTTCAAAATGTAGAAACACTCATTGAATAGGGAAGGGCATGGCCCCCAGCCTCAGAGCCCTGCTCAAAGGCTGGTGTTTGGTTCTTGGTGTTAGAATAATGCTCCCTGACTTACCTCAAATGGGATCTTGTATGATCACCTGAAGCCTTACTGTGTGTCCTGCTGCTATTCACAGCAGGTTGTTGTGAGGGGCTGTGATCTCCACTAGACAGTCCTGGGACCTGCCCTGCAACTGGGGGCAGGATCTTGGTGAGCAGTAAGGGCAACATGGCAGGATAGTGCTCAGAGCACATCGCTGTGTTGTAGTGGGGAATGTGACATGGCTAAAAAGGAGTGGAGATGAATACTGGACCAAGAAATATTCATTTTCACTGAGGGTTGAATAACATATGTGAGTAAACTGTATTAAAACTGGAGAAAAACTTAAATTAATATCTTGCACTGAATATGGGAAATTAGGAATCAATGGCAGAAGCAGCTAATGCCTCTCTGCTGGGACAGCTGTGTTTGTCAGGGAGATAGGACAAGTGTCAAAAAGAGAGCATATCTCCAGGATATTCACTGCAATCTGTGTGCCAGCTCTTTGGCCAGGCAAACTGGCTCAGAGCAGCCCTGTTCTTTGGCCTGGGTCTGACAGAAACAAGTTGGCATCACAGTGAAATCCAGGTATCTGTTCTTCCCTGTGGCTTCCTTTGGGGTGGCCCCATCAAGTCACTTTTTCTCTGGTCTCAAACCCTTTTTTTCCCTGAGCAAACGTACCACAGACTGTGACAGAAGGGCTGCTGCAGTCCCTGCTGGGGCTCGGCCCTCCACAAGCACAGCAGCAGGCTGGGGTGGTCCTTGCCTCAGATGCACAGTGCTGGGGGCAGGTGACACCTTCTCTTTCACTGCTTGGAGAGGTCCTTTTTCTCTCACTAACTTTAGTCTTATGTAATTCAATTACTTCAGTGAGGTTGCCTCCTGGTTTATGTCAGTGAGAGCAAACAGAGTATCAGCCCTTGAGCCTTTTGCTGAACAAAGTATGATGTTACACTATTTCTGGACATCATCATGTGCTGGTTGTGCAACAGATAAGAATAATGCTTGGTAAGTCATTAGTACTTCAGTTCAATTTGTGCTAAAATAATCAGCTACATCCCATTTAGTTTCTAAAGCCTCCTAATTATTGCTGCAATCATCAGACCCATGACCTGCTTTTCACTCTGTGAGAGAAGGGTAAGTGAATTTAATGTGATCTCTGCATTACAAAAAGTCTGCTGCTGCTCCCTTGAAATCAGGTGGTGTCTTATCATGGACTTCAGTGAAGGTAGGATCAGGTCCAAATTTCAAACACTTAATTTTCCAGCAGAAGCAAGTCAGGCTTAAATTGCTGCACTGCTTTGGCAAATAATGAATGGGACCTCATTATCTCTATTGGGACGTGACTTTACAGACGATTACATGCTGAAAGTATGCCACTGATAGACTAGCTCTGTCCTGAACTGTGAAATTTGCACAGAGAGTCAGAGACTGCTAACTTTCAAGAGTATTCATTCATTCTCCTGTCATGAATGGTTTTGTCAATGAATGGGACTACTGACCTTGATGATCTAGTATTGGCATTTCCTGCTAGGTACAAGCACAGTGATGTTATGACTACTGAGCAATATACTGGCATTCTTTTAAGATGAAAAGTCATCCGAAGGAGCACTTACCAGAATTTCTCTCCTTGTAAGGTATTGCTATGACCTTTTCAGTTTCTAAAGAATTTGAAATCTCTTATGAAAACAGTATATAGATTAAGAATCAAAGGAGTTTCTCCACAAGTTTTATGTAGAAAATCTTGGTCTGAGATTCTGAACATATATTTCCTAAAATGTTGTAAATCAAGAAGTGACAAAATGAGATTGATTAACTTTATCCTTATTGCATATTAGAGGTGAAATGCAAATAGCACAGGAATAGAAAGGTTTTGACCATGATAGATGTATTTGCTCCTGCCACATATTCCCTGAACTCTACCTTTTAGAGGCATTATGGAGCTAAAACCAGTGGTTCATGTGTGCTTCTTGAGTCTATAAGAGTGCTGTGTAGAAAGCGTGTTGAGAGCGCGTAAGAGACTTAATGATTTATGAATTTATCCTTACAAAACATTTCTGAGTCAGATAAATACTGTTATTGCTGCTCTGCACATGGGTAAATGGAGGGGCGGAAAGCTTAAGTAGCACGCACAAGATCACCCAGCATGTCTAGAGAAAATAGGCTGGAACCAGAACGTTTCATTTCTATTTTCATGTTCTGTAAGTGTTAGATCATCTTTCTCCCATGATTAGCTGCTATTCTGGCACAAACTCAGGACCATTATGATAGAGCTATTTTTCATACAATGGGATGAGACTGCCATGGCTTTAATTACAAGCATGTGTTCACTCCTTTATGGCATTGTGATTGTTATGTAAGGTGATGTGTAAAATTAATGAATTTTAAATTAGGAGTTTACATTACAAACCCTTTGGGGCAGGGAAAATTTGCTTTCTCCCTGTTCATACAGCACTTATTAACTTGGAGTTCTAGTTAATGACTGGTCCTTGGAACTGGTACACCAATGCAAGAATAAAAGTAATTATCAGATTATTTTTATTCTAGAAGAAAATGTTTTACGTAAATAAGGAGGAAATCCCACCTTCAGAAATGTGCAGAAATGTTTGTACCTCTGACTGAACATACTTTTCATAGAATTCACAGCTGGGATGGGACACAAACTCTTAAACTTGAGTTTAGGAGTAGAAGCATCCTAAACACATCCCACAACATATGTTTCTAAATTTTGTAAATTTAACCCAACTCTTTTGGAGAACAATATGATGATTTCAGAAATGAATAAATGATGATACATTTATAGTTTCTTTTCAAAGAAAAGAAAGGTAGCCAATCCTTATGACTAATAACTATTATTTAAAGTACAATCTGAGACACTTGTAAAATTTCAGCCAGGGTCTTGGCATGAATTGGTGCCCAAGAAAAGGATATCTATATTGGGAATCAGCTGCTCTTACACAATCTTTTTCATGATTTGGAACCACTTAAAAATAAGGGGTTGATGATATAATACATTCTTTGGCTTTGGAGATGTTCATCCTATTCCTGCTTTGAATTAAGAGGATATATTGGTGGTTTAGTTAAATGTCTCTTAAGTCAAAATTACATGTCTTTCTTTATTCTGCACTTGAAGCCAGATCCAGCTCTTTCTCTGAAAAGAAACACACAGGTGTGAAGAACTTTCAGCTGCTCTAGGAGTGAGATTTCAAACACTACAGTGGATTTGAAGCTGTGGTCTGTAGACAACCAAAGACCTGGGGAGAGTCTGTAGAAGAGCTGGCTCATCAGATAGGATTGACTGGGTTTTTTTGTTTGTTTGTGATTTGTTTTTTATTTTTTTTCCCAACAGTTTAATAGTGCTAAAAGTAGCTCAAAATGCATTAAATATTTCCTAGCTAGCACTTTCAAATGTTAGCAGTTGTGCTTGCCTCAGGGCTGTTATTCAGCCACCAAAAACAGAAGGTTTCTGTGTGATCAGAAAGCAGGGGTGAATCTTAATGACAAAACTTAGGAAGATTGCTGTCTGTAGTCTGAAACTTTTAAGGAATCTCTGGCCTATGTCCTGCTTAAAACCTGTTGGTAACTGCAAACATCTGACTTCACTAAGCAACTGAGGTATATTTATATCCTTGTGAGAACGCAGACAGGGTGATAGTGAATTGTAAAGATTTTTTCTGATGTGATGCTGTCAGTACAAATTATTTGGAGGACTTGCTGCTGGTAATATGCTCTACAGCAGCTAATGATCACCAAATAATAAAATAAAGATGTGATATTTAATCACCTAATAGAGTATACAATCTACATATTTAATCTAAAAAGATTATAAAGGTTACAAGATTAAAAGTGGCAATCATTGAAGTAGAATGTATACTGTGCATTTGATTAATAATTATAAAAACATGATGAATCAAAAGCCTAGGCTATATTTTTCTCTTTAGTAACTCCATTCTATGTTATTCAAGTTATTTCTAGGTGGCAGAGAAATAAGCCTCAGTAAAATTTAACCACCCATAGGTGTGGCATTTCTAGATCTGGTGTTCAGCTCTTGAAGGCGCTATTTTCCCACTAAATCTAGAATGCACAAAACTGTTTCACTCATATTTTTCTTGAAACAGAGAGCTGGACTCTGCAGGGAAAAGCATGGGTTATCAAAAAATAGTTTTTGCTATGCAATATGCTTATAAATCAGAGATTTCCTGATGCTACTTATACAGGGTTTATGATAGCATTTGTCTGTTTGTTACAACTGGGAGTACTAAAAGGATTTGTCACTGAAATTCTTGATGCCAGAATAACCTTTGGCCATTTTTAGATTGATGCAATGCAAAATTAAAAAAGAAAATAAAATGTAGATAAACCCTGTGCAAAAAAATAGGCACAACTAGGGGAATCCACCTTAGGTGACTTGTTTAAAAGAAGAAATTGATTTCAATAGCCATAGTACATCAATCGAGAATTGCTGAAACTATTAATTAAAGCCATTACTTGGGAATCAATAGAAAAGAAACTGCATCCATTTGCTCAATCCAGCAATTTAAATTTCTCAGGATGCCATGAATAAACTGTGAAATGTATCTTTAAAATAAAGTTTTTAATTAGAACTGGCAGTTCTGAACCTGCAGTTGGCAGGAGCCAACCTACTGAAAAAGAGCCCGATGCAATAGACTGTGAAGTGTGTTTGCTTGATGCTTTAGCATTTAACAATTAGAAAAGAAAGAAAAAAAAAGAACTATCAACCTATAATACTTTAAGTTCTGTTTCAGCATCAACATTAGAAGATTTTTTTCTTTATAATTAAAGCAGTCTGGAATTTGCAACTGTCATTCTTCTACAATAGGTAAAAATGTGCCAAATAGGTGCCAAATAGGTGCCAAATAGGTGCCAAATACAGATGGTTTCCTGAAGGATGAAACCTGTTTTACAGGAATACACACAAAAAAAGCAGAAGTGAAATTGAGTAAAAGGGAAAAAACCCACTTGCTATTGCAGATTCAGCAGTTTAAGTGCCACCCTGCAATCCATGGCTGGACTGCTGGTGCTGGTAATCCTTCACTGGTTGTGACCTGATTCAAGCACTCAGCCAAGCACATGCTGGATTACACTTTGCTTAAATTGCATTGTCTCTCGTCAGGACTTAAACATGTGCTTAAAGTTCAATGTCTGAATTTTAAATAGAGTTTAGGCATGACACCTGCTTGGCAGAAATTACTCAGTTATTTTCAAAAATGCCTCACTTCTTGTTCCCCAGAATAAGTTGTGTTAGCATTTTTAAAAATCCCATCCTAGGCTGAATAAAATAAGTGAATTTGTTGTTTTGGTGAACATTCATGGTGAGGAAATAAAAGTTTATGTTAAGGGCCAAAAGATTAGGTGACTAAAAGATCACAGTGTCCTATGCTACCTGTCTCTGCTCCTTCTTTTGAGAAATGTGAACCCATCTGTGCTTCCCTTTCACCTGTGGTTTAGGGGCCTTGGTGGCTTCTGCATTCCTCTTCTTCTTTCATGTTGCTCTGACTGTGATGCCTTTTAGAAAAATCCATTTTTTTCTGTAGTTGAAACCCAGTAACCTTGTCGCTGACCTCACTGGCCATGTGCTTAATGTGAGCATGACTCACAGTAGCGATGAGGAATCCTTATTCTCTCTAATTTGGCTGTCCCAAGGAAGAAAGGGGGAGGGGATGTGGGGGGGAGTGGGTGGTGGTGGTGTTGAGGGGATGGGGGAGATTCTGGTATTTCTAAACTCACTTGCTGGAAATGTTGTGTCAGTTACGAAAATTTGGTCTAGCACATAAATCCTTAGGCTGACTTGTGATTCCCAGCACACCCCTTGTAGTCTAATTGAGGAATTGCTTTTCTGTCAGTCACATACTGTGGTGGAAATGCAAGAATGTGAGAAACAATAGGAGCAGGCTCATACTGAGTCAAAACAGATAAAGCCAAATTGCTTGTTGGACTGAATGATGGGAGCAAGTAAGTTGGTAAGAAAGCCATTGCTGGTGCCCCGTCAGAGGGTACTTGCCCAGTGTGGGAGCATGGGGGACAGGCAAGCCAGGAAGAATGCCATAAACCTTTTCTTTGTGAAAGAGGAAGGATAAGGGCATCAAAATAACACAGAGTACAGCCTGCAGGGCGAGGAGAGTACCCTCCAGACTGATCTGGAGTTAAACTGGGGTAAAATAAGCCCATGAACAGGTTGGGTGTGAAGTGAGTGGTGCATGGACTGTGCGGGAGTGAGGGATCTGTGCTGGGATCTGGGATCTGGCTGTGCTGCTCCCAGGCTGCCAATGCTCTAGATCAGTTCAAGATGGCTGCCCAAGGGAGCACGTGGCCAGCTTCTCTTCCCTCTGGAGACTTTTGTTTGTTATTCCTCTTCTGGTTATTTCCTCTAATCTGAAGAACAAGATGTCCTTAATGAAAACAGATGTTTTGCTCCCTTGCATATGAAAAAAAAAAAAAATTTCCCCCAAAATAGAATAAACCAAAAGAATGCTGTAAGCAGGGACGGGTTTCCACAAACCTCTTCATCAATGCCCTGACCTGGCTGCTCTTTTGCCCCGACACATTGTGGAAGCTGTTGATGCAAAGGTCCGTGGTGAGACCTGGGTGTAGGAGTGAGTGAGCTGTGTGCCTCTGTAAAGTGTAAACACCACACTGAGCTGGCTCACAGCTTTCCTCATCCATGGTCTCCCACTGTGAGATCCTGGTCAATGGCAGCTTTTGTCATTGGCTTTAGTGTAACTCGGAATTGGTCCCAGTATTTAATTTAAAGCACAGCACACAAAACACCAAAATCATAACATCCCTGCTACATTTATAGAGCTGCATAAGCCACTGATTAACAAATGGATGAGATACTGAACTTTGCTTTACCATCTGTCTTTAATTACATAAAATAACTTGAAGCAATTAACAAGAAAGAAACACTGTGACACAAATAAATAAATCCTATTGATAGAAGCAGATGAGGGAATACTTGAATATATGGATGAAAGTCACCAAAGCTGCATAATCTGAACTCAATAATATGCCAAGCAGTATCTGAAAGATTTATACTGACATTGCCAATTACTTTTGAAAAAGAATAGTTACCTGTGGAGATGCAGAGAAACAAAAGGAAAGCTCTGTGTGTGTGACTACAAAAGACAACGTGTGGTCTATCCAACAGTCTAAGTTTTTCTTTCACAGATAACAGAAACTAATATCAACAGAAAAATATACAAAGCATGAGGTTTCATAACTGTGGACCTACAATAAGTCACGTAAGTTTGTGTGCTTATAAGTGTTCAGGCACCAGTCGGGATTAGGCTTTTTAACACTTTCCAGGATTTAAGTTATAAGCCCATCTTTTCAGCATTCAAATACACTTGTTTGCCACCTCTATCCAATCATTTAACACAAATGAGTACTGTACAACAAGTATTGAGTGACTGCTGAGTGGATTAAAAACTGACTGGCTGATAGGTGTCAAAAAGCAGCTGTCAGCTCTGAAGGAAGGCTCTGGAGTCAGTTTGCAGAAATGGGTGTTACACTTGGCAGGCCCCAGTACTGTCCTTAATGGGTAAGAGACAAGTACATCCCTAGTTAAGCAATGCTGAGTAAATTAGGGGGGAAATAAAAATTGGTGGAATGATAAATAAATTGTGAAGCTGGAGCAGCCCAAATTTGGTAAGCAGAACCTCTGCAGAAAAGAATTTTAAATAATGCACAAATGGTGTCTGCATTGATGCAATAGAAATTATATCCCAAGGGTGGTGCTGGAAAAGTCTGTGGTATCATTGCAAGGAAGCAGTTGGACACAGGACTCAATCTTATGGTGTGAAGAGGAATAATACCTCTTTGAACAAGTTAGCAGGGATATATGAGTTGACTTACATGGCTGGGGTGTGTTGCAGCACAGTGGGTGCTAGAAATCTGAAAAAGGGTGGGAGAAAAAGTACAAGAACTGCTTGCAGATTGGAAAGTACGTTTTGTTTCCCTTACCAAAATGAGATGACTGGATTACAGTGTATAATTACCTTCACAACAGGAAAAAAAGTGTCTTGCATCAGATGAATATATTACAAGAATCAGTGGGTGGAAATATAAGCCAAGTAAATTTAAGCAAGTGTTGAGGCTTGGATTTGTAGCAGTAAGTGTGATGAACTTCTGAAACAAACTGCCCAAGAAAGCAATTGTGTATATATCAAAATTGAAACCCTTTCTAGAAAACATGTCAGCCAAGCAGAAACTTTGGGCTCTATATATAGGGAAAGGGGTAATGTTTGTGACAGAAAAGGTTAAACAGGGTTGTTAATGGACATTTCTGACCTCAAAGGTCATAAATCAAGGAAAATATCTTTAATATTTTAGGCCAGGTTCTGTTTATTTCTTACAGCTAAGTCATCCAACTAATCCCAAGGAATCACTGAGGCAAATAGTATCAGGAACAGCAAGTAGTGTGGTCTTGTAAAAAGTAAAACATATTAAATGTTCCTTTCATGTTTATATGCAATATATAAATTCTATATGTTACAGATTTGAGGACCAAGGCCATAGGCTGTGGCCAGGATGCTCCAAGTTGGCACTCAGCAAGCAAGGCAGTACCCTCAGTGAGTGAGCTAAGAGATATATAGCATGAGGGGAATGTGGGTAGGGGCATACATGGAGCACTGAATGTCATTGGACACTGTTTCAGGTATTCATGTTGAGAGAAAGAACTTCAATTGTTTTGGCGGAGAACACTGCTGTGTAGACTAAAATGGAAGAAAGAACATAAACAAAGAGCAATGATCAATTGTTGTAGCTTGTGGAAATGTCTTTTAGGTCATATCAGGGCCTTTTGACAGACATTGTTCTATTTAGTATCTGTATGATAGTCTCAAAATAGGGGCAAACAACAAAATAGTGAAATGTGGTAATGATACTAAATCAGGAAAGAATGCAAACAGAAGAAAGCAGATAATGATATCAAAGGAATCAGAAATACCAGAAAACTAAGCACAAAATTGCCCAAACAATTCACCCACCCCACCCCTCCACCCCCCAGAAAAACCAACAAAAAACCCCACCACCAGAAAAGCCCTGCAGAATTTATTGGAATGTACATGTCCTAGCCGTCAGTATTTCTGATAGAGTTTCAAGGTATAGTGGAGAGAAGACCAGATGGGAGAGAGATATGAATTTGCACAGTTATAAAAGCTGTGCACGTACAGATAAGTACCATGAAGCAGAGAGGTAAGAGTGCCTGTGTAAAAGATCTGTGCTATTACATTCAGCTCTGTGTTCAATATTGCCAGCCACTGACTGACTAGAAGGAGTTGGAAGAAATCCCACAACGATTCAAAGGCTGGAAAAAACACTTGGGGGAAAGACTCAGGCTCAAACCAAACATCTCATTAAGCATAAACTTAACTTAAAGTGTATGAGCTGTGCTGCAGATTTACAACTCCCTTTGCAGCCCTGCTAGGTGGCTTTAACAAAGGAACTACATATCAGGTTAAACAGTGCACATGTTAAAGCACTTCATTAGACTGGAGCAGGAAGGGGCTTGGTTAGATCTGTGAGGAAACGTGACCAAAGTCTATGAGCCCTTGGCCACCAAAAGGTGCATACTGGCTGCATCAAAATCACCAGGCAGTCATTTATTACCATAAAGCTGGGCTTCTGCATTCTTAGGCATGGAACAAAGGTCTGTGAAGTCTTAAACCAGCCAACATTATATAACAGAGAGAGGATGGCAGTGAAATCATGCCTTTTGGGTGTATTTTTTTTAAGGAGAATTGGAAGGCTGTCAGATGGTCTTTCAAGAGGAGTCCATATTGCTGAAGGGTTTAGGAGAGGTTTGAATAAGACAGAGAATGTATGTCTTTACATTGGAAGGCTCAGAGTTCTTTATCCCAAGAATTCCTATAGTTACCACAGAACCTTCACAATTCAAGGTGGGAGGAACAGTTCCCTTCTGAGCTCTGAAATCATCTCTGTGACTGTTCATAAAACAGTTCCTGTGAGGCTGAATTCCTGATGCTGCTTTTCAAACCAAAAAAAATTAATCTTTAAAGAATAGGGCTGTGGAATGCTGAACTGGAATCACAGATATGGTGGGAATATCTCTTCTGTGTAACCATTTATTGTACTTACAACTGAGAATTATCTGAAGTAGAGCAGTTTGTTCTCTAAGAATGGTATTTTGGGGGAGTTAGCACTCAGTTCTTTTGGAAAGTTAAGAGGAGGTGAATACCCGTCTCTCTAGATTCTTAATCATTGGCTCAGACTGAGAAGGGGCTTTTAAAAAAAATTCAGTCAAAAATAGTAGGGAAAAACTCTTCTGGAAAAAATTAACACTTCAGTGTTTTGCTTAAATAATTATTCTAGGCTTATAATACTGTAACTATCACATGATTTTATAGCTAGTATTAGCAAGTCACTGCAGATTTAATTTCATCGTTCAGAAATAAATTAGTGAAGAAAGTGTTGACTTGGTAGGGATTTAGTCCTGGAAAATTAACAGGCACTTTTCTGGGCTTTACTAGTCAATACCCACAAGAATTTAATAAAACCCTTGCATAAAATATGAAATAAGTAACAGGGAAAGACCAAGTGAGTGATGATTAGGGCAGAGCTTTGCTTCATAAATCTTGATCGAACAAATTTTTCAAAGTCGGGTTTCTCATCAGAGGATTGAAGTCAGGATATAGGGTTAAATTATTCACATGGGTGAGTATCTACAGATCTCTCTCCTTTTTCTTCTCCTCACTAACCTTTACAGCCCAGTTTTATGTTGTACTGCTTTATAAATACCCCAGTGCTTTGCCTCTCCCAACAGGATGTCTCTATAAGACCTTTACGTGCTAAACTCGCAACCTGCTGCTCTCTTCATGCATTTACTTAGTTTTAACATTCAGCACTTGGTCCCCTTTCGACATTGAGTTGCTGCAGCAGTTGTTAAATATTTTATGTGTAGTACAATACAAAAGCTACCAAAAGAGGGCAACATATGAGCCAACAATAAGAAATGCATCCTGACAAATTTACGGTTGTGTATTTGTGACACCCTCCCCCCCCTTTTTTCTTTTTTTTTTTGATAGAGAAGGAAATTTTAGCAGAGCTGGTCAGTAAACAGAATTTCCATCCTATGGGAAATTCCAACACTTGGGGAAAAAGAGAAGGTGGTGAAGTTTTCAGGGACTGAAAATTCCAAGAGAATATATTTGGCATGGTGGAAGTGTTCCATAAGTGTCAAATCATTCTCACACCAGAAAGCCCAGAAGTTATAATGACATTAAAATATTCAATTTAGTAGGAGAAATGTTAAATAGATGAATGCTATATAAAGTTCAAAACAAGATTAAACAAAACAAGGAACTACTTATATGTTTTCACTTTATGAAAAACAATAATTTAAATATAATTTACTGTAAATAATATTTTAATTGATCTCCATTAAAAATGTTGTCAAAATTAGTATGCTCTCAAAAAAGCAAGATGATTAAGATGAAGTTGTATTTCCTTGAAGAGTGTTTCCTTTGAACATAGTTTAATTACCTTTTCTCTTCATGACATGCCTAGGAGAATTTCAAAATACTCTTAATAACCCTGCAAGAGACTAAGGTAAATTGGCTGCATTCCAGAACTGTCCCCAGTGCTCTGTTTGTGAAGTGAGACAATGCCAAGTGCCCAAACACCAGACGTGTGAGCTCTGGAGCTACTATACCCTGGACAACACTGAATGTGCACTCATTGCCAAACAGTTTATTATAAACAAAGAGTTTTTTAAACTATTCAATAGCACTCCAAGGAATTAGACAGTCTTGAACACATGCCAGTATGGCAATGGGTACAATAAGCAAATATAATCTACCTCACTTAGGATAAATATTTGGCTACAAATGTATTGAGAGCTCTTTAATTCTTTGTACACTTCCGTGATGGGAACCAGAGGAAAGGCAGTGGCGATGCAAGGACTGGAGGGTGATTTTTTTCTTCTCTTATCAGCTGTCCAGATAGGCTGGCTGCCAGTCAAATTAAAAACCTCACTGGAGGAAATGAATGAAGACCTGTAAGTGTAGAAATCTGATGTTTATACAGCTGCCTCAAGTTCTGCTAATGATCAACCAGAATCAGCCACATCTTCATGGAGATGTAAGGAATTCTGTGACAGTATCCAGGAGGCTGACCATGGAAATCAGGATATCATCAGGTTTTATTTCCCATTTATTTTTTAATCTATTTTTTCAAAATGAACTTTCTGCTTTCTGCCTGTCTCTATTATGGCTTAAAATGCTGGAAAGTATCTGGAAAGGAAAGAGGGGCAGATCTATGATCGACTTGGAGGGCAGTGAAATATTTGGAAAGTTTGGAAGTACTCACCCTTTTTGAAGACAGGATGTTCTGCTTGCAGGAGCAATACCTTATCTCCTCTCATTTACCCACGTCCTGCTTTTGCATCTGTATTTCTGCGGATCCCAAAAGAAAAGATTTATTCTTCCTAGTCAGAAAAAAGCAGAGGTTTCTGTCTGGAGAGTTTCTGTACTGTCTGATCTACCTCATGAACCATGGCTTTGCATTTTTCACCTGATGAAGGGCTTCAGAATCACAGGGAATCCAATGAGATGTTCAGTACAGGAATGACAGCAGTACACACTGTCTGTGTGGCTGGATTTAATGTATTGATTCTAATCACAAGGTTTTCAGACAGCTTCTTTATTCTGGATATGCAGGAAGATATTTATACTTGTCTGCTTGTCCCTCATTTCTTGTACTGCTCATCTCTTTTTGATTAATGTCTTGATACTCTCTCCCAGGCAATGATGCTACTTTTGGGAGACAACCCAAATAGTATGGTATGTAACACAAATATTAGAAAGGCATTGAGAGGTGTGGTTCATTATCTGGTTGTGTTTATTTGTAGGGAAAAAAGCATCCCTAAATAGCCCTGCCTCATGGATATAAGTCTACATGTCTGACTGCCATCTTGTATTGACACTTTACCCAGAAGCCCAGGGACTGGTGTTTATTCAGAAAAGAATTGGCCCATGCACACAGACATACTGATTCTCACAAATGGTTCTGTGTATGCCTTGGCTTCTTGACTCCTGCCAAATTCAAGTCTAAATTCTAGGAAGCAACAATAACACTAACAGGAATCACGTCAGACTTGAAAGTGATTGCTTTAGCTCTGTGAACACAAAATGGACTTCTTCTTCTTCCTTAGAAGTGATTTTTAAACATGCCTTGGCTTCTCTGAGCCAGCATAATTTCACCCTGCCTGTCAGGTTACGAAGACGAATCTGTTACCCCCTTTTGCAGATGTGGTATGTGAGCCTAGTTACATCACATTTCGAGGCAGAAGGAAACTCCAGTATCCAATCATGTGCTTTCTGCCCCTTGCTATTGATTCTTGTGGTTAGTCTGTTTCTGATTTTATTTTTCTGTGTAGTTTAAGGGCAAGTCTGTGGTTTGCCCCATGTGCCCAAACGAGGGAGCAAGGGTGCAGAAGACTGCCTGAAAATAAATAAATCAGAAACAGATAGACTAATTACAAGGACAAATGCCAAGGCGTGGAGCACACACAGCATCCTCATGATCAGATATGCCTGGCCTGTTGGAGAAGGGATGGATATTTCACTATGTGATGTAACTCTGCACCATAATGGAGAAGAGAGCCAGACTGTCCTCTTCCTTGCCTGGCTGAGCAAAACCCTCTTGTGTGGTTTGCCCTCATATCATGTCCCAGCACGGGTAGAAACAGCTTCACTGAAATAAGGGTGGGGAGGAGCAAAGCTGGGAAATCAGAGGCTGCTCTTGCCTCCCCAGTACCTGCCCCAACAGCCAGCAGGGCTAAGCTGACATGAGGAAGGATGTAATCTACTCCTGGTTGTTTCATGATCAGGGCACATTACTTCCTTCCACGGAATAAGAGGATAGTCATGGATGTCATTGTGACTCACAGTCTCCTGGGGCAGCACGGCTCTGTGCCATGCCTATAATCAGATGACCCAGGGGGTGAATTAGGAAGGCTTTTGATGTCATTCTCTGAGCACTGCACCACAGGAGACAAAGACTTCTTAACGTAACATCAGGCTATATCTTAAACATAACCATGAAACTAACTTTGACTTGCCAGCAGCTGGTACAGACAGTGGCCTCCCTACACCGCTCTGGCACTTAGCATAAGAAATGTCATTATGTGGGTGGATTAGGCAGAACCTGTCAAAGTTGTGTGCATGTTCTTTGGCTGTGTTTCCCTCCCCAGGCTAATAATGCTGAAGAGATGGGGAGTGGGTTGACACATTTTCTGGCATGTGTCATGTAACCCAGTGAAGTGGAGGACATGCCAGTCACAAGACTTTTGTGCTTTAGTAAGGCGCAGGCAGCAGGGACATGCTGCAGTGGCTAGCAGTCTTAATCCTCTCTGAATTCACACCCTTATTGCCTTCATCGTGGTTACAGCTTCCCCAGGGTTCTCTGACAGACCCACAGGTATGTTTGGAGGAAAAGGGAAGAAGATTTATCCAGGCAGATATTGTTTAAGCTAATGCTACCTACAGACCATGAAGCTCTGCAAGTTGACTGACATGATTTCCATAAGAACCACTGAATTTAGCACAGGAGGAAATATTCATTGCCTGTTTTGCAGCGTGCAGAAATGCTCTATACCAGTTCAGCAGAGGATACATAGAATAACTATGCCTGTTAAGAAGAGATTTTTAGGACAGAAGATTCTAAAGCAAGATAACCAGAGACTGATTAAATTTAGGGCACAGTCATTCTTTCTGGTTCCCTAAACAGGAGTGAGGGGTGTTGATACAAATATCGGGGTGAGAGAGTTCCCACGGTCTCACACAACCTCAAGGTAAATCATCCTCAGGAGAATACAGAAGAACAGTGCATTCAGTCTCACAGAGAAGTCTGGTTTTGTGCAGCTGCCTGCTTAACACCTGTTCTGAGGAGATGAAGTTTACTCCCTGGGCTGAGGCAATATGCCAGGTTGGTTCCTCACAAATCACTATCAGAGAAACAGAAGATGGAATGAGCATGTATGCCCTGTATGACAGAAATGCCATCTTCTGTCTCTGCCTGTGTGTTGCAAGCTGTATTTGGTTGTTGGGAAAAGATGTATCAGCTTAGGTGCTGACTGCATACCCCAAAACACACAGGCTATAAGTCTGATGTGACTTGTAGCAGGCACAGCACCCAATTCACTGGTAAGAGTTACTGTATTATTTTCCTTAAAGATTTTCATTAAATTAAAAAAAATTAAATAATAATAAAAAGAAATAGTAGAGCCAGTAGCTTCAGTAGCTTCTGCATGTAATTACAGCTGAACAACAACTGCTACTCTGTTGCAGCATCTGTAGTATCTCAGGTCAAGAACTGCCATGCCCAGCAGCCATGTTCTCATTCTGTGTAAAAGTGAAGAGCAGTAGCTGCGTAAGTGTTGAAATATAGCTTGACAGGCATGGAGGCAACTTATGGAGGGAAAATGGACAATAACCGCACAGGATGAGGGGTGCCTCCTCCCTTCACTTGCTGATGTTGAATCACAGTGGGGGATTGTATTAAGGGGGTAACAGAAAGTGTCCCTTGGCTGTATCTCCTGCAAACACATCATTGGTGCTGCCTGTGTCACACACAGCTTGTTATCAGTTAGTCACTTGGGGATAGAAACTTGAGGGACCGTGATGGAAGGCTCTGAGGGATGTCCTATGCCAATTATGCCATAGGAGAGGAAGAGATAGAGGATTGTAATGAGATGGGAGATGACTCTGACAATTTATTCTTGCTTGTACTGCATAACACTGTGTGAAGCTGAGAAAAACAACACGATGCCCGACACAGAATTTGTATTGTCCCATGACCAGTGTGACCCTGCTCAGATTGCCAGATAACGTCACATCTCCAGTTGTGAAACACCACCAAGCTTTCTAGATCCCAGGTCTTTAAACATTATTGAGCTGATTGTTTGTACCCTGTGGTGGGAATTCAAATACTGTTTATCACTGGAAATGTTAACTCTGAGTCCTAACTATGAGTAAAGCAACCTCTCATAAGTCTGCATATTGAAAGTAGAAACTCATTGGAGAGAAAAAATGTGTACCAGCAGGGCAAAAGGAAGAGCTT
Organism: Certhia americana; assembly: GCA_018697195.1. Classification (NCBI taxonomy): domain Eukaryota; kingdom Metazoa; phylum Chordata; class Aves; order Passeriformes; family Certhiidae; genus Certhia; species Certhia americana. Next base: position 52,077,301 of record CM031861.1, on the reverse strand, counting down.
TCATCTATGAGTGAGTACACAACCTGCAGGGTACAAAACAGTGTTTTGGTAGATACCAGTGTTTTGCAATTCAAGGATCACATGACTGAAAAAAAAAATTCCACTTCTGCCATGGTATTTTTCATTTACAAACAAATAAAAATTAAATTAAATTCTGTTCATTTATTGCTTTTATTTCTTCCCATCTTGTCTGTTTCTCTATTTTCTTGTATGATACTGTGAATGTTGTTTAGTTCCTTGTTTGTTTTTATTTGAAATAATTTAGCATGTAATTTTCTGAACTCTTGCAGAGCATGGAGACTAGTAAATGTCAATGTTTATGCACCTTTGTGCATGTACAAAGAATGATGGATAGTTAATAAAATGCACATCACTGCAATCCTTTCATGCTTAAGATCCCCAAACAGAAATTGTGAGTATTCAAATAAAAGAGAACTGATCCAAAATGTACATATTTAGCTTAGATAATAGCAGTCTCCAGATATGTGCCTCTTTCTGCTGTTGGAAATCTGTCAGTTGAACAAAGAGCAGGATATAGTGTGAATCAGGCTGTCCTAAAAGCTTTATGTGATAGACACACTTTATGGAGTTAGTTCCATTTCTCTCACATTTCAAAAGCAGACTCAGAGCCTAGTTATCATGAGGACAAAGTCCACAATATAATTTTTTTTTTTGTAGTCAAGGACTGCAATATTTTTTAAAAGTCAGAATATGTGTTAAAACAACAGTTTCTCCCAAGGTTTATGGTTCAGCTGTGGAAAGTTTCTTCTTGATCCATCCATCTGAAAAATTGTTCCTGAAAAGTCATTCTGCATAAGGGTGTTTTTGCTATTTTTTCAGGGAGAAGAAATATAAATGAGCTGTAAAGCTCATGTTGTTCTGAACTCTTTCTCTCCTCTTTCACCAATGAGTTCATCAAACAAAATTCCACAAGAAACAAATGTTATTATGAGATTAGCAGAATGAACGCCAGAGTTCAGACACTAAACATTTTTTTTAAAAACAGTGAGCTTAATGTCATGAAGGAAGTTGTAGTTTAAACATCAAGGTCAATTATTTCGTTAAATATTATTTAAAAGTTCCTTGCCTTGAAACAAAACCAGAACTATCTTTTTCCCAAAAATGCGAACAGATTATACTGCCCTGTTTGTCAGCTTCACTAGATAACTTCTATTTGATCTTCAAATGAAAACAGTTTCTATTTCAGATTTATACAACAGCCTGCCTCTAAAAAGAAAAAAGATCTTAAGGTTGGGCTGCTGTTTACTTTCTCTTCTAATCCTGTGAGAAGATTTGCATAAGAAAAAGAAGTAGATTTGAGTCTAGCTTTTGCTGTCTACATCGAAAGCATGAGCATCAGTCAGTCATTTCTATTTATTCAGACAGAAAACAATTGTTTTGTAAGTCAGGTGAACAGAAAATCTTTCAGTAAGTTCAGCTGGGTTCTTCTAAAAGTAACAAGGACTACTTATCAAGACTAAGTGGTGCTTAAGTAAATAGTTATAATAGTCAAACACTGAGAGTTTAAAACCTAAACCCTCCAGTTGCATGTCTGTTTCCTCATACCGTATACTTGGTTTAAAACAACATCCAGAATTGGTATTTCCTGAATTTTGCAAAGCAGCCCCTTGTATTTGCAGACAGCCTTCTCTCCATTCCTAACAGCATCAGTGTCACGGGGGACTTCAGTGAGCAGAGCAGTGCTGGGTGGTGGCGGGAGCTCTGGGTCTAAGGACCGAGCAAGTGCCCCCAGCTCCAAGTGTGACCCCTGGAGCAAACCAGTTCACTTCTCTGTAGAATGGGAATAGGGACTCATACCTACAAGAGTGCTGTGAAGCAGAGTAGTTTAATGTGTGCAATGTACTTGAAATTTTTTTTGGTGTATAAAAAGGCAAATTATTATTTTTTAGGAAGATTATTAGAAGGGATATTTTGGATCTTGGGGTCAAGTTCCTTGCTGTGGGTGGTAACCACATCTCAGAAGCTGGTTCTCAAAAGTCAATTTCCATCTCCAAGGTGCTTTGATTCCTTCCTGACTGCAGAAGGCCCTTCTGCATCCTCACCACTCTGGTGGAATGAAGGTGCTTTTCTTTTTCCATCTTGGATCCCTTCCTGGACAGTTTGTACCAATTCTTTATCATATTTTATTTGGGAGAAGGGGAGGGAAACAGTCTCACAATTTTCAGATTCATTTGAATTTTTCTCTGAGCCCCAGACACCTGGTGGAAAGATGCCAGCAATGCTGTAGGCTGGTTCGATGTACCAATAAAAATGAAATTAAATTAAAAAAACCCCAACCCTCGTGTAAGAAAAGCGCCATTCTTAGAAAGCCTCCAGCGTTCCAGCTAGAGCACAAACAGCTGCTTATTTAGGACTCTTCTCGGGTAAATCGACAGTCCTGGGCCAAAGGGGCCGCAGCTCTTGTGGTCTCGCACTAGCCCAGCCCCCCCACTGCGGTGGGGGAACACACAGGGGAGAGGGGAAGGAACGAGTAGGGAGAGGGAACCATCCTCAAACCGCGGCTGAAACTTCGCCTGAGGAGGTCCGACGCTCCGCTGGGGTCGAACGAAGGCGGAGAAACCTCCCCGGACTCAGGTCCCCGCCCGGGCTCGGCCCCGCGCCCCCCGCCCGCCCCGCCGGGCTCCGCCGCCCGGAGGAGGCAGCGGGGCTCGGCGGGGAAGGACATCGCTGTTTTGCCCCTTGGCTCGGGTTTTCCCCTGCCCAAGGAACAAGCGCCTTTGTTGGAGCTGCGCTCCCCAGGGATGGGGGTGATTTTTCGTTTTTTGGTTTTGACCTTTCTCTTCCGCTGCTTCCCGCAGGCCCGTCCCCGCAGCGGCGGCCCCGAGGGCGGACGGGGCAGCGCGCTGCCGCCTGTCCCCGGGAGAGCCTCGGGCACGAAGAGAAGCAGCCTGTGGGGCTGAAACGGTGGCGAGCGGGAGGGATTCGGGAACATTTCGGCGGGGTGTGGGACAGAGGCAACGGCCCGTGTCCCTCTGAGACCCCTGTCCCTGCTTCCCCCTGGTGAAGGCAGTGCGGGCCCCCCGTGGAAATGCAGTGTGGCAGCAGCTGCTGCGGGGCACTGGCTGCTTCGGAGGGGCGCGGGCTGGAGCTAGGGCCAGGTGTGCCATCGGGAAGTACCACCTCCAGCCGCGGATCGAAGAGCTTCCAGGCCATACCTACACGGCTCGACAGGGACAGCCCGTTCCCATCCCCCCCTCGACAACTACAGCCCCGGGAGCCTCCAAGCCCAGTAAGGCTGAAGCAGCAAGCACGAAACACCCTCATAAAGATCCTGCCGGACCTCTGAAACCCTGAAGAAAACTGAACACCAAAGAGGGAGCGAGCCAACAGGGCCACCAACGAGGCCCCCCGAAACGGGGGATGAGCTGGTCCGCGCCTCCAGCACAGGCGCAGCGCTGCCAGCCCGTGGCTGGCCGCAGGGGGCTCGGCGCCCGGGGGACCACCCTCGCCCTCCAACGCCGACTGCTGGTTCCCAATTCCTACGAATTCAACCACGTTCCCCCAGGGATAACGGGGGCGGGATGGGGTTTAACCCGCGAGTTCAGATGCAGTGAAACCGCAAGGAAACCAGACGCAGGTGAAGGGCAGAGCGCGCTCGTTGCCGCCGCAAAACTTGCGGGGGATCGGGGCGCCTCGCACAGCGACGGGCAGTAAAGGCAGAGCCTCTCTGGAGGACTCCGAGAGCGGAGAGAGGAGCCGAAGAAAAGGGGCTTTTCCCGGGGAGCGCCCGGCTGTGCGGGACCTTCCACCCCCGCGCAGCTCCGCTGGGACCTGCGCGGCTTTTACACGGGCGATCGCGCCTGGCCGGCTCGCATCGAGCAAGAGCCTTTCCGGGAACAGGCTACTAAGAGCCGCGAGAGCGGGAGGGGGAGGGTGGGTATGAAATAAAAGGCTAAAGAAACAGTGCGATTTTGGGACCGGGACCAAGTCCTAACGTGTTACATAAAAGCCACGGGAGGTTCTTATCAGCAAGCCCGGCCTGAAGAGGAACAATCCCCAGGACCGGCTCCAAAACAACCCTGTTAAAGGAACAATTGTGAAATGCCAACTTCCCACCAGAGTATGAACAGCAGGAGCCGGGCATGTCCTGTCTATAACCGGGCTTCTGACAACCGACAGAGAGGGGAGGGGACGAAGGGGGATCCTCTCTTGACAAGATTTATCAAGAAACATTTAACTGGGCTTTAATCATATTAGCAAGAGCCCAATTAGGGCTGAGACCGAAGCGAGGCTGGGGAGAGGAGGAGGAGCAAGCGATGGAGTCACTCGAGGATAAAGTCCTTTCATCAGGCTGCGCTCTCGGCAGAGGAGTGCGAATAATCAGTGCCCTTCACTGGGGGGACGGGGGAGGGAGCGGCTGGGGAATGTGTGTAAAGGATCATTAAGGCCAGGCAGAAGGGGGTTTTTGTTGTTGTTGTTGTTTTTAATTATTACGGCTATTAAGGTGGTGTCTGTGGGCTCCCTCGGGCGCTGTTCTCAGAGGCGGAGCGGGGAAGAAGTGAAGGGGTCCGGAGGCACCTGCTGCACTGCGACGATCTGATCTGCCTGCGCGAATAGGTCTCTTCCTCCCAGAGCAAAGAGGGGCTCCGTCCCTCCCATCCCACCTCACATCACCGAAGGAGAATTTCCTTAAAAGCCCTTTTCCCGAGTCTCGTCTCCCTGATATCGAGCTCTTCCCCGGCGCATCCCACATCCCAGCGCGGCTCCTTGGGGGTAGCGCGGCGCCCCACCGCCCCCAGCGGAGCCCAGCCCGGTGCCCAGGGCTCGTCGAAAGCCCCGCGGGAAGCGCGGCGCTGGGAACGCCCGGGTCAGGGGCACAGCGCAGAAGACGTCTAAACTCTGCGTTCTTTCGCGTGGGCAACCTGCCCTGTCCTTAGGGACTCGATCGCTCTAGTCATAGAGGATGGAGTGGGAGGATAGCAAAGAAATAAAGAAAACTAAAGATGACAGGTGGGAGCAAAGGAAGAGGCTGTGGATAAGCCACGAACCCCCTTCCCCGGGTTACGCCACCTCGGGGACACGGCGGTGGGAGCGCGGCAGCGGCCGTGACCCTGCCTGCGGCTTTCGAGACACCGCCAGCAGCTGCCGGCAGCTGCCTCGATTTCCTGCCGCTCCCCGCGGCCAGGAGAAGGGAGATAAGGCTGTTGGGCAACGAGGCACCTTTCGCTCAAGATGAGTCGGATCTGTGCGCCGCGGGGCAGAGGTTTAACAGGACAGGGCCCTGGTGGGGTTTGCCATTCGCACCGACGAGCATCCCCGCTGTCGGAAGCCCCATCTGCCCCGTGCCTGGAGCGGAGGGGCTTTCGCCCCCCACGGCCCCCTCCCCGCGCCCTGGGCCGCCACAGCCACATCCTCGGGGACTCGCGGCCCTGGGGGCAGCGCCTCCCCCCGCACCGTGCCCTTTGCGTGACCGTGCCCCCGCCGCACCTTCCCTGTCCCACGCTTACCTTTCCGGCCCGGCCGCCGAGGGGCTGCCCCCCCCCGCTCCCGCCCCCCGCCCCGTCTCCGCCATCCCCGCCGCAGGGGTGTCGCACGCCGCCGCGCCGGCACAGCCTCGGCTCTCGCCTTGCGCGCACTCGGCTGGCGCTGGCAGCCCCGCCGGGTTCATCCGAGGACAGCGGCGGCTCCGCGCCGCGGCTCGTCTGGCTGCCAACGCCGCGGCGAGGCTGACGCTGCCGCGGCCGGGGGTGACTCACGGCGGCCCGCGGCAGCCGCCGGGTAGCGGATCCGACAGTCGAGCGGCTAGCGGGCACATCGCGGGCCCGCTCCTCGCCCCGTTCCCCGGGCACCGCGTGCTACCCGTCGCACCCATGCCCCCCTCCCTCCCCGACCCCCTCCGCTTCTGCCAAGTGGAATAAACGCCCGGGTTTCCGGCAAATATTCACCCTTCCGACACCGAACGGGAGGCCGCCCCCCTCCCGGCCGGCACCCCAGTCGGAGGCGGGCCGGGGTCCGTCCCCGCGGCCGGCAGCGCTCCCGGCGGCACCCGCCCCCAACGTAAGTGACCGTCGGGGCCGGGAGGGGGTGGCCGTCCCTTGCCCGGCGGGGCTGCGCTCCAGCGCCAGGGCTTGAGCGGGCGGGCGGGCCGGGGCCGGGCCGACCCCCGGCTGTGGCCCCGAGCGCAGCCCCGGCCATCTGCCCCGCGCCGTCCCCGAGGTGCGTCCGGCGTGTGCCCCGGGGACAGCCGCCCGCCCGCACTCGGACAAAGGCAAACACAGAACCTTGAGGCGGGGAGGGGAGGGGACGCGGGGCACAGACCGGGACAGGGACGCGGAGTCCGAGTGACGGGCAGAGCCGGTGTCATCACCGTTGTGCTCTGCCCTGTTCGGCAAACACGCAGCAGGGTTTTAGCTGCCTGCGGTTTCCATGGAGCCCTCCTGGCACGTCCCAGCAAAAACGTATGGCGGACGTCTTCATGGCGAGCCTGCAGCGGGTCTCCCACAATTTCTCAGAGCTCCCAGGTGGAGTGTTTTCAGATTCTTTACACTGCCTAGCTCAGCACCAGCAGTGCTTTTGAGAAACATGCTTCGTGCATGACATCCCTGTTTTGAAACAGAATTTTGAAGCAAAGCTGTAGCAACACACATCTTTCAGTCCAAGCTGTCAGCTGGATGCACAGTTTAAATAGCTCCCTGGAAAAGAAAAAAAAAAAAAAAAAGTGGCTCCCTGAAATGAAGAGATTATTAAAAGCTCACTTATTAAGAAGCTCAAGCCACAAAGGTAATGGTAATGAGTGCTACATACCCTGCATACATGCCTAAGTTTTGGATATAGGATGAAGGCATGAAGTTGGGCCTGTACTTAAAAATACCCTAAAGCTACTTGTCAGAAATGTGCTAAAATGATAAGCCATGGATTTGGTGACATGGATTATGCTCTCAGTCCTTCAACTTTAAGTTAATTTTTAAGTCCAAATTTCAGTCCTTCGAGAAAAGATAGGCGGAGGAGGAGGAGGAGGAGGAAGAGACTATTATAATTGAAATGCTGACATTGCTAACCATGGCAGTGTGAATTCACTACTATAATAAGACCTCAGCTAGCAGCCTAATTCCAGAGAGGTGATGTTATCCAGTAATAATGTAATCAGTTTGTTGGCTGTAACATAGGAAAATGAGAATTACTTTATTTTATTTTTGGCCAAAATGTAAAAAAAACACCAAAATCTATAAGATGCCAGGATTGAGGCAAGAGAGCTACCTTTGCAGTTTAAAATAATAAACCAAAGTTCTTCATGAACATTTTTTCACTTCAGTGCAGTTTTACAAAAGCATACTTTAAAAGGGACAGCTAGTGAGAATGCAAGCTTTCAAGCTAGGAATTGGAAGACAGAAAGGCCCAAGGGTATAACATTGTTAAAAGTTTTCAGAGAGGTCCGGAAAGCACAATATTCACTTTACAAAATAGAAGTTTTCTCCTGGGTAATCACTGAATGAGTTTGCATTGATTCGCAGCTTCGAATTTAAAGGAAAAAAAGGGAAAGAAAAATGAAGAAGACAAATGCCTTGTTAGTAAATTATGATGCAACCATTAAGAAAATTGTGTTAGATATATGAAAAATTGGAATTGACTGCTTAAGCTTTTGAGTTAATATATTCAGGATTCTGTCTTTAATATTTATTTTTAAGGAGTAAACATTCTGATAATTGTCTAAGTAACTTGCACTCAAATTACAAATAACAGCAGAAGTGAATTAACTTGTAAGGTGCATGTACCAGTGGAATCCTGTTAGTGAAGTCTTCCAGGGAGGGTTAGTTGGTTGTTAGTGAGGTCAGAATTTCAGCCACTGTGAAGGTTTTGTTGTTGCAGAAAATTAAAAGGATAGACCGTGTTATTCCTCTAATTCCGATTTAGATTTTGCTGTTGGTCTTGACGGTGTTCTGCCTGTTTAACCTTAACCAAAATTCACTGTGGTCCGTGGGATTCTTTGGGTTGGGGCCATGAATTCTTTGAAGGAGCAAATCTTAAGTTTCTCCATATTGCTAGGAAGCCTAGTAGTATCAAGACAAAGACATGTGAAAGTATGTGAAGACAGTGAAAACAAAGTAATGAGCATAGCCAAATCATAACTGCCATTTTAACAGAGTAGCTTGTAAATAACAGAGCCCTACAAGAATACTTGGGTGTGTCTGAGTCAACCCATTTTGAAAACCCCATGATATGCAGCTGCAGAAACTACACAAATTCTTGAAAAACTGTCAACAAAACTTAAAATTTCTTGAAAATCATGTTTCCAAATACAAGCACTGTTTTGCATATAGATACATCACATGTTTCCAGTAACTCTTGAAAAGTAGGCTAGAACTGCTTCAGTGACTACCTTGTTCATCTGATCTTCTTAAGGCAACATTAACCCTCTTTTAAGACTTGCCATTTAACAATGCGTTATTATACTTATTACAATAATCTATGAATGTGTGTAGTCTGGGCTGTGGAAAATCGGTGGCTGGCATTCAATGTCAGGCTTACATCCAAAAACATACAAGTTAATTTGCACTACATGACCATTGGCACTACAGAGTAATGAATTGGAAAAGGTATTTTGAGAGTATTTTCCAACGCTGCCCTTATGCACTTGCTTGAAGCTAGAGAATAGACGTGATATAATGGTAGTTGTTTTGGCTTTATTGTGGAAGATAATACCAGCTTGTGACTACTGACTGGATATGAAACAAAACTTTATGGCTGTATGGATTGGATGTGGTATGTCAGCAGCCATACAAGGGAACTAATGGAAGCATTGTGTATTAGTTTTGTAAAAAGATTCAAATGATTCAAATTAATTACTGTTTCTCTCAAGTACAAAATGAGAGGGCAATGAAAAATTAATTGAGGAAATTTATGTATGGATGTGGAGCATGGTAGTCTGCGTGCCAGCTGCCATTCAGGAAATCCCAAACCACTAATTGATGGAAATTATGAGAATTTAACAGGTTATGTTCCAAACAGTGTTTTCAGTTTGTATTTTTTTTTTTTTCATTAGGCCAGGACAGAGAGATTATAATAGCCCAGTATAGACATTTTTGCTTCCTTGGTGCATTGTTCTTGAGGTCTTACCTCCTTCATCATTACTCACAATTGCTTAGTTTTTTTTTATTTTTGATATAAAATGTCACCTTTTTAATTGAGAGATCGAGTATGATAGTGAGGAGGTGGGTCCTCGTGTATACAGGAGGAAAAGAAGCAAGTGAAAGAGGAAAAGGGAAAGAAGAGGGTGTTTGGAGAGCACAGAGGATAGGAAATGTGGAGCTCACATTGGAATGACTGGTGATGGGATGGGACAGGAGGAGACTGGACCGCTGACTGTGGAGACAGCTGTATTCAGAGTTTGTTATTTGATCAAACTTCTCCTTATTTAACATGCCCTGCATTTCTCAGTGGGGATACAGCTTGGAATCTGTGTGAAATGGTGAAAGATTGAGAAAGTAAAGACAGAATGAAAAAGCAAGATGCAATTTCCTAATTTGTTTCTTTTCCATTTCTAAAGCCTGCTTAGCCCACACATCGGGTAGGGTATGCTTAGAATCTTGGAAAAAAACCCTAAGCTGCAGCTGGAACAAAGTTGGAAATAAATTCCAGTAATTTTAAAGATGATAAAAAGTATTTGACTACTCCTTCTCCCTACTCCCTCTAGAAGATCCAACAAAATCATCTACCCTATGGCAAATGCCTGACAACAACGTGGTACGTGTATTTACTCTGAAATCAGAGTTCAGGGTATATACATGTAACTGCAACTCATATTTTGTCCTTATGATATTGTTTACCTAGAACATTCACACTGTCATATTTTTCTGCTTTCTTTTTCACTCAATTTGCTTCTTTGCATTTGAAAATCCCTCATGCATTGTGGTCCAGGTTATACCGAACCATGGATGTTTCATGCAGAGCAGTTTCTTATTCCACACATGACTTACGTTGCAAAAGTAGTATGAGTAATGGGTGCTGAAATTTAGCTCTATACTACATTTTGCATCTGGAATTTCTGTAATATGTTCATGAAGTCCACAGGCTAGTAATTTCTTAATTTTTCTACCTCCCATTCCTGCCTTTTCTCCCCATTTCTCCAGAGGTTTTATGTGGTCCTGGAGGACTTTACAACTTTGCAAAATGATGCAGAACTATATCAAAATGCTCCAAGCATGGTATAAGCACACAGGGTGTATTTGTAATATTTGTATTACTGCAGAAATACCAGGTTTTGACAGGGAATGATCCCATATAGCCATAGGACTGTGGGTCAGCATTTAATCTTTACCAGCAGTGGCTGCATGTCTTAGGGATGTACGCAATGTGCATCGAGGGCAAGTAATGCTGGGCTACTTACATAGCAAGTGGGATGATTTAGATGGTACCCTGCAATGTCATCCTTGGATACACAGAGAGAAAAACTGTGTTTTTCATTCATCACAAAAGCCTGTGATGCTCTCAAGTACATGCTATACACCTCCAAGTACAAGGGCGATTTTGAATTTAGAAAGAAGCTCTCCAATGTGCTAAGCTGCTGATGTAGCACTTGCAGTGAGAAATATACTTGTCCAGATAGAACTCTTAGGAGTACCCTCAGGTCAGACAAAGAGGGTCTCAGAAAGAGATGCAAAACAAACAAACAAACAGAAGTGTTCAAACACACAAACAACTTATTATTTGATCTGGAAACAGAACAGAGGGATGGGTTGCCTGTAGCTGCACTTTGTTCAAACTTCATTTGGGCCTGTGATGTAACTTTGTGTTAGTCTACACAGCTCATGTCAGACTCTGGACTGTGGGTTTTCTTACTGATGATTCTGCAGCCTCTCAGGCTCCTGAGGCTACTGTGCAAGGGTCTGTTTGCTTAGAGATATCTATTCAGTGCAAAGAGGTGGTGACAGAAGTTGCTGTTAATTGTTGCCGTATGGTTGAAGGTTGGGGGTTGCTGTGCAAGCAAGTCTCCTCTGCTCTGTTCCAGTTCAGTTAGGCCACCTAGATGAAACTAGGGAAAAGTGTTAATACAGCTAGTGCTAGATCTCAAAAGAATAGAGGCAAGGAGGAAGGTAACCAAAGTTCAGACCCAGAGGGTGCATGCAGTTTAGATGTGCTGAGTCCAGTCTTGTGTCCCAATAAACAGATCACGGTCATTTGTGAAAAAGGGTCTCATGCTTTCCAGGATAAGCTGGCTGTTTAGTTTGTCTTTCTAATCAGTCAATAAAGCTCAGTGTTCTAGGAATTATCTTTGTATTAAAATTAGCTTATTCATTGTGTTTCTACATCTATATTTGTATGTGAGTTGTAGGACCTTGGATGCTAAAATACATAGAGACCTGTTAAATTCTGACATGAGAGCAACTGCATTATTTTTCTATTCATTTTCCGAATCTGTAAACAAGTTTTTGTGCAAGAACTACTGGCTTTGAAAGTCTGTTTGAAATAGACTTGTGGAAGTGCAAGAGTTCATAACCCTTCTGTTGCAGCAATTGGGAGTACATTCTGAACACCGAGTGCTTGCTGTAGTGAGAAGTGGTGAGGTCTTCCTTAGCTACTCCTGCAGAGCCCTAGGAAACTCCAGCATTGCAGCCAGCTGCATGACAAATGGACACAGATAGTGTGTGCAACATCCTCCTCTAACCTGACAGGAAGAATTAGTAAGACATTTTATTATTAAATTAAATTTGAATTAAAACACTTCCTGAGGCTGAGCTTCAGACTGTTTAACCTGAGAATGGATTCAGCAGCATCTTCTGAACTTTGGAGCTCACTAGGTTCCACTTTTTCAGCAACGGAACAGTTTTCTGTTGTAACCTTTACTTTCCTGTGTATTTAATATGTATGAATTACTGCTGCTGGCTCAATATGTTAACAGTTATTTAAAGAATGGTCTGGTAAATTTTTTAGTTCATGTATGGATTATAAAATATAATATCTGTCACTATATTTCCTGGTCACTCACTTTTATGTTAAGATTTCATTAATATGCTTTTCTTAAATAACAAACAGATCCTGCAGAGCTGGTTAGCCATGTGAGGACCATGTGGTGTAAGCAGTTATAAATACACCAGTAAAAAACATTCCAGAGAATTATAAATCACTATAAAGTTCAACTCCAGTGGGCTGATGAATAGTATCTTTATTAACTTATTAATCACTTATCAAAATGGTTTGCCTTGTACTTAGGTTTATGTTCAGTGTAAATTTTACATAAAGCCTGACTTTGTTTTCTTTTGCCAGACGTATTTATTTCTGAGTCAAAACTCAGTCTCTTTTGCAAAAAGGAGAATCAAAGAGGCATAATAATCAGCCTAAACTCATCCAAAGCACTTTAAAAATAGCCAGCCCACCTACTGCACTGGGAGATTTTATAGTGCAGTGTACAGAAGCACAGTAAGGAACTGTGCAACAATATGTAAGCTTTTCAAAATGTTCTCCAGGCTGTGGCTCTCTAATCAGTACTGTCCCTGCTAGGGCATCTGCCTTTCAGACCCCCACTGCCTTACAGACTGGTGCCCAAGGTGTTTAACTCTGCTTCCCATGAGAAATGGCCCTGCATGGATTTTTGTTTCCAGATCAGTGGCTCACAGTGGAGAGATCTGTGGCAGAAGGTGGTTGAAAGAGCGAGACGGCGTTGCTGCTCAGTCACTGGTGCAGTGGGTGGCGGTGCACTGGCATTGTCACTCGGGCTGTTACACAGATGGCCTGTGTAAACTTGAGTAAAATTCTAGCAGATAGGTCTGCAAAGGGATGCAGGCACCCAACTGTGTGCTGTGTGGGCCTTGCCAGGCTCCATAAAACTATGCCCAGCTGTCATCTCAATTTGCGAGTGTCTGAGCTCTGCCAGGGAGCAGGTCACAAACTACTTGCAGGTTCTGGTTGAAGTCTTGGGGAAGACCTTTCCTGAACAAGTTTTCCCAGCAGAGTCCTGTACAAAACTGTTGGGGTCTCTCTTCATGCAATGATACTGTTTCTTTAGGGATCTTGTGATTATCATGATGAAATGTAAATACATGATATATACAGACACAAATGAAAGTGTTCTAATTTTCAGAGACCTTTTTTGTCTTTTCCCTCACTCTTTCCTCTCCAGCAGGCTTCTTCTCTCTCATTATAAACCCCTATCCAGTTTTTATCAGTTTTACCTTTAATTGGTACACATAGTTGGCCAGTTTACCTAATTTCCCAATAAAGAGTTCATCGGTGAAAGAGTGTTTGGCGCGTGAACAGCACACATTGCAAAAGATGCTGCAGGAGGAAGGACAGTATGGATGTGTATTACCACACTGCAGCTTAGGGCAGGTGGTCACTGCTGTATCTGACAGGAATCTTGCACCAAAATAAACTTTGAAGTTGACTTAGAAAAAAAGGGGGTTTTCCTATTGTAGAATAAACAGATTGTACTATGCAGGGAAATGAGGTAAGTCAGTCTCATGGTTTTCAGCCTTGAGAAAAAAAGATACCTTCAGTACCTAAAGAGACTGAAAAGGGAGCCGTAGAGGGACTTTTTGCAAGGACATGGAGTGATAGGACAAGGGGTAATGACTTTAAACTGACAGAGGGCAGGTTTAGATTAGATATTGGGAATCATTTCTTCACCATGAGGGTAGTGACACACTGGTTGCTCGAGGAAGTTGTGGGTACCTTATCCTTGGAAGTGTTCAAGGTCAGGTTGGATAGGGTCCTGAGCACCCTGGTCTAGTGGTAGGTGTCCCTGCCCATGGCAGGGGAGTTGGAACTGGATATTCTTTAGGGTTCTTTCCAACCTAGCCTATTCTATGATTCTGTGATTTTTAAAAGGGCTAACTACCTGTCATTAACTGCATCTTATTAATGTAAAGCATCTCGACATTTCCTTTTTGTGTTTCTGTTAGAGAATTTAATGAACAGCTTTTGTTTGTTCATATTTTTCTTTCTTAACATTTGTATACCATCAGTAAATGTTATTTTTTTGCAAAGAGAAAAAAAGCTTCCACTTCTCTATGAAGACAACTCAAGTCATCCTATTGCTTTAGATTATAATTTTCATCTTGATTAAACATGTTAACATGTAGACTTTTACTATTCCAAACAACAAGGATTGTAACAGTTTACATGCTGATATTTGATAATTTATGTGTCTGTAGAATTTGATCACTGGATGGATTTGATCAATGGATTATGATATTAGGCCCTTAATACATTTTGTGGAGGATAAAGAAATTGTTAGGATGAGTCCAAGTTAACACATGCAGTGGACTTCACTCTTTCCAAAGAGAAGGAAATACTCAACTTTACAATTTTTTTAAGACTTTTTGTGCCCTGTGGTAGCAAACGTTCTCAGGGTGAGGGTTGTCTAGACTGTGCTCTCCAGATTATTGTAAGCATTTTATTCAGCTGAGAGCTGGAGCTCTGTAAATGGCTGGTGGGATTTGAAAGGACCTCAATGTGCAAGGGGAAAGAGGAACCTGCTGTAGATCTTTCGGGTCCTCAGCTGCCAAGCATATAAATATGGATAAGCATGTCCCACTGACTGCAGCAGAATTTCAAATTAAGTTTTTTCAGAAGTTTTTCCAGAGTTGGGATTTTAAGCAGTTTCTGTGTTTAGCTACAGTGTACCAAAGAGTGTGTGTTCATACAGTGAGCTTCCTTGAGCCAATGCAAAATATCAGGGAGGCTGTTATGTAATTATTGCTGTATATCTTCCTGCCTGTAAGCCTTAATTCCACTCTGATTTTTTTGTTTAAATCCCTGAAAAGGTGTCATTCTCTCACTGAATGTGTTTTTCCTCCTAAACATAAGCTGTAAATACATACACAGATAACATTATGTGATTTTTTTGAGTCATCTGCTTGAAGTTGTTATGTGTTTTATGCTAGGCAAATTTAGAAAATTATCAAACCTCATAAGCTCAGACATAAAAGCTCCTTGACTCGCCTTTGCCATGGAAATTGCAAGCTTTAACATGTAAGTGTATATGTAAAAGAAAAACCCCAGAGGTAACAGACAAGTAGAATTTTGTGGGGTTGTTACAGACACAGTGACATCTGGTTTTAATTGCAGTTAATGATTCCTAATATTATGTGCCATTTTGTGTTATATAACCATTTATTATTAATCTGCATCTCCTCTTACAAATCAGTTTTTGATATTTTTTCCCCCCAATCATATATTGAGAGAGCATGTGGGTATATATTTATGCCTACTAAAATAAAACTAAAGGTGTTCCTCTATATTAAGAATTTTTGAAGTACTTAGAGATGGATTCTGTGTTCCCTGTAAAGTAACTATTGTCCTAATCATTACCAGGAATTGAACCTGGAACTACCAGAGCTAGAGAATAGCTTGACAATTTGAGCTCAAAAAGGCTAAATCTTCTGGCTAACAGTTGTAGGAGAGTCATGCCTTTTGTGGCTCTGGCAGAAGTTACTAGCTGGAGAGGGAATTATGCTTGTGCAACTCAAAATGGTTAGTGAAATCCAAGGGAATTTGGGGGTTTGCAGGGAATGCAGAATTGGGCTCTTCCAGGAGCTTCCCAGTAAGCATGAAAGAGGTTTTTTTTGTTTGTGTGTGTGTGAGATGAGTAGTGAGAAATCCTAACGTCTGACAATGTTCTGGCTGTGTTTGCTCTTCAGTTTTCCATTAGTGGTGGCGCAGTCCATCAGTAAATCCTTTCAGGAGTAACCATCTGGCATTTCCTAAACCCTTGTGTGTGTATCATGTAAAACTCAGTGTTACCACTCTAAAGAAAGACCTTGAAAAGTTAAATGCCATTGGAATTTGGTAATGTAGGCCACAGTGTAAACTGTGGTTAAGTTGAGCTGAGGCCTTCTTTAGAGAAAGAACCTGTAATTGATTAAACCCTGCCTCTAGCTAGATAAAAAATGAGTTGAAGTAGATTAATATAAAAACAGTTAAAAGCTTCCTTGTTGTTGTCAGTTTGCAAAATTAAACTTGTCAAGAGTTTGGCAGAAAGAGCTCAAAGGCAGAGCTGACCTAAACTGAAGAAAACAAACCCAAAGGAGCAAAGAGCAGCGTGGACTTTCTCATTTTTAGTTGATTTAAATGAATTTTCTAACTAAAGGCTGTGAGCTTTAAGGTCCTTCCAACCAAATTGATTCTATAATTCTATGACTTTATGGCCTTCATTTCAACTTGCCAAGCCATTTTTCTCTAGACTACCATCTTCCATGATTTGTGTCTCATAGAGTTTTGTCTAATGCAGAAATTTCTTCTGTACTGCTTGGCCTAACTTCTCGTGGCCTTCATGAATCTTCTCTGACATTAAATGAGTGTAATTGTTATGAGAACATAAACCAAGGGAAAAATTCAAAAGGTAGTCCTGGATTCAGTAAGGAACTGTCTGAGAGAGAATTGGAATGGAGACAGCACAGCCGACTGGAATGATGTCAGGCTTTTTGCTGGAATCTGCTTCCATCTGTAACTTTGGAAGGCATGTGACCTCTGTGCCACACAATTTGTCCTACTGCTGGCTCACCTGCATCTTGGTGGCAAGATAGTGCAACTTTCTGTAATTGATATGGACATAAATTCTGCAGTCTCAATGATGAGTAAAAAGTGAGACTCATAGACTATCTCCAACAAATGCTGCCAAAGTATTTATCAAAAAACAACATTGATTCTACTTATTGTCACACTGGAAAGTCATTTTAGAACATGTTTGGGCTTTGACACCCTTTCTTAATATTTTTCCCCCATATCCTTTAGTATATACAACCGGGCCACGTAAGTTACCACAGGTATGAGTCTCCATTCCATTGCATTGGTTTTATGCCAGAGTAACTGTTTTTCACAGCATAAAAGTCTGATGAAATGTGGTGAAAAATTGATCCCATACATATTCTAATCTCTGAGTGACTTAATATTTAGAGCTAAAACATTTTCAACCTTTAAAAACAACACTTCTATCAGTCATGTTACAGATTTAAAGTCTGCTGTCTCACGACTTGCCAGAACTGCAGCAAATGCTGGGAAGTGAGCATGTCCTTAATCACAGCAAACCATGGGATATTTGATCCTTGCATTTGACAGTCTTGTTGGAGGGTCAGCTAGTACACTTGTATATTGAACCTCAGTATTGAAACATGCCTTTTCCCCAATTTCTATTTTAAGGTAAAGTAATAAAATAATTTTCTTTAAAAAAATATATTTTTTTTTCTTTTAAATCATTGCAGTTACCTTTAAATGGTAACAGTTAGAAATCTCTATCACTCTTGGAATCTTATGGACTAAGGTAAGTTAGCACAGGCCTTGAGAAAGTAAACAGAGCAGAAGTCAGATGCAGGATATTTCATGGGTCTGCAGGTTGTTTCTCGCTACTTAAGTAAAACTAAAGTCTGTTGGTACAACAGCATACATATTCTAAATGTACATATTTTTATTATGACATACATACATATATATGTAGTCCCTCTAACTGTTAACTAATCTACTGCTCTATTTGCAATATAAGGGAAGCATTGTGACATTTTTATATTTCTGAACTCAATGAGCTTGTTAAAATTAATTGCAAAGCTCCAGTTGATAGCAATAGGAACAATCTCATTATTTTCAATGATCATAAGCTAGCATTGACAACTGACTTGGGAAACTGAAACAGACTGTAGTCTCAAAGGAGAGGTCATTGAGGAGATATCGGTGTGTAAAAGGGATGTTAAATTCTGTTGGATTTTAGGCTTTGCTACACCACAGATTTCCTGCATGAATTTTAGATTACTTAATGTGGTTCCCCTTTGAATCTATAAACTGGGCATAGCAGCACATTCTTATATAAAAAAGAGTGATGTGCTCAAATAATGATCTGTAGCACATTTTGTAATTGGGAGAGATTTCTCGTAAGACTCAGCCATGAGTTTGATCTGAAATAGTTGGGTAAATAGAACCACTAATTAATTAATTATTAGTTAATTAGCTCAGTTATTCAGTAACTGATAGAGTAACAGCTGTTGCTCATGCTTATTGTGTAAGGGAATTGTAGAATCACAAAATGGCCTGGGAAGATACCTTAAATAAGGGAGTTGGGAGCCTTGGTCTCACTCAGTGCTCCTAATGGCACTGTAGTACCACAGCAAAGTAATGATGCTGCAAATCAATTCTTCTTATATATATATATATATGTATACATATATATTCAAATTGTTGCAGATTAATGAGAGGTCAGTCACTTCCAACTTGAGATATTCTATAGGTAAAGTAGAATATAGGTAAAATAGAATTGTTTATACATTTAAACTGAGGCATATTTAAGGCAATGAAATTTGGCTTAGCCAGTAGCAAAAATGGTTATGTTAAACCACATTGTCTTGTGCTACTTAAGGGCTGAGGATGTACAAAGACTGCTTGATTCAGCTGACATGGTAACATATTAACTTAGTAACTTCAGCTCATGTAAAGGTGGAGATAAGAAATTGCTGTTGTTCCTTCTGGTATCAACATCTCTGACTTCAGGAAAACAAGTCTGGCAATATAAAGGTCTCAAGAAATTTTATTTTTTACTGGTTAACAGTACACCCCACTCCTTTTCTCCCTTTCACTTCTTACTGATTTAAACTGGCTGAAGAAGAGAAATTCTAGTTCATGGGAATTTTTTTTTTTTTTTTTGTGGGGAAGAGATTTTTGGTCAAAATTGATCTGGGAAATGAAAAGAAATTTTTCTGCCAACCAGAAATTTTGCGACAATTTCCTGCTGGAAACAACAATCATTTTATTTCTGAAATAAATGTCCTCTCTGGTTCCTGCAGCTTCTCAGTTAAAATGGCATTTGACAGGTGACTCTGACTATCAGCTCTGTAGAGTAGTTGCAGAGCTACATGCTATCAGTGGTGCTCTGGCAGCCCTGCTCTGTGGGCTGACTGGAAATCTGTTGCAGGGCTTCCAAGCCCCCAGCTGGCAATCTGTTCCTACTGTTCAGCAATCAGAAAGTCTGGAAAATACTGGGATTTCCACGTTTTCTGCGCCCTTAGTAGGAAGTTACTCCTTTTACGCTCAGAGTTTCCAGAACTTCCAGTTTAGGTGGCTGAAACCATGAAAGCTTGGCATTTTCTCTCTTTGGGACTTGCTTGAGCAGATATGCCTCCTACTACTAAACTCACCTTTATTTCAAGTGAGCCACTTCACACCTTTTTCTTCAGCACCAGGGTGATGTCCTTTGCTGTAGGATGCAGAAAGAAGGCCCTCCTGTTTGAATATCTCACCCATCTCTTCTCTCTGGAGATGTACCTACCCAGCTTTCAACTAGCTTGCTGGAGTAGGGGTAGCAATCCAGCTGTGGAAGTGTGGAATTTAGCGTGGGCTGATTCCTGCATGCAGTTTACCCAGCTTCTTTGGGTGTGTCCTGCATGGCTGCTAGACCACAATGGAAACTACCCACGCAGTTTCAAACAATGCTAATGAGGCGACCTCGCACCCACCACACCCAGCGACTGGAAGATTCTGGCCCGTCTTGCAGAATAGCACTATGCAGAGTTACAGCATCTGGCTCTGGCAAGGCTGCAGGCATAGACAGTCTTTGAAACAAAAACAAAACCATGCACTGTTTCTTCCCATATTTACATGACTAAATGCTGCAATGCACACATGTGGGCAAGGGCAGGGAGAATGCACTCCATCAGTGATTGTAAAGGGACTTCAGTGGCTCAGCACCCTGCAGGATCTGCTGCTTGAGCTGATCCACAGCTTTTTCTAGCCACATCAAGGATTTCACACATCTTAAGCAGAGTTGGCAGTTGCAATGTGAAAGCTACCTAAAAGGTGTTAGATTTGGTGTTCCAAATTGAAGTTTATCAGAAATTCTTACAGGCAGATTGCAATTATACCTATGCTTAAGCCCTAAATATCCATACATTTCACCAGGGATGCAACTCTTTTCCAAGTCTCCTTCTTACAAGAGTGATACAGACCTGCTTTGATTGATGTACAAGTACAGAAAAAATGGATTTCTTGCAATCTTGCTTTTGTAGTATTGCTACAAACATACTTGTCATGCTGAAGAATTAAACACCTTCAACTTCTTTTATTGCCCTCATTACTCTTGGTCTGTGGACAGCTGGACGTGGCAGGAGACAGCAAATATTTTAGATGAAAGATGATAGAAGAAAGCAAGAATTGTTTTCAGTCCTCATTGGCTCAGCAGGCCATTTCTGCATTTCACTTTCGAAAAGGCTTTTTCTGACAACATGAACACTGAATGTACCTGATCTTTCATGGTTTAAGTGATCTTTTTAAGGAACACATTGAGTTCTGCTTGTGCAAGTACCTGTGTGGGTGAACAGATTTGAGCCTATAAAGACTATTTTGGCTCTTCAGTTTGTCCTTGAAGATGTCTGCCAACCTTAGACTTTTACAGCAGGAATCTTGCGTAAGACCACATGTGCAAGAAAATCATCCATGCAACATTTAAAACCCATTGTTTCTTCCATTAGTTAAGAGGAAACACAGACTAATTTCTTACTGAATGTGTTTTTATGGCCTTCTCACAGCTTTGATGATCTTGTGGGAGCATGTAATCATAAATTATTAAAAGGGAAGCTAAGCTGCTCAAAGCTAAACACATCAGTTATCTTGTTAAGGAGAAGAATGTATATGAATGGCTTAGTACAATTAAATCACTGTAAAACATCATAACCTTCTGTTGTAATTGCATATAGGGAATCTGATAATTTTAGTTGTCTCTGTCATAAGGGAGCAGAGAGCTTTTTTTTACATTATGCATACATAATGAAATATGGTACTCTAGGCACAAAGTGGGGCAAGAGAGTGTGTGCGAACACATACATACATACTTGTGTGTACACACATGTTCTTTTGGTATACTTCCTTCCAGATGCACTTGGAGTCCTGGCTGCTGTGAGGGTTTGGCAGCTTTCTTGTGCAGTGTGGGTGTTTATCATTGTGCTGTGATTGTTCATGTTGTGATGAGTTTCCCCTTGGGTGCATTTTTCAGGCACATGTTCCTGTCAACCAAGGTCAATGCTGAGCCAGAGAAGCAATGCACAGGTGCTGTGTCAGACCTAGCTTCTTTCTTTTGGCTGCAGACAGTGACACTTCTTATTTTATCTTATTAAACCATTGTCCTGATACAAGTCTAAATAGAGTCTTTCTGCCTGGATTTAGAAAAAAAGGTTCTTTACATAAACAAGGGAAGAAATGAGTGATTTCATAGAAAATAGACTCTTAGGGCCTGACTAAGTGCCTGTTAAAATTGATGGAAAGACTCCTTGGATTTTAGCAGGCCTTTAATCCATGCTCTGGTATTTACAATCCCAAGTGAGAGTAGCTCTTTGTTAAATAGGAGATGGTTTCTTACTTTACTCTCACTAGGTATAGTGCTGGTGGCAGTGGAGAAAGCTCAGGATGATGGGAGAGTTCATGACAAAGAATGATCTTTTTCTTTGTGGGCGGCCACCAGCTTCTAAACAAAAAAGCCCTAAGGAGAGAATGCATCAGGGTCATTACAACTGTCATTTGGCACTTACTAACATGTATTCTTGAAAGAAACTGTTAACACAATTTTGCTGTTTCTTGCCAAGCAGTGAGGGCAAACTGGCAATGTTTTGAAGCCAGAATTGGACTGCAGGCTTTAGAGCTCCTCTCTAGGATCAGCTGATCAAGAAAAATGGGAAACTGAACATGCTTAACCCTTTTACCTGCAGAAATCCATGCTTGTCCACTCACAAACGTGTCCTGTATTTCTGTCCAACTTCAGATGTGTAGTAGAGATTATGGAAAGGTCTATTTGGAATCAAATCTGGCAAGGGATGTCAAGGACAACAAGGGCTTCTTCAAGTACATCAGTAACAAAAGGAACACTAGGGAAAATGTGGACCTGCTGTTGAATGTGGTGGGTGCTCTGTGATACAGAGTATGTAGAGTTCCTGAATGTCTTGTTTCCTTCAGTCTTTGCTGCTGAGGCCAGCTCTCAGGAATCCCAGACCATGGAGGCAAGAGAGAAAGTCTGGAGCAAGGAAGACTTTTGCTTGGTTGAGCAGGATTGGGTTAGAGATCATTTAGGTAAACGTGACACCTGCAAATCCAGGGACCCCAATGGGATGCACCCACCAGTGCTGAGGGAGCTGCCAGATATTATTGCTAAGGCACTCTCCATGGTGATGGAGAATAGAAGAGGTGCCTGAGATCAGGCCACTCTCCAAGGTCATGGAGCACAGCAGAAACATGTGAGAATTGGAAGAAAGCCAGTGTCACTCCACTGGAGTGACAAGAAAGAGGATCCAGGAAACCAAAGGCCAGTCAGCCTCACCTCCATCTCTGGAGAGGGGATGGAACAACTCATTCTAGTTGTCATTTCTAACCATGTGGGAGCAAAAAAAGTTATCAGGTGTAGTCAGCATGGATTCACCAAGGGGAAATCATGCTTGACCAATCTGATAGGCTTCTAGGAAGGACTAACTGGCTGGGTAGATGAAAGTGGTGGATGTTGTCTACCTTGACTTCAGCAAAGCTTTTAACACTGTTTTGCCTGACATCATGAAGAAGCTCAGGAAGTGAAGGTTGAATGAGTGGGCAGTTGGGTAGACTGAGAACTGAATGCATGTCAGAGCCCAGAGTTTTGTGATCAGCAGCACAGAGTCCAGTTGGAGGCTTGTAGCCTGTGGTGGTACCTAGGGATCAGCACTGAGTCCCATCTTGTTCATATCATTCATCAGTGCCCTGGATGAAGGGACAGAGTGTAGCCTCAGCAAGTTTCCCAGCACTACAAAACTGGGGGGAGTGGCTGGTACCCCAGAGAGCTGTGCTGCCATCCAGCAAAACCTGGACATGCTGGAGAGTTGTGTGGGGAGGAACCTGGTGAAGTTCAACAAAGTCAAATGTAGGGTCTGCAGCTGGAGAGGAGAAGGACCTGGTGGTCCTGGTGGACAACAAGGTGTCCATGAGCCAGCAGTGCCCTGAGGCCAAAAAGGCCAATGGTATCCTGGGATGCATTAGGGAGAGCATTGCAAGCAGGTCAAGGGAGGTGATCCTGCCCCTCCTCTCTGTCCTTGTGAGGGTGCACCAGGAGTTCTGTGTCCAGTTCTAGGCTCCTCTGTTCAAGCAAGACAAGAAACTACTGGCATGGCTTCAGCAGAGGGCAATAAAGATGATGAGGGCACTCTGCAGCATCTCTGTGAGGAAACGCTGAGGGAGCTGGGCCTGTTCAGCCTTGAGAAGAGATGAGGGGATCTTAGTGCATACAAATATCTTAAGTGTGGATGCCAAGAGAATGGATTAGAATTTTCACTGATGCCCAGTGACAGGCCAAGAGACAATTGGCAAAAACTGAAACAAAGGGAGTTCCACCTGAATATGAAGAAAGCTTCTTTGCTGTGTGAGTGACAGACCACTGAACTTCCCAGGGAAGTTGTGGAGTCTGCTTCTCTGGAGGTATTGAAAATTTGCCTAGGCATGTTTCTATGCAATCTGCCATAGGTGCTTTAGCAGTGGGGATGGACAAGATGATCTCTAGAGATCCCTTCCAGTCCCAGCTATTCTGGAAGAGTTACCAGATTTTGCCTTTCTTTGAATAACAGTAATAATAACCTATGATTGATAATGCTTTAAGATCAGGGATGTTAATATTAATTGAAAGAAATTTATTAATCTACTTAGACTGCATAATGGTTTTGCTTTTGCTAGCAGTGGGTAAATCCAGATTTCAGTCTTGTTGGTCAGATTTTTCCTGTTAGGCTAGCACATACTGTCCAGAGTAAAGGAAAAGTTGATTAATCCTCCCAGGACCTTGTACTTTGTTTTTCCTGTTTTTCCTGGAATAAAAAGGCTAGAACTCGCCTCTCACTGTGTCAAAATTTACAAGATCCATGATGTGTGAGAAATTCAAGGTCTGAGAAGAGACACCTGTACCGAGAATTTATCACAATTTAGGATTTGCTGTGGCTCCAGTACTGCTGTTGTGCCATGCTGTATCAGCCATTTTAGAAAGACTGGTAGGTAAGCAGTGATAGACTGGAGTACAAAATCAACAATTAAACACGAAAAGGGAAAAAAGCCCTTTTTGTGGCTGTTGTGGTTTAATCCCAGCTGGCAAGTAAATATCATGGACCTGACTTTCCCCTCACTAACTTCCCCCTCGTTAATTTCCTCATCACACTGGTGGGATGGAAAAATTGGAAAAAGGTAAAAGACATAGGCTGAGAAAAGTATATTTTAATAACTGAAAAAAATAAGTAAAATTTAATAATAATAATAATAATAATAATAATAATAATAATAATAATAATAGTAATAGTAATGATAATAATGCAAATGGGAAGAAGGGGAATAAAATCCAAAAGTAACAAGTGATGCACAATACAGTTGCTCACCACCCACTGACTGATGCCCATCCCATCCCGCAGTAGCACCCAGCCCTTCCTGGCCAGCACTCCTGGTATATACTGGGCATAGCCTTTTATGCTCTGGAATATCCTTTTTGCTAGTTTGCTTCATCTGTTCTGGCCATGCCCCTCCCAGCTTCTTGTGCACCTCCTCACTGGCAGAGCATGGGAAACTGAAAAGTCCTTGACTTCAGGTGGGCACTGCTCAGCAACAGCTAAAACATCTGTGTTATCAATCTAACTCTCATACTGAATCTAAACAGCACTGCACCAGGAAGAAAATTAACTCTATTCCAGCTGAATCCTGGACAGTAGTGGCAGGAGTGATTACAATGTTTCACTGAAGCAGAACATAGATAAAAATTATATATTTATTTATATATATATATTATTTTACTATATTATTATTATACTATATTATTACTATTTATATATATAAAAGGATATATAAAGGGTGGGCTGGAATATAGCTTGCTGTTTTCCCATTGCTGCCTTGATTCATTTGGGCAGTTTAATTCTGATTCTGTATCACTAGGTTATGTTGCTAAATATTGCTTAAATGCTTGACTTCAGCAAGTTCAGTGCAATCCACTCCACTACATTAAGCAATGTCTTTGGAAGCTCACAGAACAGTTTTCTTATTGATCTGAAGGACTTTTTTTGTTGATACTAAGTTGGTACTTTTTAATGTGCTTTTGAATTTATTTGGAGCATTTGACTGTGCCAAGCTTTGCAAAACTGAAGGAAATGTAATTCAGTAACTGTACAGTATATAATTTCTTGTATGTACTGTGAATGTTTGCAATGGAAACTGGATTAGATGAACAGTGCTGAACTCAGAGTATTTTGGATTTTTTTCTTGCACACATAGAGAAAAATATAATGAACTCATTTACTTGAGGTCATTCTGGAATAAATCCACTTTAATCAATGATGTTAAACTACTGAGGTGTGTTACTGATACAGCTGCGTTTTATTACCTGCTTCATAAACCAAAAATAGCAGAGATCCATGTAAATGTTTTTAGTTTCAGATGCAGGATGTGTGATGCAATCCACTATAGGGTTTTTGCACATATGTACAGAGCATATTTTTGAGCTACTGTACTTTGAAATCTGTGCCAGACGTCTATGCAGCCAGACAGTAAACAAAGAAAAAGATACCTTAGGCCAGGAACCTTCAACAGCACAGAGGCTTTTCCTCAAAGACTGGAAGGGGAAGCGTAGCATGTGTAAAGTCACAAAGGTTAGTAGGACAACCAAGAGCAGCACTGTGCCTGTGAGCTACATGTATGGGATCTGAAGTCACTGGCAGTTTTGCAACTAATTTCAAAAGAGGGAGTACTGCCCCAGGTGTTTTGACATCTGTTTCATTCCATTGGTATCAACCGATTTACTTCAGATTTGGTCAAGGATGCTCAAGGTGAATTTCACCTGCTGTCAAAGAAGATTGTGAAATTTTTTATGTATTACTTAATTAAAAAACCATTTTCCTCTGACTATCAAATACTTCATGAAAAATTTGCCTCAGTCTTTGTAGAAGTGCTTTCTAAATAAAACATGTTCTTATGCCATTTAATACAGATTCCACTGCATAATAAAAATATCTAAAGACAATGAATATTAACTGCAGACTCTTCCAGATCCCAAGACGGAACTTTGTAATTTAAATTTTTCATATGTGGCTTGCATGTTTTTAGAAATTCTGTGAAATTAATGAAAAGATTGAAGAAAACACTGTGGTATTTTGATTTTATTTTCCTCTAAAGCCAAATATAAGTTTAAAAGCAAAGCTACACAATTTGTTTTAGACTTTAAGAAGGCTTGAAGGATTACTTCCCATTCTTCAGTTGCAAGTGAATATAGCAACTGAAAAATAATTCTGGAAATGGAGTATTAAGCATAAAATGTATTCATAGAAAGCAAAGCTTCTGGAATATGGTAATAATTCTGCTGATTTTGATTTGGCTTTTGAGGTGTGAAGGCTTTTTGTTTAGTTAGTTTACAGGTGATTTATTTTTGATCCACTTGTAATAAAGGTCATTATGACATGAGTACAATAATATGGTGGCCAGCTAATGACAGTCTTCTGCACCATCAAAATGAATTTGTCATGCCTGTTGGGAAATGTAGTTTCAGGTCTTTTCTCCCCATCATAATGAAAAACACCCGTTGTGTCAGAAGTTGTTTTCCTTGTCTGTCAAACAGTACAATAGAGAAATTTGGAGGAGTTTTAGAGTTCTTAACTTCTTTCTTTGGAACATCTGAACACTAGCTCTACTGAAGCAGGAAAACTAATGTTCTGCTGGAGGTAGAGAAGAGACTATGTAGCAGAAGACGTTTAATTTCAGAGAAGACAAATAGGAGGAAAACTGCAAAATGGGATTTCTTCGTGTAGATATTTGCAATCAAGAAGGTTCAATCTCTGACCATCTTCCAAAATCTGAGGAGACTGGTAGGAAGTCTGACAAAGTGTGTACCAATGATACGCTGTCTGGGAAAACAAGTACTACCAAGAACTGGTCCTTGTATTTTGGTGGCAGTTTTACAGAAAGAATACTCAGAACTGTAACTCATCTATTTAGAGGACTTTGTCATACTGTCATTGTCCTGTTCTTCTCTTTCCTACCTGTATACTATCATTGCCTGAAAAGTAAAGAAAATAATAATCATGTATCTTGCTGCTTTACTAGGTAGGAGTGTGCTGTAGTTGGAAGACTGGCGCAGTGCTGTGCAGGGTAGGCAAAAACCCAGTTCACAATATAATATTGATCTGCCAGCTCTTTTCTAATATGGAAAAAGAACAGGATTTTTGCTTTAGAATGATCTTCCTACATGAAAGGGATTTTCTCAACAGAGTTTTGTATTTGAGATTCTGTGTTTTCTTCAGGGTTCATCACAGGCGTCCCACATCAACAACCTTCAGCAGTAAATATATGGATGAGACCTGTTAAATCCAAGAACTGTTTTTTTTCCAGAAGTGTAGTAGATTTTAACATGCTCAGGACAAGAGAGGTGGTTAACTTTCCCAAGATTTTGACAGCCACATGGGAGCAACTGACCCCGATTATGTGAATAAGACATTTTCATGCCAAGGGCTGGATTTGCTCCCTCCTCTGCAAGGTAGTGGCCAAAACTAGTTTGCCAGTTTGAGAGCACAGTTAGTCCTGAATCTGTCCCTGCTCTTTATATGCCTGGGGTTATATGGTGGTCGTATGTCTGGGTTGTAAAAAGATGATTAAGGTTCTTTAGGCACAGTTCTAATAACAGAAAATTAAGGGCCCATTGACGCTTTACAGGAAGCCTATTGAGCTAATACCAACAAAGCTTTTTCCCCTTTTTAACTAACATGGTTTTGTTAGTTTGTTTTAGCTGCTTTTGTTGTAATTCACTCTGGCTTTTTCTCAACCCTTGCACTTTGCCTTTGTGATCTCTGTTTTCTTTCCATCCAGAGTTTCCTTTTCTATGCTTCTCTCAGGCAGATTCCTTCCATCCACTACAAGAATAAGTCTCAAATCAATTGTTGATTGAAATCTTGGTTCCCTGGGTGTTTCTCTCCACTGCCTTTAGTAGTGTCAGGATTCAAGATACATTTGTTTTTCTTTCTTGCCATTACACAAATAGTCCTCCCCAGTAGGACTTTGAAGTTCATATTGTATTCATTAATAAGATTTTAAATCTTTTTGAGACAGTCCCTCCTAGCCTTTCTTCACCAGCAGGATGCATAGCCCATTCCATATGAATTGGTTCCGGGAGTGGGCCAGGGAGTAAGGGAATGGGCCTGGGCCAGGAAGCAGGAATAACTTCTTCCCTAAGCCTAGAAGAAGGGATTTCTGGATCCAAGCTTGTGAGGGCTGAGGAGGTGAGAAGTGCTGTCATCTGTGTTGAGCATGGCAGGGAGTGGGGTCTGCTAGGACCCTAGGAAGGTCAGAATTTTTGAACCAGCTGTGATTTCAAAAGATGGCTTGACCAAACTGGGATGAACTGTTTCCAGCACAGTTTTGGCTAACCACAACCTCTGTTGGCTTAGTCCTGTATTCCTGATGCCAGTGCATTGCCCAATGATGTCAGCGGGTGTTTTTGGGTTTACAAGGAATGCAGGAATGGGATCTCTGAAAAACAGAATCTCTATGGTAGAAATGTTCTAAAACAGAAAGATGTTTTGCAGAAGTTTTCCTGAAACATTTTAGCAAGAAAACTGGGCTCCTTCAGGCCCTTGGCTATTGTTTTTATGAATTATCCTTGCAGGTAGCTTGCATTCTTCCATGCTGTCATCAGACACTTTTGCTTCTGAAGGCAAATAGCTCAGGAGACTCTTTCTGACCAAGACAGCATACACCAATTGCCTGGATGCCACTGAAGTTTGTGAGATCTCAGAAGTACTTTTCTGAATTATGCCTTGAATTATGCCTATCATCATGGATACTCCAGTGGATCTTTTGTGGAGCTGATAGCATCTCTCAAGTGTTGAAGATTTTAGCTTTAATTGATTTTCCTGCTAGAATTTAACAGTATGCTATTTTGCCTTCATTGGCCTTTGCTAATGTTTTCATTAGTTGTTAAAGTGGAGTCACCACACTAGTTCCAAGAGGGTTTCCTGCCAGAGCCAGTGGTATGGCTGTCTTTAACATTTCTTCTCATTCTTGGAAAAGGAGTAGACTTCCTTTTCTTTTTCTTGGTTTTGCTCAGTGGCATGTAAGGTCTGATACAAGAATTTGGTTCTTTGTAGTAGATGTGTCACGCATGTATGAAGCAATGCCTTGGTCAATGAGTCTGTAATGGACTCATTGCTGGGTCTTACAATCTGCAAGTGTTTTCTATGCCCTTCTGAAAAGAACTGATTATAGTTTGATGCAGAGACTAGTATTACCTTTTCTAATGCAATGCTCTAAATATTCAGGGATTCCTTAAGTGTCTGACATGCTTAATAAATTTACTAGGTTTATCCCTGGGTACTTTTAGGATGAAAGCTTCTGAAATGTGTCAGCTAGTTAGATGTCAGTTTTTATACTCAAGATGTCCTGGACACCAGAGGGTTCCTGCTGTAGCAGTGAGTTGAATCAATTTCCATGTAGCCTTCAGCCACTGCTGTGTGTTGGCTTTTGTCAGACTGTGACAACCCCAACTATGTTGGGGTTTTCTTACCTTCTGAGTCAAATGTCATTGGCCTTTTCTGACCTTGCCTTGTTGTCACACATGAGATTTTGAAAGGTCTTTTGAAATTACTTGGCTTCTCCCTTGGTACGGTAATATTGCAGAGTACTACTTCCTGGATTTTCCTGCAAGAACATAACAATTTTTACAGTGGTAAAGTTTTAAATAGAGTTTGAAATACTTGGCATCAGGATAGAAGTTTTTGCATGTAATATAATAGTCAATGTGACTTACTAAACCCCTAAAAAGAGTGGCTTGTGCAAGAAACTGCATATTCCCTAGTAAATCATAGAAATGTAGGAATGGGAGGGAGCTCAGGCAAGCAGTACCATCTTTCTGTTTTCTGGCTGAGCCAAGGACTATTTTTGACAGTGATGTGTCTAACTTTTCCATAATGGACTCCAGTGATGAGGATTCCATGACCAGCTTTGGTGAGCTGTTCCAGTGTATGGCTGTTTTTGTTAGTTATTTTGTCCTAATAGCCAACAAATCTTCTTTTACCACACGGTAAGCGGAACTATTCTTCTAACCTTGCTGAACCTGAAGAACAGTTGATCACTGTCATATTTATTACAGCATCTTGCATATTTGAAGACTTATGTCTTCCCTCAGTCTCTTTTCTAGACTAAACAAACCCAAATCTTCCAGCTTTTCTTCCTAGATTGAATATTCCAACCTTCTTTTTTTCCTTTTTTTTTCTTTTTTTCTCCTTCTCTGGACTAAGTCTGCGTAAATCTTGAAAGATATAGTTCAAAACTGGACTTTGTTTTTGATTTGAGGTATCACAAGTGCCAGAAGGAGTGGGTTAGTTACCTCTCATAGAACACAATATTTGTAAGAGAATTATGCTTCTACCATAGATTTCACATAGTTGTATTAAAGGTTTTTCTACAGCACTGTAGTTAACTTGCTTTTTTCTGCTTTGTAGTTGTTCATTTGATTTTCCTGCTGAAGTGCAGAACTTGTCTTTTTTGTTTCATTCCATCAGTTTCACAGCCAATGATTAATTGACAACCCTTTCAACCTGTCCTGTGAAGGTTTTTCTACTTTTCACAGCCAGATGCTCTGCAAATTTGAAGTGTATCTCATTATTCCACCATTCTGCTTCTAGCTGGGCTTCAGTCAATCTTTTCAAAACAAAGTGATAATAATACATTTTCATCCAGGAATCATATGGTAATGTACTTTGAAGAACTTTATTCTACTGGTTTCTTGATGAAAATGCTGAGGACATGTTGTGCAGCCTGTATCACAGTCTTTCTAAACTTGAGATCCTATTTTCTCTTTCTCCCTTAACCTGTAGGGCATAAACATGGAACAAAATAGAATGGTCAGAGATGATTTATTTTTCATCTCCATTAGGAAGGTTGTCCAGAATACTTCCTGTGTCCCTGTTTCCCCAGCCCTTCCCTAGAGCCAATAGTTACTTCTGGTTGGTCTGGTCTGAGTCACACCTGACAGTTTTATTAGTGCTCATGAACAGCATTGGGCAATGGCTGGATCACTGGCTGAAACTTGGCAGTATGTCTGTAATATCACGGATTTGGGCTTCTGGCAGTCAGGCAGCTGACACCCTGGGACACTGGTTTGACAATGGACGTCTCTGTTCATCTCAGAAATAATTGTAAGAGAAAAAAAAATAATCATGCCGTGATAGTCGTCTACAAAGCTGAAAAAAAAAATAAAAAGAAAACATAGCAATTTACCTAGTGTCTGGTCTATTCACTAACAGGTTTCTCAACACTGAAATGGTTCCTCTTTTCTTCACAAATTATTTTAGAGCAATAAACATACTCATCAGCTGACTTGTCCTCCAGCGGCTTTGAGAGTTTTTAAAGGGCTGTTTTATTTCCTCCCCTTCATTCCTGGCAAAATTACAAATATCTAACTGAACTCACATTACTTAAATAGAAACTAATAGAAGAGGTGGTTGTACAAGTAGTTTGGGGTCCTGTCACAAATATGCACTAAGCTGCTGGTTCTCCTGGGTGAATTTCACCTTGAACAGAGAAAACAATTACACCTTGTTAGCTCACAAAAAGTAACCATCCTTCTTTTATTTTAGTCAATCCAGCTATAGAGTGAAGTGGAAAGACAAAAGAGGAATCTAAAGAGTGTTGTCCTGATAGCTCAGTGGTTATTTATAGCAAAAGGTATTAATCATAAAATAAGATGAAAATATTTTCATTTTAGACTGTTATCCTAAAACAAATCACAACCAATCTGAACCAATAAATAATGGAGAGAAGTGTTTAGAAAGAAAAAAATACTAATGAAAACATGATTTTATTTTTGATGTTTTTTCTGGAAGCATGCTTTACCAGGTGCAGTAGTAAACATACCTCCCTTGAATCACTGGAGATGAAAACCAGCCATATACTTGAGTTTAGGTGGTTCCTATGGGTTTATAACTCTTTTGTATCTTTTGAGCATTCAGGAAAATACGGCACACAGATTTTTAAACTGTGATTCTGGCTGCAGAGGCACAACACATTCTTTTCTGTTTTTAATAAGTCTCTCTCTTTGTGCTACAAATCCTTCTAAAAAATGGTACCAGCCATGCTAACCAATGGGTAGCAGCTAGAGGCTGGGGGAGAGAGGAATTGCTTTGGCTGGACAGAGACTAAGGGATTTGTACACCCAAATTTCTATTGTTTTTAATAAGAATTTGGCTTCAAAAATCATAGCCCTCATATGTATTCTGTCTCTGAGAACTGGAGGTCTCTAACCATGCATTCCTATCTTGCTGGAACCAATCCCCCACTGGCTGGTGCAGCAGCACACTGCAGGTGGGGCATTGCACACATCCCCTGGCAAGACTGCTCCCTTGTTAGGTGCATGTGGCTGCTCTTCTGGTTAAGAGCATCTACCATCTGCTGGCTGGAGCTTCCAGCTGGGGGAAGGAGGTGATGCCTTGGAGGCTGACCTGGAACAGAGCGAAAGGACAAAGTAGGTATTTATGCAAAGGTCTCAATAGATACACCTTGGGCAGTACAAACCCAGCCAGGTTGAACCCCAAAATGGCCACAAAATGAATGACCGGTCACGAGGTCTCACACTTATATAAGTTTTGGTCCATTAGCATGTTGGAGTTAGTTGTACAATTATAGCTTCAGGTTATGAAGCTCCATTCTTCTTGTTTTTCTCTCTTTAATTCACCATTGTGTGTGTTCCTGGGCCTGAAATTTGTATCAGTTGTCCTTGGTCCCAAGCTAGAAAAGGAATTGTTTTGTCTACCTACTCGATGAAGACAGCTAAGCAGCACTTAATATGAAACCCAGAACTGCACACTGAAACAGTCCAGAATCTGAAAAATATAAAAGCTAAAACCTGAGGCATTAGAGGAGCCCATATCCCACCAGGAGTGCGGAGGTTACTTCACAATCTTAAGGAAGTTTATTGTGTTATAATGTGAAAATTGAGTTTTTTTATTCTTTTAGTGGCTTTTCAGGAGATTAGGGGAGACTTTATGAAAACACAGAGTACTTGTGCATTCTACCTATATTCCACATGCTCTAGTAAATTGTCATTCTGATTCTCCCATGCAAATAACTGAAGGAAATGGAAAAACTAAGCTTTTAAAAAATCCTTTTAATAAAATTAATTTCCTTGTTTCAGTTCCAATGGGAAACCTGAGTAAAAGTGTGGAAGTATTAAGTATATATTAAGAGGATCCTGATTTAATTTCTGAATACCTTTGTGGTTATTGAGAACTTTTTAGGATTTAGGATTATTTACAGGAGGGCTAAATGTTACTTTTATTTTCTTGTAGTATGTTCATTAGAGGCTGATAAATAAAGAATGTAACTTGGTAAGGTGTTGCAGCCAAAGGAAATTTTTTCAATAATGTTTGCATTTTCACTACCTTTTCAAGAGACTCTTAATTTGTACAGAAGAGAACTAGCTATACAAGGACAGCATTCACTGCTACATATGCTGATTAAAAAAATTAGAAGGAGTAGATTCTTGAGCAGCACTTCAGTGGTGGTGCAGTTAGTTTAACATATGTTCACTGTAATTTCGTTAGTGTGGAAGATGTCAGAAAAATGAGAAACTTAAAACCTTGATCAAGGCATCAAGACAATGGGACACATCATTTTGACACAGGAATTTTTATGGATTGCATGAGTCTGGCTGTACTCCAGAATTAGTTCCAGGCTGAATTATGATTCCATTCTGTATCTTCTTTCTTGTTCAAAACCTGAGTAGTGAGTGTTCATTACCCTGAACTGTATTACGTGCACTGTTTAAGCACGCTGAGTACAGCACATGATTGTGACTCTATTTTTAAGTACACTTCTCTTTTATTTGTTTTTACTTAGAGTGGTTCTGTAGGTTAGTGTTGGACACAACCCGTACGCACAGCGTGTGTGGTTCTAGAAGGGAAGTCACATATTCTGCCAGTGCTGAGCATAAAGAAGAGGGGAAGTGCTATCCAAACTGTATGAAAAGAATGTATGAACAAGCATAATGTTTTTACTTTCTTGCCATTACAGCTGCTGCTTTTATCTGAAGAAAATAAATGATCAGTGCAGATAAGGTGATGGCTGAAATTCTCCGTATGTTTCCATAGATATGCAGCTTTCTGGCAGAATAGCACAATTCTGTGTGCGGGCAACTGAATCACCAGAACTAGTGGGCTAGATTAATGTGAAGAATTATATTTATTAATGTGAGGAATTATATTTAAATGCTTATATTAAAATCTTTAATGCTTAGGATATCTCTAAGTGTCACTGGCATTCGCCTGTCTTCCCACCTACCTTTTCTCCCTCTCTGCCAATCCTTTCTGGGCTAGTTTCTGCTAGTGAAGTACCCATAGACCTATCAGTCTGTTTTTGAGTTTGGGCCACCTGCCTGTGTCCTGACCACATCAATCCCTGTGGGGTTCAGCCCACGTCTTAAAACTGAGGGAAATGTGTTCACATCCTCTTTCTTTTCTGTCTTGCTTGTGGTTAAAGAAGAAAAATTGTGCAGAGAATATGTATAATTTCACCAGAAAAAAGCCTGTTTTGTGGTGTTGAATCAAGCATTCCTTAGAGTTCTTACCTTTCAATCAGTAGATGTTGAGATTTTTTTGCCTGTTTTGGTGAATTAAAACATCTTTTCACCAGGAGAACCATGTAACACTATCCAGGGCTGGGGCTTTTGTACTTGATGCCTTCCTACTCATGTTCCCTAATCAATTCAATCCCTGTTGAATTTTCCCTATGCAGTTTCTGAAGGGGTAAGAAAAAAAAAGTGATTTCTAGAAAATGTATCTTAAGATATTTACTACAGAGGAAGGAGAGGTATATCTATTCATTGAGACTAACAGACATCTAGAAAGTAAAATAGTATTTTTATAAAGGAAGAAAATAAAAAGGAGTGTTTACATATGGATGGTGGGCAGGACACTGGGAACCTGCTCTGGCATCTTGCTGGCTGACTTTCTGCTGGGAGATGTAGGTTAAAAGTCTCTTAGCAGAGGAAAAACAGAAAACCAAGGCTGAGATTGTGCCATTTGTGAGTGTGTGCGTGTGTGCAAATTTATACTACACTTGTCTTTGTGTTTCCTAATGGCTGGTTTAAGCAGCTTCCTGTTAAGTCTGCTGGTGTCTGTGTATTCCATTTCAATGTGCCTAGAGGCCTCTGATTGATTTATGTGTTGCTGCCAGCTTGAGACAGCTAATGTGGTTATCACCTCTAGCTGTTTACCCCACCCTTAAAGAGCTAAATAACTCCAGTAGTTCAGCAGCTGGTTTGTTAACAGCTCAAATATCAGCTCAGGGAGAGTGAGGGGGACACTTGGGCACAGTAACCTCACCAGCTGTCTGAGACTGAGCCATCTCTTCTTGTTCATGTGAGCCAGTGTCCTCTCACTTTTCACAGACCAGGTACAAAGCAGTTCTGTGGCGAGGTGCCCTTTTGAATATAGCTTAGATACACACAAGAAATAAATGTTATAGTGCTGAAGGTAGCCATTCTAGTATAGTTCAGCTGAATGAAAGTGCCTAAATTCTGTGTATAATGAGGAGCCTCATTTACAGATGCTAAATTGGGAAGCATTGTTAAGATTAGGAAGGGTCATTTGGAATATACCTGGAAATGGGCACCTCAGGAATGTAACTTGGAAAGGAAGACATCAGAGACTGGGATTCAGTTACTTATGTCTCTGCTTCTGGACCTGTTGTTTTAGATTCTTGTCATAACTCTAAGTAGAGAAATGGATACTCTTTTACAGTATAGAGCATTTCTAATGACTCAAATAGGCCAAGTAATGGGGCATCCTAACTTGTTCGTTCCTGCCCCATTTTTGCAGCTTCCTCCAGCTCATATAGAAAAGGGCAGAGTTCCTCTTAGTTACCCAAATAAAAGTTAATTTCTCTAAGTGCTCACCTACTGCCTACTGGCGTTTTGCAGTGTGTCTAGAGTCACTTAGGGTTCTCATCTTAGCTTTGTGATTTAGAGAGAGAGAACAGAAACTTCTGGGTAGAGATGTCAATAGTATCAATTGCTCTGGGTTTCTGGGACATGTCTAGCAGATACAAGCTGTGCAAACAAATCTCTATAAAAAGCTATTTTAAATTAGAGTTTACACAGTTGAGGAAAAAACTTACGTTTACTTTTTCTGTCTAAGTTAGAATTACAAATGTAGATGCATATACATAATGATTTTCCTTGAAATTTTTATCAAGTTATTTTCCATTTCTTTTCTTTTTCTTGTTTACAGTCTTCATGCTTATATAACAGCTCTAAAGAGGAAGCTGCCAACAAGCCCATCTGATTGTTTGTGCCAGCTGTTTTAGTGGAGGCATGCTTGTTGTGACTGAGCTCCACCTTCTTTGTTGAGGTACATTATATGAGAGACACCACAGTATATGGTTCAGTCAGGATGATAGCTGCTTAGCCTCTTGGTACTCTTTTCATTAGTTCTTTCTTGGATCAGTTATTGTGTTTTGTCTGTCACAAAACTGGGTTGAAAACTGCTCTGGGCATGGAATGTGTCATTCATTTAAACAACATCAAGGCACACTGTTCATGTTTAATTATTACTTTAATGCAAGTGCTAAATTGTTTTCAGTTACATCTAACAAACATGTTTTCTGGGACTGCTTGCTGGCTGACCTCAAGTAAGGGCATGTTAGGCTAAGCCTTGAAATGCTGCATCAAGCTGTCATCTCAAATAGAAGTGAGCTCATTCATCCTCCCGTGAACTATCATATAGATGAACTGATGGAAGCAGGATATATTAACTGCCCACCACAAAGGACATTGCAGTGTGCTGATTTATGATAAGCAAATTCTAGAGTAATCCTATTGATGATGCCTAAAAACATCTGTTCACAGTGTTGCAGTAGCTAAGCTAGGAATACTGTGTAGTAGATGAAAGCCACCTGTTGATGAAATCTTTAAAAATGATATATAAATATTTCTGTTGGTGCTGTTGCATCAGTTCTTTTTCAGGATATCCATTATGGCATGACACATTCACTTTGAAATGGTCATAATATTTATAGGCCCAGTTCCAGTAGAACATGAGCATGTGACCAATGCTCTTACTTTCAGTTGCTCAAAAAACCGGTTTGATGCAATGTTTAGAAGTGAATGTCATGCTAAGTTAACTGGCAGAGAAAAAAAATATAAGTAGATTTTTTTTTCAGAATAAGGTACAAGTAGAAAGCAAGGTCTAAGCTGTGTCTATTTCAGAGATCATTCTAAAAGATTAAGAAGAAACCACCACAATACCTAATGCCTTGGTAATGGTAGGATTTGCTGAGTTTTGACATACTCCAAATAAATTATTTCTGAGCAATGGATTTTGGGACATCCACAATCACTTCATAGGGCAGATGCATTCCAATCTGAAACTAACTCAGAGGGCATGTCCACTTCAATTGACCTGCTATACACTCTGATATCATCATTGCTCTATCTTAGGAGTTGATAAATACAATGACAGCATTCTTATAAAGATGCAGACCTGGCTTAAAACTTCCTACAGGCATGATCCTAAGGCTTAAGAGACTTGTTTGTTTCTAAGTAACATCTGTTGGGAAAATTCGTTATATGTGTCAGTGGATTTGTTTTGACATCTGAGACCAAACTTTCTCGGGTTCTCCTTTTTATTTTCTTCTTTCCTGCCTATCTTTCCTGTTTCTCCACTGAAATGATACTCGTCACTATTCTTTCTTCCTGCCACTGGCAGTGGGAGCAGCCAGCAGGGTTTGGTTTGACAAGTACCAAATGAAGCTTATATGTGCCAGGAATGTCTGCCTGTGTTAGTGACAGCCACTAGCTTACCAGTTATTGTACCAAAGTCTTTTGAAAGAGAATTTGTAAGTGGGAATGACTGTGCAACCAGTTGTCTTTTGCTGCCCTTAATGTAGAACCATTAAGAGCTTTAAAATTTCAACTCAACTTTTGAGTTTGAAGAAAGCACTCTTTGTAAATTTCCTGGCCCAGAGTGCTCTTACTTCATGCTCTTGCCACGGTACTCTGTTGGTTTGTCGTGGTTCTAAGGAATAAATCCTGTTTTAAATTTCCTTGGTTTCTTATAACAAAGGGCTCTGGAGGAAAGAAAATCTTTTAATCCTCCCAGCAATAACCTGACACGACCTTCTAAATACACTATTAACTCAAAAATATTAGCAATATTTTGTAGCTGTCTTAAGAAGAGCTTACAATAGAGATGGACCAAATATTTAGAAGAATAATTATACTTAGTTCTGAGGAAATTAGTATCCATAACACAATTACGCATTTAAAAAGGGCTAAATGTTAAAAACTATTTAAAAAGCCAGGCAGTAGGGTATTGTTCAGTAGCACTGGCAAAATACAGACAGTTTTCTGCATGGTCTTTCTAGGCTTGTGATTTCCTGAGTGCCTTAGCACAAATTACTTGCTTTCTCTGTGTTCTTTAGTTACTCCAATCTGTTTTTCCTTTCCTTCATAACTGTTTAGCTTTCAGAAGATGTTCAAACCTTTTTTTTTAATATATTCAATATAAGATACTTAGAAGATCTGAAGGAGGAGACAGTTTTCTGCAAACCTGGCCTCTCTGCTATGTCAGTAGACTGCCAAGAGCTGGACACAGCTTAAATATCAAATAGGTATTTTGTAAAAATCGAATACTGTTGTACTAGTATAAGTACATTAATGTAACTAATTTGGAAAGAAAATTGTGGCAGTAAAGAATCACAAAGGCAACAACTTAAAATTAGGTTTCCAACACTATACTCTGACTGGGAGGCAGAGAGATGAACCTCAACATGGGATGCATAGTAGAAAAAACCAGAGAAAAGTCAGCAGGAAAAGCTAGAGAAAAGAAATTCAAGCTTTTTAGCTGTCTCTTTGGTTAAAATATCTGAATTCAGAGATAAACTAGGGATTTGGAGACTGAAGTTTTTTTGTTACTTTTCTGCTTCTCAGGTATGCATTTTGGTATGCAGCAAGTGGCAATTGTGCATTCCCTTCTAAGAATACTTGCTAAATCCTGCAGCCTTTAGTCAGCTATTCTCCATCATGAATTTCTGTTAAATATCTAATCTAAACCTAGTGAAGTCAATGAGAGTCTTTCAATTGCTTTAAGCACAAATGGAAAAATAACAGCTAGATCCATGGAGGGACCTGGGGGATATGATGCCCCCAAGTAGGATGTACACAGGTATCCCCTGCTGCTATGTGCCAGCTGGTTGCCTTAGAGCTGGTAATAACCATGCTGTTTCTTGTGAGAGGAGAGTACTCCAAGGGTGGAATTCTCACTTTGAATTCAGATTTGAACCCAGATGAGCAGTTCCAATGGAAGCATATGCTTGGTGCCAACTCCTCCTCCTGGTGTGAGAACATTTTTGGGCTAAGAAATATAACACAGGATCAGTAAGGTGGGAAAGGACCACTGGAGGTCATCTAGTCCAATCTCCCCGCTCGAGCAGGGTGCCCTGCAGCACATTATTCAGGATTTGTGTCCAGAAAGCTTTTGAATATCTGCAGAGAAAGAAACCCACACTCTCTGTCTGTCCAACACAGTAAAGAAGTTCTACCTTATGTTTGGGTGGAACCCCTTGTTCTTCAGTTTCTGTTCATTGCCTCTTGTCTTTTTGCTTGGAACCACTGTGCAGAGCTTGCCTCCATTCCATTTGTATAGTACACGTTGGTATCATGGGAGGAGAAGTGTGGCAGGAAGAGTCAGGTGTGAATTACCTGGGTCTTTGGTGTCCCACTTTTGCAGCCCAGGCCGTCCGTCATGGCAGAAGAGAATGGTTGGCACTGTGGAGGCAGGAGCAGCAGCTCAAAGGGCTATAGCTGCTGTATATATAAATTATAGTACGCCCCGCTCTTAACACAGACATTGTCCCTGTTGTGACCAGCACAATGGCTTGTACGGTATATATATATATATATATATATATATATATATATATATATAATATAGTAAGGCTTTAACACAGCATGTCCCTGTTGTGACCAGCACAATGGCTTGTACTGTCCCTGGTCCCAGCCATAATCAGTCCTCCAGCAGCTATCACTTTTCCTCCAAAGCTCACTGCTTTTATTTGAGGGCTGTACTACCATGTTCACTAGCCTCTGCAAACTTCTATACAGCCTGTCTTCTTATTTTTCTGCATGTTATTTTCTTCTGACAAGATGTAGTTATAACCAGCAAAGTCCAACTCCTGCTTCTGCGTTTGACTCTGGAGGAGATCTCTCAGGCTGCACCGCCCAGTTCCTCCTCCAACCTTGTCATGCTGATTCGTGCTTTAGCCTGTAGCTTCTATTGTTATATTTATTGCTAAACAAAAGGAGTATTTTCTTGCTCCCTCATTTAGACTGGGTAGAAGATAGTTATGTCCACCAGATTCCAGGAGCTTTGTGGCTGCTGGCTGCTCAGCAAGCAAGCTTTCTGAGCACCACCTCATCTCCAGCAAGGCAGGGTGCAAAAAGACTGATGGCCTGGCAAATTCAGTAATTTTATCCAAGCCCATATGGATCTTATATTATTCGTGGCTTTTGATGGGCTGCATGTTCCTCACTGATTTAGTGGTTGACTTGTGATGTTTTTCGATGAGTCAAATCTCTGTAATAGTGACACTACATCCATGTATGTGGTAAATGTGAAGGAAAACAGATGTCTATAAAAATCACTGAGTCTGATTTGGAACGATGAACAGTATTGTGATTAAGCATAGCTGTACAGCTCATGTGTAGTATTTTTGCAGGATGGGATGGAAATTGCTTGTTTCACACCTATATGATTTCTATCTTCATATTTGGACTCAGTAAAAT
Source organism: Certhia americana (assembly GCA_018697195.1). Taxonomy (NCBI): domain Eukaryota; kingdom Metazoa; phylum Chordata; class Aves; order Passeriformes; family Certhiidae; genus Certhia; species Certhia americana. The sequence continues at coordinate 52,036,575 of CM031861.1, read as the reverse complement.
AAACTTAAGTATTGGACTGTTTATTTTGGGGAGAAATGGCACAATTACTACTGAGTTTTGAAACTTCTAGTACAGTCGTGCAACCTTGAATTCACTTCAACATTGATTTTTTTGCTGGCAATATCTGCACTGTGCTTATATGTAAAAGGAAACAAACGGTAGCCAATGAGTAAGTGTCATTTACAAATGTGGAAAGAGAGTGTAGCAGTTTCTCCCCAACAGATTTCTCCCAATAGCATGTAAATGTTTTTAGTTTTGTTCTTAGAAGTTGCCTCAGACCGAAGCTAAAACATTTGCTGAACTCTAGATTAAGGACAGAATCCTAAAGCAGATTTTATCAGACACTCTGAAGCAGAGAGTTACAAAATTCCTGAGATTGGAAGGCAAAGAATTTCGCAAAAATTAGTATCAGCCAAGTCCTATTCCTGTAAGACTGGAGGTTGAATAATGGAAGAGCAGTGGCAGAAAGTAATAGCTGAACACAGAAAAATGAAAGGTCTGACCCTATGAACTAGCTTTAAGGTCATGAGCAGGATCTTACAAAATCAACACAAATTCATTACTGGAAGAAGCTAGAATAAAATCTTAAACACAGGGCAAGTTTGATGAGTCAGATCTGGTCAAGTGGTGTATATGTGCAAAATTCTGAATAAAAATAATCAAATTAACATGCAGTGAAGAGAGAATTTCCATAATGAAGCCTGTAGTTTCCTGAAGAGACTTCTCTAGATTGCTAAGCATGGTTTGGACAAGTCACAAGACAAAGGAATTCCTGGTTTGTATGCTCTGTAACAGGATTTTGGGAGATGGAGAGACAATCATGTATTGCAGTACAGACATATTCTTTTGTTGCATTACTTTCTTTGGTTTCAGGATTGAGGAACTCTCATATTCTGTGGAGCCCTCTTAAAACCTTGTCCTCTGCTTTAAATAAAGACTATAGAATGTTCTAAATGCAGTAATGAAGATCTGGGTTTTGTTTTATAGAAGTAAATAAGATGTATGTTGGTAAATGGACACTGAACGTAGGTGTTAGATATCTTTCATTTTTTTGTACTATTTTTTGAAAGATGATTTTTCTCAGAATAATGTGAGAAGGCTTGGAACACTGATTTATTCCTGTTGGAAAATCATTCTGCAAATGACTCCAAATTGCAGTAATTTAGAAATCTTTAGGTTCTTTCTATATTTGGATTTGTACATTTTGCAAGCTTTTAGTACAAATATATGAATCCTTGGTAATGACTTTAATTCTTGAATAGAACTTTAACTGAACTAAATACATGAATGTACCTTACAGGGCTCAGGCTTTGTGAGACATTTCTGCTAAATCGGCTTATGAATTTCCTTTTGATGAGCTTAATTGTTGACAGATTTTTCAAAAGCTAACAACAACTTGCTTTGCTAGCTAGTGAACTGGATAGTCTTGTGAAGTCCTTTATGCAATTTACATAATATTTTTCTTTTACTGTAAGAAGAAATGAAATCCTTTGTAGTGAACCTAACAATGTTAGACATTGTAAAGACATCAATCCAAATAAAATTTAAAACCCAGAAAAATTACCCTCCCAGCCTGTTCTTCAACATCTCCGAATATGCACAGCTAGAAAAAATAGAATTTTTGTTAAAAAATATTTTTCCCCAGAGGACTATTTAGAAAAAGGTCTATTTAGAAAAATGATATGTGATCTCCTAATGAAGATATTATGAAGATACTTTGCTAGTTTCTTCAGCAGTCCTGTAAATTGAATTTTCATTTGAGAATCCTCAAGTCAGAATGCTTTACATATGCAAATCTATTCATTAAATCAATAAAATAAATAAGCCATTTTGTCCATCCATATGAATCAGATAGAAAAATCCTGCATCTTATCTACCCAGAAATTTTTGTTGTTGGTGGTAATAGTCTGGAATTTCTGTCTTTGAATTCTACTGTCTGGAACCATAGGTGGGAAGAGAGCAAAAATGTGAGTTAAGCAGCAGGATCTCTATCCATAATGATGGTTGTGGATTTCTGAGTGAAGTGAAGCATGTAGAAGCCTAAAAAATAACTGACCCCATTTTTCTCCAAACATTGCTGAAGAATTCTGGTCTGTTAATAATGTCTTAAAAGTAATAAAAACTGGGATCTGTGGATTCTAGTCAAATGAGGCCACATCCTACAGTTCTTTGTCTTACTGGAGTAAATTTCCCATGTACTCATGATAAGATGGGGATGAAGGATTGAGTAAGGGTGGCAGGATGAGAAATGGTTTGTCACCTCCAAGACTGCGTTTGCAAACTGCTGGAACCACAAATGAGCTCAGTGTTTAGCAAGATGGTGGATGCCAGCATGAAGCTTAGAAGTGCCAATTTTAATTAAAAACTGCATTTTCAAATCAAGTTCCTAGTTAACAATGGGTGGGAAATTCTTCCCACCATGTAAGCTTTCTGAATGCTGTATTGACTGTCAAGATGGGTGCAGCTTCTCCTTCTACAAAAATCCTGCTACCATCATCTTGCCCGTCACCTCCCCCTGCCAGAAGAAAAAGACTACATTGTTTGTGGAATGTCTCCTGGTTCATGTCCCGCATTTAGGCCAGAGTAGACAGATTTTATTTTGTTCTCCCCATCCCCCTTCCTTCATTGTTAGCAATGGAGTGAACACATGAGGTTAACATGGCTCTTGACATGGCTCAGTTGTTTTCCGTTTGGAAACTACTGATTTTTTTGTTGTATAATTGTAAGAGGAAAAAAAAAAGTCTGAGAAGATTCAGTCATTTTCTGTTTGTTCCAGAGACAGGGAGAACAGAATACTAGGGGAGAAATGGGGGAAGCCAACAACAAAAAACAAATTAGTTTAAGAACCATCATGTTCCCCTTACTTTAAGGAACACAGTAAACATTTCAAAAGTGCATGCCAGCTCATTATCTAACCCAGTCTTTATTGACTTCATGAAAAACAGCAGCAGTTAAGCAATGTTTGCCAAAAGCAAATTTGGGTACATGCATTGCTAAAAAAATGTGACATCCGCTCTGTACAGGTTCCTTAATCTGCCATGCAGGGGCAAATCAACATTTCATCATTATCGTCTCTCTCTGTTGTTTAGTCCTTTCATGATTGCTCTTCTAGTCTGTTTTGATCATTGTTTATCCAAAACTGTGGTATGACGTATGATTTGAATTGTTAGCCAGAAACAAACCTCTGCAAGCATTTAAATATGCAGAGATAGCTTTAGTTAATATAATCTCAAATGTAATATCTGTTTGCAAGTATCTTTCTTACAAATTGTATTGCTTAAAAAAAATCTTAAATAGAGATGGAGTATTTATGAATTCCTTTTCCAAGATTTAAGATTTAATTTGTCATTAATTTCATGTATCTTTAAAAACTAGCTTTGTTTTCTAGTTCAGGAATGACACAGGTATATTTCTTTTTCAGTCAGTTTGGTGTAGCCCATGGAGTTTACAGTTACATTGTTAAAAATACTATGACAAAGCACTTGAAATATGCTTTGTATTCAAATATTGCCATTTATTGTGATAACAAATGGTACAGCACATTTCATTACTTGTTCCTTATAGATAAGCTACCCATTTCTTAGTAAATACATTCCTCTGTTCAAAATATGTAAGTTTACAAGTACTTTGAATCATATTGAACTTTGTTTCCTTTGGGAGTAACTCTTACTCAAGAGAAAGGCAAGCATCTATTGAACAATTGTTTTATTAAATAACTTACAGAAAAGTTCCCTTCAGAAACCATACAGAATTTTCCCCAGAGTCCTCACATTTTCTGCTGTGCATGTTTGGGCCCTGTGGGTATTGATTTCTTTCATCTTAAGTCTCTCCCTTCAAAATTATCAGGTCATTTTAGTAAGCTTTATTTTGCTTCGGAATCTACATACTCTTCTGCCATATGTTGAAAATTCAGAGTTGCTGTGCAGCTCTGATAATTAGTTTTTCAATTCCACATATAGTACATCATACTCTTTCTTTTTTATGAGCAAAGAAAAATGCTTGTTTACCTGTTTCTTAAATATAAAGTTTCTGATGTTTTAAGTTTTTTTTTTAAAAACCAAAAACCCTCTGATTCAGAATTTCTTAATGAAATAGGGAATTTTGTTGGTAGAAAAAAATGCCACTTGCTTATGTTCTTGAAACATTTATCTCATTTTCCCATGGGGAGAAAGAAAACAGCTGGTGAAATTACGATTTCAAAATGGGAAAAAAAATTAAATAAACACCCATTTGACATTTTATCAAAAGCTGGAAAATGCTGGCAAAATTTATCTTTGCTAATTTTCCCCTTTCTCAAAAATCCCTCTTGTTATTGTTGAATTTGTAAATCCTCATGAGGACTAGGTGACAGAATGCAGATTGGATTTTCTCCTTTTTCTTAATTTTTTTTTTTTTCATGGGGTGGATGTGTTTGATTTTCTTAAGGTAGCTATGTCCAAACCAGAATATATCAATATGCTTGAATATTTAATTCAGGCTTTTCTTTGTGAAGCAAAGATTGCTTTACTCCCATGGTATTGTTACTTCAGTCAGTGCAGTGCAATCTGGGAAGGATGCTGACATGGAAAATTAAGGTATTACACTTTGAAAGCAGTTTTTAAACAACAGGAGAAAGAGCATTAACATTGTCAGTCAAAATAACTGCACCTCAGCTGTTAGTGTTGATGGGGGAAATGTCAGAGGGAGAGTAGAAGAGAAACAGTACATGCTTGTACCAAAGGTCTCAGCACATTTTTCCTGACAGCAGCCAGAAGAAGGTGCTCAGGGAGAAACATAAAAAGCAGGGCAAGTAGAGAGTGATTATTCCAGTTTCTGACACTGGGCAGTTTTGGGATTCCCTGGCTGAAGTTGCATCTTAAGCATTGTTTTTATGAACCACTGAGTGAGGAAGCAACAATAGGAACAATGGATCACTGTTCAGCATCAGTGGCAACTGCACTTAGAAATAAGTAACAGTGCCACTTCAAAACGCTTGACATGGACAACAGAGACAGAAGAGCCAGGAAATTATGGTAGTGCTAAAGCCACACCCATGGCCAGAGGCAACATCTCACAGCTCCTCCAAGTTGTGAACTCCTTGGGAGCTGAGAATCCCTACCATGCAGAGAGGTAGGAGCCAAGCTCATCATTATATAATACAGTAACTTCTTCCCATGTGGTATTTTAATGGGATATGGTGTCTTGTTCTTCAGCATAGGGGCTCCTGTGTGTTCCTGCTGAGATTTTTGTCTGGTGAGAGCTAGCTGACTTTGCCTCATACCAATACATGATGCCACCAGTCACCTGATCTCTTGAGGTTGACTTCTGCATTCTCTCGGAGTCACTGTCTCATTCTCTAGTTCTTGTTCAAGGATCTGCCTCACACAGGATGAAAGCAGTCCCACATCTTTTCCTCTGGCAGGCCTCTTTGAGGCCTTCCCAATAAGTAGCTCTGCATAAGACTTCCAGCACAATGCTTGCCCTAATATGTGATCAGCTGTGTGTTTCTTCCCACAGAAAATCATTTGGAAAATTAAACAGTCTGAAGAATAATGGGAATTCAAAATCTGGCCTCAAATTTCTTTGTGAATGTCTGCTCCTCTGCATCTGCAGAAAGGGACAGGTGGGTTGCTGCAAAGAGCTTGGGAAGCTCCTCCTCATGTTAGCCAGTCTCTTGACTCTGCATGAGGCAGTGACTCCTGCTGAGTTCTGCAAGTACTTTGCGTGTAGCACTTCTCCCTGCAGAGTGGCAACATGCTGGGACACAAATTAGAAGGTCCTGTCCTGGTGTGAGCCCTGCACAGGGCGGGAGGGCAGTTGTGGTGGATAGGAGCTGAGCTGCATTGGTGTTGTGAGTAGTTCCTGCTGTGTTTTGGAGACAGCATGTGAAAGTTTGAAGTTTGCTTGGGGATGCAGGGTAATGTGCCAACGAAGGTTTTTGAATAGCTCCTTGGGGCACAAATAGCCCCATTCATTGCAGCAGATGGCTCTGAGTGCCAGACCATCATCGTCCTGCATGCACAGCTCTTCCTTATTTTACTTAGTTTTGATCTCACAAGAATGTTACTGAACCCCACGCAAATTTTGCTTCAGTAAGGAATGTGTTAAATCACCAAAAAATGTCAGGAACTAAGACTAGATAAGAATGAAAATTGTAACAGTGTCCATAGTAATAACAAATGAAATGAGCTTTCCCCTGTCACCTGTCTCCCTTTTCCTGAAATTGAGATGTTGTGAATGGCAGACCTTGTTTCCTTTTGCAGTGCGGTTTTACAACATCCTTTATCTTTTGGAAAGAGCAAATAAAAACAAAGCTTTGATTCACATTTTTGCTTGAAGATAAACAGGGACGTTTTAACAGAGTAACTTTAAATAACTGTTTACTTTTACATTGATCACGGCCAGTTGTAAGGGCTACAGCTACATGGCTAAACTCCCATATTTTTAAATAAGAATTTAGGGGTCAGCATTTTTGAAAGTGTGAGAAGGATAGCACTGGTGCAAAGCAGTGGGTATGCTGCCCATTTTGCCTGAGAGGACTGCAAGACTGAAAATACAGCTGATGTAGGTCAGTCCCAGGGAAGTGGCAGGGCACAATCTGTGAATTACACTGATGTACACAGTTATGTGAGGAGAGTATTTTGTATTTTTTGTTTCATGGATAAACTTTTACTACCTGCTAAATTTAGACTCTTAGACTCATTTCTGCAAAGCTAGAGCTGAACTGCACCCTTCAAATGTGAAGAGCTATTGCATTAAATCATTGTGCTTCTCAGAGGGCTCAGTCAAATGAGGACAAGAGTGCAGGCAGGTGCAATTTCCTTTTAGAAAATTGATAGATGGTGCTTCTGCATTCTGTAATGTGTTGGTTTTAGTCTTTACAAAATACAGCTTGCATTCTGTTATAACTAGTAACAAATCACACATCTGGAACAAAGAGGAATGTAGCTGTGTAATATATTACATTTATCTGCAATCTGGTGCAGATCCCCTGGTTCCTTTCAATTTTAAATGTGCAACAAATGTACTCCCAGTCTTCATTTTATCACTTGCCATAATGTTTAACAAAGGTCATTGTGACCCAGAGGAAGCTTAAGAAGAAAGTGTTATGGTGGATCTTGGAAATGGAGTTTAACTATGATGATGGTGGGCATGAAGCCAAGCCCAGCTCTCCTGCGTGTATTTAATTTGTGCTCTTTATTTTTCCTTATGCTGGGCTGGATTCAATCATGGAGCCACATATATGGATGAGGCAGAAATACTAAGTAATTAGAACATCTTTCTTCTCTGATGCCTTTTTTCAAAAGAATACTTTAAATTGTTTACTTTTTTCTGTGGTTGGATTGTTGAATTAATAACAAAAATGCAGCCACTGTTGAAAAGAACAATCTTCCAGTGAATGCCTAAAATATTTATTTCTGTGCTTAGTAACCACCATCTTGTCAAATCTGGTGACAAACTTTCTTTTAATGGGGATTTACTTGCTCAGGTCACTAAATTCAATGTCATAATGTCCTTGTTTTTTAATTTGTGATTTTATCAGTTTAGATTTTGCCTGCTTAAAGGCTATCTGACTATCTGGTGCAAAATAAATTATTTTTTGTGGCTCAGAAATGCCCAAGCTATCCTGATTTCCAAAATACTCAAATCTAAATAATTGCTCATATCATTAAAATTTATTAAAAATTATCTCAGAGAGATTTGTGCTAAGCTTTGCACTACTTTGGCAACAGTAGAGAACCTACCCATAAGGCAGGCATTTGTGTATCTAGCCACCTTTACAGCTGTCAGTGCTTCTGAGTACAAAACAGTCAGAACGTTAATTTCTAAGAAATTCTTAGAGCTTTGGTGTATCACATAGTTTAGAAAAGCTTTCCTGAGTTATTTTAAAGGGCAGTTTCATATCTTGCATAGTTTTTCACATGCACAGGTTTTACTGTCTCTGTAAGACCTTGGTACTGTGTTTCTCAAGTTGTTTGTGCTCAGATTTTACTAATTTATGGATTACTGTACTGTTGCATTGATTATGATTTCTGTTTCCTCTGATAAAGAAGTAACCTGCAGTGCCTCAAAAATGTGTATTGAAGAACATGGCATACATTAATTATATTGTGTCCAGTGAAAAATGTTCATGTTTTTGAAACATAATCAACTTTCTGCCTTTTCTCCAACTACACTCAGAGTACTTTCTCTGTTGTCTATTGTTCCTGTAGTGAAGTAATATTTGGGAGAGGGAGTGGCACTCGGATGTATTTAGTACATTCAGTTTTTTTATGCTGTGCCCAGTTGGTGTAAATATCCTGCATTTCTGTGTTCTTTCATGTTGGAACCCAGAATGCAGAGATTATTTCTCTGCGTGTTTTGAAGGATCCAAACCCTCTAACAAACACTTTTTTTAACCTTTGTCCATGGAAAGGGCTTCCTAGGTTCTGGGATGTAGCAGAACTTTCAAGAATGTGGATTAGACAGTAGCATAATATGTAGTTTATCACAGGGTGGGAAATTTAGATTTCTGGGTTTGTTAGCATGGTAAGTTGATGAAGACAAGATGGAGGATCCTTGTCATTTTTAGATTTCCTTCTTCATCTACCCCATATTCTACAGTGTTGGGGACACAGAGCTATTGGTTAGAATTTGCCGCAGTACAGTATCATGTGAATAAAGAATTAGTTAGTTATTGGAAGAAAAAGAGAAATCATAAGAACAAGAAAAACCAAGAGTCCAGTTTGCTTTCTTCTTAACAAGGACCTTTGAAAAGGCCTCCCCTATCAGGGGAGAGACATGTGGGAGTGGAGAACTCTAACACTTTCATATTTGCAAAGATATATATGTCCATGGATTACTGATTTTTTCCATGAGTTCTCTAGTGCTATAAACACTACCTGAGGCTTCACATCTGTGCAAAGTCAAAAGACAAGATTTAAAAAGTCAAACATACAAGCTCAGATGAGCTTAGCTGCCAATAAGCCAGTTTTAACTCTTTTTTTTCCTTCTTTTTCTTCTTTTTTCTTCTCTTTTCTTCTTTTTTCTTCTTTTTTTTTTTTTTTTTTTTTTTTTTTTTTTTTTTTTTTTTTTTTTTTGTTTTGTTTGTTTTGTTTTGGATTCTTTTTGTGAAGGTAGGAGTTACTTTTGCAAAGAAAAGTCTTGCAGTGATTGTGTAGCTCAAAGTACATAATTTTTGTTCTAAATGTAAATATTCTTGCTTTGCTTCTAACCTCATCATATACATTTCCTATTTCTTGCATAGGAAATACACACACTGCTAATACTGACATTGTCTTGTAGTGATATATCAAACTGAAATTGTAGATTTCCATGTCTGTGATGGTTCTGTGATGATATTCTTCCTATTCATGCACTAAGTTCTGAGCATTATTGTATATTCAGTCAATGGAGGGCCAAAATCCCTTTAAAAAAATGTTAATCACATTAAAATTTTTTACCAGGCTGTTCACAACAGCTACAGGATATGTGTATCAAATCACAGTATATTAGTAATATGTTTTCAGTATGCTTTCATTTCCTATCTCCCTCCTACCATTGTGTATTGGGCTATGAAAACAACTGTTGTCTCTAATCAAAGTAAGAAAATGCAGTATTCATAGTTTCAGGATGCCATGAGCAATGAACAGTACATTTCCTGTGGTTTTGTGATTAGTTTGTACTAAAGTATATTACAAAAGTAGCTCTAACATTGTCTTCAGTTAAAAAAAACAGAAAACAAAAAACAAAAAACAAACCAAACAAAATGTATCAGGCCCTTTATTTGCCAGAATCACACTGAGTAAAAGTTTAACTATTGTGTCAAGGCTATCTTCTCAACAACACAACAAGCAAACTGAAGTGAATTAGAGAACAAAGTGCAAATGTGTTTGCAACCAGCATTTCCATGAGGTAATTCACATTTCACTGTGTACTTATGGGATGCCACGCTGACACTTGGTTGATGTATACATGCTGAGTAGGTAAAGGAGGGGGAATCATATTGTAGCATACGTCCCTCATGGATTCATGGTCCTTTTCTCACATGTTGCAAAGTCCAAATCCAGCTAATTTCTGCCTGTTTTAAGTATAATTACTCCGGTTTCAAGCAGTGCACACAATTAAAAATGTTAGACTTTCACTTACCTGTGAGTGAACTGCCTAGTGTGTTGGCCATTCTGACGATGGTAGTCAAGGTGGCCATCTCACAGAAGTCAGCTCTGGCCAACCAGCAAAGTTGCTGTATAGTGAAGAGACTTTAGAGTCAAATCTAGGCCCTGTTAAAGTCAATGATGGTTTTGCTGTTGACTCTGATGGCTTCAGAATTTGTAAAAATTATTTCAATATGTCCACAGATCTGTTTTCTCAGAGCATTATGTGCAAATGGGTCTCTTCTGCAGTGTCTCTGTGACCTGGGACTTGGGATGAGTGAGTTAGCAAAGGGCCAAGAGCAGCACATTAAAAACTTCCTTTCTGGACCATAGAAACCAACAGGCATTTCTGAAAATAACAGTAAGATGAATCATGTTATCTGGTATATCTTAGAACTTCTGATTAGGTATTTAAGAATTTATCCCTAAATATGCCAATTCTTTTCACTAAGCGACATGTCACCACGTTGGTTTAGTAGTACAGTCACATTTTATTATCTTGCACAATTCTGTGGAACAAAATCCTTTAAAAACTTGTAGGACAATCTAAATGCCATTTAAAAAAATAAATTTGCTATTATTATTTTAAATGCCAGAACAATCACAGAAGAATTTTAATCTTATTAAGGAAATACATATTTTAAAATAACAATGCTTTGCTTCTGCTTGTTAAAACAGTATTAAAAAAAATAGGTGTAAACCTGTTTGTAGTTTACTCCCAACCTGTTTGTAGTGTCAGAAAAATGTCACCCTGTCTTGTTCGTTTTAGGAAGGTGGCCTCTTCCGGATGTAACCTCAGAAATGGCAATTGCCATTCATGTAAATGACTAGCAGGTTTATCCTGGCTTTCTCTGGGGACATCTTGACTTTTGGCAAAAGGAAAAGAGCAGGACTATAAGGAAATAGTAGTTCTCATGGGAACAGTAAAAATATGTTTGTATTGTTTAATACTTTCATAACATGCTAAATTAATTTATTTGTTGAATCTTTTTAAGTATTATGCCATTGGGGAATGTGTTTTTCATATGGCAGTCTTACAAATATATTAAAGGTTTAGGGAGAACAGTCACAGAGTAAACATCACTGATTATCCATGTTGGGTGTCTCGGAGGCTTGATTTTTTCCTGCTTTACATACTGTCTAGTAATTGGCATCAGTCCAAAGTGATCTTATCTGTACGTCTTGTGATCTTTTTGCACAGATGTAGACAAGTGTAAAACATTCAGGATTGTGGAGTAGCGGATTCATGTGGTTCATAAATTCTTGCAAAGTACCTTGTCGTGATACTTACTGTTTAGTAGATGCTTTTGATTAGGTAAATACTTTTAACAGTTTTCATGTGTAGTTCGAAATATATGGTTCAAATCTGTTTCTTCCAAGCCACTGTTGGATATGCTTGGGACTAAGCCATTAACTATGAGAGACGAAGGAAATTTAATCTTCAGTTAACTCATTTTTCAGTTGGATTTTAGTAGGGGGACCTTATTATTTAAGTTGAAGGGAAACTTATTCTCTGTTCAATATACTGTGGGTAAAAAAGAATATCCCAATTTTGTTCCCCACTGTTCTACTGATCATTCATAAGGCAATATCTTCAAAATTCCAATACTTCAAGAAAAACTAGCTTTACAACTGTTTGGAGAGCTACAACACCAGAACCATGTATACTATAAATGGTGCTCTTCTGTTTATATAGAGCACTTTGATGGTTCACTATCTTTGCCTATTATTTGGAGCATCTTCTGTTTTCTATCATACATCCTGGCAGGTATTTTGAAGGCCGAAAAAGAATAGGAACAACTGAAAGCCCTTGGAGCTGTCTGGTTTTCCAGATACCCTCTGTCTGTCCATTTATCATCTGTAAGATATTTCTATGACTTGCCATACATATCTAGACATAGAGAAAGCTAGGATATCAAACATTTTTATGAATAGTCCAAATATCAGAGTTAACCTGTGGGTCAGAAATACTTCTTCTATTTGGAAACAGGAAGAAGCTGATGCTTGGACATAGATTGGCAGGTTTCCCTTAGAATCAATGGGTCTCTGCCAATATATGCCATTCTCCTCATTTGCAAAATCCCTCTTATAGAATCTACTGATGTTTCTTTTCAGCAGACATCATCTTTTTTATTTCTTTTTTGGTATCATCATGAATTGAATGTAGCAATGGTGAGAGTCATAGACTAGAAGTTATATACTTCACAATGAAGGCAAAAAGAGTCTTATAAACTAACAGACTGAAATTAGAAGGACCTATTCCTTATGCAGGGTTGAATTTAACTTCTGATTTTTTTCCCGAGACAATTAACATACTTATTTTCCTCTACCAGATCTGAAAACAAACATGTTAGCCTGCATCGAGAAACTCCTGAGTGTATTCACCACCAGAACAACTCCACCATGGCCTAACTTGGGCTTTTTAAATTTTCACCCAGGCCTTTTCTTATACATCCTTACTTAGTCACCATCTTTCCTACTGTTCAGGCTTTTGACCTGGAAAGCCATATCCAACAGAAGCTTTCTTCTAAGTCATCACTTTCAGATCTTCCTGCCTTTCTTTTCAGAATTATCTAAGATCAACTATTCTCCTTTATCCACAATCATCCAGATGTCTCCTAACAAATGTGAACTATTTTGCTTTGGTTTTGTGGTCTTTTGTATTTTCAGCTTCACCTTCAGATGTTATCTCCAATCTGGCCTTCCATTTTGCAACTGATGCCAACCTTAATTTCTAGTTTTTTATTTCAAGCAATTCCTTCGAGCTTTTCTTTCTACTGCTTCTAATGCTTGAGAAGAATTTCCTGTAACCAGCCACTAAACAAATATGTAGTCTTACTCTACTCTCTAAAACTTTTCTTTTGAGTTTTTGGGATGGCTATAGGAAACCTTGGCAAAACCTAGGTCTGTAGTGATTGTTCCTTACAGGTTGGACTACCTGGTGCTGTCTTGTTGTCTCTGGTACTTGTTTCTCAACTGTTCTATGCCCATAATGTAATTTCATTGGGACAGAGTATGTATATTTTGCTTATGTTACTGCAGTACCCAGCACAAAGGAATTTTCATCCCTAAATAGTGTTACTAATCATAAAGCAAGGTTAGATAAGTCACAGAATTTTAGGAACTTTCAAAGTGCCAGTCCTCACTGATTCTGGGCATGTATCCTGCAGGGGACACTAGCCTAGAGAAACAGTGAACATCTGTTCACAGTGAACATCCAGTGGACATCTTCTGCCTCAGCTTCTTTTGGAGGGACAACAGATAGGTATGTCACAGAGCACTTGTATTACGTTTGCTGTCTTCAGCGCTAGGGTTTGAGGTCATGTATAAAGAGAGGTTCAAAAGGACTGTGGAAGCGCACTGACAAAATTGCAAACTCAAAAACTCAAAATAGATTTGTGGATTCTCTGAGAGACAGGAATTTGAACATCTGGGAAATCCCACAGTAGGGGGATTATTTGCAACTTCAGGATGAGAAATCCTGCAAAAACGTAGGTAAGTATTCAAAATAAAAGAAAATTTGAGTAAAATTAGGATTAGATAATCCTTAGCATGATTGAGGATCACTAGTGTTCAGAGGATGAAAAATATGTGCTCTAAAAATAATAAAGCTAAGCTCAAGATCATGCTATTCTTCAGGGAACTCAGAAAAATGTCCCCATTTTAAAGATGTGAGGTGACAAATTTCACTCCACGTTTTCTCATTTCTTGCTTTGGAACTGAACTCCAGGTCTTTATAATAGCAATGTTACATGAAGATGAACTTTGTGTTTTTGTAAATAATAGATGCTTTTATGCCCAGGTTTAGTGGTTTTTTGCTCCCCAAACAAATGCTTACCTGGGGATAAAAACCTCCCTAATGCTAAGACCAAGCTGGTACAGGAGCCTGAAATCCAAGGGCAATACAACAAGAAATATGGAGGTGAGATACTGAGAAGACAAGCAACGGGCAAAAGGTGCTAAGAGGAAGAAAGAAAAGATAGAAGATATGAGTTGGAAACCCTGATAAGTTGAGAAGTTGGTTCTCTGCAGAAAGGGAGCTAAACAGGAACTGAATACAGATGGCAACATGTTACAGAAGATGGGAATGAGTGATAATAAAGGAGACAAATGGGATGAGTATGGTGCTTATTTTTCTTTTCTAAAATGTCTATTTCTAGCCTTTCAATAGCCATGATAATGAACTTCTGTTTTGGTTAAGCTGCTGCAAGTCAACCCCTTTCACTCGTAGTAAATCCTCATCTTTAGAGGAAAATGTCATTGTTTCCACAAACAGTCATAAAGTGTGTAATCAAGCTCTCAAGCAGTAGCACACTTGAGATCATAACATGTATACTTCTTCAGGAACATGAATCTTAAATGCACTGCTGGTATTTTCTCGTGGTCTGAAAAAGCAATGGCTAAAAGGAGAATTTGTTTTTTCAAACTGTGGAACAAAGGGTATGATGTTGCAGAATAAATTTGCTTGTATTTTAAATTTGCTTATATACAAGAAATTTAAAAAATACTGTAAAATACAAAAGAATCTTGATCAACCCTTTCCTCAGAACTTGCAATGCCTTTGCATTTGTTCTGGTTTATAACAGAATCATAAAATTGTTTAGGTTGGAAAAACAGTTTAAGATCATGGAACCCAGCTGTTAACCCAGCATTGTTAAGCAGCTCACCTACGTGTCTTAAATACCTCCATGAATGGTGACTCTACTACTTCCCTGAGCTGCCTGTTTCAAGAAACAAGAAACTGTAAAATGCTTTATTAATGTTGCCAAAACTTAGTCACTAGGAACCACCACCAACTCAGCTTTTGACTTGTGGTATGCTGCTTGTGAGAACGGTGCAGAGTGTCTCAAGCAAGTCTGAATCACAGGCAATCCACACAACATGATATGGAATTGTCTGTCCCTGAACTGGCCTTTGGGAAGGATGGATGTCTTAAAGACCTTTTGTCTCCAAAGACATTGCAGGCAATATGAGTCTGGGTAGGTCCCATGATTGAAGCAGGGTGCCTCTAAGGCTTTGTTTTTTGTCTCCCCTTTTATCTGGGGAGAACCTTGGCTTCATTAAGATAATCTGGAAATAGAAGGGAGCAATCTCTGTAACCTTGGGGATGTTGACAGGTAAGACTAGATTTTCTAGCAGTGTGCAAGAAGAAAAATGGCAGAGGGAAACATTGTGCTCTCATCTCCCTCCCCTTGCTAAAACCCACCACCGAAACCAAGAAATCCTATACACAGGCCAGGGACAATGTCACTGTTTATTTCAAGCTACTGTTAAGAAATTACTGGTATTTATTTTAGACTTCAAACAAGATTGCAAAATCATGAGCATCATAATCAGCAAAGGATGTTCTCTTTCCCCTACCATAGCATAAACCACAATATGACAAATTAACAGAAACTTGCAGCAATCAGAAAACCCCAAACCTTGTCTCTTTTGTCACAGAGGTTTTTAAGATAAAATGCACAAATATTGAAGCTATTCAGGACAGTGGATGAAGGAGCTCACACTGTCACTGTCAGAACCTGGCTTTCCCTTGATTACCCCATAAATCTTTTAAAGTTGGATGCAGAGAAGATGCGTGCAGGCAAAAGATTCTTTTGTTTTATTTGGTGCCAGCCAATAGTGGGCAAAGTACTTATAATATGACAATGATAGTTCACATTTTCCTTCATAGTAGACATAGTGCCTGTAACAGTAACCTAATTGTAAGTGTAAGGAAAGGAGGAATGAAAAAGTACTGTATTTTGTACCCTGTTTGTCTTGTACATTCATATGCACTTTGGGTAGAATTCCATCTTGGAAATGATGCCTCTGTTAAAGGCTAGAAAAGAAACTGGTGGAGGAGTTGAAGTCCTGTAGGACTTCAGTAACATTTTGGGAAGAGAGGTGAAATGTCATTCTCACTTTAACAGTCCTGCTGGTTAGAGCCTTTAGACTTTGGTGATGAAGGGAAAATGCCATTTGGTTTAAATAGGCAGTTTCTCTGTATGCCCTTTGGTGTTAGTTTCCCTTGTTTAGTGTGTGGGTATCATACATGACAATGGAAAAGAGAGAAATACTTTAGAAAAATAAACAAACAACTCCTCCCTCTTTCTCTCTCTCTCCAGAAAAAAAAAGAGAGAGAGAGAGAAAAAACAAAGAAAAATAAGAAACTGTGGTTGTAAAACCACAAAAATTGGCATTGAGGCTCCAAGGCAAGTGTACGCCTTGGAATTTCTTTTAGCTCTTAAAAAAAATAGTCCAAACAAAAGAACCAAAACCCCCCCCAAAAAACCAAACCGAAACAAAAAAAACCCACCAAAAAAACCCCAAAGCACAACTCTCTTTCCATGGAATCCAGCTTAATGATGCTCCCCCTACCCCCCTTTCTTTTAGGAAGATTTGAAAGAATTTATTTTAAGCTTTGGAATAATTCTTCTTTGCTGCTTTATGTTCTCTAAAGCATGCTGATATTTTTGCTGTTTGATTTTTACTTAGAAA
This sequence comes from Certhia americana, assembly GCA_018697195.1. Classification (NCBI taxonomy): domain Eukaryota; kingdom Metazoa; phylum Chordata; class Aves; order Passeriformes; family Certhiidae; genus Certhia; species Certhia americana. The sequence goes on along the minus strand of CM031861.1, from coordinate 52,019,983 downwards.
TTTAAGAAATGCCAAGTCTGCTCTGTTATGGTTTTCCCGGTGATTTCCTGCATATCTCAGAGGATAGGTATTCATTTCTTTCTCAAAAGAACAGCAGGAGTGAAAATGTGGATTCTTTAACAAAGAAAATCTTAATCAAAGCCTGTGGTAGTCACTGAAAAAATAAAAAGTAATTTAAAACAAAAAGAAGAAACAAAGGCTTCAGAATGGTCTCACTTTTGAAAGAAACGAATAATTTCAGCAGTTGCTTAGTTTTCACTCTCTTGAGTTTGTAATGTGATGTGGTCAATCATGAGAGTCATTGACAACAGAATTTCTAATACAAAGGGAGAAAAATAAGGGGAAAGAAAAACATATGCAGAGTGCTAATATTAAGAGGAGCTGTTCTTTGTGCTTCCAGCTCTGCATGGAACACACCTGGTGACCCTTTTGCACTTCAGTTCCTTGTTAGGTGAAGTATGGCTGAGAACACTTATGCTACTTTTTGTCAAAGTGCACCGAGATACAAAGATGTAAAATTCTTCACATGTTATGCTTCCTTTGTGTTGAAGAAGTGGTATTTGATTCTGATTTTGTGTGACACAACCCTATTAGCCCTTGTTGGCACTTGAACTATGCATAGTAAACAAGTTATAATATATTGCATATATTAATGTGAAAAAGCAAATCTGATGATTTAAAATTATGTTAATTTGATTATCTATAGTGACTAAAATTTAAAAAAATTGATTCCTTGTATCTAGTCCCTTCAAAGCATCTGATTCTTGCAAGTTATCTAAGGGGTGGAATATAAAAACTGCATTTTCAGTTTGACCTCTGGGGAAGAGAATATCCATGGTCAGTTTTGGAAATCTTGGTGAATAATCAGTTGTGGATGAGAGTGGGCATGGTAGGAAGGGTAATGCAGGAAAAGTGCATTTCTGACTATTGATGATACTGGTTTTTCAGTGTGAGCTGATGAGAATCTGCAAACGTTGATTGGGGCAACAGTCACCACTGGACGCCAAACAACAAAATGATCCCTCATAAAATGTGATGATTCAACTGCATGGATATGCTCTAATGACACGGGTCTTTAGTACAAGTGTCTCAAAGAGACTGATTTCAAACTAATTACAGGATAACTACCACATAATTAATGCCTCAGGAATCCAGAATTCACTGTCTAATGTCTGAGACCAAAGGTTAATTATAAGCACAGCAGACATTAAGGCAACTGCTGCTATATGGTTTTATGATCTTTATTAAGATTAAAAAAACTCAAATCTATTTTAATTAAGAATGTCAAAAGAGATCTTGAACTCTTTCTTCCCTTGTGCCCCAATCTGAAACTGGAATGTCCTACATGTTATGGGCACTGATTTATGAACACAGATGGATTAAACTGAATGGTGAAATGATAGACATTCCAGCTGACCACTGTGCTCTACTTTTCTCATGGAATTTGTTGTCCATCTGGAAGTTAGAAATGGCTAAAGTGCGTAGGTAGTTTCTGTTGAGGAGCCAAAGGTCATTGGTGAAGCATGGGGTCAGAAATTTCCAGGTGTAGATAACTACAGCCAAGGAGCTCCTTCATGGAAAATTTGAGCATCTCTGCCACTATGGGCAGCCATTGATTTAAAAACAAGGTGGGTAGAAATGAGCAGTAATAACAGAGGATTTCTGCCATCCAGCTATGACTCACCATCATCCAGGGATTAACAGTCACTGACTGTCTTGTCTATATGTTCCCCAGGAGCCTGAGTGTTGTTTTGTACACACACCTGAGCATGGGCAAGACAAAGCATCTCAATATCTAAATCACATACTAACCTGAAAGGGATCTAGAAATAGAGTATCCCTCTGCTAATGTCTTCATATATTAGCATAGAATATAAAAACATAGATCAGTTCTGTGTGTGGCACATAATATCTGGTAACTGTAAACAACAAATAAATGTGTTTTGTATGGACTTGCTGAGACGTTCTTTTTCATTCCAAGTTGAAGCACAGCAAGCCCATTAGTTCAATTCCTGCTTTTCTCCCCTTTCCCTGAGTCTCTTTGGTATGCCTAACAGTGAAATCTTGCCATGGTTGAGATGAATATGGTTGGGTTTTGTTGACCACTTTTTTTGGGACAGGGAGGAATGTTTTACTTGTTTCAAGAGATAAAACCAAACATGTTGAAGCAACATATTTTGGAATAAATTAGTTGGTGTTTGAATAAGGTCAGAAGACACATAAGAAGAAGTTTAAATTAAAGAGGTAGATGATCTATCAGTGTGGGAGAGGAAAAGCTGGCAGGTTCATGAATTTCTGATGGGCTTAACCTGTAAGGGGTATCCACATTGTGGGACATTCAGTCATTTCACAGAAAAGAAAAAAATAAAAAGAGTAGCAGCTGCTGACTTATTTCTAAAGGTCACCACAAGGGGTGTCACCCAGCCTGAAGACTGAGATACTTGGGCAAGAATGAGTGAAAATGTTCCAGTTCCTTTTTATCTAATAAGATCAAATCCTACATCTTCCATTGAATGAGTTTTACCTGGCCTCTAGGCTGTCATTTAGTCTTGGTTTTTGTGGCAGAGCATTCTCCATCTTACTCCATCAAGCTTTGCTGCTGGGTGGGCAGTATCTTACTACTCACTCTGCATTGTTTTACTTTTCACTTGAGCATGCAAGTGAAGAAGGACTCAGATTACACAGAGAGATGTGTTTCTTCTCCCTGCTCCCTGTATATTAAAATGCATAGTAGTGCATTTTCCATGTAGCTGCTGCTTGATAAAGTAAAGAAAATGTCCTGATAGAAGAGGAAAAAGGATACCTCCTTATAAGTAAAACTACTGATCTGTTGTGCTTCAGTTTTTGGTGACTATTTTGGGCCCAGAGCTTCTTGACTGTGCTTCAGGAATTGAGTGTACTTGCAAGTAGGACCATTTATTTCTTTGGAGATGTGATTTTGCGCTCCCTTGAGCTAAGAGGAGAAATGAGATCCTTTACTGCCTGGGAAATTACTGGGTGATTATATGAAGACAGAAGCCCATCTGCTTTCCTAACCTGCTTTTAATAGAAAAGAATTAACAATGGATTTTTTGTTTGTTAGTTTATTTGTTTTTGTTGTGATTTTCTTTTTTTTCTTTTTTTCCCCCAGAGATAAATACGTAACATGAGTTGAGACTTCTGGGCTCCAGAGACTCTGTAAATGAACCTGCTGCCCTGAATGGTCAGGATTTACAGCATAGTACTCATCTAGGCCACTTCTAGGGGTTGCTTCCTGAATATGTTGCCATCAGCTGCTTGCATGCTATGTTTGGATTAAATTCTGAGGCATGAATTTATCCTCTGAATTGAATAGAGAGCCCAAAACTCCATTTCCTTTTTGAATTTTCCTATGGGATCTGAGGTACTGAAAGATAGGTGTTATAGTGCCTAGCTCTGAATTGGCTAACTCCCTTACTGGATCTTGCCCAATTTAGCTACACCGTAAATTAACATACTTTACTTTTGAAGCATGGCTGATAATTTTATGCACATATTTTAAAAGAGAAAGGTCTTAGTAATCAATATGTTAGCAAGAGGCTTATTCTGTATAAAATACCTGAAGGATTATGCCACAAAATAAGCAGGAGAACCCCATTAAACTGTCAGAATGATCATATCATGAAACATTACCATGCAAATATATAGAAGCAAAAACTCAAAGGAGAATCAACAAAGTGCAACAGTTATTGGCGTTATTCTTGGGATTTTTTTTCTTGCCTTCCTCATAAAAACAATTGCGAAAGAAGGACAAGTAACTTACCAGATTCAGTGGTATGGTCTGGGAAATCTTTATGCTAAGCATTATAGTCTCAGGAGCATGTAAGTGAATCCTCTTCACACACACATACATGCTGTATGAATTGCTATCTGGAGATCTGTTTTATCTTGTTTTGCACCTCATATTTTCCTCCCTACTCCTAGAAAAAGCAGGTAAGTAGTGAACTTAGTAATTCATGTACCAATGTAAACGACTTCACAGGAAGAACAGGGTAATTTTGCAGTAGTGATACCCCTAGTGGAAATAATTATTTCCAGTTTAAACACTATAAATCAGTGTTTAAAGAGGAGCATGTTAAAATAGACTTTCCTGTTTAGGGCCAAGTCTGCTTTCTCTCAGGAGTTAGTGCCTAAATGATAGGTTTTTTTGCTACTGCTTTTCTTCATTGGTCATGTATTACTTCTTCCCAGCTCGCCTCCTGCTGAAATAATTGTGGTGCTAATAACAATGTGTGGGGAAATGACCAGATGTGCTAGTTTTTTTAGACAATTATACCAGTTTTTCCAATTTTCCAGAAATTTTTTCATTTCTTTATTAACTCACTGATGCCAGGAATTGGATTTTTCCAGTACATAAATCCTAATTAGCAAGCCAGAGAACTGAGTGCTCCATTTTACTCCTGATGTGTCATTTCCTCTCTGTTCTTGGTTAATTGGCGTTTTAAAAAGCCAGCTCTTGTGTTTTTAAGGGTAAAAAAAGAAATACAGGAGTATTTTGGGACAGAAATGAAAATCTGGTAAAGGGACAAAAAATTAAAAGAAGTTGTAGTTGGGGTCAGGGCCTTCTGTTAGCTCTGGGATTGCAGAACATGGAGATCTGCAGGGTGGCTAAGCTTCTAGAGGTTCAGCCATGTCTTTCTGGCACTAGGGGTGACTGAACCCCATCCTGCTGTGCCCGTGCTTCTCTCTGCTTGCTGTGGGCATGGAGTGGTTTTATTAAATGATGCCAGCCCTGAGGTGCATCCAGAGACTGATTTGGTAGAGCAAAGACAGTGTTTGGTGCACTGCTGATGTGAGTGGCTCTTACAGGCTTTCCTTGCAGCCTCATTTTCTTCTTATCAAGGACCAGAAATAGAATGGAGTAGGAGGAGGAGGCAGAGGCTTGTTAGGAGTGAGGGTATCCTCAGATTTTGAGTCTAAAGATTCTTTCAGCCTTAGTATGTGCTTAGGGATACCCTGAGCCTGTGGGAGGGGTTGGTGGAGGTTTGTCAGGGCAGGAGGAGTGGTTGTGAGTCTCCAGGAGGATGAAGCACTACGTCAGGAGAGGGGAATGGTACTAAAAGGTGCTTTTCTGGATAAACAGGATTACAGGAAACTGGAGAGGTTTATGAGGTTCTGAGATTCACCTCAGAAGAAGAAAAAAGGGAGTTATTCCATTTGTAAGTGAGGTAAAAGAGGTTGTGTGTTCCTGTTGGCATTGGTCCATTGCAGTTTGAGGCTAAAAAAGATTCACTTCAAAAGACTAGATAGCAAAGTGGAGGTTCTTGCCACCTCGTACTGGACAGTTTGAATCCTGGGAGGAAAAAGGGAGTAGTGTGAGTAGAAGATGGTGCCCTTTTTTAGCTTCTACCAGGGCACTATAAAGGAGAGAGGGAAGGGAAGCAAACCTGAGAAATGCAGTTCCACAACTCAGATGGTAGTTGGTAAGAAGGGAAATAAATAGCAAAATTTCTTGTCAGCCAGGAAGGGGTAACTCAGTTCAGATCTTGCCCCATAATGGTCTATCCAAAACTTGAATCTTTTGAGGTTCAGAAAAGGATTATTATTTTTTTTTCCCCCTGTGCTAATGCATTAATTGGTTCCAGGCAGACAGGGAACAACAGAGCCAAGATATTGCAAGCAAGGCTGCAGTCCAGGTAATTTGAGGGCTGTCAGGAGACTGAGAAGGACCAGAGGTCATGGTAAAACCTGGAGTATTTTATTTTCCAAAATATTTCATAGGTCCAAGAAGTCTGAACAGTGTCATGTTTTTGGGTGCTCAAATAGAAAGGAAGAAAGGAAGAAAGAAAAGAAAGAAAGAAAGAAAACGAAGGAAGGGAGGAAGGGAAATGTCAAAGTACTTTGGAGTTATTCCAGCACTGCTGTTCTGTCCTTAAAGGGAACCTCAGGAGATTGTCTCCTAACCCTGGGAACCATATTTCTGTCTCTTGGGATCATCTTCCCAGCTGGACAAGATCAATCTTTAGCACTGCATACTGCACTCCCTGACCTGAGACACAGATGTTACCTTTGCTCATGACCCAGTGGGTGCTGCTGTTCCTGGCTGTGGGTGCCTTTCCCCACTAGCCAAAGCCTGGGCCTGTTATTTATTTACTACACACTTGAGTTGTTGCTGTTTTAAAATATGCCATTGCAGAGTTCATGCCTAACAGGTGCTCTTCCCTTTTAGTTGTCCAACTTGATGTATTGTCCTAGTGAGTGCTGGGACAAAAAGAGGACAACAGCAGCCTTTGGGGGGGCTGCATGGCCAAATCCTGCCCTGCTAGTCAGCAACAGCACACTGTCACCAAACCATAAGAGCTTTCATATGAGGCTTTTATTTAAAGGAAGTAAAAAAGCATGCTGTTTTTAGTCATAATTATTTCTCTTTTTTTATTAGCTTTTAGGGAATGAGCAACAGTTCAGTGAGTTGTGTTTGTAGCAAATACAGGTTATGAAATAAATGTATTTCATTATTTGCTCATTTTGCAATGAAAGACTCTCTGAATCTGTCTCCTAAATGGTTTAGCTCAACATTAGAAATGATGCTGCCAAATACTGACTGATTCAATGGATGATGAGTTTCAAATTCCTCTTTTACATGGGGAATGTGATATAGAACAATGACTGCAATTTTCAGCTGTGTCCTCAGATTCACTTCTTTTTTGGCTGTCTCTTTTTCTTTTTCAGCATCTTATCATAGTTTTTCAAGTCCTGAGGTTCTTATGAGGGCACTAATATTTAATAATTAGACACTATATCTCAGATGGGTCTTCTAGTGACACCTTTTACAAGTAACGAGTATTTAATAGAATGTAATTAGAAGCTCTGATCCTTAGACCTTGACCTGTCTAGACCTTGTATACAACAAAGTGACTAGACAGCCCTTAACACTCATTAGGAGTCATCTGCACCCCACTTTACAAAGCTATGTGAGGAAACTGTTGAGATTTAGCCTCAAGCCACCTGCTTCGTAATCTGTTGCTGTGCACTCAGTTGATCCCGCTGTCCTTACAGTAACTGGAAAGCTACCAATGATTTCATTTTAAAGCAAATATTCTAATTTAGGAAGCACAGGATCTGGTTACTGTGTTTGACAGCATGAGACCTTCAGAAAACACATAAATAAGAGAGATTGTTTTGGTGTTATGGAGAAACATTTACATTTTAAAATGAAAGAGAAACATCCAAAGATAATTAAGGAAGTTAGCAAAATGTGTTCCTATACACTATATTCATCTGCGATATATTTAATAGGGCTCTTTTTGCAGGTAATATATTTGTCTTCATATTTCTGCAAACCCCTTACATCTTTAAATTAACTCTTTTTGTTACTGATCTTAAAAAAATAATTAAAAATAAGTCTATATATTCATTTCTGAGAAACAGTCTATTTGGCATACCACCAAGAAACACAGGGAGCAGGTTTCTTTCTTCTCCATTAATTTTTTAATATATATGTGCCTATATTTTCAAATATTCTCAAATATATTTTACCTAGTCCGTATACCTATTCTGTATCTTTATACTTTTTCTCACTCCAGTTTCATTCTAATTGCACAGACTAGTTGTTATCTGAGTTTTCACTCAGACTTTGGAGACCATTACCGTTCCACGTGTCTAGGGTTTTTTTTTAAAGATAAATGTGACAAATCATGTGACAAAGAAAAAAAAAAATCTTAGGATCTCTTTGAAAAATTTTCAGTGGCTTAGGAAAGGATCCAAACACATTCTTAATACATTTGATCTTGATCCTTTCTGGAAACTGAAAAAATCTGAAAAAATATGTAACTAAATGTATCCATATATAAAAGATTGAATTTTTTTTTTAAATGAAAGTGTCCAAATGATCTCGTTAATGCTGATACATTTCAATTATTTGTCTTTTGAAAAGGGTTCTGTTTTGAGATGTTAGTTGCAAATAGAGGAAATGATGTGTTGATGTAGTAAGGAATAATTTACTATGTCTGGAACGTTCTAAAACAAAACATCTGGATCAATTTGTTTATAAAGTCCCTGTAGATAAAAAGCACTATCTCTCCAAAGGATCAGTTTGTGCCCTTTCTGAAGAATCATAAAAAAACCCAGGAAAATTTGCTATCATCATACACAGAAAGCTCTTGGGAATTTGTTAGTAGAGAATCCAAAGATAGTTTGAAATTCTGTTTTATAGGGGATCAGCTAGTTGCTGAAAATGTGCTGTGGTTTTGTGATCTTAATTTACTCTGGCCTTCCCTGTTTCTCTGCTTCTCCCACACCCTTCATCTTAAAAAATAATTTATTTTAGAAGCTGAGAGTGAGTACAGCATGATAGAGGTATGGCAGAACTGGATGTGGAAGAGAAATAGAATCTTTGGTTTCATATGGACGTGAACATCCTCTCATAAATGAAACTTTTTGAGGGTCTATAAATTCCCCTGTTCCTCCACCCCCCCACAAGCTGCCAGCTCAGATTTAGGGGAGTCTTGGAAGGAGGGGAACTACAGGATAGGGTAGAGAGAGTTACAAAAGAGGCCCTTACCTCAGGATGTAATCCAAAGCTTTATTCCATGAAGGGAATCCGGATGCAAGAAGAGGGGCGCATGGAGGGAGAGGGGTTTTTATCACCTTTGGGGTTGGGGTGAGGTTACCTGGCCAATGGCCATAGGTCAGACTCGAAGGGGCAGGTAACCCAGGCCAGGTTACAGTTTCTGGGGGAGGGGTTTTGAGGGGAGAGCATTCGTAAAAGGGATACAACAAGGGTCCATTTCTTGGTGATATTGAATTTCAAGGGAGGTAACCCCTGACTTAGACATAAATAGCCTGAACTTGTTTTTGAAATGTTCTTTTACAGAACAAAATAAGAACTTTTTTGTATTAACATGTCGTAACCTGGAAGAGCACAGAATGCTCTTTGTTGATACTGCTCCTGCTCTTGAAAGGTATTTTTGGGCTCTCCTTTAACAAATGTAGCTATAGCAATTAATACCACGTTAGTGAAGTTTGCAGTGACTTTATCAATAGGTTACATTACAATAGTAATTTATTTAGAATATTGGTACAGTCTCCTTGTGGGACTATAGATGTTCTGTCTTTGAAAGTCTTTTGTTATATTTGGTACAGTATAGCTGTTAGCAGTTAGTTGGTGCTGGAGGTCTGTACCAAATACTCAATGTTTTCAAGAGCTGCTTCATGCACTTCCCTGATTTATGGTTTGTTCTTTTTTCCAGATATTTTCTTCATTTACACTCACTTCATGAAAAGTGAGGCTGAGCCATGACAGAAAAAGACTAAATGGATATTCTTCCCTAAGAGGACGCTTTTTACAGGTTTTGTATGTTACCTTGACGTTTTTTTCTCTTCCAAGTTTACCTTTTATGCATTCTTTTAGTTAAAACACTGATCCAAAATACTAACATTAAAATTTAATTTTGTGGTTAGAGATTTGGCATGCTCACCTGCTTCCATTACTTTGTTGAAAAGGTCAGAAACGTGGGTTGATAATGTCTACATAGCCATCCTTTTTCAGCTCGAAGGGGCATGTCTCTCCTAGTATTATGTGTTTTCTGCTGTTGAGAGAAGCAAAACTTCCACCCCTTCTGGGGAATGTTATCCTTAGAGCATCAAGGGAATAAAACAACCATGTAGAAGAAGAATGGCCCTGGGACAGAACATGGATCTCATTCCATCCTAAGTTTGGTCATGAATCTGAAGGTTGTGGTTCAGACAAACTTCAGAGCCATTTAAATTCAATTTCAGCTCATCATCGGCATCCACAAAGCCCAGCTGAGAGTCCCGTTGTTGTTGACAGTATACTGAGCTCTTAAAAACAAACAGGATCATTATATAAATCAAAAGAAGATGAAAGTAGAACCCACATCTTCCAGCTTGAATACTAAAAGTCTGCCAGGAGGAATAAAAGATACTTCCTGTAAGGGTGATGAATTGAAAACCTTTAGAGTTTTCTTATTTTACATGGTAAAGAGAAGGGGAGAATGGCCTTATTAGGCCCTATGTATATGGATGCTTTCTCATGCCAACAGATTTGTGTAATATTAGCAACCTGTCCCTACTATTTTAATTCATTTTATGACACTAGCCCTGAGCAATGATGCTGGTTATCTTCATCTTGGAGTTCTGAAAGGACAAAAGAGAGTATTTTTGTTTCCCAAGAAAACACTGCAAAATCATTATACTTGCTTGGACTAGATGTCCTGTTGTTTCTACTTCATGCAGTATTTATTTAATCCTGTGTTCCGTTGCAGAAGGAGTGTGTTTTCATGCAGATGCTGAGTAATCTCACAGTAGTGTGGAGGACATTGCAAAGAGTTTTGTGCAGTGTTTGTGTTTCTTGGTGTGGATAAGCAAAGTGTGTACATATAACTGGTTAATTAGGTGCCTTAAATACATTTGTTGACAGCAGTTAAGCAAAAGATTTTATGATCTAGCAACAGTAGGGTCTTAGAAGTCACTACATGTATATTTTATTATAAAGTGGTTTTAGCACTTAAACCAGTGTTTTAGGTTTACTTTGCAGATGTGTTTTTTTTTCATAGTTCATTTCAAACCAGAAAAACAATTTAATGCATTATTTTGTTGTTCAGTGAAATAATCTCATGTTCTTTTGATAATTGCTGGAGAAATTAATGGAGTTTCTGGAAAAGGTTTTATGATATGTAAGAATTTAGAGTGAGATCCAAAAAAGCACTTAGACACATAAAGAAAAACTTAGGCAGAATCTAGATACCCAAATCCAAGGGAGTGATTCAAATGCTCTGTGCCGAGACCCAGGGACTGCACTGCTGAGGCTTCTTATGTTGCTAAGAGCCCAATGTTCTGCTAATGCATGTGCTCCACATAGTTGTGTCTGCAGCACAGAGGATGCACTGTCATGCCGGTGTGGCAATACAATAGGTATTAGAAACCCAGCTGCTCTAGCTAATGAGGTGTAAAAGATCTGATACAACCAGCTTATCATAGTTTAGCTCTTACAGACCAGGGATGCTGGAGGACATGTGCAGTCCACAGAGAACAAGAATTTGGTGCTGCTATACCTGAATGCAGTTACTGCTTTACTTCAAATTGCAGAGGCTTGGGCTTTCGTTGATGCAAGATCTATTCCAGCCTTCATGAAAATGAAAAAGTGATAGAAAGAGAATTCTAAGGGAAGAAAACAGTACATTTTTAATTTTCTACCTTCCCATAGTCAAGAGTCCACAAATAAAATGAAATTCATTAATTAGGTTACATTCAATTTCTAGAGACATACTGTTTTTATTCATTAGCAGTGGGAAGATGCTTAAAAATGGTGCATGGAACTAAGAAACAATAGCAAAAGTGTTTCAAAAACTGCACTGAGCTTCCAGTTTTGTCTTTGAATTCTAAATGCTTCTAGTTTAAATTTTACCTGTCCACTTAGGGAACTAAATTGCCTTGGCAAGGCTCCACTCACATATTGAGTTTCATTCCACCCTGTAACATTTTCCACAAAATTCTAAGTGCTGTGGAACTTTATGTTCACGTCTTTAGTGTTCCAGACAAGGAACTACATATTTTTGTTTATTGTAGATTGATGTATAGTTAAAAAAAATAAAATAATTTAATCTATATGTTGGCTGGTAGCAAAAATTTAAGAAAACTTGGTGACATCCTTGTTATTTAGCTGATAAGCTATTTTCTTCTGCTGTAAAGTGGATAGTTTGGAGCATACCTGAACAAGCTGGAAAATCCTACAAGATTCCTAAGTGGAAATGGGCATAATATTAATTGAAAGCAGATTAATTAAAAATAATTTTTGGAGACCCATAAGATGAGCAAGTGGTAAGACTAGAGGATTCATAAGGCAGCTGACAGAAATCAAACCTGTCTGATTTCATGTGTTCTAAGTACATTTAACTGACTATCAGCTGTTGCTTTCCAAACATGACACAACACATGTGGTTCATGGCCTTCTCTGAGCAGCTTTATACATTGTATTTTCCTCACCCAAATGTCTGAAGACCAGATTAAATCTGTTTCTTCCAGAGAAGCCAAGATTTTCCAGGGTTTTCACTGCTTGTGGTGATTTATAGCATGGGCCAAATTCCATTTGCTGGACGGGAGCAGTCCCTTCTCAATATGTTAGGAATTACACAGTTTGTCTCATTGATGTGTTGATCGCATCTCATTCATATGTGAGAATCGTTAATTCTTTGACTCAAGTGTCTTCTAAGAATTGTGTTAACCCATGTGCATGAAGTTTGGCTGTGAACTGTAAAGAGAGCACTGCTGGGTGAAAATGTGAGTGTGCACTGGGGAGCCTCCATCACACTTTTGCTTCTTCACTAGTAGAGCTGGGGAGCAGAGTCTGGTGGAGCTGAGCAGCTGGTGTAGGTGACAGCCCAGTAAGGTGCAGAAAAGGACTTGACTGTGCAAACTAACATCATTTGAACAATGATGATTGTTCAGGGATTTTGTTATAGGAAATGATTCCAGGGAGGCTCCTTCTGCTAAATCATCTCAGATTAATTTTCTGCGCAAATTTTCAGGCAAGTCTGTGAAGAAAAATCATACTAGAAACTGCTATCTCAGGGGTTAATCAGGCAGATTTGCATTTAAATTCATACTTTACTGTAATCCAAATTATCTTCTCTGTGTAGGTCAGTCTTCTCATCTGTCTACATACTGGAATTTCCTTCTCTGCTATTCTTAACCCCCCCCCAAAAATATATTAGTAAGCATAGTTATTCACTCCCCCTGCCATCTTAGGCAACCTGCAATTGTCACTAGATGGCAATTTCTGCTTTTAATACAGATTATGTGGTGCCCAAGGTTTTGAATAAATTACATTGACTGTTAAATTAACTGGCACTGGAAGTCAGTGGCAGCATTGAACTGTTACCAAATCATTTACAATCAGGAAACAACCATATAGCATTTACATGCATATGCTGGTCTACTGACATGGAAACTGGTGTGACACACTTGACCTATGTTAGCTGTGGAAATTCTAGTCTGAAGCCAATTGATACACTTTCCAAATGCCACAGGCAAACCTGCTCTAGTCTGGGAATCCCATTCCATAATATAAACTTCCTGGACTTTGGAGCACAAAACCAGAATGTATTGTGCTCTGTTAAAATATTTAAGTTGCTCTTCAACTGATGTCTTCACTGAATTCCAGCTTCAGGAGAGAAGAACTTGAAGATGGTTTACTTGAACCAAATTTTGCATTGTTTAATTGAGCACAATATTCAATGGGAAATATAGTTCAATATATTTTCTCTTTTCCAGTTAATTTAAAGTGAAGTGATTGGCAAAGCTCTCCTCTGTTGTGTTAACCTAGGGAATAGAACAGCTTTACTTTCATAAATTTCCTTCCCATATCTCCAAAACATGAATTCTTCCATGGGAATTGGAAGAGAGATCTTCTATGTGCAAGAGAATGTTTAAGATTGACACTTACCTTGTTTTGGAACACTGCTATGAGTCTATGGAATTCAAGGAAACACTTGAGGACAGCAGCACATACTCATAGCTTTCTCCCACCTGCCCTCCCACTCCTTGACAAATACCTAAATCTGTCATACTCATTTCATTTTACTCCTCATCTGTAAATGCTTTTAGGCAGAAAACCATGGATGTTTTTTACCAAACCCTGAAGATTGGGGATTGGAATTTTAGGTTCACTAAGTATTGCTTTAAAAAAAATGCAGGGAAAACAAAACAATCATTAAACCATCTGCATTAAGCAATGTTGATAGGTCAGAAAAGAACTGAGAGTAACAGAGCCTAAAACTTTTCATGAAAATTCTTTATTTATAAAAATTAGCACAGAAAACATTGCAATAATGCTTCTTATGAACCATTGTTTTGACATTATAATTCCTGTGAATTACTATGGGTTAAAAATCTGCTTTAAAGTAAATTTGGGGATATTTAAAACCACACCTTCTCCCTTTGTTCTGTTCTTTGTTTCTGACAGATCCATAAGGCAACTATATTTTGAAGTCATTCTTTTACTGATACAAAAATAATATTTTACATTATTGTATCTTGTTCTTTACCCCTGAGGGTCCCAAAGCATGTTAGATCCAATATTGTATCTGTAGCAAGTTGTTTTCTTCCTACTGACAAATATGCACTTGTGAGGCACATGCAGCAACACATCACATTTTATCTGAGGGGTCTGTTCTGAGGCCCAAGTGGAATTTCTTTTGGTAGGAAGGGCAGAATTTCTGACGCAACTGAATTTGATCATGAACTTGAGGACACAAGAAAGGCAAGGGTCTCTCACCCAGCCTCTTTCTGTCACATGCAATGTAGAATCTCACCAATATGCCATTTGATATGTAGATGAAGTTAGCTATGCTGATTATTTTATGCAGAAGTTGGAAGGTGTCAGGTGTTGCTTTTTTGCTTTTTAAGTATTAAAATGTGAACTCTTCCTTTACTTCGGCTAAAGTAGGCACAGGGTAGAGGAGTGTTAAACCTCATAGTTCAGCCAGTTTCTGCTAAGCAGCAGGAAGTCAGTGCAGCACATATGCACTGTCTTCATTGCTGATTAAAATGGTTTAGATAAAATCCCCTATGTCAGAACACGTGTTCCAGTACTGAATGAGCTGTTGAGTGTGTATAGCACATCAAAGTGGTAAGGAGAGAGCATTTTTTATGATCCAGGTAGAATCATGTCAACATAATCCTGTTTTGGGCTCAGTAGATCTCCTGAAAGATTTGGATGCTAAATCAGTCATATATAATGAGTGGAGATCTAGTGTGATGTGAACTTTGGGTCCTCTGAGTGATTGGCAGGGAGGCTCTGAGCTGGAACAGTCTTGCTCTTGTGGAACAGAGAACTCCATGACTAAATGCAAGGCCTTAGCTTTTGTGAATGGGAGGGCTGAAAATTCCCAGGAAGCAATTTGTTTGTCTTCAGAAAGAGTACATGCTAAGCATGGTTTCTGGCTCTATTTGTATTGATTATGTAATAACAGGTTGTACCATCTGTTCGGCAGTGGTCTATCATGCTGCTTGCTTCTGTCATATATTTCTATTGCTAAACTTACCTTTGGGTTTCAGTTTAGATTTGAGGTAGTGGATATTTCAAGAGAAAAAATGAGCCCTGGTCTTCCGGTCTCTCTTATATTTCTTGAAATGTCTTCTGTTTGATGGGTGGACAGAAGCATTTTTAACAGATGTTTTTCGCAGGCTATTGCATAATTATTTTTCAAGTGGCTTCTAAAAGCAGATGTTTCCATGTCTTTGATCTTTTTCCTCCTGACACTTTAACACAAACAGCAGATTCCGCTGCTGCTGTCCTTTAGGTCCAGTGAAAGAAAATATCATAACAATGATGTTGATTTTTTTTCAGCCTATTTGGCAATAGTAAACATGTACAGGCGCAATTCTCCTCCCTTTCTCCCTTGTCACTAGCATTGCTTACAGATTCTATCTCAGGCTTTCTCTTTTAGATATGTTGCCTTTCTCTGTGACCTTTGTCCATAATTTAATATTTGAGCTTTATTTTCTTCTACAGCTTTGTTTCTAGTAACATGCTAAGTATGCAATTGTGAATCTTTTACTCTCTGGAACTTTGGTGTTTAATTTTTTACCTCATGCCAAGGTAGATCACAACATCACTGTGCATCCCATCACTGTGAAGACCTTTTGATATTTTTTTTTTTCTCTCCAAATAACCTCATTGTATTTTTCTCTCTTGTGAATAGATATTCAACAACTGGGCTTTTCCATTGTTTGGAGAAATAACCCTGCTTTCTTGTAAGAGTGGAACAAGACTACTTGTTCCTCAAAGACTAAGGGAATGCAACTAAGAATGAAATAAAGGGCAGGCCCAGACAAGTTTCATCCAGCCATAATTGATCATTACAAAAGATGAACTCTAGTTGTTAGTCTAAAATTATGATAAATGCTTGTATCAAGAAAACAAAAGCTTTCTAGTAAATCTACTCTGTATCTTAATTTAAACCTGATAGATTTTGCCTCCAGCATGTAGAATGTCATCTGATGAGGTCACATTACAACTACCTGATAGACTTTGTTCTATTCTCATTTTGGCTTATTTATTAATTAGTTTGGGTATAGTAACAAGGATTCTTTTTCGTCATTTGGGCTTCCTAGCACTGACTGCAGTCCTTTGAGCCATTCAGCCAGTTGTGTGTCCACCTTCCTCTCCACTTATTTAAATCATATTCATTTTCTGTAAGAATATTATCAGAGATACTGACAAAAGGCCTTCCAAAGTCAAGATAAATTACATCCACTGCTAGTCCGCCAGACTAATCTTATCACAGAAGAGGTGATTTCCTCTTCCTAAATCCATACTGACAATGGTCTGTCACTTTTTTGTCCTGAGTATGTTTGGAAATGGCTTCCAAGATTGGCTTTAACACCTTCCCATGGACCAAGGTGAGGCTGACTGGTCTGTAGTTCTCCAAAATCTCATTCTTGCTCTTCTTGAAGAGAGGAATTGGAATTTTTCCCATGTAGAAACCTGTTCTGAGAACCCTAAATGTTCATAGATAATTGAGAATTCTCTCACAATGACATTGGCCAACACAAATGTGTGCATCTTATGAAGTCCCATGGACTCATAGGTGTCCAATTTGGTTGCTTCCCGATATTAATCACCCTTGGTGGAAGATTAATCCTTGGTCTATACTTTCCCACTGGTGTCTAGGGCTTGGGATTCATCAAGGTAAACCTCTTTCCTACTGAAGACTGAGGTAAAGAGGGCGTTGAGTATAAAATCATAGAACCACAGAACCAGAGAACCATAGAAAGCACATGTTGAGAGAGATATTGAAAGAAGAAATATGGACCAACATTTTGTAGAAAAGGGAGCCTAGGGGTAATTGTCTAGCACCCTGTTGATTTGTATCTTGAAAACTCCAGTGATGAGGAGTCCACTGCACCCCTTAGGAGGTTGTTCCAGTGACTGATTGTTCTTATGAAAATGAAAAATATCTTCCCTATATCAAGATGAGTGAGTTGGCCTTTTTGATAGACCTTCTGTCTTTCAGCAGCTGCTCCACTTTCTCCCCGGCTTTCCTTTTGCTGACACTGTGCTTGTAGAGGCTTTTCTCGTTCTCTTTCCCATCCTTCAGTTACTGGTGGGTTTTGGCATTCCTAATTCAATCTCGGTGTGATTAAACACTGCCTTTGTATTCTTCCTAGGTCCACCTACCTCCCTTTCTATATCTTGTATACTTTCTCTTTGTGTGTGGTTTTTTTCAGGAGCACCCTCTTTATCCATTCAGGCCTCCTGCCACCTTTGCTTGAGCTCCTGCATGTTGGGATAGACAGTTCTGGAGAATAGATGATGTGATCTTTGAAAATTAACCCTCTGTTCTGGACTTCTCTTTGCTCCAGGACTCTCCCACAGGATTCTTCCTGAACTGGTCCTTAATCAGGCCAAATCTGCTCTTCTGAAGTCTAATGTGATTCTGCTTCTTGCCTGATTCTGTCTCCTCAGGATCCTGAATTCCACCATCTCATGGTCACTGCAATCAAGTCACCCAACCTTCAGGACTCTGTCCACTTCTTCTGTATTTACTCTTTTTGTTCGTGGCACCAGGCAGACAGCTTGAGTGAATGACAGGACTTTACTGATACCAGGAATCTTCAAGCCTTCTTATTTTTCTCTTTCCAAATGAAAAGTTTGAAGCTCTATGAAATTTCTCTTTTTAAAAAATTTTTCTTTTTCTTTTTTCCTGGGTTGGTGATTATCTTAGTGTTTTTATTTTCTGGCAAAGTTAGTGGTTGCTTCTCCAACAAAAACAATTTTTATCAGTTTTATTATGACATAAAAGTTTGATGAAAAGTGGACTTGCATTTGAATTTTCATATTGTTTTTCTTTTCCCTGAACTATTTATCCTGTATCTAATTGTTTTTCCTGCTGTGTAAGAATTTCTGATGACCACAAAATGGTGTAACATGACAGAAACATGTAACAAATGAAGATGCTCTTTGTTTCAATTTTCGGTTCTACAGGTATCTATTGAATTATCTACTCATTAAGATGTTCTTCTTTATCTGGTCTTTCTTGTCTGTTTTTTCAGGCTCAAATTTCTTTTTAAAGTGCTGCTAGGCATTCTTAAGCCAAAAAAAAGAGACATGTTTACTTCAGCAAGTGGAGATATAAATGTAGTTTTGCAAAAGGAACCAACTGGTCAGCCTTGTAAAACCATGGGAAACTTGCAGATTACAGAAAATGAAAGAAGAAAATTTGCTAATTGTAGTATATTTGTTAACTATGTGGAACAGTCTAACCATAGTCCCAGCTGTACAAAAAAAAAAGAAAAAAAAAAAAAGCAGAAAAAAAAAAGGAAGCTAGTGGCTGCTGCACTGTAGTATTTCCTTCTTTTCCAAAGCATAATCCAACTTTTTCTTGAGTTAATGTACACAAATCACTTTAACTGCTGGCTGCAAAACTTTTGGCAGTTTGTTTGATATTCCAACTAATTTTTGTATAAAAAATTGTCTGAATTGTTTATAGGTCTGTCTTCCTGCCCAGAGTTTATTCCATAATCTCTTATTTTGAAAACAACTGTACTAACAGGGATGCTATTAAGTAGTTTGAGCCTTGCTTTGAAAGGTTGTGGTCAGTGTGCAGAAGATTCATAGAAGCTGGAATCACTAGACATATGTTTATTAACAGTTGGAAAAGAATAAAGTAAATGAGGCAATTATACCTAAATATTTGCATGTAGTATTCTTATTTTGCATTATGACAATGATTAAATTGTCACATGACAATGATTAAATGTTCACAATGAACACTTTTTGGTTTTTTAAAATTCTTTGAAGTACAGAGTCACAGAGAGATAAATGACTTCTTCATTACTCTCTCCACATTGAATATAGGATGGAAAGGGAGCTGAGTATCAGATGAGGTTGATGATGATTATGACTTTTTTTACTGATTCTTTTTCCACTTTCAATGCACGGATTATGTTGCCAAGGTAGATGGGAGTTTTTGGACTCTCATAATTGCACAGTCATGGAATTTAGTAGTAAGCTGGTGTCAAAACTGTATGTAAAGGTGTAACCAACCCTTTTATTTGCTTAAGAGTATACTTACATTAAACTTGGCTTTGTATTTGCTTGAGAGGAAAGGCAGTAGACGGAGGGCATTGCCATTTTTGAATCTGACCTGGCTATGGCTGAAGTAAATGATGCCTCACTGCAAAAAAAAAACCATCTGAACTGTCTTTGAAGATTTTTATTTGCCATCTATAAGCACTGATGCCTAAAGTCTAGATGTGGCACTTACCATGGTTTAATTGATAATGTGGTGATAGGTCATAGGTTGGACTTGATGAACTCCAAGGTCTTTTCCAACATGATTGATTCTGTGATACTGTGACATTATTTTGTGTCTAGGATAAATAACTCTCTGGAATAGGTTTAATTAGTTCAGATGCAACATTTCACTGATATTTCTGCATAGTGCTGTAGTTTTTGGGAAGGGAATATGTGAAATCATTTTTCTTTAGTCATCCGAGATTCCAAGTAGCATATTTATTCCTCATAGCCATAAGACTAAATCTGTATGTGAATGGTCCAGCTTTGTTCCTAGGCAATAAATAACAAATGCTGCTAAGAATAACCAGCCATTTCCCCTGACTGTTTAAAAAGGGGAGAAAGGATTTATTGAAGGGGCAATTAAAATTCTTAAATAAGACACTTAAAAAACTCAGGAAATTGCAAAATGAACCTTCATGCTTCTCTGTGTACTTTCACTAAATTACAGGTTTTAACTGCATGGTGGTTAACTAAGTTGATGGTTTCAGATTGTCTGGAATTTATGTAACACCTTTAGAGATTTTTAAAGAAAGTGAGGTTTAGAATAATTAGTAATTGATAACTCCCTGAGGATAGGTGAGAAAAAGGAAAAAGGTAGTGACTAGCTTTAGAAAGGAGGGGAAAGAAATGTTAGAAAGAACAGACTGATCAATATAAATACAATTTCCCTCCAAATTCTGGAAAAATTGCGAACAATCTAAATTTAAAACAATGAATACACAGAGAACAGCACCCAACATATGAAGAACAGTCAGTAACAAATTGCATCAGTTGTCTGTGTCAGGCCAATCCACAACAGAGCAGCAGACCCTGGATACAGAAGAATTAGCAACTCTATGTAGATTTTAGTAAGATCTTTGCTTTATATAGCATTCTAATGAGAATCAAGGCAAATTTTCTCAATTAACCTGCTGTGGAATGGGTGCAAAAGAGGCTTACTAAATGAAACTAAATAATACTTTTTAGTAGCTCTTTAATGTATTGAGTATGTATTGAGGCCTCCCAATATTTGAATAGACTTATAAAAGTTGCAGTTGACACTAACATTATGTGCACTAAAGAAAAAATAATTAGAATTTAAAAATGAAGTTCAAAGATTGTTTGACAGACAAGTAGAAGTTATTGCACTTAGACAGGAATAATCAACTGTGCAAATGCAGGATGGACAGCCCGAGTAGAAACTGTAGAAAAACACTAAGGTAACAGTGGATATAAAGCTGAATATCAGTTGACGAGGATTTTAAGGAGAGATCTGAATGTGTTTGGGTTGATTAACCTAAAGAAGACAGGACCAAAGAGAAGACAGTGGGAGAAGAACTAATAGCATCAACTGTAACAAGAAAAGTTCTGATTAGAAATAAAGAAAACAGTTCTAATGACAAGGGAGGTGAAGTCCTGGAACAGATTGCTTGCTGTTAGCTTGGAACATCCATCAATAGAAGAGACAAACAGCTGTTAGGAATGACAGGGCTGTAACTGAGCCTGCTGTACTGTGGGATGGGGGAAAATGGATAACCTCTGGAGTGATTCTGTTTTTCCCGTTTATGACATTTTTCTGCAGAATTCATGTTAAAAACAAGAGTTGCAAGTGGAGCACTTGTGATTTCTGCCTTCTGCACACTAAGTTTTTTTACTACAGTGTATGGAATCTCCATGAGTAGAAACACAGTGGCAGTTCACTTTATTTAGCAAGTAAGCTTTTTACTACATTCACTCAATTATCATTGATATTGTGTGACGTGGATTTGGCCCAAAACTCATCAACAGGCATAATGGGTTAATAGAAAGGGCAGGCAACCAGTCTTCCTTGCTTTGCCACTGACTCTTTCTGTAATCCAGTTTAAATCCCTTGGGTTCCCTTTGGATTCTTTCTCATGGCTTTTTTGCTGTATTTTTTTCCCCCTACATGATTCAAGGTCTTGCTTAATGCAAGCACTGGTAAAAAGGGATTATGCCACTGTGGGTGTTTGTGTAGCACCTGGTATTACAGTGCTAGAGCTTAATTGAATATTCAATGTGCTACTGTAAGACAAGTAATAAGCCACAATAACAGACACTGAAGACCACAAGTCTTCCTGTTGACTCCAGTGGAAGTAATTGAATCAGGCCTTGAATGAATGAAAAGGGATCTTAAAAGGATATTCTTGGTCAGTAGTCTCTCCAAATGTCTTCACGTCCTTGTGCCATCCTATTCTCCCGTTCCCATTTCCTTGTGTGAGCTGTCATCTTACTCTGATTTGATGTGTCCCTGCTGTAGCATTTTGAAATACAGAATGCATGAAATATGCCTTTCATATGAGCATGAATTCTAGTTTTGTTCAGACATGTCTGTGGTCAAAATCTGATATTCTCTGTCTAGTCTTATAGTTCAGAGGCCACTCTTTCAACTTATATAGGAAAGCATATTTTCCTAGAGAACTGGCTTGAACATGAGGTATATAGAGAATGGAATATTTTAAAAATCATGTGTAACTCTTACAGAAATGTTGGGCTAATAGCACAAGTCATAGCATGCTACATTTCAGAATCTATTTTTTACTCGTTCCGTAATTTAAAACCAGTATTTCTTTAGGTTTTACATAATGTATTTTTCATTGGGAGAAAAAAAATCAGAGTCTAGCTAATGGTGAGACAGCTTAAAAATAATTGTAACTAGGAACTGGGCCATGATTAAAATTGTTCAGCTGTTCATTTTATTGTTTGTTCCCAAAACCTTAAATGCACTCTCTGAGAACAATAACAACAGTTAGCATGTAACTCCGTATGGGCCAATTCATGCAGTCCTCTCTCAGCCCTTTCTTCCTGCAGAAAAACTCCTGTTTAGGGGACTTTGTAAGAAATTCAGGGCTGGAACTATCTCTTCTAACTATTTCGTAATAATAACATGGAAACTACCAAGGAGAAAGAAGAAAAAATCAGAAAGAAGAAACAAAAGGAAGCCTACCTTACAAGCATAATTGGATTTGAGAGGGAATAGAATAGAACAGGCTGTGATATCCCTTTTGAATAGTATCTGCATCTTTGTCAGCCTCTGTAAAATATATGGGATATTTACTATTTGGTTTCCTACAAGAGGGATGAATCTCTGCAATGACAATTATAGTGCTAGGAACTGCAAAGAAAAATATACAGAAAAAATATGATGGCCACTTGCTACAGTAAAAAAAACTGGTTTCATAGGTAAAAAATCATATTTGCTGTTGGTTGACCTTAGCTGAGTTGTGGAATGTGGCAGCTTCTTCAGGCACTGACTGGTTGACCACCTTGGTTGCTTGATTTGGCCTCTGAATCTACAGTAGCTAGACAATTTTGCTGTTAAAAATGGACTTTTCTCCTATACAGCTGAAATCTTGTTCTGTGTTTCCACATGCAGAACAAATTTTTCAGACTGACAGTGAAATGCAGAGAATTGTAACCTGTTGTGGCTGAGCTCAGAAGTGATGAGACACATTTAGGTGGGATTCTCAAAACTCCATTGCTCTTCATCAGCTGCTGGAAGATACAGTCTTGCAGACACCTCTGAAAGTGGCCAGTTTATGGTCAGCTAGAGTATATACAAAGACTATATAGTTTCCATTGCCTTTCCACTATAAAACCCCTTATGACATCATTAATATTTTGATTTCACTGAATTTCAGCTGGATTACCAAGTGTGTATGGGATGCACAGTTGAGTCCTTTTATTACTTAATTTAGGAAGAGCTACTGTAAGCAGGATTTGAACCTTTTCTTTCAGGAGAAGTATTGAAACCTCATTCACGTTTTAGGATGAGTAAGGATGTGGTGTCACTCACAGCAGGAATCTCATTTAGAGCCCATTGATGTCAATGGAAACACTTCCCTTTGCCTCAGTGGGCTATGGACCAGGAATATGCAAGAGTAAGTGAATTAAGGATTCTGCTGACTGTCATATAGTATATGCTGTACAGTTTTACTAAAACAAACACATTTACTTAGCCAAAATACTTAACATTTAATGTAAAAAATATAATATAAAAAGAATGGATTTTGCTTTTCTGATGTTTTAAGCTTTAATTTAATGTAACATAGTGAAAAAGACACCAAATATTCTAGTTTTGTTTCATTAGAACCAGATGGTCCATGAAAGACTTTTGGCTAAACTAGAGTTGGGAAAGCTTATTAACTCTGACTAGTCTGAAAATGTGCTCAAAATTGCTATATCAGATGATATGCCCAGTTTTATAATGTGACATTCTTTGGCTGTTTTACTAACATCTTGGTAAGGTATTTTACAATTTAGGCAATTACAAGAAACTCTTTTGGATGCTACTGTCATTATTATTCTGCTTTGGAATTGGAAGAACAACAAAAATTGCTCTAATGCAAGTGGAGTATCTGAGAAAACACCACAGTGATGTTGTTAGTGAAGAACTAATGAGGAAAAAGAATTGTTATTACTTATTATTGACTCACTTTTTAATATGATGCGACAAATTTGTTTGTCTTAAAAAATTAAAACCCCCCAACAAAATGCCCTAACCCAAACCTCATGACCTTCATCGTGAGAGAATGATAAATCTTTTCTCTTCACCCTAACTATACTGCTGGTATGGTAAATATACATCCCCAGCTAATAGTAATCAGACAGAATATTAACTCCAGACTGAAATATTAAAATAGCAATGACTGTCAGAAATGACACATGCAATTTGAATTGCATTCAGTATTGTTTTCACTGCAGTCCTTCTGTGTCCTGGAAGATATCTTGTGTGTTCTGATGAGTGGAAGACAGAGGCAGTTTTGATGAGGTAGACGGGTAGGAATTGAAAATAATTGCTCAGGAGAAATACAGGTAACCTGAAATGTATTTCCTCTTGCTAATAGAAGTTGAGAGAAAAACAAATACCCATAATAGGTCACTAGGGTTCAACTATGTTTAAAGTTGGAGGTAACTTCTATGGCATTCTGCCCTGTCTTATATAACAAATTGCCGATTGCAAGCAGTACTCTACAATTGAATCAGAGCATATCAAGTGTCTTTGGTTGCTGCTCTTAAGGGTCTTGATTATGTTATACAATAGTTTCATACCTTGGGCATTAGGAATGGATTTTCAAAACTTTTTTCCTGTGATTTCCTACTAATCCTTCTCAGGTGAGAGCTTCTTGCCTCTGCTGTGTTAGTGGTTTCATTGTTCCTAACTAAGCTGTTTTCATGCAGGAGGCAAACAGGATCAGGTTCTCTGGGCAGGTACGTCTTAATTTCAGTACTGTAACATGGTCTTGCTCTAAGTTTTGCAAATACAGATCAAACTGATTTCAATAGGGCTACTCACCGAGTAAGGGCTGGGATGGAAAGTCCTTTCAGGACTTTTAAAAGAAAACCAATTTTGCAACCATGTCAATGAGGGCTACATTAGGAAGCACAAGTGCTCAATTCAGCAGCATTGTATCTCTGAACAATTCCAAGTTATAATTGTGGTATGGCATTTAGTTTCTTTGTAACTTCTTACCCAAATCCCTGGTAGCTCTGCTAGGCTGATTTTTTTCACCAAGTAGCTGTGTATGTATACATATACATGCATATGTAGGTGTATGTGCAAACACCTATTTTCATGCATATGTCTGATAGAGACATTACATCACTGATTTGCAAGAAAAAGTCAGGTGAGTATTTATAGCCCAGCAAATATTGACAAGTCCTATGGTCTGTAGTTTCAGAGCAGGGAGCTGGTTTAGGATCTTTGCTTTTAAACCATCAGGACTTAGGGCATTCCTTTTCCTTAGAATGTTAAGGTCTTATGAATCAGGCACCTCTGACTTTATACATCATAACTGACAATTTTCATCTATTAGGACTTTTAATTGGAAAGTTTTATTGCCGCTACATGCTCAACCAGACCCTTTTAGAATTAAATATAATGAAAAAAACCTTAATCATTAAAAGACATGACTTGCACAATTCTCTGTACAAAATCACAGAATTGTTTTGGCTTTGCCTTATTAGGCATTAGCACTTATTTGGAAGATAACTTGTATCTTAGTGAGGTTTTGAAAAACTACTCTGTCTGTCAAATTTGTCAGGGAACTTGAAGCAAGAAAAACTTAATTTGACTTTGGGTTAATATTTCTCAAGAATGTCTATGTCATAAAACCCAAGACATTAATTTGCATAATTTTGCCTTAGGGTACAGGGAGGAGTGGGGAATAGGCAGAGGAAAATGTACTTGTGGAGTAGTAGAGATTTTGATCAGAGAGACTGTCAGAAGCTTGTGAATTTGCACAAAAATTTTATGTCTTAAAAAAAAAAAATAAGTGGAAAGAATCTTGACTCAGATGTCTATAACCATTTCTTAATTTGTGACCTGCAATCTGTCCTTTTAGAAAATACAGACTCTTTAAATCTACATTGTAAAATCACTGTGGAAATCAAAGCTCAGGCAAAGACTTTGGAACAAGCAATGAGTTTATATTAAAAGATACCTGATTTTGATCCACTGAATGAACTATATATCCAGACAAGTCCTGCAAAAAAATTTAATCCTTCCCTTTAGATCTAAAGTATGCCTTTGCATTGTATCTGAAGTATTTGGCACCACTGGTGCCAGAATAGGGACCTAGTGGAGATCCTGATTTGTACTTTCCTCCCTGGCTTCTGCTGTTGCTTTAGAGAGGAATGAAGGAAATTCCAATCAAATGATCTCCTCTCACAGAATATCAACTCAGTGCTGCAGGTCTTTGTAATTCTAACATAAAGCCATCCACCACTCAACCAGTTTTCAGATTAAGTGTTCTCCCTGGACCATGTGCTGTGAAGTGGCCCATGCACCTGAAGAAGCTCTTGGAAGTCTGTCAGCCACTACCAGCTCTGAAGGTATTGACCTATACAAGGAAACTCAGATGCTGTAGAATGCCAAACACTCATTAATCTTCCTGATAACAATCTTCGGCAAACAACAATGACTGTATACACGATGCTGAGCTGTGTAATTACTTGTATTTGTTTTAATGGAGATGTCAGAACAGGCATCTTGTGGCTTCAGAGTACTTTGGTTATAAATATGAAAGATAATATTAAAAATGTCTTAAAAGACAACTTGTAATGTAGGTAGCCACCATTTTTTCTTCTTCCCCGCTCACTTTATGGCTTCCCTCTGCAATGTAAATAAAATTAGAACTGGTGGTCTGGCAACTTTGACAGTTGTAAGAAACAGTTATTGCAAGAGAGAAGCAAATAACGTAATGATTTACTTGTGGCCCCATTTTGCAAATTTACATTTTGGCCTTAGGTCAGGAGATATTTGAAAGCTGATGCTACACAAACCTGTGCTTTGGTCCTAGAACTAGCAGATAAAACACATGGTAAATACTGAAACCCCATAGAGAAAAAGTTGTTTTGAGAGTTTAGAAAGTCAGGAAAAGAGAGAAAGAAATACAGACTTTTTAGTGATTGCTTTGAAGTTATCTTGCATATTAGTTCACAACGAGATTCTGTAGATCTGCACATGAAGAAAGAGTATATTGTGATTTCAAAAAAAATTACAGATGTATCCATTAGTCCCTCAAACTGTTTGAATCCATTTGATAACAAGAAGTGAAGAAGCCAGACAAATCCATGGTAATGTTTTAGACTGTCTGACCTAGTTGAAGGCTACTTCATAGGGGCTTAAGTCCACACATGAAATAGTAATGCAAAACCCTGTGAATGGGCAGCCATATTGACCCTTACAGCCAAAAGAAAAGTGCATTTTATTTGAAAGTTATAACCCAGCTTGGCCATACTAACCAGGAATTGTCAGGACTATGTGCAGCAGAAATTCTTGTTCTACTTTTCATTAGGTGACAAAGTGACACCATGCAGTGTGTACTAGCTCTGGTGTTGTCTTTGTGCCTTGGAGCTGTTGGAGAAGAGCACAAGGAGGAATTTCTGTGCCACTGCATTCATTTGGCATTGGGAAGCTCAGTTCATGTATTCAAGTTGTAACTTCTAAGAGGAGAAGGAAGCACAGTGAGTGCTCCCTGGTCCTGCTGTAGCACAAAATTTTGAAGAATCATTTCTGCTCCTGCAATCTGTTTTGTGACTCTGCAACAGCTCCTATGCCAATGCATATCCACAAACAGGATGATTTTAACATGAATCAAGCCAGCCAGCCAGCCAGCCAGATGTTTTGAGGCACATAATGTAATTATTGATATGAAAATCAAAACAAGGTACCATATAAAGGCAGTCACTGTTAGATCATTACAGATGAGACCATCAGTCTTGTTGCTGTAACAAACTCTGTATTCATTATTCTAGCTCAGGATATTTTTTTCTTTGCCTGAATTGGCTGTTCTCTTAATGAATATTGCAAATCATAACCCAAATTATATGCCTTGAGCTGTCTTGATTTTTGATTTGCAGTGAAAGTTTTGGGAGCTTGATTTGTGCCATTGCAAAACATTTCCTGATGGAGAAAAGGGGGAGGCATGCCATGGAGGGCTGCAGAATTCTGTGTGACCAAGCAGTAAATCAGGCCTCTGGTACAGAATAATCTCCATGCTGTGTTTGGACTTTACCCTGGACTCTCTCCTTCACAGGAGGTAGTGCTGATTTCAACAGTGTTTTCATAAAGACTTGAAGTGTTTCAATGAAGAGATTGAAGCTTTTACTGCTAGTGATGTATGTCAGCTCTGTTAGTGTCATAAATGGAAAATTTTGGGGGAAGAAGTGAAAACATCCTGAAATTTTGTTTTCAAGTTGATATAAAAATGGAATTTTACTTACTTTCTTCTCTCCAGGTAATGTGTTTTACCTTTTGAAAGATTGTAAATTAACTTCTGGTTGAAATCCAAAGCAAAATAGAAGAAAAATCAGAAGAAAACCATCAAACTCAATGTCTGTTAAAAGCTGCTGAGAAATGTGGGGTTTTTTTAAG
The DNA here is from genome assembly GCA_018697195.1 of Certhia americana. NCBI lineage: Eukaryota > Metazoa > Chordata > Aves > Passeriformes > Certhiidae > Certhia > Certhia americana. The sequence goes on along the minus strand of CM031861.1, from coordinate 51,991,829 downwards.
TGGAGATGTTTCTATTTTTTAATTAAATCATATGCTTTGTGCATATTTGACCTTTGTACAAAAAAATCCATAAAGTTTTATTGACTGCCACAAGTTGCAATAAAAGTGGAGTTCCAATAAAACAATTATGAAGAATTTTAAAGACAAATTGATTAGCTCAGAATCCAATTTTGTCTGTACCATAAGATGCAGCAAGCATGTATATTCAGTAGCAGCTGAGAGTAATATGCAGACACCTGTTAACAACTGTTTTCTCTGTATCACTTACTGTCCAAGCATGACAACCTCATTGTCACATTGACTTTAAACTAAAGTCAGTCACAAAATAAGAACAATGAGTCACAGTAATTGCTTGGATCAAGCAAAGCACCAAAAGCTCTTGGAGCTGTTCACCTTCAGGGCGTGCTTTATAGCCCAGCTTCTTGAACAGATATCTAGGGAGAATTGGGGTGGGTTGGCCTCTATGAGATGGAGACATGTTGTGCAATAGGATCTTCTTGCTGGCTGGTTCTTTCATGTGGGTGGAGTTTTGTTGTTCTTATTTTTATTGTTATGGATTGTGAGATGGGGAATTGTTTTTCCATTAGCAAAGGCAAAACAACTGCTTTCAGTGTAGAGTGACCTTTTTGATTATGTACATGAACCACAGACAAAAAGAGCACAATAAAATACTCCACAGGCAAACACAGTGAGCTTGACTCATCACTATGTTACTCCAGTTCTGTACCAGATCAGTTCAACTGAACAAAGATGGAACTTTACCACCGATAATATTTGGAGCAAAGGGGTCTCTTTCTGCCCCTGACCAGAATGCTGATCTGTAGAGAATGAGCACCGTTCACTCTTTGTAGAGAGAAAATTACTATCCATGGGGATGTAGAGTATGAAGAAAAGCTTGACCCAGAATACTGAGGTGAAGGATGTATATCATGTGGCATGTATATCACATACACAACATGATGTATCCTGACATGGTGTGTTTTATGAAGAGTGTTCTGAACAATTAGACTAAACAAAAAGATCATAAGAAGTTACATTTTCTAGTTCACAATGACCTCCATAGTATCATAGAAGGTGTCAGCACTTTGTTTTACAGAAAATACTTGCATCTATGTCAGTTCTAGGAAATAGGCCTAATGGGTAGTGGCTGACATAACACATATGTCACACTTATCCTGGTTAGGATGTTTTGAGGCTTTCCTTTGAGTAGCTCCCTACCACAGAAATAAATCATCTCCTCATAGAGAGCAGATGAACAACAACATGTGAAAAGAGGATTTATGGTTGTGGCTGCTTTTCCAACTGCCGAAGGTGCCCCGCACTGCAGATCCATGGTGCCTCCTAGAGGCGCTGGCTCTCGGCAGGAAGGCAGGGCGATGCTCTATCGCCGATGTGTTGGGACAGCTCGCAGTACCAGTTGCGTGTTTACCAGCGCGTTGGCCGATTTCCTCGGCAGGTGTTGTGACTTGTGAATATTTGATTCGTTTAATGCAATAGAAATGTTCAGTTCTTGGCTTCCGAACCACCGTAGCGTGTCTGCTAAAATGAGATAGTGCTCTATGGTTTCTGGCTTGCCTTTATTTCCTCACTGTGGATGCTACACTAATAGCTACACCTTCCAGGTGAAAAAAAGGAATCCTTGCTTTCCAGGAGATGGCAAATCTAGGTGAGAAGTATGCAATTCTGTGCAGGACAATCGCAGAGCAGCATGTTGATTGGCAGACTTGACTACACTGAAAACACCTTTAATCTTCAGCCAAGTTAATGGCTTGTAAAACCCAGACAAATTTGTTTCAGATAACTGTTTTCAGTAGGCTGTACTCCTGAAAACATAGCAAATTGTACACTGACTGGGCAAAGCATGGCTATTCTTGCAGTCTCTAGGTAGATGCTTGTTAGAAACATTTTCACCTATGTTGACACTGGATTACTTCCAATAGTATAGAAAAGAATGTGGAATACAGATTTAACAGAGGATAGAAATGGATGAGTTTGGATATTCAACCTGTCACTTCTTTTGGCACTTGGAATCCACATGGTATATTTCTGGCATCTGCATTGTCCAGGCTTTTTTTCTCTGTAACTTGCCTCATTCAAAGTGGTTAGGATTGATACTATGTGACATTGTTTTGCACAGACCATTAAACATTTCTAAGATGGGTTAAATCATTTCAGTGCGCTGCAAGGTTTTCAAATACTTTAAGAGAATGACCCATTTCTGAACAGAAAAGCTTCCTGTTGGACACATCCCTTCTGTTCAGAGCTGCTTACATCATTGCTTCCCATCTGTGGTCCTGTTGTCCATTTGCAATCACATTGTTTTCCTGTTCAATGGGGAATGCAGGACAGGACTACTAGGGAAAGCAGAAATATTTAATGTGTCTTCCAACAGTCTTCCAACTGTGACAAGTGGTTTTTTTCTTTCTGAACAGAGGCTAGTCATTCTGGATAATGCTACAACTGATTTGGCTAAACGGATGAACTTAAAAAGTTAGCTCATGATGCTGCTTCTGCTCATGCTTCTGTGCTCCTTTCTTCTTGTGTCTCTTGGCTCCTTGCACCTACTTGTGATTTGAGCTCCTGTGATAAATCTTTTTCAAAAATGTTTTTAGTTTTCATTATGGTTCTGGTATTTTAAGATAAGGTGTTTTTTTTTCTTGTCTGTACAGAATCAGAAGAGGCATCTGGACCTTTATCAGGCAATTAAGCAGAGCAGAAGCAAAATCAGTTTAACTGGATAGCTGAAGGGTAAGGAGAATTCTGTCAGAACTGATCCTTAATGAGTGGTGGCTGTACTAATAATAAGGATATAATACTAGGTCTTTACCTAGTACTATATCAGAAAATATGAGATGAAGGGGTTTACCTTGGTGTTGCCTTGCTTGGCATCCTCTTGGATCAGGATGAGAAGGGTGCATGTGTGTGACACTACAAGTTTCTGTTAAATAGTTTTGAGGCATTATTGCTTGGATTGGATAGGCTTTTAAAAAAAATATTTTTTTTTATTATTTAAATAGAGGTTTGACCTGGAGTAGAAGAAGACAGATGGTGTCTGATGGCAAAGCTTGGACCCTGATGGTGACATTGTATTTGGCAAGAGACTAGTTCTCTCTAGGTTCATGTGGATGTATCAGACTGGGGTTTTTTTTGGTTTTTTTTTTTTTTAAATGAAATCATCAATTGTCACTGAGGCTGAAGGGAGGATTAGATAAACCTCTGCATTGTCTCAGAAAAAAATAATTCTACTGATAATATATTCTAACATCCAGTTCTTTGTGCAGGCAGACAGTGTGATGAAGGGGAAACAAAAGGACAAGCAAGACTGTATATTGGGTGAAAATGGAGTCCACATGCAGATTCTGTTTCATATATATGAGCAAAACTCAAGCACTGTCAGGAATGTGTAGTGCATCAAAACTGGCTGTGTGTGAAACCGGATGGGTTTGTAGCTGAAAAAGTTCCATTTCTGAGGATGTCGAAAATCTGCCTTGACTGAGTACAACCTACTCCTCAGGGGTATTCCTCAAGCAATTCTCAGGAACCTCAGGATTCCCCTGGAGCATCTTGTTGATAAACAGTATTTTTCTAAGACAGAATGTTGTTGACATTTCCTTCTTGCAGGAAACTTGGAGGTGCCATGTTAGAATGAAGACTTGTTTGGAAGTGTGGGAAGTTCCTCCCTGCAGAGCAGAATGTCCAAATTTTTATCAGTTCTGGTAGAACAGTGGTGCTCTCTGGAAATGGAGACCTTATGCCAGATCAATACCTCAAGGGCAAGAGAGAAATATCTTTAAGTCACTTAAGCAGACTATCTCGCAGTTTCTCCTGTAGTCTTGCTCTTCCTTGACAAGTGACTACATTTTAAAAAGCTTTAGTATTTTTTCCTTTCCTAAAGCAAATTAATGAGCATACAATTATTATCTTACCATGGTATCTCAAGGTGAAACAAAATGTCTAAAATATCTGCAGGGTCAAGTCAGAATGATGCCCTAAATTGTGTTGATCTCTAATTTAGAACTAAGTATTGAGCAATAGATTAACTAATGGGAGTCATTCATTCTGTAATAGGAGTGTGCTTCTTATTCTTAGATAGGACAATTTTAAGAATAATCATTTGTATTATTCTCCTTACTCTTGAAGAGGGCAGTAATAAGAAATTTTGGATGGATATTAAGAAAACTCCTATTTTTTAATTCTTTGAAATTGGATTGAGGATGGCACTTGAATGCAAACTTTTTATGCTGAAGTGTGTCTGAGGTTGAGAGTGGCTGGTACAAACTAATGCCTGTGATACACCTGTAGCAGCAGCTAAAGGACAGGTAGAATACATTCCTTTACTGAGTCTCTGCTGAGGCACTTTTGCTGTGAGACTGAAGGTGACATACTCTTCCAAGGTCTCCAAACATAGAATTTGCTATTGTTTCTCCAAACTTCACAGTGCTGATTTTGGAGAACTGAACATTAAATCATTTACAGTCAGCTGAATGACCCATCACGTTTTAACTAAATCACTTTCAACCATCCTTATGAACAAATTCCATTCTAAATTTTCTATTTACGAGGTGTTGTCTATGAAGTTTCAGATATTTCCCTCAGAGACAGTGTAACTAGTTTCTTCTTTATATGTCCAGTTGCAGATTTATCTGTGATAAAAATTGTATTATTAGCATATAGTATCAGTATCTGGCATGCCTTGGTTTCCACCATTGATGTTGTTGGTATTAAAAAAAAATACAACAAAAAAAACCTCCAACAAAAACTGCAGAGTTAAGAAAGAAAAAAATAATCTCAAACAAGATAATGTAAATTTAGTTTATTTATGGTGCAGTCATGCACCTTTAGAAAGAATTATTGGGTCTGTTCTTCTTGCTGTGAAACTAAGTGATGAGGCATGTCTGGGACTTATTTTTGTTAACAGAATTTGAACAGATATAATCTCTGAATTTTAGGGGTAAAGTTTTGTATTTATGAATAATTTCTTTTGTGAACTGGTACTTCTGCACAATGAAGCAGCTGGCTGAGAGTACAGTTTTCCCTGAGTTAGATGAGCTTGTCAGTATCCAGGAAGATTTTCCCTGGAAGTTTTTCAGCACTGCAGGGATGGAGAGGTCCCTTGGAAGCTCTTCCTGCTGATACATAATTCAGGCTGTTGAGAGCTCTTTGCTATGTAACTCCCATAATCTGTAAACCATACTTGTGTGGTCAAAGTATAGCTGAAACGGAAAGGAGTGTTTGTGAACTTTTGACTGGACTAGCTACAGTTTCACAGAAGAAAACCAGCTTTATCTCTCTAATCCTTCTGCTGGCAGGCAGGACATGAAAAATGAAGGTAAGACACTGTACCTATTTATTGCTTAATTTTTCTTCATAAATTCTAACCTTGTGGTTAGAAAACCCAACAAAATCCAGCAATTCTCAAATGTAAGCAAGCAGAAAAATAATACTCCAGAGTGCAGGAGTTTGTAAGTATCCAAACCCTAAATATGTTAACACAGCTGCATGTCATGTGATCCACTGCAGTTCTTGCACATAAATATGTGAAATGTTTGAAAATGTCCAGAATACTGCAAATTTCTGATGATCCCCTAACTAAACAAGAGCAAAGCAACTATTGAAAGTCCAAATGAAATGAATAAAGAGTTGTGCTGAAATGATATAAACAGCTCTTTTGCTTAGCTAATATTTAAAAGTTCCAACTAAAGCCCTCCCACAGTAAAGCTGTGTAAGCTAGAGGTCTTGCAATGCATTCTGAATGTATTACTCTGCCTGTGAGCAATCCAGCTGTGTTTTAAGGCATTCTCATAATCTGTTTGGGTTTTTGGGGAGGTCAGTGTGCCACAGTTCAGTGAGAGGCAGTTTCTTCAGATGTTGCTGAACAAGGTAGCACAGAACAAGAAATATTCTGGCTGTGCCAGTGTGGTATCTCAGCTGGCGTAACTGCTGTTGCTGGTTTCTGGATGTCTTTTCTGTCTTTATGAAGTGTGTTCTGAATGCAGCTCCACGACTGAAGAGGTTTGTGTCTCCTGGGCAATGGCTGGAGTTCTGTACACTCCAACTATGCCCTCAGCCGTGGCCAGGTTCCTGTGGCAGGTAAAGAATTGGTGAGAATACCAGCAGCATGTGCAGTGTTTAGAAGCCAAAATTCATCGTTAGTCAAGAAGCTAGCCAGTACACTTTGAATGTCTAAAGAGGAGCGAAAAGCCCACAGAAACATGGCTGAAAGCAACACCAATTGCTTAGAGAAGTATTGTAGAGTTTACTCAGACATAAGTGTTATCTGCATGCCAGGTCTTCTTTCAAAGATGTGGTGTTTTTTCCACATAGCTACTGTTTAGTAATAAACCTAATAATCTTCTGCAAATAGCTTTTTGCCCCTGAGCAATAAATGCAGAATTCAGCTATAATGATAACTGCTGGAGATTAGAAGTTAAGCCTCCAAGAAAAAGAGAACAAAGGAAATTAAAGTGTATTCAGTAGCATTTACAAAATAATTTTAATTCCATGCAATTTCAAAAGCAATGTTTCCATGTGTTAATAATGTCAAACAAAAAATAACATTAACTTTTTCTTTTTTCTTTTAAGCATATTTCCTTCTCATCTCCCATCTCCACTACTTGAGTAAAAATATCAATTCTTGTTTTAATCCAGCTCCACATTTCTAAAAAGGCGTTTTGTGAAGCAAACTTTTCTACTTCACAAAATTTCTATTTGTCATATTTTCAACTTCTGATGCTGAAAGAAAGGCGCCACCTCCTAGTTATTTGGTACATTTAAAGAAAATGTTGCCAAAATATATGGTGGTTGGTGTTGGCTTTTAACTGTCAAGTTTAAACTGTCTCTTCCTGGAAAAACCATACTTAGAATTAAATTTCAGCAAGCTCATGTATATAGTTACAGCATCTTTTCTTCGCATCTGTCTTCTGGGACAGGGTCTGCTTTGATTCATACCATTATTCAGCAAGTGTGAGTGACTAGTATTACATGAAAATGTTCTATATTGATTCTGTCATATTAGAAATCATTGCTTCTGATAAATGTATTTAAAATATATTTTTCTACTGCTATCACTGCCAAGAATCATGGGCTGAATTAAAAGGAGTGTGGCCAGCAGGCTGAAGGAAGTGATTCTTCTCCTCTGCTCTTGTGAGACCCCACCTGGAGAACTGCGTACAGTTCTGGTGTCCCCAGTGCAAGGAGGACATGGAACTGTTGGAGCAAATCCAGAGGGGACCTCGAGGTTGTAAAGAGGACTAGAGAATTTCCCCTACAAAGATGGAGAAAGATGGGGCTGTTCAGCCTGGAGAAGAGAAGGTTTTGTGGGGAACTCATCAACCTTCCAGTACCTGAGAGGGGCTACAGGGAAGCTCTGAGCAGCTTGATCTAGTGGGAGGTGTCCCTGCACGTGACAGGGCAGATTGGGACTAGATGGAGTCTAAGGCCCATTCCCACCCCTCAGCATTCTATGGCTCTGTGATTATGGCATCTCCCTGTAGATGTACAGAACTTACAGAACATTTCTTCACGAGTCTTTACAAATTCAGGTATTTGATACTGTGTTTTGCTGCTTGTCCAGCCAATGCCTTGTGGAAATAGTGCCAAGACACAGAAAAGAACATAGACTGTAGAAATGAGTAGGAATGGTGTGAAGGCTGGATTTTCTCCAGAACTTTTCTGTAAATCAGGCAGCTGATCTGAGATGTACTGCTTTGATGCTTCAGGTATACAAGCATTTAAAACTATGTATACTACCATGAGTATATGTGTGATCAACTTGATTCATAATCCATAATAAGCCTTATCTAGAAGAGTTTGGTATTATATTTACCAGACTTTTTGCTTTGCTAGTATATTCCTGTTTGAGGGACTATTGTTTCTCAAAAGAAAAGTGTACACCTTCTAGAAAAATAGGGAAAAATTTAGTGTCAAAAAGCTCACTTCTGGCATTAAGTGAATTACTTAGGGTAATTTGATTTTTATCTGTCAGAAAATTTAATCTGAGAATACTGGCAGAGGTGGGAAGGAGGTAGGCCTTCTCCCCCCTCTCTTGGTGGTTAATCTGTTCATCTACAATGATGGATGCTGTGGTTTTATTCTGCCTTCTGCTCTGGTGATTTAGATCCTGCTATGCTGTCTCTTAGGACAGGACATGAACAGTTAGCAGCAGTGAGGTCTGCTGCAGTGTGTTTTCATTTGTTCTTCTTTACACTCTTGTGTTTCAGAGGAGCTTTCTGCAGGTGTCATGCTCTCTCTGACAGGGGCTTGTGCTAATCAGGTGGCTTTAAAAATGTTCAGTTTGGTGGTGGCCACTTAACTGATGCGAAGTGAACCATTTTAAATACGAGGAGTGAGAAACTGCCTCACAATCCTCCAGTAAGTAGCCATACAAGCAAAATCAGAGCACAGCTCAAGCCCATGCCCTGTCCAATCAAGACAGGAATTTGAATTTGTGTTCCTACCTCCTCATAGGAGTACCTCAGCAATTACTCTGCATAGTTCTGAAATCGAACTGGTCCAATAAGCTGCTTCATGCAAACTACTTCAATGATAGTTGAAAGAGCAATAGAGTTAAAATGATTCTTCAGCCTGATGTTAATGGTACTCATTTTGGAAGCTGTGGCTTCAATACAGTAGGAAGGAGTCTTAGTCACAAAAAGTGCACTGTATATAAAAACTCAGAGAGAACAATCCCTTTGCAATGATTTTGTAAATCTTGTACTGTATTTCCTTGTCTTTTATGTTTGTATTTCCCAAATGTTTGCATTTTCCAAAAATGCTTCTTCTTGAGAAGCATGGAACATTTCAGGTTAAACGAAGTACAGTGGGTTGGGTGGGGATGGTAGTGGTTTTGGTGTGGAAACCTGGAAAAATTGTGAATTCGGTTCAGTTTGAACCAACATTTTTTTCAACTGTTTGGCTTGGCAGCTGAACTGAAAAACCAGTTATTTGACAGCCCTAAGCCCTCCTTTGCAGTTGGACCCCTGTGTTTTACTAGGAAAATTGTAGCATTAGTCCCTGGAGCTGTTCATGCATGGCACAGAGGCATGAAATGGAAATCCCACTAAAATTTAGGGTTGTCTGAATTTTTTGGAACTGGGGGAACTCTGAAGTGGGATTAAATTATAGCATCCACAGTATGTACACTACTGGACTCTCCGAGGACACAGAGTTGCTTTCGTAGATTCCCTCTGTCACTTGCTTGTCAAAAGGATACCTTTGATCCTTATGGGAAATATATGAAGGAAAGCTCTTGACTTGTGTGCATTGTTAGCTGGGAACAGACACATTCCTTTTTTTAACTTGTTCATTCCATGATGTAATGAGAACATTTTAAATGAGGACAAGCAAATTGCAAGCGCCAAGCTTTTTCCTAGATGTTGCTTATAATCAAACACACCCAGACATGCTCTTAAATACCTCATAATTAAACATACAAAAATGGAGACTTAATTTGAACATGTAAATTAATCACATGTTGTAACAATGGAAATTCATAACTGAAAATCCATTAGCAGACAACGCTGTTCCTCATTCTTTTGTTTACATGTTTATACTAATCACGCAATAGAATTTTTGGTGCATGTCACCCTTTGAAAATCAATTCTGTATCAACTTAGGAGATGTGTTCTCATTTCTATTGTATAGCTTTGCTCTATAAATGCAAATAATTGCAAATTAAGCCCCAAATGTCTAAAGAACAGCAGGAGTGACCATTATTTGATGTATGATGCACATCATGTCATTTCTGTGTCACTACTCTAGGGGTTAAATAAGTATCATGTTTTGGACATCTTAGGAAAATAATAAACAATGTGGCTCATCCAAAAAACATCTGCTCATATTTTTTTGTCAAATAGTAGACAAGTATATTTAAAATGTGTTTTCAATTGTCTGCTAAGAAAATAAGTTTGCATAAAACCCACGCTTTTATCCTGAAAAAAATTGTAAATTTACCTCCTGTGACAATTTCGAAAAAGCTAAAATTTATTCACATTGTCTATTTAGCAAGTAAAGAATTCAGTTGCTGTGGTGGACTACATTAAACATAGATGGATGAGAATGAGGTCAGTGGAGTGAACACAAGCTGTACTCCTCAGAGCTACTGTGAATGCACATGGCCTTAAAGATGTTTACCCAACAGAAGTCTGTCCTTCAGTACAGAATATTTCAGTTTGTACTGAAATACAGTGTATGTCTGTACTGTACAGTGTATTTCAGTGCCTGTGCATGTTAGACTGTGTAGCTTTGCCTAAAAAGCACTTTTATGTGAAAGAGATATTCTTTTCACATTTTCATTTTGGTTGAACACTAGCAGTGCTTCTATTGATAGGGTGTACCTGACTGTGAGGATCTGAATTTACTGGAGGGCTTGGACTCTTTATCACCTGATGGCAACTCTGGTCAGTAAAGCTTTTTTCATTAACTTGGATCAGGCCTTGGAATCTCCCTGCATCAGCTAGTGCTTACTTAGTTGAAAATATTGCCTTGAGCTTTTTCACTCATGCAGGAAAAATTCTTCTCAACTGAACCTTATCTCTGGTTTTATTGTATAAATCTTGCTTGATCCTCAGAGTCCTGCTTCTTAAGGTACTACACAGCTGTCTTGCACTCTTGACTTCATGTCACCCTCATGTTACACCTCCCAGCAGGTCAGCTACTTCCACTCTGTTGTTTTGCTAATCCCTTTTAAATAACCACTTCTTTTATGGTGCTACTTGCAGGAAATACCTCTCCAGAAATTCCTCTGAATCACTTACAGCCTAAAATGTTGCCATATCTATCTTAAACTTAAACCCCCCATATTGCCCTATTCTATATGCTAACACTGCAGTGTACAGATACTGCAGTGAGTTATAGTGAAAATAAGAAGGCAATTTTTAAGGAAAATTTCTCACCTTCTTGCATAAGAAGTGCTAAGTTCTGATGGGAAGCACCTGGGCATACATAAGAGCTTGGTCACCTATCAAACTGGGGTCTAAGTAATGAAAGGGAGCCACACTTCAACAAAGTGTACTAAGCGTAAAAATAGGAAAGCATTTAGAAAAATGCAGAAAATTTGTGATAATTAGTGAAAATGAGGTAGCATCCTGTCTTTCTGTCCTACATGGACCTTTTCTTTATTATTGTGGCATCACAGATTATGACTCTGAGTTTTTAGTGGACTAGTACCATTTCTCAGTTGTTTTTGCTTTCTCTTTTTCCACAGTAAGATGCAACTTAAATTCCTGAAGTCAAAACCCCCAAAAATTCAACCCACAAGCCTCAGAGGTATTTGGAGTTTATGTATTCTTTAACCAAAGGCCTTTGCATAACCAGATACTGGTACATTTTTAGTGAAATTCTTGAAGCTTTGGGCTTAACCACTGCTTCTTGCAGTGATATGCCTAAAAAAATGTCAACTATGTAGCTGTAATGGAGGGCTGTGGAGTTGAGGTATGTCCATTTTCTGGAAGTGGTAGACTGGTGTCAAGGTCTAGATTGACCTCCAGCAGGGTCCTGGCTCCAGCTTGAACAGTCCCATGGTGACATCAGAACTCTGGCATCTATATTTAAACATTCTTTGTGTTATTGCCATTATTTCAGAGAAAAGCTGATGATCTGGCATGAATGAATCCACTACAGACATATCTGCTGGAGTAAGCAGAGAACTTTAAAGCTTTATGTGTTGAGAATTGCCTCTTTCATTTTTCATAGGTTATTAATTCTTAAAATTTTCTGTTGCCTACAGCAGTAGACTTGGATGTGTATGGGAGAAGTTCTTCAAATTGTAGGCGAAGAGACTTCACTTCTGAGAGAACAAAAAGGGAAAATACAGCAAAAAAACTCTTGTTGGAACAAGAGATACAAGAGCGCTTAGAGAGGCTTGAGAGTGAAAGAAAGACACAAAGGGTTTACAAGGCTGGGGTTAAACAGAACTAAGTGGGATTTAGAAATGTACTTAGAAAAAATAATCCTCAAAAGGAAGAGAACAGCATCCCTTTCCACCCAAAATCAAAAAGGAACACTATTAAAATGTTCTTAAACTTGTTCTTAAAGTATTTAGTTTCTTTTAATAATAGTCATAATGTGTTGGGTAGTCCAAAAGGACTGTGTGTGTATTGGCAAACCACAGTAGCCTTTTGGCTCAGTCTTCATCTAAGTGTGTTTCAGATCTGTGTGTGATAAACCTCATTTGCTAAATATGGCAAGTTGATCTATTCTATAGCACAGAAGTTGTGTGTGATGTAATGAGAAATCTCATTGTCAGGACCCTTTTACTAAGATATTTCTGAAACTCTGTGATTGCTTTTCTTCTGGATCCCCTATACAATCTGCATTACTGTTCATTTTATTATAGAACACTATTGGAGCAACCAGAAATAAAATCAAAGACCAGGCCTTTCTTTCCCATATTTATTTTTTTTTTTGGACAGTATTCTTGTTCAGGTACTGTGTATGGGAACATTATCCATCAAGAAGCACAGGGTTCAACAGCCAGATTCTGGAGCAAAATAATCTGGCACTGCTATTCTGGGCAGCAGTGGATAATTTGTGGCTTTAGACAGACAGAGCACATGGTCTTTCAGTCTCAGTTTCCCTTCTGTAATATAGAGTGATGAGAATAATTTTGTTCTTATCTGACACAATATTTCTATTTACTATAGATAGAAATGATATGGAAATAGCCTTAATGAGGATTGTTCAAAATCAGAGCATATCCAACATTCATCATTTAATTGTTTCAATTTTTTTAGTGAAGAAACTGTGTTCATCATTGAAGAGACCAAAACATTTAAAGGTTGGATTTGTATACTGGAGAGTATTCAGAATTTCAAGAAAACTACCCCCCCACTGTTTCATTATGAGAAATATTCTAAAGGCTTTCCAAAAGTTTTGTCTTTATGCAGAACCACAGTCTGTTTATTTCTTCATGCCAAAGATGAGGTTTGGCACAGGATTGTCCCATACCCTTGCCAAAAGCTCTCCTAAGAGCACACTCAGTTAGTTTATATTACTACTTTTGAGAAAGGAAACATTAAAGAACCCATATTTTTAATACAGTATAAAGGTCCTCTGAAGGCTGAAAATGCCTCCCTCTGACCCCACCTCACTGCAAAGGACAGGGTATGTGAGGGAAAAAGGAGTCTACAGTCAAAGAGTTTCCTCCGTGTGAGGCCTGGGAGCGAGGACAGCTTTACACTAACCCTCATTTCCTTTCAGGCTATGTTTTCAAAAAGTGCTTCTAAGTGTGGTTGCCCAAGTGGAGACAACCATGGCTTCATTTTCAGCAAGTCTGGGCACTCTAAACACCTGTTGATTCAAGTGAAGATGGACCTAGGCTGCCTCTTGCCAGTGTTTCCAAACTTCTGTAAGTGCAGAGTACCCAGTGTCAGGTCTGTCCTTCTCCCTCTGTGTCCCTGATGCCTAAGCCCGAGAAAGGTCATGGTTATGCTATTTATACATATAAATACAACTTGCATATAACTGACATTTTCTCTGCTCTTAAATCGATATAACCTGTAACTGATGTCTGGAACCACGGACCTCTTCCTGCTACCTAGAATGATGCGCCAGGCCTAATTTTTAATTTAGACTTTGGCATTGTCTTATATATTTGGGACAGACTTGAGGGATCTGTTAACTCTGCTGCAGAAAGACTGCTACTCACTAAACCATTTCATTTAAATGCAGAATGTTTATCTTTTTTATTCTTCTATGAAGTCTTGAAATCTGAGATAATACAAAATTTGAACAAAGAAGGCTATTGTCATAGAAATGACTGAGTCTGTAGACATATTATGCACAGAGTGAGAGAGCATTTTAGGTGATTTTATGATCTGTGCATTGTAAAAGAAAAATGTGTGTACCCGTGCATCTGTGTATCCATTCATCCACTCAGAACTCAGACTGTACATTTAGAAATGGAAGCCAGCTGTTAAAGCTGTCATCCAGCTGTGTCCTGCCTCCTCCTGGGGTGTTCATTCAGCCTCACAGGCTGCATGGGGCAGGCACAGTCAGCTATCAGAGAACTCATGATCAGATGAACCATGGAAGACACTTTTCCATTTGAGTTCCCCACACCATATGGCAGCCAAATTTAATTTTCAAATATGCTTTTTCCCCCCTAATGAAACTGCCACTTCCAGAATTTCATGTTCAATCATCTTGTACAACCAAAATGCCTCTTCCTCCTAGGGATAAGTCCAAAGAATATTCATTAGGTGGCTGAATATCTAAATGTTGGGGCTGTTTGTGCAAAATCTGCATATTAAATCTGAGTGTCCAGTCTTGCATGGATCCTTTTTCTTTTCTGTAAGAACAGCTGTCTTTGAGACCTATCAGAGTTGCAGCAGTGTGGATCAAGCTTCAGTGTCCAGGCCCTTAGCACGTTTTACTGAAAGTTAACACTTGAGTTACAAAGCATATGATAAAAACCTGAAGCTATGATGAAAATTCTTAAGGTTTTCAAAGAGGGAATTGTTTTATACTCTGCAATTATGCTCAGTACTGGTGTTTTTGGACAGAGTAAAAGTGGGAACAGGTAGATCCTCCTGTCATAGCTTCACACTGATACTCAGATGTCAATCCTTGAAGAACTTCATTCTCTTCTCTCCTATAAATAAATATTTTGTTTAGTTAACCTGCTGGAGGATTTAAAAGGAAATCAACATGTTCTGTAGACTTAAAGAGTGAGGACTGTTTATTTGTACATTCTGACTGCCTGCTTATTACAGGCCAAAAATATTCTTGTGTCACATCTGCAGCGAGCCCAATTCCTTCCTTGTTTGATTGAAGTGTTACCTATAAATGTAAATTTGTGAACACAATTTCTTTTGAACTGATGTTGATTTTGAAAAACTGTTGCTCTGAGCATGAAATGAATAAAGTGCCTTATTCTATGGCACTGGGTTCTCTGGTTTTCTAACAAGGCACAAGCTATAGTTGGGGCTGCTCCAGTGTCTAGGAAATTCCCAATGGCTCAATACTACTAGAGTCTACGAAGCCTGATACGTTATGTTCATACTAAACCTTTAATTTATTAGGGTTAAAACCCTTATTAACACTGCTCTGTTCACCCATCCAATGATTTTCCTGCACGTTGTTAAAAACTTAATTGTTTCTGAGGTGTCTGCTTTTATCAGATATAGCTGGTGATCGTGTCCAAAATATTATTGAAGGGGTAATATACCTAGGATCACTCATGCAGACAAAGCTTAGCTGCATAAGATTTGTTTCCATAGGAAGTTTGGCACCTATGTTGTTGGACATATCTAACTTCTGTAGATTTTTGATATTCTATTCTTACTATTCATTAGAGAAGGAGAGATAAGAACATTTCATCAGATGCAAATCATCATTTCCAGAGGATATCAGCAGTGAACAATGGAGCAACTTCTTTCTGACATTCTGGCTCTTTCTGGGGTTGTATTGCATCATGGTGGGTCTTTGATAAATGTGTTTGAAATATACTGGCCTGATAGACTGGAAATGAGAGTTAGTAAATAGTTTAATTTTTGTCATGCATTCAAAGTACTTCCTCACGTCAACAGGCAATAGGCAGGATGCAAGTGAAATGTTAAGACACTGTTTGCCTTCACTTCTGTTTGTATTTGCTATATCTGAAGATGCTCCTAGATCTTGTTACAAAAATACTTTTCATTTAGAAATTTGGACCTCCTCTGATGTAAGCCCCAAACATTTCCATTTCTAAGTGCAAGAAGTTGATCCCTATGTAATTATGAATTGGTGCCAGGTTCTAACCACACTACCTTACCTACCCTAGTCTTTTGGAAATGTTTTACTTGCAACAACTTTATATACCAAACATGTTTGTTTAATGAAAATGTTGTTATGATAACTGTAAACAACATATTTTTTATATGACTAATGTTTTCATGAAGTTGGTTTCATTTTCACAGGTCACTGCTTCCTTTCCAGCTTCACAAACAGTTTTCTCAATCATTTTGGGCACTGAGTTGGTGTCTCAGCACTTGGATCTGTGTCATACAATTTGATCTTCTTTTCAGTGTTCTCCTGTTTGTCCCTGTCCATGTGCTGTTTTTTCTGACATATTTTTTTTCCTTCTTGTGTCATTTTATGACAGTATTTCTCCATGATGTGTTTGTTAAAAGAGGTGAGATATCTGGAAAAAAATTAGGCTTTTTATGAAAAAAAAAGAAAACCCAAACCCAAAACAACTGACCAATCAGCTACCTAGAAAGTAAGTAGTTTTACTTTTTCTAATTTCTTATGTGTGTGCATGTTGTTATCTTAAAATCTACATTCATGACTTTAACTACAACATATGGCACATTTTGTAAATGAGCTTAAACACTCTATCAAATTGTAATTATTCATGAATAATCTCTCTTTATTGCTAATAATATGCATCACACTAACAGAGTTTGATATACTGGTTATACAAATAAAGTTCATCTGAGGTAACATAGTTTATTCCTTTCTCAGGCATCCAGCCTGGATCTCAGCTGCAAAGTAAGTACCTCTCCACATCTCATTACCAAAATAGCAACCTTCTTAATCCTTTGCTGTGAAGAACAAAGGTTCGATTCAGTCTCTGGAGCAGAAATAGGATCTTATTAATGCACTGGCAACTACAGTGTTGTTATTTTTGTTAGAAAAGAGAGAAACAGGAATTTGCTGATATATGTTAGATTAAGGGCTGTTATTGTTTTGAGATTAATTGGATTGTTAGTTGGGCCTTTCCAATGTCAGCTGAAAATCTACAAAATACCTCACAATTTAATATTCTGGATGAGATCAGGAGCTACTTCCTGGAAATTCACTTCTTTGTATTTGTTCTGAAAGAGTCACTGAGGCTATCAGTTAAATGGTGTATTGTTTACTGTGCAGGGAAAAAAGTTCCTCTGTGGGTCTTGCCTGAAGTGCTGGCCTTTCTGGACTCAACCCACTTACCATCCAGTGAATTAAAGCTGAGGCCCAAGACACCAGCGAGGTACCTCATGCTCAGCCTCTGGGGAAGTCTGTGCATTGGCCGAGTGTCAAGGCTTGAAAATGTTACAACTTACGTATGAATTCACATTTTGGAGTGTTAGAGCTCCAGTGATGTTTTATGGAGTCTTTCTTTCTTTCTTTCAAAATATTTGCTGTCATGTAGTGTTGGGCTGCTGTGGGCTGTAGCATTTGGGATCCCTGTGGAGTAGACTCTATCTCTGGCAGCTCATCAGGATAAAAGTTGAAATTAGGATTGCAGAGAAGAGCCAGAGAAATTCCACTTGGTGAATTAAGTGTTATTGAGCTTGAGGACCTGAAAAAGGGTTAGTGATGTAACTGGGTGAACTCCCAAATTGGTATGAATGACAGGCCTAGAAGGGATTGCTTAGAGCAAAAATAAATGCAGTGTAACAGATCTGTTGAGACCAGCAAGCAGTTTCTGGAAATGACTGGTGCTTGATAATTCTTAGTGATAGGCAAATGGCATACTCCAAATTACGTGTGGTCCATTGTGTAATTCTGTGTGGGTGTGGACCTTTGCAGGTTATTGGCCTATGCCACCTGGCACAAAATGTGTTTGCTTAAGTCTTAGCATGTATAACTTTGGGTGTTTGTCTTCATGTGTATGTGAAAGGTTCAGGTTAAGTGAGAGAGAACTAACCAGAAACTGAGATCAGCAGAAGCATTCTAGATAACTGTTCCCAGGCCTCCGTAATGAAGACCAGTAAGATGGCATTTGCAGTGAATTCTCTGCTTCTATTCCTCATGGTTAGGACAAACCCTGTGTTTGGCCTCCAGGAGAAATGACAAAGATATGCCTATTCATGGAATATGTAGTCCAAGACTTGTGGCTTGAGTATGTGAACTTTTATTTGTGAGCTGGAAGAGATTTCTGAGCATAGTCTAAGGCAATTATGTAGCATTAATTGCTAATTTATCCTGATTGCCCATGTCACCAGAAGGCTTTAAGTATCAAGTTTTGATATAACAAGAATGTTTGATGTACCAATAGGGTGTTTGGGCTCAAGTCTGTTCTCTGTTATACCAGTACAAAGTTGGGATACTTGTACTGACTTCTGAGTGACAAAGCAAAGCAGGACTGGACCTGAGAGACGAAGCTGTGACTTGCCTGTGTGTGCCTTGGGCAGTGAAACAGCTGACTGAAGAAACAGCTCATGTACTGCTTGCATTTCCCCTTGATGGTTTCCAGCTGTCCTCTTATCCCTGGCATGCGAAACATTAATTAGTTTCAGCTTATGAAAATAAGTGAGAGGCAGTGTGTGCTACCCACCTTATAGTGCTGCACATAAACAAGACACTGCAAACACTGAACCATGATCACAAGTGCTAAGTGAGATTGTCATTACTAAGCCAGGGGCTGAGTAAAAAGAAAGTTCCTTTGTTGCTAAATGTAGTCTAGATGGTTTCTCAGCCTGTCCAATAGAGGAAGATGTGCTTACATGCAGGAGATCAGTGTCTATTACACCTGGACTATACATCAGAGTGTCACAGACATCATACTTTCCACAGGTCTTTTAGAAGCAATTGAGGCAAGAGAAAGGAAAAAGCTAAATAAAACAGTAAAAGAAGAAGGCAGTATTTCATTTTTCTTCAACCTGTAAACACATATTTATAGGATATTAACAGTTTGGGGGGGGTTTGTCATAGTAGTTCTTGCGCATTTTCAGATTAGGGTTCCTAGATGGCTTCATCAGAGAATATGAAGAATTTGTAGGTATAAAATGTATTCAAAGAGTTCACACACCTTAATTTTCAAACCTGTTAGTTTATTATCACAACACAAGACTGAATAAGTCATATTTTTATGCTGCTGCAATAAGATCTGCCACTGCCTTGCTTCCCAGACTGGAAGGAAAATAGCAGAAACTAACTGAAATCAAGAGATGCAGGAGAAAACGCATTCAAGCAAAGCATGAAAATCCCGATGTCTTAACACAATTGCTAGTCCTAAAATTTTCCTGAATTGGATGGACTGTTACAGACTCTGTTTAAAGCAAATTGAAAAGGACAAACTTGAGTTTAAGTGAATAGTAGAGACAGTGGACAAGGTTATGCAAAAGTTGGAATATGTATGGATACTGCAGTCATGATGGAAGAATTTCTGCAAAAAGGAAAAGAAGGTGTTGACAGGCTGGTGTTGCCCAACTAGAAGTGTTGTATAAGCCTGGAGAAATTATCCTTATGATTTAAAAATATAAATAATAAATGAACTACAGATCTTGTATGGGCAATAATGAGTTTGGACAAATACACTACTAAAAAAACCAATGATTACTAAGATTACTTGGAAAATGAGTCATACTGGGGCCATCAAAGAACAAAATTAGATGAATTGTGGTTGAAATGTTAAATAGGTTTTTTGGTTTTTATCATAGAATGTAACTGTGATGAAGTTCTGTTATGACGGTGGAGGAGAAAACTGAGAATAAAGCAGAAAATATTTGGAAAGGTGGAGAGAAGTGGCTTGTATGAATTCCCTGCCTTACATTTAACTCCTGATGCCATCTGAAATCAGAAGTGCTGCAGATCTCCAAGATGGTAGTTTCCACTTAATTTATTGCATTAACCTAGATATACAGTGGGTGGGGGTGGCAGACAAACTTACTGTTATGTGTTTTGCGATAAAAATGGTGAGTAAAAGTAGCCTGAGATCTAGAAAGGGCTACCACAGACATGGTGGAATGCACAGTAGGCTGGGACTGCAGGTGAAAGTGGACAACATTTAGAAGCAATCCATTTTTTATCTCTCATTTTTGCATTTTTACTATAGAAAGACAGATCAATAGGATTTGTGTGCATTGTAGACAGTTTATTTCTATCAGAGCATCTGATGTTTATTCCATTTCTAAGACAGGTGCTGTTGAAGGAAATCTCATGCGTTGCCTAATTGCCATGTTCTTAACCAGAGGGTTTTCAGACTGCCATGCTGAATTTAAATATGTCTGTCTCATCTATTCAGTAATATTTTGTGGTATTTCCTAGGTATTCCCTAGGGACCTGTCACCCTACAGAATTTGGGAAATTAAATTAGTGAAAGGAGTTTGGTAGAGCACATGTTGATTTTATATTTTCTTGAGGAGGCTAATGCTGAAGGAACACATGCTTTTGAGCAGGAGATCACTCTGTCTTTAGTGGAGTAAGACTTACTGTGAAGTTTGGAAAGTGTCAACCAGAAAGAGTTTTGATACTCAAAGTAAGAAATATCAAGTAAGTCGTATCAATTCAGAAAGCAAAGGAAACTACCATGCTCTGGCAGGCTTTCCAAATTAGTAAGCAAAGCCAGCCTTTACTGAATTGTGAGAAAATTGCTCAAGATTCATCCTGCATTTCTACTCCTAGCTGCTTGAGTCACTGAAGGTATGTCTACTCAGGGTTTGGCAGGCAGATATGAACTCACTCTGTCCACACTCCAAGATGGCTGGATGAAAGCTGCCTGGGAATGGGAATCTGTATAACCATCATTAGTATGTGGCTGAGCCTGAACTGATAAGTTCTGCTGGGAAGCAGAGTATATTTGTTTGGGATCAAAATTGGAGCATTGCAGTTACAAGACTTCAGGATCAGAGGTAGCTTCCATCAGGACATCTTGGAGCATTTGCAGATGGAATTGCATCTTTTTGCAAATCTTCCATGGAATTGCATCCTTAATATGTTAGAAGGGTCAGCCAGATGTGATTTGGAAAAATGGTGCCCTAAGGGCAGCACATTCTTTTAAAAGAAATCTTGAGTAAAAATCCATGGCCAAATTCCAGCTTTAGCAATTTGCCTTCAGATGCTTTCTGTCAGGTCTGAAGATTGATGTATGCTAGTGTTAGAGGGAAAGACTTAAAACTGTATATTTGAATCTAATTTGAACTGGTCCATGGAAAGGACTGTGCACAAATGAGCACCTTGCAGAAATAGCTGCCTGAATTAAATGTCCCTGCCTATACAATCCATTAGATAAAACACTTGCTCCCTTGTTTACAATGAGTGGAAAGTGCTAACGACAGCTGATTTATCTAGCGTCTCAGGCTCCTGAGTCATTAAGGTACTTTTGAAGATGTTCTCTTTCAAATTACTTTCTGTAATTTATTTCCATGCCCCTGATTTTCAGAAAAAAGACCTATTCCTAAATAAATTCATGAGTGTTCAAAAATTATTTTGTCCTTAGCCTCAGGAGTCCATTAGTTGCTATGTTCTGGAAGCAAATGAAAACAATGCATTCTGTAGGATATAAAACTATTTCTAACTGTGGCAGTGGATCACTGCAATCATTAGATTAATACCAACTATTATCATCCAGGATGCTCATCTGGTTTTACTGAGCTTTGTTAACGAAATGGAAATGATTAAAGTCATCCTGTCTGTCCCTCTAAAGTTGTGCCTGTGAATGACTCACTGTTTTACAAATGGGTGTTGCCAGACACTGATATTGAATACGGCTCCAGCCGTCAGAGCTCTGGGTCCAGCACCGCATTCTTGGAGTCCAGACTGGAACACTGAAATTCCCATTGAAATCTGTGGGAATTCTGCATGGCCAAAGCCCAGCTACCTTTATGGCTGGCTGAGGCAGCTTAGAGAGAGCTGTAGCTCTATGCATGTAGTAGCTTGGGAACTCAATATTTGAATTTCATGCATCTCTTCACTTAGTTACTTGAAACCCAAGACGGAATTGAGGATACCACATTCCACTTAGGCTTTGTTTGCTTGAGGTCAGTTGAGTGCCCACTGCTGCCTCTGGACGTGACACCTTCTACCCCACTGGCAGAGCTGCAGCTGTGGTTTCTGTGCTCCCTGGGGACAAGAAGCATTTGCACAGAGCATACCCCAGTGTGTCAGTCAGCTGGCCTGCCTTGCCTGCTGCAGTGGTCCTGGCTGGCTGCACCAAGGGTGGAATATGCTTCAGCCTTGTCACAGACATGGAGCTGTTTGCATGTCCCGAACATAAACAGCTCCCAAAGATCTTCTTGAGGAGTTGCTCACAGTAAACTGTGTCTTATGGGCAAGGTTGACCCAATAGTTAATTTTGCTTGTTTGCCTCACATATGAGACAGGGATTGAATAGTCCTGGCTTTGGGGAATTTCACATCTGGATTCAAACTCTTTATGGCTACTGTTCTCTAATCTGTGCCATGGGCTGTTCCCAAGTCATAGTTCTGTACTTTTCCAAGCTTTGTGTTTCATATCGTCCCCTCGGGGTCATTTGTAAAAGTGGGAGGGCCAGATTGGTAGTTGCAAGAAAGAGAAGTCTCATCACTGACGTCAATGCAGCTCTTCCACTTTAGCAAGGGATCAGGCCCATCTACCAGTGTCACGGTCTGCTGGGGAGGAGGGGAGGCAGCCTCAGAAGTGTTGGGTTTGCAGTTCGCCAAGTGACAAACAGAGAATCTGAGTGTGGTAGCCAGGCATGTTACAAAACACACTGTTGGAGAGACAGCTCTCTCTGGAGGCTTCAGTCTTGATTTACTTACTCCTAGTCGTTGTCCTGCTATTCCATGGCTTTCAGACAATTAAAAAAAACCCCTTAATATATGGACTTCTGTGAGGATAATTGGCTGAGACCCCTTGTGGGATTTCTGGGTGGTTTCATGTGGTATAGGAGGTCAGTTGTTGGCATAGCTGCTTTTGTGCAGCTGGGTAAGGCTGTAGTGGAAAATCCAAGGCTAGTTGCTCTGTGTTACCAAATGTATGACTACACATAGGTTTAAAGTAATTTAAAGCTTCCAAATATTTTACAAATCTTCAGATAATTTAATTACTTTTGAAAGCATGAATTTAATAGTCCTGAACTGAAAGGAAGGGAGTCTGAGAACTCTGAGTAAGGCAGAAAAGAGCTAGGGTTTTCTCAGGTGCAAAGGGGAGTAGAGGAGAGGTTTAAGGTCACAGAGCCTTTCAGGGATCCACTAAAGCTGTTCCCAGAACTCTGCCTGTTTTGTGAATTTCTTCTCCTGTGCTTTTGCTCATCTGAACAGTCTCTCCAGAAATCAGCAATTGGAAACACATAACAAGTAATTCTCTTTGCCAGGTAAATGGGAACAATAGTTGAGTGGGAAAGAATGAATCACTGCCATTAACAAGAAAACTAGGGTTGCTCTCATCATCAACACAATGCAGTGTCTATTCTCAAATGTCAGGGCTAATAACTCACCATTTACAAATTAGACTCAACCCCCTCCCACACAAACCCACATAGCCCTTGCTAGCCTTCAAGCTTAGGTTATAGCTGTCTTTCTCTGAGGGCTACCAATAAAACCTTCAAAATACATATCCTCCAGACAGTCTGGCTTCTTTCAAGATCAAATACTCCTCCCCTTTTTCCCT
Organism: Certhia americana; assembly: GCA_018697195.1. Taxonomy (NCBI): domain Eukaryota; kingdom Metazoa; phylum Chordata; class Aves; order Passeriformes; family Certhiidae; genus Certhia; species Certhia americana. Next base: position 51,968,555 of record CM031861.1, on the reverse strand, counting down.
TTGGATTTTGTTTTAATTACTGCTACATCACTGAAAAATGTGGAAAGCCCATCTAAGGCCCAAATTATCCTTAATGTAAGAAGACCATTATTGTCTACAGATGAAATGAATAATACAACCAGTAAGAAAGATTCCAAAGTTTTGATTACCTTAATAAATTCCTAAAAGTGAAGGAACTCACAGATCTTTATCCAATGAAACCACAAATTATTAATGCAGGTGGGAGTATCAAAAGCTGGAGCGTTTCAGCTGGCATCTTACAACATCTGTTGAGATGGTGTTTTTCATCCAGAGTACTGATGGATTATAACTATAGCTGCCCAGAAAAGGTGTAACAAGGATGCCAGTTTCCTAGATAACCACCATGTAGGAGTAGAACATGAGATGCTGCTAATTTCAGATGCTCATTAGGATATTAATAACCTCCATACTTTGAAACTAATGGGCTTGTTTGAATTCCTGGTCCTGAAATATAGGAGACATCCAGGATATGTTTTTCATTCAGGATGACTTTTAAAGTGAAGTTAAAACAGATAGCTGGAAAAAACGACACAGAAACAAATTTGGGACTTGTAAGTAGAGTCCACTTAGCAAATTCTGATTGCCCAGTCCAAACACCAGCAGTTTTTTATTAATGAATAAATCATTCTTTCTTTCTCTGCAGATTGAGAATTCTTCAAAGTGATTTACATGCAGTTCTTAGCACAGCTGTTTGCTGGGGGTGTGTGCTCTGTGTGGGGGATCTATCAGCAGTCTGGCTACCTCTGTGTGATCTTGGGTAAGGCCTGGATAAAAATCAAAGGCCAGATTGTTCTGTTTTTCCAAATGTGTTGCCTGGGGCCTGCTAATTAATAGAATGTCTAGGAATGTCATACATCTATTGAAAAAAAAGCGTCTCTTGAAAATTGCTATTGTTTTAATTGAATGTTGTCATTTTCACATAGTGACCAATAGCTCAGCCTACCAGTCTTCTTAAAAGAGCAAACTGGATCATGGGAAAACTGGACACTCATAGGGAATTGCTGTCTGTTTTTAAGTTATTTTTTAACATAGGTCTCATGGAGTCATAAATGCTCTCACATGTTGACTGGGGGCCTTATCCTGAAATCCAGACTTTTCTTTCATTCTTATGAATTATTCCAACATAAACCACTGCTGGAGGCTGACTGTAAACAGGGGTAGAGAATTGAGCTGATTTTGACCTAGCAATGGAGCATAACTCTGGAAACATTTACTGGAGATACAGCACTTTGTGTCATGGACGGGCCAGCTGTAACTCCGAGGTTGTGCATGGCAGTAGGCATGCAGGGATGTCTACCAGTAAGTGCTTGCAGGATTGGGTGGTAGGTGGTCCTAATTTATTTGCTGTTTTAACAAAAATCTGGGATTTGTTATAGAGTGAGTTAGTTCCTCTGGGAAAGGTGGGTGTAACTTGTCAGGACATGAAGGATAACTAACCTCAGACATTTGGGAAGTTGTGTGTGTGTGTGTGTGTGTTTTGATGCATATGATTTTGTTATGTAAAATAGTGAGGCTCACCCCCTGCTCTGCCTGTGGGTTTCTGCACAGTTCTTTTGAAGGAGAAGGGTAGCTCATATGATGAGGTGAGAAAGAAGATGAATGGAAATAGAAACCAGGAGGAATCACTTCTTCAGCTGAATAGTTATAAGTGCTTCTAGAAATCAAAAAATTTTGTCCTGTTTCACTGGGCATATACAAGGAAAAATAAAAAATTATCTAAAGGTTATATCTTGATTTTTACAAATTTACTTGGCCACAATTAATTTGTACATGATAAGTGACATTTTGTATGATATCTGACTGTAAGCATTCCCCAAATGCACCGCATGCACCACATGCAAAAAAAGCTAAATTCCTTCTTTTCCTTCTCTGTGCAAGTCTTGGGTTGGAAGCTGGTTTTCATTTGATTTGTTTCTATCAGTGCATTAGAGCAAAGGTGTGTGCTTTGGACCATGGGTATAATTTTGAAAGCTTCTTATGTTGAAGACTCCCTCAGTTGGCAAATAGATCATTCAGTGCTATGTTTTCTGGGAACCCAGCAAAGATGATGGCATTTTGGAGGCGGAAAGAAGCAATAGGGAATGAGGGGGAGTATCTTTTTATCTGTCAAATGCAGTTGTGGTATCTCTGCAATACTGTGCTTTGAGTGCAGTGTGCTGGTCTTGGCTTTTATGAGAGTTCTGGAAGAGTTTTGTGCACTGCACAGTCTGATTGACAAAGAGGTTTTCTGTCCTCGCATGACCTTCTTCTAATTTAAAAAAAATTCAATAAAAGTTCAGCCACACAGCAAGGGATGAATTTAAAGACTGCACACCATGTGACAGTGGTAAAACTTTCATAATAGCCGTCATATTTGTTGGTTTAAAAATCAACTTCATTGTCATAGTTAATAGTTTGCAGCTGCTGTAGAACAGAGGCAAATTGCTATGTATGTGTCAGCCTTAAATGCAAGAAAGATCCACTGGCTAGGAGGACTTGGTTAGTTTTTCCTATCTATTGGTAGTATTGCTGATCATCATCTCTACGTGATGAGAGGATTTCATTGCCACATTTCAGCACTGCTGAGCTGATTATGTGATCTTGCAAGTAAAATAAACTTGTTTTCAGTGTCCTGCCAAAATATACTCCACAACATCCCATTAAAAAGGCTTCCAGGGTCATGCATAAGTAGGTGCAACCCCCTGCAAATCTATGGGATATCATAAACATTGATTTAACTAATGAAGGTAAGTTATATGAAAAGTGCTAAAGAATCAGAATTTAGCACCTAATGTGAAGCTCAGTAATAAAAGCCTCTTTGGAAGATCAAAAAGTAAGTTCTCTGCCAGTTTATAACATATGAAAGTAGTTATAATTTGCACCAAGTTCTTATCAGATGGGAATGAGAAGTAGATGAAACAACTCTGTCTCCATCATGCTGGTGATGTGCAGAAGGTGTGTAAAGTCAAAACAGTCCAGTGTCCAAAATGTAGCAAGCAGGCTGGGCAGGCAGAGGAATATGTGAAGTGTCTGTTGACTATCCTGGACTGAAGGCTATCCAAGAAAGCCTTCCTATGGCACTGGGAGTTGTGGCAACCATGGGAAATTATGTCTAAAGGGATAATTTAGGCTGGGAAAAAGTAATGTTACTTAGATTTGGGAGATCCTGCTTTACTTCTCCTCCTCCCTAATCTATCTGCTGTTAAAGTAGAACTGAGTTTAAACTGTGAACCTAAAGCTCCAGAATGGTGTGTGAGGTGTATCCCTTTGAAGTGATCTCAGAAGGACTGTGTTTATTTAAAGCAGAACATCCCTGGTATTTTAGGCACCTGTCTCTGTGGAGAAGTCACAGAGTTCAATAGGTGCAGATCAGGCTGCCCAGGATGCTGTGTTCTCATGGCTGAGGGTCAGATTCTCCTTCATGTAAGTAAATAGCAGAGGAGCAAGAAAGGCTTAATGACTGAGCTTACAAGAAGACATTACTTTTAATGCTGAAGTCAAAGACTCAAAGCCTAAATGGTGGGAAAATTTCCCCAGGGAAGAGGCAGCCCACACAGTCATACACTGGATTACTGTTAGTGCTACTTCACTTATTTGGTTGAGATTTCTCATGTGTTTCCTGGGCCAGAACCTGACCCTAAGGTCTCATTTACAGTTCAGAGAATTTCAGTTTGGCATTTCTGTGAATATTGTGTAATTGCAATAATTTCAACTCTTGTTATTCATTCAAACTTGGATAATTTGTCAATGTGCTAGTTTATTTTATTCACATAGAGACCATCACTAGCACTGAAGTCTAAAGTAAATACGTGGGATATCTAGTTAATCTGTGGGTTTTTTTCTGCTGGCCTTCTCTCTTTATCAGTTTGTGGAGGTTGTTTTGTTTTGCAAACAAATGGAACTGTATACAAGAAGATGGGTGGAACCTTCAAAGCACCCTGTTCAGTGTGTGAGGGCTCTAGGAGAGTGGCTCTGTAGCCTGAAAATGCACACAATAGGTACCTCCCCTCATTTCTGAAGTATGTTCCCCATCCTCTTGATGGAGTTTCCTAGCCTTGAGGAGTGAGGGACTTTTGGGCCAAGCCGTGGTTATTTGGCAGCCAATTCACAGTAAGACACAATGTCTTTCCACAGAAAAAGTAGAGTGGGAAGGAAGACCATAGAATCGTAGAAAGGCTCAGGGCTCCATCCAACATGGGACTGAACACTTGTGGGGCATCCACAACTTCTGTGGGAAACCTGTTCTGTGTCTTACCACCCTCAGAGTAGATTTTTTTTTCTCACATCTAATCTAAATCTTTCCTCTTTTCATCTAAATCCCTTGTTCCCCTATATGGCCATTTAAAATGTCATTCTCCCTCTTTTTCTTTATAAGCCCCCTTTAAGTACTGGAGGACAGCAAAGAGGTCTTTCCAGAGCCTTCCCTTGTCCATCTTGAGCAACTCAACTCTCTCAGCCTTTTTTCACAGAAGAGGTGCTCCAACACTCTACTAATTTTCATGGCCCTCATCTGGACTTGCTCGAACAGGTCCCTGTCTTTCTTCTGCTGGAGATCCCAGAGCTGGATGCAGAACTCCAGGTGGAGTCTCGTGAAGGCAGAGTAGAGGAGCAGGACCACATCCCTTGACCTGCTGGCCACACTGCTTTGGGAGCAGCAAGGATGCAGCTGGCCTTCTGGACTGTGGGCATACGCAAGATACACTCTTGTTAGAAAAGGTGGGATAGATGTCTGGAAGAAAACAGCTATAGATGTGTTGGAACTACCCTTTAGTATTAGACCTGCATCTATTTTTCTGCCTTTAGGGACAGAGGAACTTGCAAGTTTTTGACCAATAGTTCTCTGTCTCCAACATCCCTGAGTGTTTCCTGAAGATTGTGGACCAACAGCCAAATATTTCCTTGATGGTAGACATTCTTTTCTGGAGGAAACTTCATTTAGGCCTACAAGGGCAGTTGGCCTCTGTGATTAGAGAAAGAGATGTAAAGGCATCTGAAATGCAAACATGTGCTATTATAGTAGTCCTTGAGCATTCTATTATATATACAGTGGTGGAACAGTTTATAGAGATGGTGATCTATATTTTATCTTCCTTCTCATGTAGCCTTTCTTCTTGCCTCTAAACATAGACATAACTTTTCAGGGTAGGCATGAAGTAAGTCTGTTGGACTTACATTTTCATTTTTGCCATTGTAGCTTTGCCTGAAACAGCACATAATCTACTGGCTTTTGGATCTGCAGGAGAAAACCAGAATGTTTCCACCATCAGAGGTCTTGGAGATGTTGAAAGAAGACTGGAAGAGTCCTGTTTTTTGGACTTTCTTTTCTTAAGGTATTTTTCCTCCTATCTGGTTTCCAAAGAGGAATCTGATTTTCATTTTACATTGCCCCACCCCTGTGGCACTTTTTGACATTGGCCAGAAATGAGATGCCTTGAATTGGAAAGGTGTCATCAAAACAATGACTAGATATACTTGGAAGAAACATTTATTATTTGGCTTGCTGCCACTAAGAGCTGCTAATTACCAAGCAATTATAACCAGACATAATTTTTCACTGTCTAAAGCTGACTCATGGGTTTAATATCTGTCAGAAAACAAAACCCAGAAAATTTTTGAGGAGTCCAAAAATGTCCCAGAGATGTATAAATATTTCCTCAGGGCAGCCTTTCCTACCTTGGACTTCAAGGCCAGGAGTTTTGCTATCACTGCCTCCTTAGAAAGCATTCTTGGCTCCAGTATCCTGATCCATCTTTTCTCTCCTGGCTTTTCAGATAATCAGATCATAAAGGTAGTTAGGGAAGTAAATTTTGCATCTGTAACTTTTGTGATCTTTGGATGCTTTAGGAGTCAAAGCTCCACATGGATTTGTCACAGCTGAGGACTGTGTTTTACTCAGAAATCCCTTTTGCACACAAATTAGAGGGCAACCAGTGCAAAACAATGTGGTTATAATGCATTAGCTAAGCAGGAAGCATGGAGATCTGTCTCTGCTCTGTCAGGAAACAATTTGTCTGTGGAAATGGCATGGCACAGTGCTTGGGAAGAAAATGCTGTGAGCAATGTTCAGTAGGCTGGAGGCTTGAGAAGGTCCTACAGGGGCAGCATCAGTGCATCAATAGGCTTGATTTATCACTGTATTATATTAATTCTATTCTAGGGTGACTCCATTCAAGTCAGTGAATTTATTATAGGGTAAATCTGGGGAAAAGTAGTGTCTCATCCCACTTGCTTTTTGCATGAATTTCTTCCATAGAGCCACACTGATACTTTCAGTTCTGTCCTCTTCATGCCCAGATGTGGCAAGGTGGGAGCTGGAAGCTTCTCATTATTGCATAGAGGAGTTGGGATATATTCCTGGTATTGGCAGAAATTTCTGAACCCCAGATTTGCCAACTAATCCTTAAAAATGCTTTCTGGTGAAGACAGACACATGAATCTTACAGTGTGGTTCTTGAGAAGGCACTTTGAAAATTGGATTTACTGTTGAGGTGGAACACCAGAGGCTGTCACACCCCTAAGCTGAGAATAAACAGAGAAGCAAGTCTACATGAGAATGCCATGAAAGTGGGTATAAATGAGGGAGGGAGTAAACTCTTGCATCCAAACAGAGTTTGGCATTTGCCTGTAACATGCAGGTGCTTTGCCAGCATGAAGAACAGAACTGAGAAGTGAAAATCTGCTTCTCCATGTTCATCTTTCAGCAGGCTTCCAAGCATGCACATTTCGTTCAAAGTCACTACCAAGCTGTTTATGATACATCTGTGCCAACTGCAATGTTTTATGTAGTCATTGAAGCCAAATCATTGTGACCTGATGTGACTCAGTTTTCTAAAAGGGTGCATCTTGAGAATTTAATTTTCTTCAGTTCAAAGTGAAACACTAGAAGAAGTGTTGGAATGGATCTGAAAACAGTGCAGCATTCTTATGCAGAGGCAAGAGTGCCATTCAGGCAAACACCAGAAGAAAATCTGTCTTGGGTGTATTTTTCAAAACGAATTTGAAATGTTCATTGGAAAAGTGTCAGGAATATGAGACTTAAATGAACTCATTTACATGCTCTGATTTTGCCTGTATCTGTGGTACTGGGAAGTGCAATAATAAATTCTAAGCGCTCTGTTCCTAAAATTTTAGTTCACTTTTTTTTTTTCCCTGCGTGGAAATTTATTTAAGAGTGCATATGAAGTCTGGGGTTTTTTCTCTCTGGTTTTATTTTTTTCCTCCATGTTTCTCTTTTTTCTTCTCCATATTTCTCCTAATATAAATTTTATACCTTTGTGTGGCTTTTAAACCTATTAAGGATGTGGAGAAAAATTAAGTGAAAAAATTTCTCTTTTCTTGGTCTGTTTTTTTTTTTTTTTTTTTTTTTTTTTTTTTTTTTTTTTTTTTTTTTGTCTTTTCTGTTGCCGCTGTTTTTCTTGGATTATAGAAAAATTATTATTTATATATTCATCTGTTTAGATATGTTCTCATGCATAGATCAGGGTTTATTACATGTTTTATTCTTGTTCCCTCAAATACTACTGAACAAATCAACAGTAAAATTTTCCAAAGTTCTCCAAATTGAGGTCAGATGCTTTCAGGCTCGTAAATCCTCCTGGTCAGTGTAAGGTATTTTGATGCTTGAAATTTCTCACCATCTTTCTCTTCAGTAGCACTGCTTGGCCTTAGCTTCATCTGAGATTGAACTGAACAGATAAGCAGTCAGAATTTATAATCAACAGTTGGATCTATGTGTAATAATACTTACCAGTGATGCTGGGTTGTTTTGTTTTTCAGAGGTTCCCACTACAGCAGACAACAGACACAGACAATGGCTCGTGTTGTTTTCCCATGCAAACCATGAAAGTTCAATTTAAAAAAAAAAAAAAAAAATAGTAGTTGATGAGAGGCTTCCTTCTGATGAAATTAGATTCAGTATCATAATTGATGAAATAAAGAGGAGGAGATTACCCCAAATGACCTTTGTGTCTGAATCTTTATTTGAAAGGAAAAAAGACTTTTTTGAATGTACTTCCAGATAGTATCTACATTTCTTAGAAACTTGCAGGGCTTTTTGTGGGAAACCCCCAAACTATTTCTGTGTGGTTTTGGCCAAAGTTATTTGGTTTTCTCTTAACAAATTTCAAAAAGGTTGAATAGTTGGCTTTTCTGAAGGAAAAGCAATACTTTCCATATAGAAAAATCCCTGGTTTTTTAGCATTGCTTTTTTTTTTTTTTTCCACATTTCTGACAAGCAAAAGAGTACAAAAATACCTGGAAGTACAGTTCTTATGTCATGAAGTTTCAAAGGGAAAATAAGATTTACAGTCTCTAAGTTTTTTTTGCCTGCTGCAGCACTAGTCAGTGCCACTACATTAGGCTCACAATTTGATATAAATATAAACACAGATTAGAGTTTCTTCCACTGCAACATTGTAAATACCATTATGGCTAATTGCCATTGACACCAGTCAGTGAGGAATAGAGGCTGTAGTTGCTTAAAAAAGCTGTACTATTACTTAAAGGGATCAGCTGCCCTTTTTTGTGATTGCTGGAGTGTTCGTGTTAGTGCAAAAGGTGTCAGGTAAGAAAACTGCCAAATGCAAGCTAATACTACGAAAAAAAGGACAGTTAGTGTGGACAGCAGGGAGTGGCGTAAACTGAAGTCATGTAATTTGGTTGAAGTCTGAATTGATATTGCTTTGAAATTGCAGTGCAGTCACGTTATGTGCTTGAGATTATGCAGTGTTGGTGCCACAGGGAATTACAGATGTTCAATTTTAAGGTGCGGTTGTGTTTAAAACCAGGCTTACCTGTTGGGTAGTGTGCTTCATGGGTTGTTTCAGCAGGTCAGCATGAAGCAACAGCCCTGATCATGAATCTTTCATCCTTGTGAGTGAAAGAGTCTGTGCTGGTCTGAGTTACCTTTCCTAGACACATGGAAGGGCTTCTCAGGGACCTTGTCTCTGTAGACTGTGGGGATACATTTAGAGAGTCTGAAACTGCTTTTCAGAATGTGGGAGTACAGTATTGTTGCTGTTCTGTCTATTTCTTATTTTAAACCAAGGGATTGTAGCTCCTGACTTCCCTAAATCAGGCTTGGAGCCTTCAGTTATGATTGAAATGAAGATGAAGGCTTAAATGCAGGGATTAGATAGTTAAGATGAGGGTTTAGAAAATACCCATTTTTGCCATGAGATAATTTAGTGATGTTTCTGTAAAGAAGGCTCTTCAACAAAAACTGGAAGGAATTTGTCCATGAGGAATTCCAGCAGTGAGAACTTGAGATGTTTGGGAAATCAGGAGCAAACTGAAACTGAGGTCTTAGAAATGGTGGTATTTTTTTTTCTGGTGCCAAAAAGCAAGCCAAGTTATTTTGTCCTGAACAATCTGTAGATTTAATCTCTCTTGAAGTGCCCAAGGAGTTCTCTGACAGAGTTTTGGAATCTGTGGTTCTCCATGGTGCTGTGTTTTACAGCTTCATAACAAAACACTGAAGCTGATTTCTGTAATGGATAAAGTAGAGTTCAGTATATATTTGATCTCTTTCATTAACTAGAAACCTTAACCATTTTGTAAACAAAGACTCAGCCCAGTGTGAATATGCCTAAAAAAAGAGAAATTTTATTGGATTGTGGAAGTAGTGTATCTTGTATCTTCTTCAGTTATTAAAACATAAAGCCTTAATTTCAGAGTTAGGAATAAGAAAGATGACAAAGAATAGCACTAGATTGGAAACTATGAAGCCTGTGCCTAACTCCAGTGAAAACAGTTATGCCTAAGTCACTTTGATGAAAACATGTGCAGCCAATACATTCAATGAATAGATAAACACATGGAGGCAATGATTACATAAAGAAACTTGAGAACAATATTTTAAGGTGTATAAAGTTTTTTTCATTTGCCGTGAAAATGTGTACTGTCATATAGATTTCCTTTCTCTTTCTCACAGTCTATGAAAAGTTGAGGCCAGAAGGAGCTTGAAGACTGAACATGGTATGTCTTTAAAATCCAGCCATTCTTGTGCACATCTGTCAGTAGTGGACATTGACCTTCTCTTTCCTGCTGTGGGCAGACGTCATTCAGTTCAGGAAATATCACAAGAGTGACACAGCTCTGGCTTAGCACAGCAGTGACCCTATGTAACGTGGCCTTGAAAATCTTACTGTGCTGGCAAGCCAGGATCTCTGAGCATTCCCACTGCACATGGTCTTTGGCATGGTTAGCAAGGGTAGTGACAGTTCAATCTTTCCCCTTTTCTTTTAGCTATAGATGTGACTTGCAGTGGGAAGAGGTTATGAGCAGATGAACCACAGTTGTTTGAACTTTCAATATTTCTGAGATATTTAGGTAAAGCAAGGTAGGGCAAAATTTTGTATAGAGAGGTAATGCATTTTACTAGGTGAAATGATAGAACTGGAAAGAAACAGCAAGTCTCACTTTATGAAAACTTGTCACTTTTCCCCAGCTCTTACATCAGTTGCTCCTGCAGCCAGGTAAAATCACTATTTTTTTTGTTACCATTAGTTATTTATTAAGTATAAGGACAGAAGACAAAATAATATAACTATCTGCATTGTGTGGATGTTGCAATGTGAAGTGGTCTTGAGGAATATACTCTTCTGTAAACTGATACTGTGTTTTAATTTGTGTATCTATCATAAAAAGTATTTAGACTTAACATCAAAAAATTTGGAACTGTGATATTTTACTAGGAATATGTGTGTATGTATATTCTGGTGAGGATGAAATGTATTAACAGTGTGATGATTGTATCAGGTGCCCTTATTTTGCAAACTGCCTGAAGTTATGTGTCTGACCCTATCACTACCATAGCCATCATAGAAACCTAGTTACACTGACGTGTTCACTTCAGGAAACTGTTTTTTTTTTAATTTCATTTTTTTTGTTTTTAATAAATCTTGGTTAGTAAATCTTATCTTTAATAAATCTTTGGCTATGATCACTCTTGCCTAGGTAATTTTACATAAATGCCTTTAGAATGCTGAGAAGCTCATCAGCTTTCTGAAGAAGACCTTCAGACTTTCCAGAGCTTAAAAGTTCCTCTCAGTACCAATTATTAGGCAGGAAAGAGACTATTCTGTTACATTTTAGTAAATTTTGCCTGCCATCAGGCTCCAGTGAACAAACAAACAAAAAAAATACAGAATCTTGAAGACTAAAAGAAGGCTAAAAATTTGTGTTGGTGGGTGGTCATATCATTTAATAATATATATATAAAAAAAAAGATGAACACTGCTTAATTTATGCTTTTGCAGTGCATGAGGAATGCCATCCTTTAGCCATCGTGTCATTTGGAGCATTAGTCACTAAAGGAGCTATGTGTTTGGCTGATAATATCTGCATATGGGAAATCCTCAGAGGATTTGTTAGGATACATCCATGGCTGGCTGGGGTCTCATGAACTGTCTGGGACAACCAGAGCATGTTGTATGTGCAGCTGTCTATCTGCACTAAGGTAATTTGGCCAGTGAAAAAGCCTGTCAGACATGCTTGACTCTGGTGTTGCAGGTGGCATTTCAAATGCTGCAGTACCTGGGTGCCAAAGTCCTTAGAAATGATTCAGTGGGTTAAACTCAGAAACCTGAGTTTGCCAAGTATTGTCATAGATAAATTCTTTCAGCAGTTGCTCTAAGACAGCTTATTTAAACATAAGGCCTTTATTTCAGAGTTAGGAATAAGAAAGATGACAAAGAAAAGCACTAGATTGGAAACTATGAAGTCTGTGCTTGACTCCAGTGAAAATAGTTATGGCTGAGTCATTTTGATGAAAGCGTGTACAGTGCTAAGACAGTGGCAAAGACAGAAATTAATGGTTTCAGAAAAGGAATTAAAAAGAATTCTTACTCCAATTAGAAAAATGGCATTATGTCTGATTTCCTATCTATAAAAAAAAATCTCAGAATAAACACAGCTGTTTAATATCTTGAGGTAGAAAAACAATGTCTTCATCATGTTTTATGTTCTATAAATTTAGTATGTCAGGCCCCTTTCATAATAGCTCATAAGCATTTTCCACTAAGCCAAGTTGCATGGTGTGCTTGAAAGAGGAGTTTATAGTGTCTGTTCCAAGGCTACTTTCAGCCTGTTCAACAGACATTGTATTGGGTAAAATGCACAGCATAATTTCTGTCTGGTCTTTTGGTAGTAAAACTTAACATCAAATTCATAATTTTATTATCATTTTCATTATTTTGTGACCTCATCCTGCTAGGACCAGGTAGGGCTTAGGCAGGGGACGCTGGTTATTGGACACATTGGCAACTTGATATCCATGTGTAATATGATGTGTGATATATGTGAGCTAGAAATATATAGATAGATAGATAGATAGATAGATAGATAGATAGATAGATAGATAGATAGATATGAATGCCACATTTGGGGAGAAGCACACTTCCTAAAACAAGGGAAGAGAGAAATTAATCTCAGTTCTTTTCATATATATGATTGATATATATATGTGTATATATATATATATATATATATATATATATACACTTGGACTTAGTGACTTACTGAACTCAAATAAACAAATAAGACTTAATTTGTACTTGGTAGAAAGTTCCAGCCTCTTCCCAGTGAAAACTTCACCCTTAGGTCTTAATGAATAATTAATTTTTCACTTTGCTTTCTGAACTAAAAAAAAAAAAAAAAAAGAAAATATTTCAGATTGACTCATAGTAAAAAAATATTTTTTATCTCACTGTAATGAAAAATCCAAATTTAATGCAAATAAAACATTGTTTCTGCTTACATTAAACATTTTCTGCACCAAAATACTTTAATTCATATACTTGTGGGATTTTTAATTCTCCTTAATTTTAAGTACATTTTAAAAGAAAACAATTATTTTGAAAAGTCAAACCATTAAAAACAAAAAATTATTTTCAAGGCTTTTATGTAGCTCTCTGGTATCATCCTAGCTACATTTTATAGCAAATAATAACTCCTACTAAGTGTTTTTTTTTTAATGTTGATTTATAAATGATTCCTTTATTTGTCCTGATTGTTTTCTGATGGCTGCTTGCCATGGTGTGATGTGTTTCACAAAGTTTTTAGAGAATTGTAGTGTATACAGTTTGTGCACCTGAAAAATAAATATAGATAAATACAGGTGAAGGCCCTTCCTTATCTATGGTTGGTGCAGGCTGCAGGTTAAGCTTGTCATAATCTTGAAAATCTTTAATTTCCACAGGGTAAATGAACCTTTAGGCTTTGTTTTCTGTGCTTGGAAGGGAATCAGACTAACACAGCATTATCTGATTCTTCATCTCCTCTACATTTCAGGTCTCCATTTAGTTGATTTTGGAAAGCATGAAGTGTTTGAGAGGGTTAGAGACAGCAGAAGAAGAGGAATTCAGAGTATGTATTGAGTCAGGGATGTTGACTGTGGAGGGAGATTTTGGAGCTTGTTGTGTTTATGGACAACTACATTGCAAAGTTCATTTGAATGCTCTGGGGTTCATAAACTTGTGTAGCCTAGGAGGCAGGGCCCATTGTAAGGAGTCAGAATTTCAGTGCAAATGATTTACCCAGCAGTTAAGATAAAACTTAAAGAGTTAGTGGTAAGATTTTTTTTTTTTTCAAAAGATCTAATTTAAATTGACAAACACACTGAAAACTGCAGATGGGTTCAAGCTGAAAAGTAGAGCCTGTGAAGCCTTTCCAAGCTCAGGCAGGTTGGGATCCAAACCTTCTACTGCTCTGGGTTTTGATTGCCCTTAAATTCCTCTTTGGTTCTTTTTTATGTCTTGTGTAAATCTCAGATGGTGGTAACATCTGGTTACAAGGGATTTACCATTGTTTGGGTGGGTATGTAATGAGAATTCACTTTTTCTCAAGTGGAGCTCTGATTCCTGAGCCAAGCTCAGTGTCCATTGATACCTAAAAGTTTGCTGACTAGCTCACAGCTCCAGTGAGTACTAGTTCAGTTCTACTACATTTTCCAGTATCCAAAGTACATGACTTTTCAAAGGCTTTGCTTCAATCATTTCACAGTGAGGCTGGTCTGCTCTCAGCCCCAGTGTGATGGCTACCAACAAAGAGGCCTCAACAGGTCCCCTGTGTGTTTTTGGGCAGGGTAGAAATATTATTATTGTTAGACACATATAATTCCACTCAACTCTTCATGCTAAAAAATTGGCAATTATCTAAGTGCTGTGCTGCTTTTCTTCTTGAACAGTATTGAAGCAGTAACTAAAATTTGGACCAGTAGCCAGGAAGTCTGCAATTGATGGAGTGACAACTACAAAAGGCTGTTTTGATTTCAGCATTCCTCATTTGACAAGTGTTTACCTAGACAGTGTGTAGTCAAAATGAATTGTCATTTTTTTGCAACCCCAAGTATTTGATGTGTCAAAACTCCTGTGAAAATAGATAAACAAAATCTGACATTTCCAGATGGACAACTGTTCTGCAAACAATCTACCCATGATTCAAATATGAAAATTATTTGAATCACCTGTTTCAATGCAAGCACATGTCTTAAAATATTAGGACTTATATCACAAAAGACTTGCTGTAATAATGAAAACAATCTTAGTTTCTATTTAAATAGGTTATGTGTTTTGATTTTGGTGGATCTGATTTTATGTCATTCTCCACACTTTCTTAGATGTCCTGCCAAAAGAAAGCAGTGAAAATTTTCCCTAATGAGCGCAACACAGGCAGATAGACCAAAACTGTCCTTGGCAGTGGAGGTCTGCAGTATTCTTATTCTGGTGAAATCGTGAAGAATGCTGTTGAATGGATTTCCTTATCTTCTAAACTTCTTATACTTTTCCGTGATTAGTACATTGAGAAGCAGGCTGAATGCCCAAAGCTTGATTTTTCAGAGGAAGTTATATGTGCCCTCTAGAAGCCTTTTAGATTTTATGTACTTCAAAGTGCAATCTGAAGTTAGGTAATATAGTTGTTCTGTATGTACATTTGAGAAATGTGGTTTTATGATATTTAAAATCTCATGTGTGGACCTGAAAAGGGTAGATACTTGGAAGTGGAAAGTGTAGTTAATTTCTGAATCCTTTTTGCTCCCTCCTTCATTCCTATCCAACAGTGTATGTCACATGTGCCTACCAGGTATAGATGCAGAAATACACATGTAATGTGCAAGTTCCATATTAACTCTTTCTGAGTGAGCCATACAAGCTCTGTAACTCTGCTCATTACTTGGAACAGTCAAGCTATTTTTTGTGTAGACTAGAGAGGAACTTACATCAAGATGACATTTTTGAGTTTAACTGAGATCAGAAGGGCATAGGCTCAAGCACTGAGATTCGGACACTAGTCATGAAATTTCAGTAGGTTATATAATTTTATATATTACCCATGAAAAGTCATACAAGCAGCTTCTTGAATTTTAGAGAAAAATCTTCCCTGTTTCCCTATGAGCTCAATCCCAAAATTTCTTATAGTTATGTCAGTTTTACATAGCTTTCTTTGCTGAATTTGGTCCTTATATGTAGAGTATAAAGAAAGACTCATATTCTGTGTAAAAGGGAAGAAAACTACATTGCACCAGAGCCTCAGTCCATATCTCATCTCTTGTCTTCATGCAGCAACAGCTACTACCCCGGCAGTAAAGGAAAGCTGAAGTATCCCCACATCTGTCAAAACGAATAACTGAAATTAAGAAGAAATTATTTTCTGACCCCATACTCACGGACACTTATTTCCTGAAAAATGCAATTTTGATGCTGAATTAATTGTTTTATCTTGCATAGCTACAGAAATTATTAGTGGTCATAAATGATTCATTCCTTTTAAAAGTTCACTTAGTGGACTTTTTCTTCCTAGCTAGTTTCTTCCTTAGGTCCAACACAGATAACCTGAAAAAGTCTTTAGTGTTTTTAAACTTTGTAACATTTGTGACAATAAATCTGAAAAAAACTTTACCCACACAGCACTGTGTGTGGTATTGGCTTTGAGACAGAGGAGAATGGAGCACATTATGTAGAGTATTATTACCTTTTAAACATAGCCTAAATTATATATGTCTAAGTTAACACCCATTTCCATCTCTGCTTTCTAAATGTGACCCTTTTGTTTTATTTATTATTCATGTTTTAAATAGAATGTGGGAGGAATAAATAAATAAATAACTGAAAAAAGTAATATCCATTGTGAAAAGCCAGTGGTATTTGATACTAGTTGATGCTGCATAGATTTGGCTCATATTTTCACATTTTCTGTAGTGTAGGTCTTATGAATCTTACTATATACAGTGCAAAAAAAACCAAACCCAACTTATTAAACAATGTCTTACATTTATTTAAATCACTACAGCTTTGTACACTATTTAGAGGACTAAGTATTAAGTATATTGGGGGATTGGAATAGAATCTCTAAAGTCCCTTCCAACCCAAAGCATTCTATGATTCTCTGATTCTATGAGCTATATTACACAGGTACTAGTTGTTGTATGTGAGTGGCTTGGTATCTGTTGATGTAGAATCTGCATGATGAAAATCTGCATCTTAGATACACTTAATAATTTTATGTGGACATTGAACAGGGGAAGGGTTTTACTGGACCATTGTTTGCAGTCTTCTGCACTGGGGAGGAACTGCATCATGTAATTCCATCCCTAACCTCATTATCTTTCATCATTAGTCAATGAATTACTTTTTGCTCCTGCACCTCTTTCAGGAAGCTCTCTCAAGGCTTTTTGCAGCTGATTGTAAAGAAACTTGTTCTTTTTTTCTTTCCTACATTAATTCAGCCCTCTTTAATTTCCTCCCAACATAACTCTGTAGTTATTACTCCAGTTCTTACCTCATACTAACACAATTCATGGAGAGCAGCCACATTTCATCTGTGCTCCCATTTTTGTTTGTCCTCCCAAAGTAGACTCTCAGTTCCCAACAAGGATGACTAGACCTTCCTTCACCTGTTATGGTCTGAGTTCATCTTTGCACACAATGTAACACAGAGCACTGTCTTCAGCTTACTGTTATCTTTTACAATGATATTAATACACCCCAATTTCTAGTGGAAATACGTGGCTTTTGCCATGGGCTAATATCACATTGTGCTTTATCATCACTCTGGTGACTCATTGTAATCTTGTGATTAAATTCTATGCCCAGGTCTTCTGCTGGATCTGTCATTTCCAGCTGACCAGAACATTTTTGTTGTAACGGTACTTATTAGTCACAGTACATTTAGTGAAGAAATATGTTGGCTATCACATTCAGGAATAAGTAGGTCCTACCATATTTGGTAGCAAGTTTTTTCCAGTATGCCTCAGAAATTTATGTGTCCACACAATGATACAGTTTCTGATAGCCATTTTCCTTCCAACAAAATATTAATGAGGTCTTCATCCAGGTTCAGATTTGATCCATGTGAGGCAATGGCAAACTTCTGACCCTAATTCATTTTAAAGCCCTTCATTCAAATTGATTTTGACCTTAAAAGCTATGGTTTTATCCACATTGCTACACATTTTTATTTGCAGAAATGGTCTTTATTAAACTGTGGCAGTATTCTACTCCTGATTTTATTTCTAGCTGTCAGAAGATTATCATATATTTCAATATCCACATTCCAGTAATGCATGTTAGTCCACCAAGTCTTGTTATGGCTGTACTGTCTAATTTCAGGTTCTCCCTTATTGGTTTCCCTTCCTCTAGTTTGTAACCTTGCCACTTTTCATTGGTTTCCAAATAGCAAAGTTGTCTCTCTGTTACCTCACCCACCTCAACTCAATCTTTTATAATCCTTTCAGTAACTAAACTGTCTCCATGACTACTCCTATATCCTCTGCTTATACTTCTCTCTTTGCTGCTTCTGCTGATATTTTTTTCTTTCTACTGAACCCTTTCTACTGTTTTTCTTTTGCCTGTGTAGCAAAGAAAGATTTGGAGAGTTGAACATGACTTTTTTCCAGTTTTCTTCCTTGGGTCTCTTAGCTTAAAGCTCTTCTGAATGGTGATGCTAGTTTGAATCTTACAAAAGCAGTTCCTCAGGAACTCTGGTAGAGGATATTTCATGGGGGCATTTTCCCCAAATGCTACCTTGTATATTTATTTTATTATATTATTTTATTTAAGGTATGTGTTGGACCTGAATCATAACATGATATTGGGTTCTTTTCCCTGTGGCAAGAGATTAGAATATTTGCAGAAAAGTTGTCATTTGCCATAAAGGGATATAAACAATTTATTCCCCTCTGTTCAAGACACAGGCCCTGTAGAGAGTGTACAAAGTCAAGAATCTTGATTTGGCAGCAGAGTTATTCAATGTAAATCTCATGTGAGCTACAAAGCCATTTTGGCTGCCACTTCTCAGAAAGCTGCTTGCGGATGTAGTGTATACACTGAGAAATCTCTTTCCCATCATCCTGATCCAAAGAAATGTCCCTATGGGAATACTTCTAGAGAGACACATGATCTTCAATTGGCAATCCTTTTTTTCTTTGGATGCCTGGCTTTTTGCCAGGAAAGGCCATTTCTTGATTAATCTGAAGGCAGCATGTACTTGTCGTATTTCTAATTTCTTCAGATGCCTCTGACTGCTCATTCCAGCTGACTGGACAGCTGGTTTATTCTGAGCAGAGCCAGGTAATGCTTCTTTGTGGAGCAGATGTCATTGAACACCATCAGTGCATTTCATTTATTCTGCCAGATATCTTCTGACTTACTCAACAAATTTCTGTTTCATTTAAGGGGCTTGGGAGGGTAGAGGGGATCCACCAGTGCAAGAATACATTTGGAAAGAAATAAAGTCATGTATAGTTTCATTGCCTAAATCCAGCAATCACAACTATTTGGTTGTCAGCCCTCCAATTAATTAGTTACAAGAAGTGTTACTGGCTCCAGTATATGCTACATCTCTTCCAATGTTAGCAGCGGGTCAACAACTTTTAGAAGAATTCTGCAACAGAAAATTCTGGCACTTTATGATCAATTTTTACCCTCTGTCTTTAATGATTGGTTTGTTCATATATGACTTGATTTTACATTTGAAAGTGTGACTATTATCATGAAACACAGAGATTATATTTCCTTATGTGCAAATTGACAGAGACACAAACTGAGAGTTTATATTGTGGATGAAATTTGCACAGATTTTCAATTCTTATATATTTGAAAGTTTTGACATCCATAACACCAGAGAACAAAAAATTCCTCTTGTACTTCTTTCTGTGGAAAAAAAAAGAATAAAAAGAATAAAAAAGGGAAAAAAGAATAATAATAAAAAAAAAAGTGGGGACTGAACATTTTCCACTGGCTTGTTTTCTGTCTTTGTTCCCATCTACATACACTCAGACATTTTCATATGGCACTTTGGCAAATACAGGTGTACAATTCATGCTGATTCTTTTGTATGCTTGAAAAAGGCTTCTGTCTTTGGAAAATTTGACCCTATCTACTCATGGACATTTTTGACAACTCTATGTATTTTTTTTTCCTGTTGTTTCAATAACCTCTTGGTTGGCCAAAGGGACACTGTGTTGACACTACATTGGCCAGAAAACCTCCTGCAGTTTCAATTGGCAGGGTTATTTTCCAATTCCTTCTCTTGATTACTGGGACATGCAGCTAACTTTATGCAGCTTCTTTGTTTCAGCCAAAGGATGGGAACATTTTGTGAAGAGAGAAAAGTGTGCCCTCTTTACATTATGTTTATTTTTCATTTGAGGTGTTCTTGAGAGAGGATGTTCTACATCACTTCATAGTTTTAATAAGGAAGCTGTCAGATTTTATTTAACTGAGTATTATTAAGTGAAAGGATACAAATACTTCAATCCAAACATCTTTATACATATTTTCCAGCAACTTGCTTCACCACATCAGTTTTTCAGAATCTGTAAATGTAACACACTTTAATTACACATAATGTGATCATAATGTGATGTAATGAAAACTTGTTAGTCTTTAGCACAAGTAAATAAAAGAAAGCAACTCAAAACCCTTGAATTTAATTTGTGTTTTTAACTTGCATGTTTTTCTGTGCATATCTTAACATCTACTGCGTGTTTCTCTCTTGCCTACTCCTATTTTTTTTTCGGTGTTGCTTTTCGTGATGTACTCTGTGAGCTTGGAAATAAATAGGTAGAGGGGAAAGGAGGTAAACTGGTGAAAAAAGAGTTCCTGTCTTGTATTTACCACTTGCAAAAGTGGAGACTGGCCCCTTTCCGATACAGTGTTTTAATTTATTTTTTAATCTGCTTTCATAGTAATTTTTCTTAATAGCTTATTCCCTCCAGCTGAAACACTGAAGGCAACAGCTTCAATGGTCAGAGAAATCATTTGGCACAGAGAAATGACCAATTACTTGTTAAAACAAGGACAGGCAAACCCTACTGGGGCAAATCCATTGCCATAACAATGAATTTCGGCTGATTAGACTTTTGATTTTTTCCCTTGTGTATATATTTTTGCAATTATATCTGCATCTATATTTTGTTAAAATCTCGACACCCCCATCCTTGTCTTGTTTGTCTTACTTTCTAAAAGATCTGCTTTCTTCACATTCTGGTCTCTAAATATTATAAAAATTGTCTCAGCATGACATAAATCTCACATATAGAAAGTGTTCCTGTTAATGTTCAAAAAACGAAATACAGTTAAACAAGTCAAATCTATCTAGCTACTTGCAGAGTAATAAATAAACTAGACTACTTTGGTATAGGAAGTTTATTTTACCTACAAGAAGGGTAATGTGAATATTAGTTAATACTAGGATTGCTGAAGACCACTCATTCTCATTCATGAAGAAAACCCTTTCATTCAATATCAAGAACCTGAAATTGTTGACAGTAGATTCCTTTTAAGGTCAAAACAATGTATCTTTCTCCTCTCCTAGTTTTTAATGATGTTTGGGATTTCAAAAGAACCTATGGGTTTTAGCAACAATTTCCCTTTAAAGGGCACTTGAATTTGAAAGTCTAACTCTTCTAGGTTCTTTCAAAAATACAAGCTGTTATTAATAAACTATCATCCAATGCCTGTAGCATTACATTAGACTTCAGCTTTTTTTAAGTCCAGGAGACCATATGGGTAGTTTATTCTCAACCTCTTCTAGGAACTTCTAGCTATCTTACCAAATATCTAAGAAAATTTGTTTAGGAGTGAGAGATCACTGGTAATTTGTTGTCCATTCTAGGAATTCAGGCAAATTCATTATTTACTGAACTGCTTTAATGAACTACTAAGCACGGTAATGATAATCTGATTTAACTGTGAAGGTGTTCTTATGAAGAGACATTACATTGATTTTAATAGATCTGTTTCATCATATCTAAATGATTTGAAACAACAGACCTACATCATAAGTAAATGGGAGTAATTTTATAATAATATTTTCCATAAGTAACAAAGAAAACATAATAGCTTTTGGAGATATTCAAAGACATCTTCCTAATGGTAATGTGCTAATATGAAATGTGCTAATATGAAACCATTATTAAATCCTATTTTACACCCCTCATATCACTTTTCTATGGGAAACTGCTTTTACCAGGATGTGTCTAGATTTATTGTGGAGAAAGAGTAAAAGTGTTTCCAAAAAATCTGTTAAATAATCTTGCAGTTAAAACATGATTGACACAGTTTCAGAACTAATTCTTCAAGTGTATGCTTTGCACTTTAGAAGGATGATTCTTGAAATAGTAACTTTTCAATTAAAGAGAGAAAGAAATCCTCACATTATTAGATTTCTTAGGTTAGGTCTCATGGACAGCCGTTGTGAATTCAGAGTCTCCTGTATGATATTATTGTGATTGAGGCAATCATATTGTTGAGACAGGTCCTGTAAATGTTTCCTCACTGTGCTTGCTACCAAATCCTAGCTGCCTGCTGCCTCCTAGAATAAACATATGGTAGGAAAGCTGCTGGTGAAAATTTTGTTTTATATTCAGTGTAACAGGGTAACAATGGTAACAGTTGCCACTGTTCAAAGGGAAACGACTGATTCAAAACAAAACCTTAACCTGGCAACCTGTCAGAGCGAGACAAGCAGTGATGCCAGTCAAAACAGCAGAGGCTGTACTGTTCCTCCTCCCTCGGTCTTTCTCCTACTATGAAAGGCTGTATTATGTTTACAGTGTTTATTTTATCTCTGAACCTTTTGCTGATGCAGTTCTCCAGTGCTTTTTTATAGTCAGTTTCTGCTCTTAGGTGGAATACTTGAAGAAGTTGTCAGGCTGTTCTGTCTGTTGCTGTCATGCCTGTGTTGCACTTCAGTGCCTAAAGTTTTACTGCCTGTTACACAAAGAGTCTGCCTTGACTGGAAGTGGAGAAGCTGCTCCAAGAAAGGGGTGGGATGTAGCTGTACCATGTTGGGAAAAGGTAAGAGAAGGAGCTGTGACAGCCAACACCCGCAGGGTAAACTCTGGCAAGGCATCTGACAACATCTGGCAGCATC
Organism: Certhia americana; assembly: GCA_018697195.1. Taxonomy (NCBI): domain Eukaryota; kingdom Metazoa; phylum Chordata; class Aves; order Passeriformes; family Certhiidae; genus Certhia; species Certhia americana. Next base: position 51,946,181 of record CM031861.1, on the reverse strand, counting down.
TGGTGAGGCATCTGACAAAACCCCTCTCATCTCCTCCAACGTGCTGTGTCAAATGTGGACAGAGGGAGGTTTTGGTTGAGTCAGGGTGGGATTGCACACTGAACAGCCAAATTCTTGAGTAAGGCTGTTATAATCCAGCAGTTTGTGCCCTCAGGTCCTGCACTGTGACAGAAAGAGGAGGAGCCAGGTGCTACCCTGGGGGCACCCTGGGACACCCCAGCTTTGAGGCGAAGAAGCAGCTGACCAATATTATAAGTCTGCAGCCTAAGCATGGACCAGCAATATAAAAATTAAACTTATTAATACCTCGTGTGTGGAAGGTCAGTCACCTTATGGTGATACTACTTTCTGTGCATAGATTGGATAATGCCTTTATCTCCAAGGAGATCCTGAAGTGAAGCAGACAGCTGCTGTCCCCTGAACAACACTCTGCACTGCAGTGTGCTCCTTATAACACACTTCAGCAGTGACTATAGCCCAGAGCAGATTAAAATAACGCTCATAGAAATGAGCATAAATCAATTGTCAGTCATTATCTCTTTGAAAATAAGGTCTTCCATCTTGGTAAGGGCAATAAACAAATGGATTACCCAAAAAAGAATCACAGATACTATCTGCATTCGTTGGAGCCAATAGTTCCCAAAAAACCTTCTTAAGCCAGGAAGAAACTTAGCCAAAGTGCACCCAAAAGCCTGACCTTTGCCCAGCACCTCCCATACCTTGGTGAGTGACTTTGGCCAGGAATGAAGCAGAGAAACATTGGCATTTCCTCTGTCAAAATATTATTCTGCCCCCATGGATGCAGACAGTCTTTTCAAAATATATTCAATTTTTATCTGCAAAACAACAAGAAAATTTCCTCACAAGAGGAAACTTTAAAATCAGCTACTTGAAAAATAGCTTATTTGAACCAGACTATTTACAAATCCAAACAAATATGCTTGGCCAGAATACCAAGATGGAGGCAAATAAATATTTCTCCTGCATTTGCAGGGTTTTAGATTTAATATCCTTATGCCTCATTTGGTGAATTTTGGAGTTTCTTTTGCTGCTGTTGTTGCATTCTTGTACAATGTATTTGCTTGTTAAGGACTGACCATAAATTTGTATAGTCTGTGTAATGGAAGGGCAGGAGGAAGATGCTAGATGTAACCATGGATGTATCAGAGAGGAAAAGATAATTGAAAATTAGAGTGGTACCTCCCTAAAGTACAAGCACAACTCCATGTGAAACTCTCTTGCCAGGGAATCAACCATTGGTGCGAGGCTACTGTCCACTACTGTCTTTTCATAAAAACTCCCACTTTTCATTTCATAGAAAAAGGCCACCTGATAATACAGACCAAGAAAATCTTCAAGCCATTGCAGCTCTACCAGTTTTTACCAGGAAAGGAGTTGTCATGAGTATTTGATGTGGCAGACTGAGGCTGTGAGTGAAGGCTATTTTCTGGAGAGCCAGTGTCTCCCTCCTCCTGTTCTCATTGCAGTCATTTTACTTATTCCATTTTCAGCTGAAAATTTTTCTTTGAAGCAAAGTAATGCTGTGGTTACTTTCCCTACCAGCCTTCTTGTACCCACACTAGGAGCGCCTGCCTCCTTCTTATAAAGACTTTTCCTAACATCTAATCTAAGTCTTCTCTCACACATGAAGCTAATTACTTCTTGCCATCCTTTGATGGAAACAGGATATGTGATGACTTTAAAATTTTTAAAGTCAGCATTGGCTGATGTTTATAATTCTGTCTTCAGTCTTCTGTTTTTTCCTGATAGGTCACATTTTATAATTTTCCACTTGTTCTTTGTTCTCCTCAGGACCCTTTCCAGTTTACCACATCTTTTTTAAAACTGAGGTACCAAAATAGATATAGCAGAGGCTTTACCAATCATTAGTAGGGTGAATAATTTCCTTCCATGTTTTATGTAGAGCTTTATTTTTAATAAACACAGAATTATATTATTCTGTTTTGAAACGTTCATCTACAGTTGACTCATATTCAGTCTGTGGTCCAACTTACCCTGTTGTTTCTTGTCCAGCCTTCCCTTTTTGATACTGTATATCTGATTTTTTCTTTTATTGCAGAACTACATAATGAATTTTTCTTTTACTTGAACTACATAAAATTTCATCTAAATGATCTCATTCCCCTCTCCCCACTAATTTATCATGCTTACTTTGCATCTTCTTTTTCAAATTGCTTTTAGACTCTTACACTTCTGTCTTTGCCCAGGTTTTAGGACTATGTCCTGTTCCACCAAGTTATTAATGACTTCAACTGTTCTGAGGCCTTCTCAAGCATAACCTAGTTTGAAAATGAGACATTGCCATCACTTCTTTCCATACAGTTGTATACTTAAATAATAGCAATAATATGTAGATAATGTTCTGCTAGTTCTCTTAGTAAAGAAATTGTTTTTGAGAGAATATATATATATATTTTATATATATTTCCCTTAATTTAGCCTTTCTTTTTTTTTCCCTGGAGTATAATTATTCTAAAATATTTAAAAATTGTTCTTTGCACTTCACTGATTTGGTTTCTAAACATCCTAAGCTTCCTGGATCAAATTCTTCACCTGGTGGTTAATTGAATTCAGCTATAGCACAATTCCTTTTCTGGTAGATAAGACTCCTAGATGGTGTTTGTTCTTTACACGTTGACAAGCCAAGGGACCAATTTGTACAAAATGAAGTGTGTTGCTTCTAAAAGTACATGTCTGCCTGTCATATTCTCTTTCCTGTGCTCTTTCAGTTAGGACTATACAATTTTGTCTGGTTTACAGTAACTTTTTAAAATTGCATTTCTTTCATCTGATTTCTGTTCCTTCAAGCCTAGCATTTGAACTACTTATTTTTAAAATGGCCACTGTAGATTAAAATGTTTAAATTTTCATATTTAACAAAATAGCCTCTGTATTTTTCTTTAATATGGGTGGGCATAAAATGTTTCAGTTTTTTTTAATTTTCCATTTTATTTGTCTATCTACTTATTAATTTTATTTAGTCACATTGGATAAAATGGAGCCCACATTGTATTTCTCCCCTAGCATCAATAAAGTTTCAGATTTTAGTAAAGTTCCACAAGTAAAGGGCAATAATAAAATATGTTCAATATAAAGGATATAATCTATTGCTAATTTTCATAAATATTATTTTCCCTGGTTCCACTAAAGCTTCTATATAAAGAATTATTGAATTCAATAGTGCTGGAATATTTTCTAGTTATGTAGATAGATACATTTAGTAATTTTTGTGGTGATTTTGTAGAGCAAGGCTTTACTGTGTAAGAGTTTGAATAATGAGATATGACTGTTAATATAAATACAATAATGCAAAAATAACATAATGTGTAGTATATACTAGTAAATACACTTGGACATTAGACTCTCTGTTGGGCGATTTTTTTCAATGTTTTGTCTTCTTCAAATAAGACTTAATGAGAAGGATTTCTGCACTGTTGTTTTGCACAACAAACCAATGTCTAGAATGTGTTCTATATTTTGTTGAATGCTTTTAAGAAATGCTGCCTTTAATTAATGATAATAGCCTTCCTCAGGGATCAGAAAGGCATCAGTGCTGTCTGACATCTTTGTTAGTGACATTGACATTGGGATGGAGGGCACCCTCAGCAAGTCTGAAGATGACATGAAGATGACATGGTGCAATTGTCATGTTGGAGGAAAGGGTTTCATCTCTCTTGAGAAGGCAGGCTGAGAGAGTTGGGGATGTTCAGCCTGGAGACAAGAAGGCTCCAGGGAGAACTTTTTGCACCTTCCAGTACCTAAAGTGGCTATAAGAGAACAGGAGAGGGACTTTTTACAATGTCATGGGGCAATAAGACAACAGGAGATGGTGTCAAACATGATAAAGAGAGTAGATATGAGATGTTTAGATTAGGTATGAGGAAGAAATTCTCTACTGTGAAGGTGGTGAGGCACAGGCAGAGAAGCTGTGGCTGCCCTGTTCCCAGTAGTGTTGAAGCCCAGGTTGGGTGGGGCTCTGAGCAACCTGGTCAAGTGGAAGATGTTGAAACTAGGTGATCTTTAAGGTCTTTTCTTACCCAAACGATTCTGTGATTCTATGATAGTATATGATATGAAATAAAAGTCAGTTAGTTGAAAGCAACCTGTTGCAGCAGACATTAAAAATCATGAATCAGATTAGTCTCAGTATCATTTTGTTTGTCCCAACAATATATAATTATTATTTGGTTCTAATTGCATACTGATTTCTAATTTTTTAAAACACATTTTCTTAGTTTTGTAAAGCTTGTTCTTCAATTGTGAAAACTCAATATTTAGTTATTTAATTTTAAATGACATTTCCTATTCTTTAGGATTCTTAAGACCTGGAAATGGAAGGAAAAATTAAGTCTTTGGAAACTATTCAATAATTTCTTCAATTACTATCTTATTTTCAAGCTCCTGGTAGGAAATACTTTTATTTTCTGAACTTAATACGTGTTTGGTCTCTGTGTTTTACTAAGCTAACTTTGTTTGTATTTGATTCTGAACAGTCATTATGTCAATTGAGTATAAAAAAGCAAAATGAAATGAACGACATTCATGAGTTATAACAAATATTGCACAAATAATAAGGGATGAGGGCTCACTTCCACATAATTTAAAAATTTATTCTTGTTTCTAAATTTACTGAGTTGATTGAAATCTGTTTTCCAGCAAAATAGTTTTATGTAGTCTCTGTTGCAGGTTATCTGTACTGATGAACCTGATTCACTAGATGTACTAGAATGGGACAAAAAAATTTGAAGAGCTAATATAAGAAGTCTCTTTGTGTCATAGTTTCTAAAGTAACTGAGTCTCAGACTGAAATCCAAATTAAAGGCTACTACTTTCCTGCAAAATTTCATAAAAGTATAGAAAAATGTTGTGCCTATAATATTTATACTATCTAATAACTCTCTTTTTCTTCAAAAGTTTATAATACCCTTTTCTTTCCAGAACAGCCTATTATTTCACTGGTGTCACATAACTTTTTTTTTTTCAAGCTAACTAATTTGTTTTTATTTGAAGATTTGTTAGGTTAAGTGGTTTCCTCAGACTACATTTATTTTCTTTGATATGTGACATTATCCTAATGGTAGCCTCTGTGTTGAAGTCCTATGTTTGACTAAGTGATTTTGCTGAAACTGTAAGCTAAGATCAGACAAGGTTTCTTCTCAAGCCATAATTCTAGTAGTTGAATCTGTTTGTGTGATATGTATTGGCAGAACAGAATGACTAATCTTGCAATGAATAATTTATTTGATAAATGTAGATTCTCACTTTACTTCACTACATTTTAAGAACAAAGCAGACATTTTGAATTATTCATTATTCAGATTTAACAAATTTTATAATTAAAAAAAGACTGTTATTGATAATTTCCCTGGGAGTATTGATTCAGATAAATTTGAAACTCAAGTGTAACTCTAAGTGTTTAATTTCTGGTGCATATTAAAGATGGCTTCTGCTACAAAACTGGAAAAATTTTTGAGTGCCTGGCACCATTGTTCATCATGAAGTTTTAAAATATGGTTCCTATGAATACTTGTGCATCAGTTCAGAAGCTCACTTATATATAGTATTTGTATCATATGATTCCCTGATCATTCGTGGAAAGCACATAAAAACAGTATTTGAGCATATTTAAGGTCTATTTGTTTATAAATACATGGGAAGGGAAACTATTAATTTTACATAATTTTGACTGACCTTATAAATTATGTAATTTGTAGCTGCATTCTGTTGCAATTCAGACCTTCCTGCTTCAGTGGAGGAAGGCTTTGCACCAAGTGCAGAACTGAGTGACAATGTGGAGAGATAAGCCTCAAATTTCCTCTCTTCCAATTGAAGCTTTCAGCTTTCTGGCTCTTCTCCTGAGTCTGCCTGCTTTGTGCTGCGTCAGTGGAAAACTGTCTGAGAGTTACTCCATGTGAGGCATCCCTGTAACAGGTCTGTGCTTCCCCTTCCACGATCTACAGCTCAAGGAGATTAATCAAAAATCTCACTTCCCTTGAAACTGGGCAGCAATTAACTGGAAGTGCTAGGATTTTTCTCCCAGGATGACAAACAAAAATTACATCTCTGCTTCCATCTTTTGCCTGTAGTTTACCAGAAGAAGGTGTGAAGATTTAAGGTCATGACAAAATCTTCCAGAAAGACAATGGGGTGTGAAGTTTTGGCCCTGGGAGTTTGTTTGCAGTAATTAGATTGGTGGGAGAGATTTTTGCTCCTGCAGTGCTTGTTTTCTGAAGGGAACTCTGTACATAGCAGATAAAAACAAATGTTCTTAAACTAGGAATTCCTATCTAGAAAAGTTAAATATGTCTTCAACTACTCAAATGCAGGTCAAATGAGAACCTATTCAGAACTCTGTGGATAGAAAAGAATAAGCGTGGAGTCTCTAAAATATTATGCTAGAAATAATATTCCCGAAGAAAAGGAGAATTGATTTGTGAAACACACAATAGATGCTGCACATATTTTTAGTATTTGTGGGAACATCAGGACTACTTTCAACAGAAAAGTTAATGTAATTTTATGGCTCATTTTCAGTTTATTTAGTTTGAGACAGACATACTGATGCTCAGGGAAAACTTCAGTGCTAAAAAGGGTAAATAATCAAAACTATTTTGTGGTAAATATTTTAAGAATTTCATCTGACTTCTTCAGACCTCACCTCAACTCTCAGTATTGTTAGTACCCTGATAAAAATGTGTTTTCAATCTCTGGCATTCCAAGCTTGTAAGTAAATAATTCTGTCCTTGAACCAGAGTGCAGATTAATTACTAGCTGGACAACTTTCCTCTTGACCAGAGAATATGAAAGTTTTTAACAAAGGGAATATTCATTAATCTTGTGGGATGTTTTTTTTGGAAGACAGATATGTATTTCTGAGGGGAAAGAAACACTTACAAGGTTTAAACAAAGGCCAAATTTTCTGTATACTTGTATATCACATGTTTCCCAAAAAGATGATATAATAGCTGTGTGTCCTTGTAATGTCAAGTGCAATGTCTGGCTACTACGAAGCAGAATACTTATTTTGAGATATTGGAAGATTAAATTTGTATTATCAGACAGTCCTGTTTTAACAAAACACTTGAAAAAATCAATTGCTATGAGTCTGAAGAAAACTATTTAAAGAAAGACAATGAAAATATGTAATCAAGTAGACAGATATACATCATTGATGGGCTGTGTAATTAAAATCAGTGGCTTCTCTATCAGGAAGTTTAATCAGTTTAGGAGGTGGATAGATAAAACCAGATGTATATATGGGTACTTTTATTAGAGTTTCCTACTTTAAAAAATTTTTCCTTCCTCTCCTTAGTCCTTTAGTCACATTACTTCAGCATTAGGTGGAGCAGTACCAGCATAGCTCTGGCTTGTTTGCAACATGAGGAATGTTGCTGTCTGTGAGGGAATGCCCTGGGTTCTCTTTTACTTGATTTATTATTTAATTCATATGAGGTATTATGGTGTGTGTGTATGTTCCTTTGATCCACAGAGTATCTGAATTTGTTGTAGGTGGCAAGTTTGGTTCAAAACCAAACCTTTAATTTTAGAGCACTGCTTTGGTAGTAGGAGTCCTTTCTCTTATCAACAAAAGTTGTGAATGCTTCACAAATACTGAGGAATGTTTGAGTTCCAACTAACTGGATTTTTTCCACTGTTCATTTCTCAATGGGGTAAAGTTAGACAGTATTTCTGTGTAATGACAAACTCCACTTTTCATTTGAATTTAAAGGGCAGAAATTCCTTCTGACACAAAATATTTAGAAATATGAAAAATATTTCTTGAACAGATCTAAATATGGTACTTTGGATCAGATGAGTTCTAAAACATCACAGGTTGGAGAAATCGAAAAAAAAAAAAGATGGAAATTTTCAGGACTATTGTAGGTTCTAGATCCTAAAAGCTAAAATTATGAGAAAGGAAAAATATCACAGGAGGAAAGAATAGAACCAAAGGGCTACTTTAAAATCTAAGACTTAATGAATGAGTTTTCCACTGGTTTATATCCACTAGAAGGGCTGTGCTTGATACGCCTAACTGGCAGCGTTTGCCATAGAAGTATTTTTTGCAGGGTTGTGTATGCAGTACAATAAATATTTGGTCATTATGACGAGAGCTAACAGCATAGTTCAGGGCCATAGGTGTTAGGAGAGCAGTGTGAGGGCACGAGTGTTTGTGGATACCATCAAGTACTCATAACAACCAAGCCCACAAACCCATATCTTCAGCAGTTACTGCCAGGTAATGCTGAGCTACTGGGAGCAAATGCTTGAAATGAATTTCTTGCTGCCATCTTGTGTCTAAAGGCTAAATGGCAAGGAAATTTCTGGAGTTCCAAGGACTGATTTTACATTCAACATCAGGTTGTTCCTCTTATTTCTCTTAACGCCAAAGCAGAGACAGAGGCTAGTCCTAAAATGAAAGTTTTCAAGGTTTGCTCTTAAGAAGAATGGGAAAGTGCAATTTAGCATATGAAAGAGATTTTGTGAAGTTTTGGTGAGAAATATTAGTAGAGTGGCAGCTCAGGTGTTAAAAGTTGCTTTCCCCAAACGTATTCCCAGCAGAACAGAATTATGAGGGGTAAGAAGAAATGATTAATAGTATTACTTCCATGATAGACAGGGTGGAGCCTGTGTTTGCAATATTGGTTTCCCTATTAATTTTCTTCATGAACCCATACATGGTACACCTTCTAGCAGCGTTGTGTTGTGCTCCAGAAAGACCCCAAAGTGCTGTTATATATAAAATTTAAAAAACAATATTATAGCCTACAATAGTGTGCTTTTCAGGAGTATCCTCAAAACTTCCACGGAGATTACGTTACCTGTTACATAATTTTTTATTAATCCTCTCATCTTTTTTTTCTTCATTCCAACTATTCTTGCTCATGAACCTTTGCTTCTCTGTGTTCCCTTTCTTATATTCCATCCAAAATTTAATTCTTTCCCTTCTCAGCTGAACTGGAGCTTTTGGCTGATGAGAAGGGCTGTTATTCTGTGTTTCTTTGCAGGAAAGCAGTGCCATTTCCATTTGTTTGCTAGAAGGCCAGCTGTGAGAGACAAGCAGAAGCTGGCTGCATCTGTGGCAGTTTTGGAGGTAGGAGTGCTTGCAGTAACTGCTGCTGCTGAACCCACCCCATAGAGCCATTCACTGCAACAGCTTTATTGCAAACATCTGAGGAGACTCTGACCATATTTACCATGTATGAATGAAGACAGTGGTAGCAAGAAATTACTGAAGACAATGCAAAATCTGTTCACGTGAGTAAGTGGGTTGGTGGGGAGACCTTTCCAAAGCAGGAGTAAGGATGATCTTGCATTGAGAACAACCACCCTCTGTGTTCCTTGGTCCATGCTAAACTCATCATCTAGATTATATAGTTCTTTAGCAAATGCTTGACTTTCTTTCCAAGCTGTACCTGCCCCATCATGAGTTTTTTTGCCAACAATGTAAGACCATGTCTTTTTGGGTAATTTTTTGAAGATCTGTGTTTTCCATACTGTCTGCACACCCAAGCATCCTCAGTCCTTTTCCAACTGAAACAGCTCAGTTTAAGAAATTGGTCCACCTCTTCCTTCTCCCTGTCAAACAAGTAAACATCTTGGGGATTCTTGGTGTGAAGAAAAGGTTTGATTATATTATAAGTAAAGACAGTCAATGAAACTTAAGTTTTTGGCTTTAATCAGTGATGACTGAGGACAGTTGACTTTAATGAATTTCTGCCTGCAGAGAAGAGAGCAGGAATTATATAAGTGCAAACAATATCTCTTCATTCTGTAGGCTCTGGAAATACTGTTTGTGTAAACCACTGGAACAAGCTACCAAGCTACCCAGAAGTAGATTCTTTCTCTCTTGACATTTCTAAATAAGACTAAATGCCTTTATGGAAGATATATTTTGTTCAAACAGAAATTATATGGCTCAGTGCAAAAGTACCTGAATGAAACTCTGTGGCCTCTGTTATACAATCAGATATCTTTTGGGGTCTCAGATCTAGTGATCTTCAGTTTTCTTTTTCTTACTTTTTGCAGCCTCATGTTGTTAGTTATATTTCCTGCTTTTTATCTGAGACTGTAGACTTTTGGGGAGCCAAAGCCTTTTTGGAAAATTGCTTACAGAAGGACTGTAGAGAAGCTAGTAAATGTTTGAGGACTACTGTCCCACTGATAGTCATTCTGAATAATTATTGACATATTGAACAACTGAAATAAGAAATCATTCTCAAAAGAATAAGGAAGTCTCTCTAACATGCTAAGACAAGAAAAATATATTCACTAAACATATGTGAAATATCAGACAGTGTTCATTAGACACAGAGTGTTATTAGGGTTCAGTGAAGACTTGCTTTGAGGTGAATTTCAGGCTATTTGCACTTTTAATTCTTTTTAATTTATTTGCAGCTTCAGTCATGTATTGCAGAGTCAGGTAATATTTGATTCTGAATTTATAACTTATTCTTACAACTCTGAACTTTGGAAATTCGTGTATCTTTGAAGTGGAAAGCTGGCGCAGAAGAAAACAGTCTCATGAAAGAAATGTCTGGACTTGAAATCCATTCTCAAACTGGATCAGTTTAGCATTGGCAAGTGGCCATTGGTAATCAATCTTCTGATGAAACGGTGATAGAGTGGCTCCTTTCCTTAGGTTAAATAACTCAAACCAAGATTTGGGATCAGACCTTGGTGCATATATATCAATCTGTAAATAGAGTTGGCCACATTTCTACGAGGAGATATTTTGACAAATACAGTGTTGACTGCAGATCTAAATAGAGTCTGAGGAGAAGGGCAGAATTTATGTTTCAGCTGTCCTTAAGGAAAGAATTTATGTCACACAGGATACAGATAACTTAATGTTTCAGAAATGAACTTGCTAGGGATGTACTTTCTGATGAAAGATTGTCATGGAGTACAAATAGAGATAGCTAGATGCCCTAGAGCATGTATTCTTCACTGGTAAAATTTCAGCGTAGTGAGGTAAACACTCTGCTAATGTAATGCCTAGATGTGTCCTCTGTCATAATACTGTACAAAATCCTAAACTTTTGTGCTGAACTGTGGGGGCTGTCATTATTAAATTTTAATATATTTCAGAAAAAAGCCTCGATGACCTAGGAGGAACTGTAATATGCTAAACAAATGTTTTTAAAAAGTAGTACTCAATAAAAGCAGTTTCCATACAAACTCAAATCCATGAGAACTCACAAGGTTTTTAGTGACATTATGACTGACCTATAATAGCAATAATAATAGTTCCTGTATCATCCTTATGCATGCTGTACAAGTTTTGATTTCCTGATACTGTTTTTCAGAATAAAATCTGGAATGTATTTCTTCATTTCAGAAATGAAAGAATACTCTTTGTACTACCTCCTTGAATTTCTGAAATTCATTCTTATTGTTCGCTCAAAACTTACTTACAAAGAAGTACAGGCTAAAAAGTTTGAGATTAATTTGTACTAGCAAGGAATCTTCTTGCTGCAGGTTCCAGCTTTAAGCCAGGCCAGGCCAGTAGTGAAAGTCTTTTAGAGCTGGTAAGAAAATATGTTTTAGAACTCATGAGACAAAGTCAGATGTGCTGATAAATTGGACACATTGGATCATGGAACCATGATCCACCTGCAGTGAGGGTGATGTTTTCTAACCTCTTGTTACCGATCTGTGCTAGGGTCACTTGACAACATCCTGATATTTGGTTCCTACTCATGATGGATAACTCCTGATATCTAGGGTTTACTCAGTAAACCCTTCTTCCCTCTGCTAGAATCTGCATGGTATTACAATTTGAAACCTTGTTAGCAGCCTCATTTCTAGTTCATATACAAATAGAATCCTAATCCTTTGCTTCTGTATTTCCACTCACCTGGACTTCCTTAATTTCTTTAGGTATTCCTCTTTTCCTTCTTGGATAAGATATAGTGTTATGTTACTGTACTGATTTTTTTGATGTGCTCAAGGCAGGCAGGAATGAGAAAGCCCTTGAAGGTTGTCCAGCCTGCTAGGAGAGGATGGACTGATCAATCTTTAGTACTGGGAGCTGCTCTGGAATTTGATCTTCTGGGCAAGTCAAGCCACTTGCAAGGGTATATATCCCCATCTCACCTGCCTACAATTTCTTCTCTCTCTTCCCTTACCTTACATGTGCATCTGGGGTATGTTTCTACATTAGTGACACATTTATTAATATGTGTGTAGTGTGGTTTTCCTTTGTGTTATATTTAAGGAATGCATGAGAATCATTTGTATGTCTGTCCTTCCATAGTGGTACAGAAAATCCTATGTTCTTCAGATAATGGACCTTACACAACTTGCAAAAGAATTCTGTAACAGAATTGATTCTCAAATATAATTTTGAAGTCCCTGTCTCCTAACGGGGTAGATTTCCTTTGAGACTTCCTCTTAAAGAAAAATCCTTTTCTTTGTCAGCGTGACAGACCCATTTAATAATATGTGTCACTGGAAATAAACATCATATATTTTATTGGTGTTTCTACCCATTGAACTGTGGAGAGAGGTGAAGTCAGACACTGAATATGCAAGGCAACAATTGACAATGTAATGTACAGCATTTGCTTGGTGTCCAGCCAAGGATTTGCAATGCTTTTAAAATGGTAAAGTACATAGCAAATATTTGATGTGCCAAACCACAGAAGATGGTTGATGATGCTTATGGAGGGGAAGATACTCTGTAAGTAGTCCCTGTAGTGTATTTACTATACTGTACATTTTGCACAAGCTATTTATTATACTGCTTGTTCGTAGTCTTTTTTCCCCCCTAATATATTATCATGAACAGAGACCCATTGGGAGGGCTTTACTAATTGTGCAATAGGAATTGTGCTTCTTGCTGTCTCCTTTTTCCATAAAATCCTTTTCAGGAATGGACAATGCCGAAGCATTTTATTACCATATAGAAGAGTGTACTGGAAGCAAAACTAGATTTAACAATATCAAAAAACCCCAAACAGCCCAAATAGAAAACCAAGAGTAACAGCCAAAGAGAATTGTAGTCTTCAGAGAAAGGGAAAAACATCTTTTATTCTCTGTATATTAGCTTCCTTCTTTCTCCATTCATTTTTCACTCCCATCCCATCCCATCCCATCCCATCCCATCCCATCCCATCCCATC
>CM031861.1:51872619-51933024 GCA_018697195.1 Certhia americana | reverse complement strand
CCATCCCATCCCATCCCATCCCATCCCATCCCATCCCATCCCATCCCCATATTTTCTTTGTATTAACTTTTCTCATCCTGACATATTTGTAGTTGAGTCTTCTGCTGCAATGGGGACATGATCTGGCTGGTTGTGAACTCACCAACTCACTTGCCAAGAGCAATGCAACTGTCAGAACCCAGCACATGCTGGACACCCTGAAGGAGGGAATGCAACTGCTGTTTTTCTAATAATGTCTATACTGGATGCTACCTCTCAATGACATGAAAACATCTGAAAGCTTCCAGGGAGGCTGCTGGTGTGCTTTGTTGTTCAAATTTGTCAGATCCTTGGGACAAGAGATGACTTGGCATTTGTTTTATCTGTCAAGACACCCTGGAGTAGGACTGAGTGCCTGCCATATAAATCTGATACTCCATTTAAAAACTCTGTGAAAAATCCTGAATTTTGCATTTTTTCCCTGTAATTTTTTCTGAATGATCCTTTGAGTTCTGTTCTGTTTTCACTTGCACTGGTAGACCTAAGCAAATCAGTTGAATTCTATTACAGGGGAGCTAATGTGTTTTCAATGTTACCCTCAAAAGCAATTAGAACAAAAAAAGAAGTTTGTCTAGAGTTCCTGATTTGAATTATTACAGAAACATCTACATGTGGGTTAGTTTTCAGTACAAAAGAAGCCTACAGGACTGAAATTTCTGTTCTTCAAGTTCGTAGGCAACTACTTACCTCTAATCTTGTGAGTGTCTTACTTGAAGGTGGAACTCTTACTTGCTTAGTGTTAAATGTGTGAAAGAATTTGTCACACTTAAGTCTGCAACTCCTCCTCTATGGTTTATTCTGTGTGTTTGCTAGGCAACTTTAAGCAATGCACCTTTATTCTGTTTACATCAGCTGTGGATCCATTTCCCTGTGTTTGTGGAAATCCACATTTGGCATTTTCAGAGATGTCTGAGCCAAGTTCAAACCTCAGTGTTTAGATATAGGGTGATGGTAGACATATGTCTTGTCAGTTCCCCAGTTTTGTTATTTTTTAAAATGTATTTGATTACACACTGGTCTTATATAATGAAAACAGAACTTTCATTAGTCTGGTTTAGGAAGGACTGTGGTTGAAGATGGGAAAGAGAAAAGGATCATGGGGAGGGAGGCAGGGAAGGTTGAGGGAAGACCAAAAAACCAATGGTGCTACAGCCGGTGAAGGCAAAAAGTATTGAAGCAGCATTTCAGAGATTGCTCAGTGGATCCCTCCAGCTCCTTTGGAGAAGTGGACTGGTGATGCAGATGTGTTTCTGAGTCTGGGCTGCAGTTTCTGCCTGTGCATGAGGCATCCTGAGCAAGAAACTTTGGAAGCCTGAGGATCTTAGAGTTGTACCTTCTAAAGGCTCCTTCCCTCTCATGCTTGCAACTTCCCAGTGGTCAGAAGAGGATACCCGGTCCTTGCTGAAGCTGGACTCCTCTTTCTTCAGGGAGAGGGAATAAGGGAGCTAGAAGGAAAATAAATTTAATGGAAAATACTAATGCCTTCAAGACTGTATTTTAGATTAAATTAAAATTGTTTAATTGTTACTAAGTTTTTAATAGATTTGATGGCACCATGGGGCCTGATCAATGGACAGCCAGGGGTGAGCAAAGCCTGTGCATATTTATCTTTGCTAAAGATGTATTTCACAAGTCAGAATTGAAACACTGAGTAATTACAATATCTGTATCTTAGCCAGACAGTCTTGGACAGAGTTGCTGACCAGTCACATCTGTTCTGTGCCTTCTCCACAAGACCTCTTCTCAGGTTAGAAGTAATGAACTTAAACCAAAACTGATTATTTATGGCGATATGCAGAGCATGAAAGGAAAGTAGGTTGAAGTTTTGCTGAGCCTAGAAAGACAGAGAAACTAAACTGTAGGTAAAATCTCTCTCTCTCTGAAGATGAAGGGCAAGATTCTCAACTGATGTACATCTCTGCAACTTGGCATCAGTGAAGCTATGTTGATTTATACCAGCTGAAGAATCTGGAAGGGAACAATGCACTTTTTGTTTAATTTTTATGTGATCGTCAGACAATCCGTCACATTCAGTTGGAGAGGAATAACATTTGGTAGATGTTTAGTCTTGATTTTTTTTTTTTTCCTGAAATGGGAAGTGAATTAAATGAAGTGAAGACAGAATAAGGCATTTTTATTATTTGAGCTAGCTGAACAATCTGAAAAATATTAAATTAAAAAGAAAATTGTCAAATAAAGTATTTGACATCACAGTGAAATACAGTTAAATTAATTAATTATTTCTTTAAAGAATTGTTAATAGGAATTTAGAGAAGTCGGTTGTGCTGGACATGACTAGATTTGCAAATAGTTGGCTGTATGAAACTGTCTGGCTAATCTGTCTCTTTCACAGCATATGTTATACAGCCCCTGCCTGTTGCACCTTTATCATCCACTGGCATCACTCAGTGCTGAATGTCATCAGAGGATCCAAGGTACAAGGATTATCAGTTCTGTTTTAGGGACTGCAGTGAAATTTGGTGTCTGTCTCTACCTGCTGAGCTCATTTTGCTGCAGTGATGGAAGTCATGTGTGTGTACTGCTGGTACACTTTACAAACGGCTTGCCCTGAAGGGAGGGTGGTACAGTGGTGGCTTACTCAGACACAGAGGCACTGTGCCAAAGTAGCAGAACTGATTTATGGACTAAGGTCCCTGCTCACCCAAAAGAATGAGGGGTTGCTTTCTGTTTCTGCCAAAGCTGTTCTCAAAGGTGGTAGGGGTGAACAGGCAATGCCAAACTGTTCTCTGTTTCCTGTGCAGGCAATGTTTGACTGTCAACAGTACTGAAGACCTGGCAGACTTTTTAACCATCACTGGATGTGCATTAGTTTTGGCACAGACAGGAAATGACCTATGCAGCAAAAGTTTTGGAGTAGGTAATTTCCTCATTTCATTGAATTGAAAGTCTGGGACTGCCCATTTGGGAATTGTTTTGCTGCTGGGGAATGCATATATTAAATTACCATTATTGCAACCTGACACTAGGTTACAGTCCAACTTCTATTACCTTTAAAAAACCAGTTCTTTAGGGTGCTGAAGTTTAATATGGGAAAAGTATTTCTAATGTATTATTCTCAAGGTTACCAGCCAAGCTGTGCAAACCACCCTTGCAGACAATGGCAGATAGTAGTATGGGAAATGTACTTCCTCTTTCACAGGCGATTTAGTCACTTATAATAATGATATTGTGCATCCAAAATCAGAAAAAAAATATGTGATGTTTTCAGTAAGGCATGTGTTAAAAATCCCTAAACCTGATCTGAGAGTCTCAGTGGGTTTGGAAACACTGAAAAAGCCAGGCTTACCTCCCAGACAGCATGGCTATGACAAATAGCTGGGGAGTCCAGGAACAGACCACCATGCTTCTTAGCAAGGCAGATGGAGCAGGATAATGGTGAACCAGCCACCAACCAGCCTTGACATCAGGGGATTCTCAAATTGAATTCACAGAGTTTCTCAGCCTCTGTGAACATGAGGTTAACCCAGTGTGAAGGGTAGTGGGAGAGGAAATGCCAATGAGGACAAATCCTTTTTTCTTCAGCACAGGGAACTGATGTTAGAAAAACAAGATTTCTGGCAAATTACTTCCTGAAGAAAATGGAGGAGAAATGTTCTTCTCTGGCTTTTCAGGATAGATGAGAAAAATTTGAGTGTGCACCTTGTTTGACCCACAAAATGCATGTGGAATGTGTATTTTCTGGTGCAAGTGTGGAAGGCAATTTAATGTTATGCCCTTTACCAAGAGAGGCTGGGTTCATCTGGGTTGAAAGTGGAGAGTTTCTTCATGCCATATAGCAGCTGAAGTGAGTGAATATTATGTGGGTTGTGCTGGTACACAGTAGTACACCAAAGCTTGCATAGCTTTAGAGGTGTTCAGTCTAATTCAGTGGCTGCCCAACAGGTTTAGTGCCAGAGACCTATATAAGAATATCCTGCTCTTGGACACATAGTTCCTGAAAACATAAATCCCTGTGTGTGGTTACTGCACAACCAGCATCTGACTCACTGCTTTGCAAAGCACTTTTAGTTGCTTGGGAAACATGTGGATATGCACTATACAGACCCAGTAACTGCGGTACTCCAGTGGCAGTCTACAGTCTTGGAGCTGTCAAGAAAACTTTGTTCTCTGCTGCCACAGCCACTAGGAACTTCATGTGATGATCCAAACAGAACACTGTATCTCCAGGCACTCTGAATCCATCCACAGCTGATGGGGAGCTCTCAAGTGGTGTTAGTAGCACAGTCCACATCTATCACACAATTTTCTTTCCTTACAGCAGGGGGTAGTAAAATACTCAGAGACTAAATGTGCAAGAAAAGAGCATCAAATTGTAGAGCAATGGAATGGAAAACAAACAAAATGTCTATTTTTGAACTGAGTTAAATCCATATAATTTTCAATAGGGAACCTTTTGAGTCCTTGTAAAACAAGTTCCTTAGGGTTTGAATGATGCTATTTAAATGTGTAATGACTTGGCCTTTTAAAAACCCAACATATTGATTGCTGCACTTTGAGGATGAAAGTATTAAACATTTTAATCATGCTGTGCATGTTTAGGATGCAAACAAAAGTCCTCATTGTGAACCTGCCAATTAAAGTAGCTGCCAATAGGGAAAGGAGACATGCCTGTGGCTTTCTTTGGGTTAGCTGAGGTCATGGCTACAACTAATGCGAAGGTTCTTAAAGAAGTTTGGCAACTGAACACATGAAAACCCCAAGCAATACTCCACTCTTCCTATTAAAAGTTTTGGAGATGTTTTGGTCTGACAACAATGTTTACAGAACAAGATCAAGGCTTTTTTTTTTCTTTTTCCCCCTTATATTATTAAGAAATATATAACACTTAAGAATGCAAAGGACAGTCTGAGATGTTAGTGCTAGAAATCCAGTTGCAGGACTGCTCTTGAGCTTCAGAGGACATGATCATCATATAGTCCAACAGGGAGCTCCCAAACCATTGAGGAAACCTGGGGGAACCTGGTGGGAATGGTTATGTACTTTTAGTCAAGGAATGGTTTAGATCTTCACTGTTTCTCTGCATAGAGTTTTGAAATAACAATTTAATTTTTATTAAGTCATTGCCTCCATATTTCTATAGTACCATTTAGCAGTACACAGAGTAACATTACATTTCTCTTCCAAACAGTGCAGGAAAAAAAAAAAAATCAAACTTCTCATTTCCTTAAGGATTTCATAGAAATGCTTGTGAAGTTGGTTCCTAGTCATGTTCTTACACCAACTTAGCCTGGTAAGTTCTAAATCCCAGCACACTTACTCCAGTGTATGTTAAGAACAATCTGAATGACTAACACCCAAGGTATACTACTGTAGAGAGCTGTGAATGGCTGAGTCTGGCTCAGTGTTGCCCATTGCAAGAGGAAAGCTGTACTTAAATCCATGTATGGCATGGGACGTGTTTATTTTACATTTCTGCAAAGGTTTAAAAATTTTTGTCTGTATTTCTGTCTCAGCTGATTTGGCTTTGTAGGAAGATTCTGAGGAAGACATAGAAGTTCTTTGGTGAATGTATACTGAATTTGTGTTATATAATGATGTGAATTTTATTGGTAACTATTACTAAAGATTCAGAAGTAAGTTAAAAAAAACAACCTGTAAGCCAAATCTACTTTATTTTCAAGAATCTCCAGCTATCGCTCACACATCCTTGCCAAATGTGTCATTTCTCTTAGCAACATTTTAGATGACTTTAACAAGTATTTTTAACCTGTAAAAGAAAGTCACAGAGCTCACTTCTGAAATCTGAAGTTCTATGCAGATACCTAAGGGTATTCAGTGATAAATTGCTTCCCCTCCTGACAAGACCATGGAAGCTTTTCTTGCAGGGAATGCTTAATAATTCAGTGAAAGCAGTTTGGATGAATTTTGTCTTTCCAGTTGTATCTGGCTTTGGTTTCTTTCTAGGATTCTAAATTATTGTATGTATAATAAAACGTTCACCTCCTGAGAAAAATGTTAATTCTACAAAGAAAGAGGCCAATTCAAAGATAACGTTAGTTGTAGATGTATTTCTCTGTAATTCATCTACACTTTAAATTTTCAGGTTAACCTAGGTTATCTTGGAACAATGGCATCTTGGTAGCCATGGTTTTTACATAAAATGTCCAAAATTTCACTTGTAGTTTTGCCTGCAGACAATTTGTAGTGCAGTCTTTAATACTCTTTTAGATCCCTTTAAAAACATTAAAAGACATTTCTGGAATGATGGATACATTGGAGATAGTTAGCTGGTATTAACCCGTGAAAGTAAAAAAACTGTCCAGTCTTTTGCAGTCACCTTGTCCGTGGTTTCTATCATCCCTGTGGGCTGTATAATGCAGAGTGATGTGGCAACAGCTGAATCTGGTTGAATGTGTGCCAGAACCACAAATATGTTGCTGAATATAATGTACCTTTTTTCCATCTAATGAGCAAAAGCACAGATGATACACAGGGGTTCTCACATCCCACTCTATCTCTCATTCCCATCTTTGGATTGCCTACCAAGTGCTCCAAGTGCAAACTAACCTCTGAATTTGATATACCAGATGCTGCTATCTCATTTAAACTGTGCCTTTTAAGATATATTAATACTTACCAATATCAGTTAAATAATCTCTTTATTCTTTATTAACATTTATTTAGTCAGGTGGGTCAGGCATACTTGCAATGAAATCACATTCTTAGTGCCCCCTTCTAAACCTTCTACAGCATCTTGTCCTCTTCAAGGCTCTCTTTTAGATGCTGAGTTTCATGGGGCAAGCATTCTCTTTATTTATTGTTCAGTGTTGCTTGTTTGTTATCTTTATTGCTTGTTCAGTGCTAAACACTCTTTCACTATTTTAAGGTTAGTTACAAACTTCCAACAATGTACTTATAATAGGAGTTTTACCTGACCCAGTGCCTTATTATTTTTCTGTAACTGTTTTTAGATTTTTTGAAGGAGTGCTTTTAATACCACTGTGGTTTAATTAACCAATTTATAAACTTTATTCTGGATTAATAATTTTCTAACAGTAGGTTTAGATTTAAATTTAAAACAAGTTTTCAAAAGGTCATCTTATGATGAGATACTTGTGTGGCCATAAAGAATGAAAAGGGGTTGTTCCAGAAGGCTCCTGTATATAGGTAACTTATAGGTCAGATTTGAAACTTTTTTTAAAAAAGGGGAAAAGGCATGAGAACCTATTTTTGTGTCAGATCCACATGACTGACAGGAATAAGAATGTTGATATCACTGAGAGTGAATATCTTTAATTTTTTGTAAGAACTGGGGAAAGATAAGGTATCAGAAAGGAAGGCTGTAGCAAGTCTGTTTTTTGCTGGATTTATAAGTGTTCAGAAGGAAGCTAGTGTAGTCATAAGCAAATATTTTATTTTCAGTATTCCTGGACACATCTTCCATTTAAGGAAGGCTTGGGATAAGGCTGGGGAACTGGAAAAAAACATGTCAGAGAGAGTACTATGGTGTAGGCAGGAGCATATGCTTCATATTAGGTATTCCAGTACAGATTCTTCCTCTCTCTACAGTACATGATAATTTTAGGGCTAGGACTGGAATCAGGTTTTCAGAAAAAAGGTAGAAAGCCTTTTTATTCTTGCATTTTGCAAGACTGGCAGAGATAGGATGAAAGTTTGCATAATTGGGAACTAATGCCTTGTAATTTGATTTACTCTACAAACTGTTCACTTTAAATTAAAAAAAAAAAAAAAAAAAAAAAGAAAAGAAAATTAGGCTTAGGTTTAGTGTGGCATTTTGACATAAAAGAGGTAATCTTCTTCCAAGCTCACTGTTGGATTGTTTAGGATGAACAAAGAATGAAAAGAATGTTGTTTTCTTATGAATCTCAATTTTTCTTAATGAAATGTTCGCTCCATTTAATTTCATTTTTTTGGCTTAGAAATAGGATTTAAGAAGAACTTGCCCATTGAGCCTAGCTTGTCACTGGGCCTGGAATGGCTTCAGTGGTAGGAATGCAGGTAAGCGTCATGAAGGGCGAATGCTCTTATTCCAATACCTTATGGAATACCTTGTTCACCTGAGTGGGAAGAGTGGATATTTGGATAGACTATTGGTGACTATACAGTTACTCTCTTTAATGCACTTTAGCTGCAAGAACTAGTTCACTGCCCATGTAATAAGTAGGATTATGGTTGGGGTCTATCTCCTATCTGGGAAGGAAAAGGTTTGACCTGGAAGTTTAACAAATCCTGGAAGGATAACAAATTATATCAATAGCTGATGTTTCATTTCAGAGATTCCTTCAGGGATTAGTTCTACAGTTGCACTTCAAGTTAGATTAGAATTCATTTAAGTTTTGAGTGTTGAAAATAAGTCTTGAAGAAGTCAAGGTCCAGTTGGATTCTTTATGGTCACAAGTGATAAGAATATCCATTTCTCCACATGCCATTAATTTGTGTAGGTTTCACTCTAGCTATCGGTTATCTGTTTATAATCATAACCTTGTGATTGCGTTAAGGAGTGGGGAACTCAAATACACATTGTTTCCAAGAAGTTATTAAACTCCATAGTTCTGTAGAAGTGCTTAAAGAGGAAATTATTAATAATGAACAGCAATATATGATGTTCATCCAAGGGTTCTAGAGAAGCTTGGAAGCTGGATTACTGTAAATACCTGTTTTGAAGAATCAGTGAACAGTAATTAATATTGGATGTTGACAGAGAGTCAATATGGATTTTTAAGGGTAGGTCATGCCTCACAAATGTAGTAGCATTCTTCAGAGAAATCAATAAGCTTGTGGATAAAGGAATAATGGTCAATCTAACCTATTAGGTTATATCTTTTTAAGATTCTAAGAAATCAGAGGATAAAAGAAAAAGACAGAAATCAGCAATAAATGGTCAGTTTTCACAGCGAAAGGAGGTTACCAGTGAAGTATCCATGGGACTTGTCCTGGGGCCTGCAATTTTCTCAATAGTAATATATGGTATAGAAACAAGTAGAACAAATTTTTGAGGTATCTTAGTTTGCTGACAATACTAAGTTATTCTGAACAGAACAATAGAATCATGGAATAGTTTTGATTGAAAGTGACTGTTAAAGATCATCCTGTCCAAACCCCCTGCAATGGGCAGGGGCATCTTCAACCAGAACAGGTTTCTCAGAGACATATCCAACCTTACTTTGAATGGGAAAGTTGTTAGAGTGTTTCACCATCCTCATTGTAAAAAATTTCTTTCTCATGTCTACTGTAAATCTACCATCTTTAAGTTTAAAACCAATACCCTTTGTCCTAAGTCAACAAGCCCTACTAAAATGTTTGTCTCCATCTTTCTTATAAGTTGTCTTTCAGTACTTAAAGACTGCAATAAGTCTCCCCAGAGCCTTCCCTTCTACAGGCTGAAAAGCTCCAAGTCTCTCAGCCTGTCTTCATAGCAGAGGTGCTCCATCCCTCTAATCATCTTTGTGACCCTCCTCTGGACAGCTCCATGTCCTTCCTGTGCTGAGGTCCACAGGGCTGGATGCAGTATTCCAGGTGGGGTCTCACCTGAGCAGAGCAGAGGGGCAGAATCCCCTCCCTCCCCTGCTGCCCACAGTGCTTTGATGCAGCCCTGCGCAGGGGTGGGTTCTGGGCTGCAACTGCACATCTCTGGGTCATGTCCAGCCTCTCATCCAGCAGCACCCCCAAAGCCTTCTCAGCAGGGCTGCTCTCCATCTGCTCATACCCAGCCTGGATTGATACTGAGATTGTCCTGACTCACGTGCATCACCAGCACTTGGCCTTTTTGAAGTTGATGATCTTGGCACAGGACCCCTTTTCAAGCTTGTCCAGGTCCCCCTGGATGGCATTCCATCCCTCAGGCACATCAACTGCACCATACAGCTTGGTGGTGTCTGTAGATTTTCTTAGAGTGAACTCAGTCCCACTGTTTCTGTCTTTGCTGAAGATATTAAACAGTACTTTTCCCAGTACAGACCTCTGAGGGGCATCACTTGTAACTGATCTCCATTTGGACACTTAATCATATCATTGAGCTGGAGACCACTACCCTCTGGATGTGACTACCCAACCAATTCCTCATCCACCAAACAGTTCATCCATCAAGTCCATTCCTCTCCAATTTTGAGAAAAGTTTTTCTTTTGGGGAACATGTCAAAGGCCTTACAGAAATAGATGGCATCTGTAGCCTTTCCCTTGTCCACTGATGTAGTTGTGCCATTGTAGAAGGCCACATTCACTTGTTCTCCATGTGCCTTAGCACAAGTTCGAGGAGGATCTGTTACATGAGCTTTGTAGGCACAGAAGTGAATACGTAACAGAGTTTTACTGTGAAGAATTATAGAAAGGAGTAGAATATGTAAAGTTCTAGTATTCTGTAAAGAATATGTAAAGGAAGTGTCAGTTTCAAAATAGAAAAAAAGAGGTAATTTTGTCTTGAATTACATTTTTAAGCTATCAAGATTCTTTCAACAAGATGCTGTGGACTGTAAAAACTCTCAGATGTGAAAAGTCCAAGAAGAAACCATTGAGGACTATTAGAGTTGCTGCATTTGGTTTGTTGCTGCATCAGCCACAAATCCCAGGAGGCTGAAAAATATACTGGGGAATCATTGCTGTATATTACAATGTTCTCACACTCTTCCCTGGGATCCATCTTGGACACTATCAGGAATAGCTGCTGGGTAAATTGGAAGCTTGATCTGATAAGATATTTTAAGTGAGGGTCTTTATAAATTAATCTTGTATAAAAAGAACAAAATATTCAGTATATATGATTATGCAGAGGTGTTATTTGAATTTTCCAAATACTACCATTATCAGTGCAAATCACTTGCTATCCTTGTCATATTTCTATGTTTCAAAGGACAATATAATTGCTTTAGTAAGATTAATTTGGTACTCTGCACTCTGATAACCTTTTCACATCACTTTATTTGGAATCAAATAAATTGTGTATTTTTTTTTTTGTAACTGTCCTCTTTTCCAAAGTCAAAACTGAAAATAGAAAATAGGTTTATAAAAGCATAATATATGTTGCACATCATGAGTTGTCTTGCAACATAAATTGTACAGTTGCCAATCAAGCAAGCCCACGTCTACTAAGCACAGACTACTCAGGTTTAAGGAGCTGCTCTCTCAGTTATCTTTTTCTGCTTCTGCTGTGAATATAGTAAATTTGCCACAGTGCCATCACTCACACTATAGGACAGGACCCTCACTGGATGAAATCAGCCATAGTTCTGTTTAGGCATTTAAAATAGT
Source organism: Certhia americana (assembly GCA_018697195.1). Classification (NCBI taxonomy): domain Eukaryota; kingdom Metazoa; phylum Chordata; class Aves; order Passeriformes; family Certhiidae; genus Certhia; species Certhia americana. The sequence goes on along the minus strand of CM031861.1, from coordinate 51,921,759 downwards.
ATCAGAGTCATGAAGGAGTATTTGGTCCTTTTAGTTGCATGAAAAACCTAACAAAAATACCGTGCTGCTCAGAAAAAAATCAAAGGATTTTGCAAAATGTCATGTGCAGAGAAACTTGTAGGAGATGAGAGCCCCTTTGAAGCAATCTGCTGTATACTGCTGGTGATAGGCTTTCATTAGCTTTATTAGCTTCAGCTTCTTAATTTGTACCCCCACCATGAAGGCCTGTGTCTCCATTCACTCACAGACACTTTCTGTAGCCTGGGTGCATGAATCTCTGTTGCTGTATTTTGCAAACACAGTAGAAAGTGGCAATATTGTTAGACGTGTCCTTGGATGCCCTGAGACTTGCAGCAGCAGTAGGAGTGATGATCTTGTATTTAGTATCAAACAATAGCTCACTATAGAATTTTTTAAACTAGAGTTGGCTTCTCACCATGTCCCAGAACCAACCTGGCATTTCACAATAGAGGAATCAAATGTCTTTTGGCAGCAACTGATGTCATCATTGCTTAGGGCCTGATCTCAGAATTTGAATGTCATGAGTCACTTCATCTACCCAGTTGTGTAAAGTAGAAAAAATGTGGACATCAGCAGTGCTGTGACCTTTATACAGTTTTCAATAGATTGAAAGAAGGCAGAACTACTGTTACTAATTTTAAACCGCTTGTATATATATTGGACTTTTTCAATCCATGAAGCTAATGGAAGTCTATCACCAGAAGTATACACCATATTACTTTAAAGGAAATCTCATTAGAACCAAGAACTCACAAGCAAAATGGCAGTGGAATGTGCTTGGAGAGGAGTGTTGCACCTCATTTTGCACTGTCCTGTCACGGGTGATGTATTTGCTGGCTGGAGGGATAGACAAATTCTATCTTCCTTTTGGCATATTAGCTAGAGTTGCATTGAGAAGTGAAAAAAAAAAATCACTTTTGGGTGCAAACATCACATTTTATTCAAAGTTATAGTTTATGTTGAAGATCTGTTGAAATTCTTCAGAAGAAAATATTCTGTATAATATGCATGTATTACTGATCTGCCAGACCTCTGAGGCTATTGGGGTAAAACTGGGGTTTCTTTCACAGCTTGTGATTTGGCTGATTTGGTCTGTTTGTAATATACAATATTTATCACTTGTGGAGCTTGCCTGGTATCATAAATCAATTGGGTGCAACTTAAGTAATATTTGAGCAGGAGTTTAGCCCTAAGTGAAGTATGGGATGATTTCATATGGTGGTCATCAGCCACAGATAGTTATGTGAGGAAACAGACCAGAGCTTCATATCCTGATCCTTTCCTATATTTTTCCACCTTTAGTAAAGTTATGTTGCTTCTGCTTCCTGTCTTATACAGATTGAAGACAAGAACCAAGTTATTTTATAAGAGGATTTTTTTTTAATATGAACAATATATTAATAAACAGTAGGTGCAAAAATAATCAAATTAAACAAGGCAGAAAAAGATTAAGATTTCAGAAGTATCTTCATTGTGAGTTGTGTAGTACATGTTGATGCCTGAAAGTCCATTCTTTTGGGGACATGCATAACACAAAGGCCTTTCTTTTAATGTTACCTTTCTGAGTACGATAGTTGCATAATAAAATTTTAAAATGTGGTGTTTAAGGACGACAGCAGGAAAAGATTTGACATATTAGCAATTTGAACACAGTATGCTAGTTGTGCCAAATTTTCAGTTTCCAAATCAAATTTTTTGTCTGTGTCTTTTTAATGGTCTTCTACCCTGGAGTGGTGTAGTTGGACCATGGAGTTTCATCAGTGAAACTGGGTAGGTCTGTTCTGATCTGTTCCCAGTTGAAGCTGGGGTTGACAAAATCTGCAGTCTCCTTCTGTTACAAAGATCACAGTCATTTCTGCACACCTCATGCTGCATCGTATACACTCAGAACCAGAATTTATCTCTGGCAAGAGCCGTGCTTCCTGAATTATGTTTGGCATGCCTGTTCTCAGTTGTGAAGTATTTATCCGTTTCCTGGTGTCAGCTACTGAATCCAAAGGATTATGGTACCTTTTAAATAAAATCCAATCTTGTCATCTGCTACTGAATCCAAGAATTATTATCACTTGTTTCATGGGCTTCTTATCAACAGCTTATTTTGGCCTATTGGCCTTGAAACATTTTCATTACACCTCATCAGCACCTGGTTTTGCTAATTCATGATGTGGCTGAAGTGAAGGCAGCTCTGCCATCTAGTTTGATTTAGATCTATTGCTGACTTAATAATAGGAGCAAAAATGGCAGCTGAGCGTCTGTCTGCCTTTTTCTGTAATAAATGTATATAAAGGATCTCTGCATCTGCTAACTGATGCTGCAGATTGCTTTCCCTTCAGTGGAAGTCTTTCCAAATGGTCTCAGAAGCAGCAAGAATAGATGCTTGTGGTTGTTTTTCCTGGCGTATCAGTGGTGTATGGAGATACATTGCTTCTGCTTCCTCTGTTTCTGTCACTGCAGTTTATAGGTTGGCCATTAATTTTTCTGTCAAATTGCAGTCTGGAGCATATGTGTTAGATGGCATCTACAATACATGGCACCTGCATGCTCCATACTGTTTGCTTAGTTCTGTATCAATACATTATCATTATATTCCTTTCACTGATCACTTCAGTTGCTCTTTCAATGAGCAGCATGTTTTGAAGATAGGTTTGTTGCTTTAAAAATGTAGTACTTATTTGCTTTTATTCTTTCTAAGATTAATTGTGGGTGCCAAGAATGAGAACTAAGCAGTATAAACATTTTTCTCAGTATTCAATGTAATTACTTATTCAGGTAATGGCAAAACAAAACACTTTTGTATCTACTGTTCTTTCTACTGGGCTCCGTGAATATTTTGATGATCTGTTCCAGCATTTGGGGGCATTATTCCAACAGGATTGTCCTGATCATCTTCCCCCCACTATAGCCCCTCGGTGTTAGATCAATGATTTTTTTTTTTCCCTTCCATTATAAATTCTGCAGGGAGGCTTAGTTCTGGTATTCAGTTTTACTGCCTGTACACAGATTTTGTCTGGAAATACACCATGCCTGGCATCACTCCATGTTGATGATTTCTTTTGTTTCTCACCCTTATTTTGTCTCTTTGTAAATTGTGTTTTCTATATTATTGTGGAACTCACAAGATTGACCTCTGCTGTCATCTTCCATATGCCACATGCTGAGTAACATAAGAAAACAACACATTCCTTAAGGCTTTAAATTGAGAGAGCTGTAACAGAACTGAAGCCTTGTGGCAAGCCAGTGTTCCCAGATGGGAAAGACTACATTTAAGGCCTTTGGTGCTATTAATTTTTAAAGGCTGCATAGAATGAATAAAGTGTGAGTGAGGCCTGATGACTGACAGAGATGGAGGGGCCTGAGCTAACCATGCTACACCAGTGCCCTTGACTTCTCCCTGGCTTCATTTTGGAGTTGTGTCGACATGAGGTCAGGGAGGCATTTCCAGTGGGAATAGACTTGTCAAAATATGCCTTTATACTCTAGTGCTGAGCTGGCAGTAATGTGGTGCTCAGCAGGTGAAGGGGAGGGGCTGTTACAAAGATGTTTGCACTGGGAAAGGTAGAATTCAGGTCCAAGGCTGCTGAGCTATTTTGAGGGTTTTTCACTCTTTTTTAGTCCATTCTGATTAGCTGGTATCTGAGGGTGATATTTTTTACAAATTTATGATGAAATGAAGTCATTCTTTGTTGCAATTCTGTCTATATTTACAAATTTCCAGTTCCCTGAATGACATAAGTAAACATGAGAGGTTCATTGCTTTAACAGTCTCCTCAGATAGTTGTCTACCTTAAGCCCCTCTTTCTTGCTTCATTTCTTTATCAAAATCATCCTACATTCTCTCTAGTTGTCTCTGGGGCCTTCCCGCTGCCTGCCTGTCTGTGCCTGTATTTTTGCCCTTTCTCATCCTTGGTGAACTCAACTGAACAGCATTCATTGCCCTGAGTTTGAACTTAGTCCCTAAGGAAAATTAAGTGGTTGATTCTTTTGCTAGGCCTCTGTTTTGGGTGCTGACCTCCAGTGTTTCTTCTCATCCATGGAAGCATTGTAACCAGCTTTTTACATTTAGCCTACTACATTATATTTAATAAAATGTGCCCCCTAAATTCAACTCTACTATCAGATTAGCTATTCCTATTTGTAAACGTCACTGGGTTTTTTTTGTATGCTGTCAAACTGCAGTTCTCCTTTTCCCCACATCAAGTTTTTCTTGTTTTGCATAGAATCCAAGTTTCAGAATAGAAAATAATTGACTTTTAGGGTCACTCAGGGAAGATATTTTGTTTTCCCAAGTTTCTGGGTGGGGCACTTCAGCCAATCACATTTATTTAAGAAGATCTCAGACATTTGAACTTGACCCTATTTCTTGCCAATAACACCTGGCAAGAGAGATAGGTAATTTAAATTGCAGATATATTAAAGATTTATTTTAGGTAAAGCCTGTTTGTAAGATGTTTGTGTGCCAAGTTATGTCTGGAGTAAACTTTTATAGCAAACACTAAATCAGAGGAAAGCAGTACAGAAAGAATTGTAAAGGGGAGTAAAATAGAAAGGCTGACAGATCTGTAACTATAATAAAAATGGTTGTGGAGAATTCTGTGGCATTAACTTAGATAATTGCCAGAGTCGTAAAATCCAGATTTTTCTGTCTTCAAGGCTCCTGGGAGCTGCTGGAGAAGAAAATTAAATGTAATGGTTCATATATAATTCAGAATTTTGTTGCTTTTTATCATTCTCAAAAGAGTAAAAGTGACCTACTTTCTATATGTTGTATTTTAGTGGGAAATTCCCCCGACTCCCAGTGTTAGCATGCTTGTTCTCCTCTTAAGCAGGTGCTAACTCCCATCTCTGCTTTACTACTGCTGGCATAGTATGTGCTAAACGTGTTGTGACATTCTTTCCTCTCAGTGTACAGTGGAGATGGTTGTGCTCCTTCCCAAATTCCAGTTTTGTTAAGCTTTTGGGATTAATGCAGGATCTAAATTAATTTTCTGTATGTTAGTTGTCAACCACAGCAAAGTAATTAAATAACAAGCTCTCCTCTAAGATTTGAGTTTTTAGAATCAACAAGTTATATGTAATGATGATTTAAAAGAGAAAAAAAAAACAAACCCATAAAGCTCAAAGGTATGGCTAAAATTTTAGGCACCACTTCTATATTTGTTATAATGTATATTTGGAATAAAATGTGAAAGAATAATTAGAAATGTTCTTGGAACTCAGAGGAGAGTCAATATTAGCTCCATTGTAAGGATGGATTTGAACTGGAAATATTTCAATCCAGAAGACTTCTTCCATTCCATGTTTACAAAATCCAAGGAGAACAGTCTAAAAAGTCTGGGTGAGGAAAACTAGGAAATTTGGCTTAAGGTTACACATCAAGGCTGTCCCGATTTGCAGTACAATACTACAGAAGTATGCTAGAGAGAGTATGAAACCAATCACTTCTGATCCTGCCCTCTAAGAAGAGCCAATGTTTAGTTTTCTGAATCTAGCTCTATATGGAGGAAAAGGAGAGAAATTTAATATATTCATTAAATTTATACTTTCCCATCATACCGCTGACCTTATTTACGATTGAGGAAATTCTTCAAATTTTCCAGTTCTTTTCCTATTCCCTTCATGGGTAGAGACAAATAAAGGAACATTATAATCCTCTTTTGCTGAAAAAGGAACTTCATTGACCAATAAATAATTTTGGATTGTAGGATGGACAGTACTCTAGTTACTTTTCCAAAGAGAATTGGCTAAACAGTTTGATTCTCAGGTGTATGTACAAGAAGCAAACCAAAATAGTGCTTTTTATTAAGTGAAATGTATCTTTCTCCACTGTTTGTGGGGAAATATTTGAAAAATAATCATGGCTCTCTTTACCCATGTTCTATTTACTTATTTATTCGAAGTAAGCAGCTTCCTCCCACTATGGATGTTAGACCAGTTAGCTAGAGGACTTGTTCATTTTTTTTTGTTTTACTGTTTTGATCCAAGTCTTAGGAGTTGGGAGTTTGGTTCCAAAGGGAATGAGTTTACGTATGCAGGACACGTTGTTCAAGGAGCTAATACTTACAGTAAACAGAGGTTGCTTAACTGTTGAGTAATGCTACAACAGTTATTTCCAATATTTTGCAAGAAACAATGTTCATGCAATGTTTTACCACTAGCAATTTGTTAGTGGTTTTAATTTAATGCCAAAAAAAATCTCTAAGGGCTGTAATTTCAAAAACATGGAGCATCACACTTTGGGAACCCTCTTTATAATCTTGTAAGGTAAGACATACATTAAAGAGGCACAGGTTTTTTTTCTCCTATTAATAGTACCTTAAAATCTAAAAAGTGTAAGAACACTCTTCTGACATCACAAATAGTAAAATTATATCCATTGAAAGGAGATGCATGTGTGTGGAACTTATGTTGCAGGTTAAAGAGAAAGTAATTCATTGTCTTTCTACAATGAATTACTTCAGGAAGGCAGATACAATCTGTAATGGCCTTATTTTGTCTTCTGTTTCTGGAGCAGTGATGTGTTTACATTGCAGTCAGGTCAAACCTATCAGTACTACTAGTCTATGTGCAATTCTTTGTACAATGTGTACATTTATAATGTTTGTTCAAATTTATAATATTTGAATAGAAAAAATTCTAAAGTGACTGAATATAAATTATCTGTAATGTGTCCCTCAGTGTCCCTCACTACAGATCCTATAAACATTCAGAATACTGCTCTACTTAGTGTACTTTTTGTAGCTTAGCAGTTTCGCTAGAAGTTTTCCTTTCCATTGGAAATAGGAGGCAATTTCCTAGTGGAGGTCAGCTTTAGCAAATACTACTATTAATGCAATTCTCAAAATGTTCTTCCATTTGAGATAGAAGCAAATTCTTATCTTAAAGAGGGAGAACTAAAGGATACAGATGATGAAGTGCCTTTGAAGTGTCTTATTCTTGTAAAGTGGCAGAGAGAAGAATAGGTTTTATCTCTACTGTATCTCTGCTTTCTCTACTTCTGTGACACTTACGTAGGTATGCATATCTGTATAGGTATACACATATTTACATATCTATATTGAAGAGACATAGCCCTGAGCTAGGTTTCATTAAAACCTACTTTCCTGTAATTTGAGTCTGAAATACTGGAGACTAAACATGAATATTCTGAAGGGAAACTAGGAGTTTCCTGACATTTCTTCCACCAGTTTAACAACTGCTTCTTTGCTGGTGCAATTCTATCTGTCCTGGCTTAGGACAAATTTGGGAAATTTCCTTCTGTGTACAAAGGAAAGCTGAAAAAACTCTTATCATTGTGTTTTGAAAGCAACCACCTCAGACATTCCACCACTTCTCCTTCACTCTCAGATCCAGTTTTAAAGGTGTAAAACTTACTTCTGTGCTAAACAGATGAATGAGGATATAATTCAACATCAACCCAGGACAATCACCTTCTTTAAAAATAGCAAAGTAAGATCCCCTTGGCCTGAAGTTAATAAATTCAAGTGTATTTTTTTCATGTGGTATAATACTGTGCATACTTACATACACAGTTCTTTTCATGAACATATCTACATTGCATTAGCTGTCATGGGTTTTCATTCAGTTCCAAGCTGATTGGTCTTTGGCTGCTTCATTTTGTTAAAATCTGAATGAAACTTTAGGTGACCCTTTGGAAGGCTTGCCTTCAATGAATTTAAGATATGAGACATATTAACTGATTATTATTCACATCAAACTCACTCCGGATTAGCATCCATTTGTGAAAATAACTATAAAAGTGGGTTTCTTCATAATGTCTTTCCTCTTTTCTCTAATAATTAATTTTTTAATAACTAGGAGCAGAACTTGTATTAGAGAGTCTGTGTGGCCACACGTGTACCTTTTAATACAGAAAACCCAGGAAATATTTAGATTTCATGCTGATATCACCCTCTAGATCTTGCTTTGCAGATAAGATATTCCTTTAAAATACTCCATATTGGAGTAAATACTCCATGTCTCATATTCTTTGGTGAAGCATCTACAGGAGAAGACTGGCTTTCCATATGAATGGTGGTACATGGAAAAATATTTGCAATAGACTGTCAGACTCATGAAATTTTTGGTGAGATGCTAGCTTGTTAGCTTAAAGGCAAAGTATGATGCCACATCTTGTAACATGCAGAGAGAGTGCAGTACCAATACAATGACATGAAGGAAAAAAGCCTTTGCCGGAAACTTGTGACTAGCTAAAGAGTCAGGTTAATTGTGATGAAGTTGCTGGCAAAGACTGTGCTTTGGGGTGGAAAAGTGAGCATAGAGTTATCTGGAAAATGACTGTGAGAAGGAGATAAAGACATGCTGAGCAGGACAGGTTCCAACCACCCAAATGCACATCAGGGGTGTGAGTGCTTGGGAAGATATCTGCAGCAGTGAAAGACACGATGTAATCACAGATACAGAATGAAATATCTGTTCTTTGTTGTGAAAAATGGTGCCACATCCTTTCTTTGGTATTTTTAAAAGATCTTAAACAGAAAGCAAAGGAGGACACAAAATAAAAGAGCAGAAATCAGTGCAAAAATACAAAATAAAGAAGAGGAGCTAATGAGGTGGATTGAGAGGTGGAAGTGGTGTTAATGAAATGAAAATAATACTTCTGTAGAAATTATATATGAGAATGAAGGGAGTGGAATGAGAAAGCTGAATGTAATTCCATTACTGTGGAACTGAATAGCATGAAAAGAAAAATGAAGGAAATGTCAAGGAGGCAGGAGATAAAAGAAAGGTTGTGTTAGGGTGGTATGTCACTGAGGAAATCATTTTCACACTGATTCTTGTACTTTCTCCAGCATGTTTCCCTGCCTATTGCCTTTCAGAACTGATAACTTTCTGATGATTAGATGTCAGAATATTTTGTTACACAGTGGAAAAATTTGCTGATGGGATTTCATAGACTTGTTTTGTGTGCCATTTCTTGTCATTAACCATGTCTTCCTGCTGCCCTTTAAACCTGATGTAATGCTGGTTTATATATCTCCTCCTAAAGAAACACTCAACATGAGCAAGTTATAAAAGTATTCTACAGAATTTGCCAACACTTGAGGGCAGGAACACTCAGACATTTTTGAATACTTTGGTTCTAATTTAGCACTAACTGGAACATACCTCATCTCCGCAGTGTCATTTTCTTTAGAAAAGAACATTGGTTTCATATAAAGAACAAAAGGATGATCATTAAAACCCATCTGTGGGCCTCTTTAATAAACAGAAGCATGAGATAACCCAGAGAGCTTTTGCACAGCAGTACATTGAAACTTCATGTCAGAGAAGTTTGCAATGCTCAGAGATTGTTGGGAAGTAAGAAAGAAGAAATCCTTAACTATTAACAAACTGAACCAGTAACCAACTAAAACTCAGCCCACACTCTAGCAGATATGAATGTGTCTCTTGATACGGAATCCCTGAATCCCTGAGCAGCAACAATAGTGTCCATATTTTCATATCTAAAAACTTATAAAGAACTTCTTCCTCTAGAGGAGTAAAAATACATTTGATGTAAATAGTGAAGCCATTTCAATATTCACTTGACACACACATATGTTTCCACCAGTGAAAATTACTTGGACCAGTAAAGCTGTGAAATATACAGAGAAAAGCTGGTCAAGAAAAGGAAAAATTTACCAAGGAGGAATACAAATTTTGGAGCATGAATTATCAAAAAATCCTATCTTCCATGTGAGGGGATGCTAGAAAATGTTATTATTTTAGATTTAGTTGTATAGAAGCTGGTAAAAATTCAGATTTAGATATTGGGGATGCATATAAACACTCTACCATATGATAAAATTTTTTTGTGATATATGGACAATTATTGGTAAAATTAAAAAGAGCTGGTTGTCATATTTTTATGGGTTGTCTGTAAGGTTAAAAAAAGCCCAAAATTGCACCATTTTTCTGTTGAAAATGGTTGCTTTCCATGTCATGCTTTGAATGACAGGTGTCTGCTAAGGAAGGCAGGAGCCTCCCTTGGAATGGAGAATTTAAACCCCCTCCCTCCGAATTATTATAACTTTGAATTTAAGGGGCTCCCAGGCAAAGATATGGGAATAGGAATAGCATTTCTTTATTAGGGGAACTACAATAAACAACAAAACCAAAACACATGCAGTAAGACAAACAAATAAACAAACAAACCCCACTGACAGAGTCAGGATACAGCCTGACACCCTGTGGGCCAGGGTGTTGGTGGCAGTCCCATTCAATGGTGGCTGCAGTCCCAGGCTCTGTTGTAGTGATGCTCCTGTAGAAAGAGTGGAGTCCTTTAGCTGAAGGTCCAGTGGTGATAGATGGGCCTGGTCTTCCTCTGAGAATCCAGTGGAAAAGGCTACCTTGGTGTTCCAACTCCCAGATTTTTATCCAGGTAGGAATGTTTGGCTCCTCCCCCTGGCTGGTGCATTTCCCAGTGGGATGATGTAATTCTCTCAATGAGACTCAATGACCTATTAGCAGAAGATCTCTCCCTGGAGGGAGGCTGTCTTGTGGAAGAGATAAGAAAACTGCCCCAGCTGGTTTCTTGACAGTTGGCCATTAACAGACAATTACACCACCACTCACCCCAATTTCAACAAATGATGATAGAATACAGAGTTTTGGTTACATTTTGCACTGCAACTCATGACATTCCGTATTTCTTTTCCTGAAGGTGAATATATGTGAAAGAGATTAGCTAGAATGTCAACTAGCAATATGTCAGCTGTGGCATGTGGGTTGTTCACATCCAAACTGTTGCCAAGCAGAAAATGCAAACTAAATGAAAGGTCACTTCTCCATGGTCAAAGGTGGAAGAACCTGCCTTGCATTCATGGCAGGGCTAGATGATGTACTATAAAAGATGGCTGTATTTTACCCCTTTGATCTCTAGAATACTGTAAGAGGGAAGAAAATATGGAGAACCTTGAAATTCAGAGCCAATTATTCTTCCCAAGTTTTGCATGGTTCTCAGGATGGTGAGTAATGGGTTGCTGTTCTGCACAGCAGCACAGCTGTACAGCTACTGGATTTGCTTCAACAAAACATCAACTTTTCAGTAAAAAATTGGCTGCAAGAAGATAACAGATGTACAAAAGAAAATAGGGAAAGAATAACTCTTAACATCTTTATATTTTGTTTACTAGAAATTTTTAAAGGGAGAAAAACTTAACTGTAATGGCAAGTTGATATTTTTGCCCTTATAAACTATTTTTATTGAACTAATTTGTTCATATTATAGTACCACAGATAAGAGTGCTGTTGTTGCAGCTTGGCAGGTTCATATTCAACCTTCCTTTTCCAGATGCTTGTATCTTTGATACGAATTAAATGGCAACAGAAGCTGCCCAGAATCTATGGCTACATTTCTTGTTCTTTTAAAGAATGAAAAACAGCCTAGTTAACTCTTGTCTTTGTTTAATCTATTGTTTCAGTTTTTTTGAAAAGACAATGGCAGACATTTTACGGGAGAGAATTATGGTTCAGGCTCTAAGAAGTTTATTTCTGTTAGCTAACAAAGTTGTCTTTTGGGGGCTTTGTATTTCTTATATTATAGCAGTTATGGACACTAATTCCCAAATATGGGCTTGTAATTCCTGCTTGGGGTTATAGTCACAGAAATATAAAAGGCACAGGAACTAGGAATAGTGACATAATCCCAAAAGTGTTACAGAAAGAGAGATCATGATGCCCTTTAAGTGAAGCTGTGACTGGAAATGTTTGGGACTTATTGTCCCAGTAAACCAATTGTCCTTATTATATGAACTCTTTGTGGGCACCATACAGACATAACAAGAAAAGCCGTCTTCTGCCCAGAAAAGCTTATTTTCTAATTTACAATTTCTTTGAGCAGCTACTGTCCGCAATAAATCTCAAAAGGTTGCTTTCTGTTAACAATCCAGTAGAATTTTCACTGAAGCTAGAGCTGAATTTGGGCAGTGCTGACCTGCACGTGCTCCTGAGTGTTTACACTGCAGTGGCTCTGGTGCTCACACTCCATCCTGCTCCTGCCAGTGTCATAAAAGCTGGTGTTTACAGAGGCATGGAAGGGCAGAGAAACAGGCAGTGATACTTCCTCAGAACAGTTTCCCAGTTCTGCAACCCTTTGACAGTCAGGGACCTCTTGTACCAGAAATAATGATGTGAGTTTGAGGTGTCTTTGCCTCAGTGGATTTCTCTTACACAAACTTGTCTAGTTTTCTGTTGAAAACTATGTCATCTACACCTGGGGCACAGTGTTCTAGTTCAAAATTGCTTATTATTGTGAATGTGCCTTGATTTGCTTGTTTAGAGGCTGGTACCTGCTAAGTTTTCAGGGTAGGAAGGTACTGCTTGTTAGGACAAGCAATACTTTCTTGGGATAGCCCCAGATAAAAGATGCAACCAAATGCACACTTGTTTTACAGAAAAAAAAAAATAAATTATGATATTTAGTTACCAATACTTTAAAAAAAAATACGTATTTTAATAATTAAAGTTTCTATAGGTGATAGCTAATCAATATAATGTCAGGAAAAGTCACTATTGATGGAAAAAAAAAACCAGTAAGGAAGAACCTCTAAACTATTATTCTGCCTAGAAGAACCAGTGTACATAACCAGATAGTCTTCTAGTACACAGCCTTGGAAGATAAGACAAAGTGTGTCTTTTTGTTTATGCATTATTGGGTTTTTTACACGTAGAAGTTCAAGGATTACATTGCACAAGGTTTTTATTCTCCATGTTTTTTTTCTGATTCACTTTTAGATATGGTAAATCTACAGCATAGTTACAAAAATTATTTAAATTAACCTGCCCAGAACTTCATGCTGCTGCAGCTAAGCCATGCAACTGGACTCAGCGTACTGCCAGCAGCAGTTTCCTCTCCACTGCAATAAACTGCCAGGTAAACACACAACCTCCAAAAGTGACCACAGGAGTCTTCATTTGCTACTCTTTTCTTAAAATGCATTTTTCACTACTTGATAATTTGAATGAGAAATTGATCAGAAACAGAGCCTGAATTGAAACATTTGCATATCTTCCAAGTAAAGTTTTGCATGTTGTACAAAAAGAAATTCACTCTATAGTTTCACATGAATGCTTAAAATAATTATTAAACAAGTCTTTGTTTTCATGCTGGGCTGAGGTTTCCTTCCACATCTGTAGTAAATTGTCCTAAGGAACATTGATTCAAAAGAACCAGATTGTCTTTTAGTAACATGGTTAGGATAGGCAGATGAGTCATGAAGAAGATTACTGTTAATAGTTGATGTCAGGAAAAAACCACCAGTTTTATGTATATTTCAGCAAATAAAATACTTAAAGTTTTATCATCTGGTTTCACTAAGTCTTCTGCCACCCGTTGAGCAGGTCCTTTCTGAGTTATTCCTTTACCTTTTTTTGGTGAGTAATAGACTTCATCTGTCCTCCTGGTAGTGAGGGAGAGCTGCGTTACACTGTTAAAATCCAAGAAAATCTATGTTATAAAAGAATGACTTTCTTCATGGCATTATTTTGCAAAGTATGTGTGTATGTATTTACTTTTTTAAGTCAAGGCAGATAGTGTATAAAGTGAAAGTTCAGTGGGAACCCAGTTTGAACTGCCAGATTATACACTAGGATTTGAAGAAAGGACATTAGTATAATATAGGAGGAAAACCCACTGTCACCAGAATTCTTGAAAAAGGATTAAAAAACCCATTAATTTGTGATAATATATATTTTAGGGAGTAGGAAATGAGCCAAAGTAGAAAATATATTAGTCTTGCAGATATTCCGAAGACAAGTAATGTACATAAAAAGGCAGCTAAATAATTGTGGAAGTTATGCTTTGACATTTGTGTTCTTCTCTCTTAATTCTACACATGGCCACATGTAACTATGGCAGGTGAAGTCAACTTCTTGGAAACAATTCTAAAAAGTTCTGGTTTCAGCTGCAAATGTCAAATCTCATCCTACTGCTGCTTCTGATTTCTGTCTTGCATAGTAAATGGGCACTGGAAAAAAATCCAGAGAGTAATAGTGTAAACTTGACTTTCAGTTTTGAGTTAGACACATAATGAAGAAACTTCTGATCTATAATGTAATCTGAAAACCCAACTTAGATAAGAATTAAATATTCTATCCATATCTGATTTGCTTTCTATTGATGATCTATAGCTGGTGTGGCAATTCTTTCTGTGAAAAACTGCTCAGTTTTCTTCAAGCATTTCTCCCTATGCTGTTTTACCATCTGTTGGTGAATATAAGTAAATATTGTTGTTGTAAAGATACTCTCTAGTCTGGGCTGTAACGTGTGATCCAAATTAAATGTTGGGTCTGTGGGGAGTTGTTTTTTAGTGGTTCTGAGTATGTGTGACTGAGAGTGTATAAAAGTCACAAACCACCAAGGTCTTATTTATTTATTTATTTGCTTTGGACACCCTGCTCCTACTTTGGGAGAGGGTACTAGAAACCTGGATGCATGAGGTAAGTTCTCCTTACATATGGAGTGAATTAGGAAAGGCTGAGAGAGAAAAATACTGCATTTTCCAGTGTCCATCATTATGAAACTGGAATACGTGTTAAGCAGCTGCCAACTTTACATGCTGAGCAGAACACTGAAAGTAAGCTTGACATCTTTAAGTTGCTCATTTTACCAATATGTTTCTCTTTGGTCTTGATGGGGGGAAAAACTTAGGCAATCTCAAATATATTAAGTAGTGAAGCACACCAAGTTAGAATTGTTTAAATGGAAAATTTTGTCACATTAATAGTGCATCATCTTTTTTCTATTAAGAAAAAAAAATAGCAAAGGTTACAGGACAAAATTTAAATATAACCAAGTTAAATAAAAACAGAGTGGCCCCATGGTGGGAAAAGAATTATCCTAAAACAGCTTGAGAGGAAACAAACACATAGCAGGTATTTTTTCTGTATCTGTAAATAAATACAAAATTAAACACTGAAAAATGACCTAAGAGCTTCTCCTTGATTTTGGGGGAGATAATTCATTGGAAATGACAGAATAACAACAGGCATATATCAGGTGTAGGTCAAAAGTCTTAAATACTATTCAGAAAAGTATTTAAAATAACATCAACAGTGTGTGGAATGATATTCTCTTGCGTGATAGTTGTCTACACAATATAATTCTCAGTAAGTAAAGGAAAACAGAGGAAGGGCTTACTTTTCTGCATTTTTTTATGCCGTTTTTCCAGATGTCTTTGTACAGATGTATCCAGTTGGGCAAACCAAAAGGGTATTCTGCTTTTTCATTGAATAGAGCCCTTTGTAAATTTAGCACACTACATTTATATAGCATTTGGCTTAGCAGCTACCTGAACTGATGCAGAGAAAGCAGATGAAATATACTCAAAATTAATATCTTGTGCTTTCACTTGTGCTAAGAAATATTTTCCTCACTGAAAACTGAAATGCTAGTGTGAACTGAAATTAAATCTTAAGAATAGGAAAACATCTAGGACTTAATTTCCAAAGAAATAGAAAGCAAAATGAGTGCAAAACGTATTCTGTGAATCAACCAGACAATTCCAATATGAATAATGAAATAAATTTTAATGGTATTACTAGAGGGTGAATTAAGCAGTTCCCAACTGATTAAAACGACATTGTGCACTTTGAAACACTGAATAAGGCATCAGATTGGAAACCTTGTGATCAGAGAAATATTCAAAAACTTCTGATCAAGTATATAGTAAAGACCGGCCTGAATCCATGTCCTTTGCAACCTTATCCAAAGTAAATCAAAATACAACATTCCTGTTGTTAGTGTATCTTTCAGAATAGTTTTTCAAATTAATGCATAATGAATACTCCTGGCTTCTGTTAGGAACTCTATGTCCCCTCTTCTGGACAGCAGAAATGAATTTCAACTGTATGCCCTGCATGCTGGCATAAAAGAAACATTTTCACTTACTCTCTCAGTTCCAAAGTTTAACTCAAAGTGTTAAAAGTGTTTCTACTAAATATAAACCAGGTTTTCCACTAGCTCTTTTATGTTTTTGATTTCTCAATATTTCTCAGTACTTCTCTTGATTTGGCAGGTCAGTCTGTTTATAGAGGCACTGACCTTGATTACCTTCTGTTGGTTTTGCTTTTGCAGGAGGCAATCAGAACTTTGTAGGATCAGGGTTTTTTCTTAAATTTCCAGAGTTCTAATTGAGAGATGAAGAGAGACAGAAGAAGACATAAAACTTGATTTTTTTTAACAAATACATTTTAAAAATGTATTTGCATAATGGCAACATTCTCAATTGAAACTTTTTTAAAGAAACATCGAACTTGTCCTAATCTGCAGAAGTCATGCTATAAAAAGCAAAACTCTAAGAAGTATTAGTCTAAACATGTTGATATAGAATGGTTCTGATTTAGGAATATAAAGCTGGTGAGTTTCAACCTCAGGTTGCTTCTTGAGTCATTGCTGTGATCTACAAAATAGCTACCATTTGATGTTTCTGGTTTCAGCTTTATCTGAAGCATTTTGGTATAAGAATTATAGGGGAAAAGTACAGTTTAATAGGACAAAAAGTGACAGAACTGATTTTGTTAAAAAATATGAGCAAAAATTGCTGTGAATTGGAATGAAATTTGTTAGGTATTGGCACTAGCACAGCTGTTTTAGTAGTACAATTAGAACGAGTCTGCAGCCTTCATATATCCAAACTGACATCAGTCTGGAATGACTTTTCCAGAAACAGTAGTATAATAAAGAACAGAGTAATGTGTAGGCATCCTCAGCCTCGGCATGCCAAACAATGAACCATGTGGTTTATTTGTTCAGGTTTTGAAAAAGAAACTGCTACAAAATGTGTTTATTTCCCTAGATCCACCCAGAAGGCTGGACACGGTGCAAAAACGGATAACTCAAGTGTGTGACTAGGATACATCTTTAAGAAAATGCTATCTTACACCATAGTGTGAAATGATCTCATGATTTGTAAGTAGCTTTCCCAGATTAATTATAATCCTGAAATTCAGGAATATTTTAAATCCCCCTGATTATATAGATAGATTCTAGTCTTTATGTGTATACCCATGATATACATAATTAGAGAAATATGCTTCATTCAAACCAACTGCAATCATGAAATTACTTTTTCCCATTAAACTTTACAGGAGGCTGTGATTACATCCTTTTTATTTTTATATGAGTTCCCTTCAATTCCCAAGCTCTTAAATGTTTCAAACCAGCTGTAGTAGTAGGACTTTTAATTATACTCTTGCTTAGTGAGTGACATATAGCTCTTTCTCAGTTTGAATTAGCCCTGGACAAACAGATAGGAGTAATGTGAACTAAAAACTAAATGCAGAACAGCTGTGGACAGAAATGAATGCCTTGATTGAAAACACTCTCCTGGTAGATTTCATGAACATTGCTGTGGTACAAAAATTGAGTCTTTATTATAGGTTTTCTAAAGTGACAGGTGTCCTTTAGAGCAGCTTTTCTGTGCTTTTACCTTTAATTTTGAAAACTAAGTTGTTAATTTGCAACTTACTTCTATATATTGAAAAAGGCAGCACATCATTGTTCCTGCAGTGACTATGTGTAAAAATGCATCTGGACAGAATCTTTTCTGGAGAAGGGTCTAGCCTGAATTAGGTATAATTTCTGATGATTTAGAGGTCATTAATGAGCTTCCTGTAATTGAAAAATAAACAAAGCCTAAAATTATTGAACTGAGACATCAGTTGAAAGTGTATTTTTGATAAATTGTATTTCTCTTTTTAAAAAAAAAAAAAAAGAAAAATATGAACAATTTTATTTTAAAAATATAACCTGTGCCATTATAAATATACCAATTTCCTTAACTGAACAATTAATATTTGATGAATTTTTATTTAGGGTAGAGAAGGTTAATAGTATCATACAGAAAAATGACTTGAACCTTATTTCTATCACAGTATCAATTCGTCAGTACCATGGGAGTTTTTAGAAAATAAATAGGAAAAGTGTAACAAAACTGCCAAAACCAAGACTGTCTTAAAGCATGGTCTTTGGAATGACCCTTCAAAATGCCCAGGTGCAGTTGGATCTTTAACTGTGTCAGCAACAGCTCAGAACCCAACACATTCTGGGTTTGGTGCTTCTCAGCTCAGTAGCACTTTGTGTAACCAACCACACAACTTTGAAACAAACAACTCAGGGCAAGAATCCAGAACAGTTGCAAAAGCATAGATTTTACTCTTTGTCTTGTCTAGTTGTGTCATTGCTGAGCATGACTTTTCATAACTAACTGTGTTTCTAAATTCACTTTCTATTGGCTTTGTCTCATTCTCACTCAGGCTTTAGCTAAGTGTTCAAATAGACATCACAAATCTCGGTTGACTTCCATAGCTAACCACTGAACACGAACTGAAATTTAGAGACTTGCTTTTAATATCAGCATGATATTAGCCTGAGATAAGCGTTACAATGCTTGCTGGGGACTTGGTATGATTAGAGACATGCCCCTGCAGAGGCGGCTGACAGAAACTGTGGCAGCACGAGGCAGAAAACCTCAAGTTCTTTGGAATGGTAATATTTTGGAGAAGCCATATCACTTGTTTCAGCTCAAAACCTCTTAAGGACGTCCTTTAATTTGAGAGGTTGAAAATATGTACCAAACTCTTCCTGAAGAGTCAAGTGGGAAAAGTTTCTCCTGGAGGAATTTAATCACATACATTGACACTCAGTACTGCTGGAGGAACATGTCTCTCTTAACCAATTAGAGAAAGTGTCACAAGCAGCTAGTTTAGATACCTAACTCCAATACTTGGCTTAGGAATATATGTAAAATAACCAGAACAGTGAATCAAAGACATTCTGAATGGTGTCATTTTTTTGTCCATCTCACAGGACATATTACTGGAAGGATCTACACCAAGCTCCTTTTGAAATCTCTGACTTAATGCTTGAACATGTAGCACTGCTTGTGCTGAATGCCCTCTTTGGATAAGAAGTTTCTATAAGCCTATGTAGTTCACTTGCATCAAACAATATCTCTACTCAGAGATTAAATTCTGGATTCCTTTGCCAGATCAAATCTATGAAAGGTTATCACAGTCTTCTAGCTGGTGTTAATAAGTAAATGTAATATTTTCCACTGGAAAAAATAGCTAAAGTCAGAAAATTTCAGTTCATGTAGCATGAATTGTTTATATGCCTGACATTTCTGTCACCTGCAGCTTCTTAAAGATTGATACATTTGGGGTTTTTACATTGCAAGATAAGCTTCATGAAGCTATACTAGAGAAAGAACGGAGAATGAAGGCAAGTGTGTATTTTGCAATTACATCTGAGCATAAATCAGTTTGCTTCATATTGCTTCTAAATTTTCTGTTCTCTTATTTTGAATTAAAAAAAAACAGTTTAAACACAAACTAGTGCAATTACAAAGAAAAATTATTATTCTTTGATTTTTGTGTTTTAATAAAAATGATGGAGTTTTCTTAAAAATCTGACGTTCATCCTGAATACTTAGGCTATTTCAAGGGAGCATACAACAGCTAAACTTTTACCACCAAAATTTGAACTTTAAGTAATACCCTTTGTCCAGGCTGTCTGAATGTGAATTGACTGTATTTTACAAGATCCTAAAAGTAGGCTACAAAGATGCTGCTTTCCTATCTCCAATTGATAGAAATGGATTCCTGTAGTATTTTCAGAATCCCTTTCCACAGTTAGTTTTGTTCTGGAATCTGACAGCTATTTGCTTTTTCAGATGAAGCAAAACAATATAAACAATGCAAAATTGTCCTGAAAATGAACAGTGACAATGAAAACCCAGCTGCTGTAAGAGGAAGCTGTTAATACTTACTGGTGTAGGGGTAAATCACAAATTCTAGAGGGCTTTCCTAGGATACATCCAGAGAGGAGTGGGAGGAGAGTCATTGCCTTCCTTTACTTAGGCAGCATGAGAAGGACAGCTCAGCCAGATTTTGGACATGAAATTTCTTCCCACTAATGAGAACTATTTTTAAAGCACTTAGAATGTTTTGCTAGCTATAGTAATAATAATGGAGTTATTAATATAGCTTCACTCTGTCTAGACAGATCTATATCTAGCTGAAAATGATGAGAACAAAAAGAAGAGAAACAGATTTATTTCTGAATTCAAACATCTCTAATTCCAAAAGTTTCACTGAGTTCCCACCACCCACTATGCTGAAATGACACCAGTGTACAAGAAATTGGCAGAACATGATGCTTATAGCAAGCATGCACCGTTACTTTTTTGGATTGCACCAAACACTCACTGTCATTTTTAGCAGCCAGGGCTCTAAGGTTGCTGTCTTTGGCCAGAGCTGATATCAAAAGTCAGGTGGCCCAGTTGTACAAATAGAACTAGATTTTGGTGTGAACCAAACAGATGTGTCCCCAGACTTCTGCACAGCAGCACAACTCACCTGTCCTGTCCCACCTAGAAACCCATCTCCCTGTATGTTTGCAGCACAAGCCAAGCAGCCTCGCAACCTTTCATCCTTCCAGTGCAAGCAAGTTCTTGGTTCCTCCTGCAGCAGCCATGTTTCCTTTAGCTGTAGGTAATCTCTTACAAACCTGTGCCATATGTGACCTCCCACCCTCAGAGAAGCTGTCCACTTCCATCCTTTACCCGAGAAGAAGCTTTTCCTCTGGGAGCAGCTCCCTCAAGTCAAGCACCTGCCTCAAATTTTTTTTGTAGAGCGAACTGCCTCCTTCTTACCTAAGGTGCTATTTGCCCCCTACTACCTACCAGGTGCTTCATGGTTTAACACTTATACAGGATAAATTATAGCTCTCACAGTAATGGTGTTCTGCAGTTTTTATCCCATGTATTGTCTGGCATTGGGAATTTGGGTAGCTCCTGAACGACAAAGAGGATTCCCCAGACTAACTCTCCCTCACTGAACCTTTCATTCTTTTCCTAATGTTAAAAGGTGGATTTCAACATTGTTTCAGAATGTTGCGGGTCTTCCTGTTTTTTTCTGCTAGAATATTAAATGCTTCAACTCCACTGAAAGTAAAGGGTATGACAGAAATGCTGACCATTTTTCTTTTAGTGGTTCATAACCCTCTTCAGGCACAGTGCAACTCTGTGAAAATATTCAGTGGTTTTCCATATTTCTGGATGTTTTAAACTCTGCTTATTACTGTGATTTAGAATTCTTGTATTTCCATCAGTGAAAAAAGTCTTGAGAAAATATTCTTTAAGAACTCCTCATTGGGAGTGGAAGGAAGGGGGGGAAATACTGGGTATCAATAGGGGTGGTAGTGTTTTACAAAGCATCATGCTATTATATCCTTGATGTCAAACTGGGAAACTGCGTAAGGATCCTCTGCTACCTCAACCCAAGTTCCCAAATTCTCAAATCCTCCAACCCTGTATCCCACCAGATATCACCCAGCTGGCAATCTCATCTTCCCTGATTTCTATGTACCAAGGCCTTCCCATCCATGATCAGTCTACTCCAGTAGTACTGATGCTTTTTCTTTGCCAGGTAACCCCAGACTCCTGAGATGATGTTTTGAAGCTTTCTCCTCCACTGTGTCCTGGATACTCATCTGTAATTTCCCTATTTCTACATTCAAATCCTTTTCCACCTGTGCATTCACCCCATTAACCTCCTTCCCCATTCCAAGTCCCTGTGTCTGTAGGAACAATTACTGACAAGTCCATTTCTGGTTTTAAAGCTATGGATTTATGAACCTTCCCCACGTCCTCTTTCATTCCCTTGGACGCTAGCGCCTGCTAGCTGGCTGAACTTATCCCCTTTCTTGGATCTGCCCTCAGAAATGAACATGCCCCAGCTCTTGTTTCTGGCAGAACTCTAAGAAAACCTGGACACTGGCTGCAGTAATCAAAAATATTCTCAGATGGCAAAGAAAAACAAGAGAAGTTTGGTATGAAGAGTCCATATAGAGAGCCCTGTATGAACTGCTGTCCTTCAGTTGTTGATTTATTTTACCCCTGGTACAGTTTGCTCTTGGTTCTTAATCACTTAGGGCAAGAAGGCCAGCTCCTAAAGGCCCACTTAAATCAGCATCTGTGATCTAACTGATCAGCATTACATAAGACGAACTTCAGCGTAACATAACTGGTCCCAACTGAAAGGTACATTGCTGCACAACATATGCAAAATACATGAGCTTGCGAAGGATGAACAAATTACTTGGCTTCGTTCTCCAGTTCTGTAATCTCTTCCATGTGGGAACATCCCTGCACCCAGTCAGAGCCCTCATGGCCTCCATGGAGTTCTGTCCTCCCCTGCCATGTCTCTGGCCATGAAGCAGCAGCATTTGACACGATCCTTGAAATGACTTTGCTAAGGCTCTTTTTTCCATAGGTAATTTTGTGGGGCTTTAATGAGGCTGAGGGGGAAGCGGGATGAACAGGGAGAGAAGGAATCTGGGCTTGTGCCAGAACATGTGGTGGATAGCAGTAGTCTGATTTTTAAAATGGAGGTGTTGCAGCCAATGAGCTCAGTATTTCCCATATTAACGAATTTTAAGATTGGCAAGAAGCTGCTTAGACAAACAGAAGAAGCGTAACTAGGAAGGATAAGAAATACTCTCTTAATATTACTCTCTCCACCCATATTTGTATGTACACAAAACCCCCTCTGTTTATTTTGAATTCTACTCAGATTAAACAGTGAGATGACTGTAAGTGACCAGTCTGGCAACAGTTTGGAAATATTATATCCAGAGATAATTTTATTCCCAAACTCTATTATATGTAGCAAATTTCAAGTTAATAATTTGGCCATGAAAGAAATAATAAGATAAAAAGGGATTTCTTATTGTCAGTCAGCCATATGTCTTCCAGAACAATTAGTGTTTTTGAGTATTTGGATGTGACTTTTGTGTTGTTACTTGCTGGGAAGACAGCAAAGGGACAGTGAAAAAAAGTAGTATAAAATTTTAATTCTCTTGATACTGTCCAGAGTAGCAATATCTTTTCCCCTGAGTTATTGACCTAGACATCCATTTTAATTTTATTCAATCCTAAAAGGGATGATGCTTTAAGGTTTTTATCCTTTCTAACTAAAAATGAGTTGAAACACTTATTTTCCTAGGTTTCTTAGCTTTTCAAAGCCTTCTGAAAGGAGACGGTATTTTTTAATAGTAGACTTCAATTTTTTCAAGGTTTCTATTTGAACTTCTGTAGAAAGATACATTTTTTTGCACATTTACTATTGTATATTCTGTTGTAGTTCTAACTTCAACCCCAATGTATTTCCTTTGCATTTGTGCTTTGAATTGGTTTCACTGATGAAGATACAATAAATTATACATAAAAGAAAGTGATCTTCTAAGACGATGTTCATTAGGCAGTTCGAGCTTGTAATGCATCAGAAACCATATGCTTTGTGCATTGGCTCACAGCTGTAAAACTGACTTGAAATTACCAAATGAAGGCTTGGTGCCAGTTTCCAGTGAAACCAATGACAAAACTTCATTTATTTCAATAGTTCAGACTGAACTGTGCAATATTCACAACTACAAATTAAAAGTTTCTGGTTTTGAGCCAAAGACTCATTTTTCCTTTTCCAGGTTTGTAATGCTGAAAATGTAGGCAAACCCCCTCCCCCCCTTTTTAGTGTATGAAGATTTTTTAAAATGTAGTCTGTTTTTCAGTCATTTTAGTCCCTTCTGTTTCTTCACTACAAAAAAGGTTTAGTAAATCAGGGCAGTCAGGCTACAAGGAAGAACTTGATTTGCCAAGTGTTTTGTGTTTCTGGCCACATCTGAAGTGATATAGAGAGCAGCATTTCTATGTGAGCCTCTCAGGGGGTTGGAGAGGCAGGTGCTGTCCATCAGTGCCCATGATGTTGCCAGTCATACCATTCCATTGCAGATTCCATTCGTAGTCTGATCCTGAGCTCGGGTAATAAAAGGACAGACATTTAATTTATGGGGCGAGGGCTGTTCAGGCACCAAAGGAGCATTTTGGGAAATGTTCCCACCCTTAGTTAAAAATCTATGTAATTTATTGTTATAATTATGCAATATTATATGGAACTGTCTATCCTCTGCACTAGGAAAAACTTGTGACATGCCTCCAAATTAATGATAGAAGATTTCCAAACCGTTGAAGGGATTTCTGAACATACATCCCTTTGAAAGAAAAGTGGATGAGTAGTATCTCTTTCATACGCCTCATTTACTTCCTGAAGTGATTTTCCAACTTTTAAAAGATTTCTGCCCCTTTTAATCTTGGAAAAGAGGCTAGGCTTGTGGCTTGTAGACTGAAAGTATTCACTGTCTAAGGAAGTTTGAGCCTCTTAGCAGGGAGTCCATGCTGAACTTAAAGCAAAAACCTATCTGTAATCCTGGAATCATGAAGCAGAGAATGTTGGAGTCATTTACAGCTGCCTGGCATTGTCACTGAGGGACGAATTGAAATGGGTGACCTGCCAGGCTTGTCAACACCTTTGAAATAGGCTGGTCCCCTAAAGGTCACCTTGAAGAGAGACAAGGAGCCAAAGTGACAGACAAAGCCAGAGTCCACCTACTTGTCACATTTTCTTCCTTTTTTTCTTTTCCTATTTTATAATTGCCTTTCTTTTTGCTTGTTTTTATCCCAGCGCTAATGTTGTTATATTGGTAAGTGGTTTAATTAGAAGATTTATTAACTTGTGTTTTTAATCTTTTTACTGAGAAAAAGTACCAAAAAACATAACATCCAAATAAAAGCTATTACACAATCCAATAGTTGGGTGCAGTCTGTCCCCTTTGAATTCCATGGCTAAATTCCCATTGGCTTTCATGGGAATTTATTAAGGAACAGCTAATATGTATGCCACATGGGGTCTCAATTTAGTCACTTAACTAAAGGCACTTAAACAAGACGCCTTCTTTTATTGCTGTGAATGATTCAAGGAGCTAAATGGGAATACAAGTGCCTAATTTTAGTACATCCGCAGTTGAATATTGTAACCAGAGTCCAGTACCATAACTTCATCTATATGAGTTGGCATTTATCAGTCACACTGGGAATGGCTTAACAAAGACTGCTTCAAAAACACTTCTGTTGTGTATATCCTGTAAATCTGAAGTAAAAGCAGATAACAAAGGAGAGAAGTAAATATGAAACAAAAATCTGGGGTAAGCTTGACAAAAATAAATTAATACCTGTCTAAAGCTTTGCTTTGTGTTAGTAATTAATCACCTTTTCCAGTTAATTTCTTATATTTCAAATAATTAATGTTTTAAAAATATAAAGCAATTTAAACTGTCATCAGAGCTGGGATAGAGTTTGTCTGGAGCAGCATTCTGCAATTTGGTGAAGATCCAAGAACTGCTTGATTTAGAGCAGAAACTGTTCAATGCACTTGGTTATTAAACACCAAACTATAAACAAGTGCTTCAATGCTTGGGAGATCATGACTTCCAACATCACATAATTAAAAAAAATTAGTTTTCCAAGTCACAGTAATATAAACTAAGATTCTTAGAGTTTACAAAGCCATTGTTTGCTCTTTTCATAGGAAGAATATTAAATTTTCTCTTGTCTGTTTGAGTATTAAAGCCAAATCTGATTTTTTGTTACACTTTTATAAAGAAGAATTGCAAGTTCCACTAGTAGAGATTTAAAATAAATGTATATATTTAGAAAGTATGGTCTATATAAGAATAGATTATAAGTATCTCCTGGTTTTAAGCATTAATCAACATATACATTCATACAGAGCATATGAATAAACCCTGTCACTTGAGACCACATATTTTATTCCTTCAGCATTTTGGCTTGTGAACTTTGTGACTTACACACATCTGTACAATGAGAAAAATCTCATAATGTTTCCCTTCTCAGTGACACAATTGTGCTGGAGTTCTATGCTTTTTGACAGCTTTCAGTGTGTGGTTATGAGTTGGTAAACCCCATAACTATTCTTCTTTTTGTAAACCGTGAACTATTCTTTATTTCCACTGGGGAGCTGTGTACAGCTTCTGCATATTTATCTCAGTTCTCCATTTTTTATTTGGACCTTCTCAAGAAAGTGACAGAATTTCTTCTGGCTTCCACTTACAGGTGTGAAAGATACTTTTATTGTTTAGGAGAAAGACATATTCCAGACTTTCCTAAAGGGTCCACCTTTCAAGCCTCAAATCTCCACAGGATGGGAGAGCCTAATCTTCAGAAATATCTCTGCTAGTGGTCTTGCTTTGACCTTTTTTGGGTCTTTAAAAACAACATATGCTTGGTCAGATTGTGCCAGCCTGCTTCAACAGAAGATTCGATCCACCAAAATTTTGTAGGGCTTGGAAAGATGTCCCTACACCCTAAAAATCTTTGTTGCACTCTTGCTTGTGTTTTTTGGCTGTTCACCCCAGAATCAAGACACCAGTTATATTTGCCAGGAAAAGAATTCCAAGAAAAAACGTTCCATATTTTATGCCTTTATCCCAGGACATCTCTCTCTAACAGGTTGCTTGTGTCACAGTAGCAAGTTCACTGTGACTAACACAATCTTTATGCATAGTGCCAAGTGGTTGGAATCTACATTGTCACGATTGCTGGGACATGACACAAACCCCAGCCCTTCATCACTGACACTGTGAGTGTCCTCAACCCTTTGGGCATCTGTCTCCTGTAGCTGTCTGAACTTGAGGTGTTAAGAGCACATTTCCCTCATTAGCCCTGAGATCCAAACCAAAATTTCAGTACCAGCAGAAGTTCCTTTGTTTGTCCTCTGAATAAAAAGTGCATTTTTTGAAAGGCAATGAATGCAAACAACCATGGGTGGGCAGAATGTCTGTTGGAATCTGGAGCTCATTCTTCAGCAGAGACAATGCCTTTCTATCATTGCTGCTGGGTCTTTTGATAGGCTTCAGAGAGAGCAGAAGAAAAGGAGTCCTTGGCCCTTAGTGATAGCTGCCTAAATTTTGTTCCTAGAAATATGTGGAGTGTATCAGGATGAATACTTATATTCTTTCAGACATCAGCTTGACATGTTCTGCTTCAGTGGCTGTTTTGCTATCTTTTATCTTTCTCCAGGAACAAGTCAAACCCTGGATGTTATTGAAAAGACTACTCTGCCTTTTTATAATTGATTAATTGAGTAACTTTACTTTTACTTTTCTTTTTTTTTTAATCTTCTGGGCAAATAAGGGGAATATGGTTACAAACTGAACAGTATACTTTCTTTCTTGCAGATGGATTTCTGCCTCCTGGCCTTCAAATTTCTGAAATGCTTGATGAATTTGATTTCCTTTCTTAAGGACTTTTCTCCAAGTCCATGAGACTTGGTACTAATGACCCTCATTTACATCCTCTCTGTGAACCTGCAGCAACTTCATCACTGACGTATCTGCCAAAGATGTG
The DNA here is from genome assembly GCA_018697195.1 of Certhia americana. Taxonomy (NCBI): domain Eukaryota; kingdom Metazoa; phylum Chordata; class Aves; order Passeriformes; family Certhiidae; genus Certhia; species Certhia americana. The sequence continues at coordinate 51,894,478 of CM031861.1, read as the reverse complement.
TTTATTATTGAATATTGATTCCTTCAGAAGGGTAAGAGAATCTTTTTCTATCATATCCATCCTTCATGGGATGTTTCTTTCAAGAGCTAACCTTATTTCTGGCTCAGAATTTCATCTCAGTCAGAAACTTAAATTTTGTCAATTATTCATGTCTTTCCTCCACACTTTGAATGCTAGTAAAGCTCTACCTTATTTCTTGTTTCTCTTTTTATTTCTGATTTCTGGCAGTATAAAGAATTCCAGGTGTTTTCTGAGGCTCTTTCTGTCAACAGCTTAATGGTCTAGGGATGTTGTCATTTGTGTGCAGTCTATTCATAGAGATGAGAGGCTGTCATGGCCTGTTTTGAGGTTGCAGTCAGGACTGCACCCATGATTGGAGCGAATGCCACAAGTGCTTCAGCTAAGAGGGTGGTAATGCTGAGAAATTTCACCTTCCCTGTCATCTGCTGAGCATTCATGTAGCGCTCTTTTCAATTTCATGAGATCCTTGGCCATCCGGGAGCATCCAGGAATGGTGCTGCTCTTGGCAGTGTTCTTAAAAATTTTATTGGTATGAAGGACTTCCATTACCTCTCTGGGGCAAATATGCAGCCTTCCTCTGGGCTCACGTTGTGTCCATATACATGTCTGCAAGCACTATGAAATAGAAGAACAGTTCATTTAAAAATTAGACATTTTCTTCAAAGTATGCATATAGATTTTCTGCTTGCAGTGGACATAAAGAAAGACAAATAACTTTTTCCTCTATACAAAAGAGTGTCAGGGAAAATAATGTCAAAAGAAAAATTACATGGTTGAGAAGCAGATATTTTCCCTTGCTTACTTACATGGCATGGTATTTTTTCACCACATATATTTGCTGGTAAGTTGTCTCTCTTCTTTCAAAATCTGCATGTCAAAAATGCTAGTAGAACTATTAGCACATTGAATGGGCCATCATACTGCTTTTGGGAAAGCATTACCAGGGATGCTAAACTTCACTTGTTGCTTTCAAAGTCTACCACATGAATAAATATCACTAATCATCACTGTTAGCCATTAGCAAGTAACCAGTTGTGACTACTGGGATCTAGAGGCAATTTTTATTCTGAACATGCCTTTCATGCTGACATTTGCTAATTGGTGGCAATAAGGCAGCTATGCTTGCTACTGGGGTAAGAAAAATCTGACACCTGCTGCATCCTGGGTATAAATATTTCATAAAGATCCTATTTACTCAAATGATGCCCAGGAATTCAGGATTTGACTCTTAGTGTCAGGGATCTATTGTGGCCTGCTTGTGCTTATTGTCCTGTTCCTTGCCTTCTTCCAGTGCCCTAAGGAAACTTGCTTCACTTTAACCCCAGTTTCATGGCTGTGTCCCTTTTTACATCATGGATAAAATAGACTTTGTGATGCTTTTCTGTGCTATGTTTAGAATCTTAAATTCAAGACCTGGAATTTCTCAGACAAATTCAAAGTTACTCAGGACCTCCCAGGATCTGTCCCCCAGTAAGAACAGAGAAAGGAAGCCATTCCTTTTCCTCCAAGTGGTTGGAGGGCAGAGTTATATAAAAGGTTACTAAAAATTATTGCTTGTGCTTGATGACTTCCAACTGCCCTGCCACCCACCTTCTTGCTAAGCCAGAAGCAAATTTGAAAAAGAAACCGCTGTGCATCACTTCCCTAGCAGAACATGCTGCAGACAAAAGGAATCGAAACCACAACTGGAGAATTGGATTTCCCCTGCTTTCTCCAAAATAAATATTTGTTTGTGACAAAAGCAGCCGGAAGAATGAGACTTGTACCTTTGACACTAAAGGCTTGTGTGTTTGTGCCAGCTGCAGCAGAGGTATGATCGTCCACTGAGTGCTATCTAAGGTCAGGCTGAGCTCCGTCTCCCCCAGCTTGTGAATTAACGTCTTCAGCTACTTGTGCAAAACAGAGAGAGGAAGAAGGCCCAGGGAGTCCAGCAGGAATCTATAGCAAGTGAAAAGCAAAATGAGCAGTGGGGCTGTCTCCTGGAGTTGCTCCCTACACTGCTCCTTCCAAACAGCAGAATCATTTCCTCCGAAGCCATTGTGGAGCAGTCTCATGTGCTGGCTTTTGGAAGGAGCTCCAAAGGGACAACACTGGTGCAAAATTACCTGTATAGAAGCCCATTCCCAGCAGGCAGCTCACTGCCATTATTTGGGGAGGAACTAAGCAGCTCCAGGAGAAGGTTAATAAAAAGGAGATGCAATGAAGGTGATCTCTTTGGAGTACAAGGTCTGTATCCACTTTTGGGTGCTGACTTTGAAAGGATTTATGCATCCCTTAGCAGAGCTCATCAAACAAATCCAGTACTACAGATCTGTGCTTTGAGCAGTAGCTTAGCAGTTAGAAGTTTTAACTAGAAAGTGGACAACACTGGTCACAATATACTTCCCCTCACAGTTTGAGTGGGTTTACATGCCAGTTCTCCATTTTCTCAAAGGTGTGAGAAAAAATATTCCCAAGAGAATATGTTCCTTCTGTGAGTGGTTGCAAAGGCAACAGATTAGTAGTAGAGGAGATAACAGATTGATACTAGTTGATGGAGTCAGCAGGAAAGGCCTTTTCTAAACTCTGGAGAACTGTTTATCAGGCATCCTCATAGGGAGGCTGTGGATGTGAGAGACATTCTTGTACTTTGAAAATTGAGTGCCTCATCACTTGGTTTTTCTTTGTTTTTCTTGTACCTTTTGCTCCACTTTTTGTATAAAGGTGCAATAAAGAAAATATATGGGACAGAGATTTGCCATTAAAGGGTCAATTTTTATAAGCAGTTACCACATGAGATTATCTGGAGCACCACAATTATGGCCTTTCGCAAGCTGAGGGAAATGTTGTGGTGTCTCATATGGCACCATTTGCTAACACTTAGCCAAAAGAGATTTTTATGGTCAGCAAGCACTCTAAATTCATAATGTTTAGCTTCACATTTTTTTTCTCTTATCCACTTTTTCAGTTCTCATTTTCAGCTGTTACCTGGCATGAATTTGCACAGAAGAACCTCCCCTGTCATCAGAAAGCCAGAAAAATCCATTCAGATTAGGAGACGGAAGGAGATTTAGAAAGAGAGTCTCTCTTGGATCATGCTTGTGCCTTCACAAAAGCCATATTTTTATTATGCCCTTACATAACCTGTCCCCTGTTTCAAATACAGCTTGAAAAAAACCTCCTTCGTACAAGAACATGACCAGCTGAGTAAATAAAAAAACCTGTTGAACTTGTGGATTGTACTTACTGAGGCCCTAACTATTTTGATACATGTGCCTGCAGAGCAATACATTTTGGAGAAAAATAGTGATATTGAGACACATGAAAACAGTTGGTAAAGGCTACAAGTTAACCTGAAAACATATTCCTGGTAACACTGTTAAAGGAAAAGGAGAGGTACTCAAAGGTAAATTCAGGTCAATTGGTGTCTTCAAAAACAAGACTTGGATGACTTATAAAACAAAGTCATATGCAAAAAGGGAACAAGTCACAGAAACACCAAATTTACCACAGTGTCATGAGAGTGGAAAGGAGGAAAAAAATGACAAAAAAGAACTCAACAGTAAAATGAATATATTCATGCAGTGTCAGTCTCTCCAGACAAGAAATGGTGCCAAGCAGAACCGCATCAGCGTGTGGCCGCTTCTTGCACTGACACTAAAAACATCTGTTGAGGTACAGCGTTTATACTGTCTGCCAAACAAGAGTTTTTTTAATCTTAAAACATATGCTGGAAATAGGAAAATTTGGACAAGAACAAAAAGAAAGAAAGAGGGGTGGGTGGCCAATAAATTAAAAGTGAGAAGTGGGGAAGGACAGATTGGAGACAATGTTTTCCACATAGTGTATCATAGTTAATTCAAGTCATCTCAGGTCACCAAGGAAAGGAAAGCTCATGAAGGAATTCACAGATTGCTCAGAGAAGTTGAAAGAAACAAAGTGGTGTTCTTGTCAGACTTCATCCTTCAAACACTGGGTTTTGAACAGTTAACCATAAAACTCAGGTTTTAACAAAAGTTTGGGAATGCATCTAATTTGAGATGCAAGAACTGATTCTGACAGCAATAATCTTATTTTTCAGGCATGCATATCTCACATTTTTTTGCAGAAAGCATGTATTTAAGCCTCCCAGATGAGCCAGGGCCCAATACTGGCTATTTAGAAATTGTGCCTCCAGCCTATTTGGTCAAACACTTATGCAAACGAAATTTTAGATACATATAATGAGTAAATTTTTTAAAGATTATCACCTTCACATTTATTTCTCTAGTTGAAGAAGCTAGAATACAGAATTCAGAAATATTTCAGTGAGAATAATTGTCATGTATGACCAAAGAAGTTATTCAACTATTTCTAGGATATTTTTTAAATTAAGTCCCCAAGTATTCCTTATGATAGTGAATACTCTCATGGAAGGTAGCTTATTTTCATTTCTGAAATAAACTATATATATTCAAGTACATTATTTGGTGAAGTTATCTAAGTGACCCATTTCCTGAATATCATAATGTATGAATAGAAGATTTGATTTTGTGTCACTACCCTTTGAAGTCAAGAAATTCTTTCATTCAAATGAGTGTCTCTTTGGTACCATCTCAGGTTTACAGTGCATGCTACATTCTATCTAAAGACAGAAACAATTTGTCCACTCAAATAATTCCATGTGAACTGTACTTTTAGAAAAAAAATGTGCCTACAGTAAAATGCAGGCCCCTAGAAATCAAAGAGAAAACTCCCACTCTCTTCAAGAGATTTGAGATTTCATCTCTAGAATATTTGACTTTCAAGTACAAAAGATTTAAGCTTAGTGAATCACTGGCTATGGTAAATTACACGTTTTCAAAATCTGCATCAAATTAATTGTGCTGTGCATATTTCAAAATTTGCATTATTTTATTTCTGTTCCATTTATTAAATGCTATATTTTTGAAAAACATCATAAAAATGAACAGATTAATGGATCATACACACCATGGTTTATGGAAGTTTTTTTGTCCTTCTAAAGTGGCAAATGGGACAATTTAGACTTTGGATTGTGGTAGATTATACCCACTGTAGAAAATTTATTTCTGGGATATAAAACAAGTTGGACAGTATGAAAATGAAATTCTAGAATGAGGTGATGGGATGAAATGGGAGATGTTTCCTAAGGGCAGCACTCAGCTACACAATTTTCTGCCCTATTTGATAATTTTTGGTTTTGACTGAGTTTTGTAGGTGAGTATGTAACTGAGTTTTACTGGACGTTTATGTCCTTGTAAAAATGCAGAGATTTTGTGTGCCCATGTAACAGTGTTTTTAAAGGTTTTAGTTTCTTCCTGAATCCTAAGAGAATATTTTCTCATCATCAAAATCATCAATCAGCAAATCAATGATCATCAAAAAGCAAAAGACAGTTTAAGCCTATGGATATCTCTCCCTTTGTTGTAAATGCATCACAGTTGGAAAAGGTACAAATAGCACAGGCACTGGTGAAAAATGTCATTGGTTCTTCTACTAAAATTCTGGTAACAAATTGCCGTTATTTCTTCATGATTGGGAGACAAAAATGTTTTAAAAGACTACTAGGAAATAAAGTATTTTAAGCAGAATTTTCAAATCACATAATTTCTGTTAAAGTTCAAGATCATTCTGAGGTTTCAGAGCTTTTTTTCCTCCCAGTAGGAGAGTTTCCAGTGATCTGCAACAAGTGGCAACATAGATCACGTGGAAATGCATCTTGCAATATCCTTCTCCGAGTGAATGTCAAGCTTCTTGTGAGACCAAAGCTTCGGCTGAATCTTTGGTGTTTTTGAACACATCCTCACTTTTAGGTCTGTGAACTAAATTTGCAGATTATTTCCACTTTAATTTCACAAAGAAAGCTGACTAACCCTTTCTTCCTTGCCTAACATCTGTTTAGTTCTTTAGTGAGAATCTACTCGCTGCTCCTTGCAATATGGAAGCCTGAACTGTAAGTGAAATTTTGACCTCCATGCCCAGAAAAATTTCATACACATTGGATTACATAAATACATATATTAACATGATAGTGTGATTAGAAAATTCATGCTCTATTACTTGTCTGGGCTCAATTGACCATAATCAATGACTGATTTAAGTCCTTGATTCTATAAAAAAGCCCTAAAACCTCTGAACTGGTGGCATTGACATTTTTTTTTTAAACTTTAGACAACATAAAGAAAAGCAATTTAAGGTTTCACCAAACTATTGAGTTTTGAAAAAACATTTTCCCCCTTAATTTGAACCATCATTTTCTCAAAGAAAATTAAATTAAAAAAACAACCAACATGTTTTTATAATTAAACAGAGTATTGAGCTATGCAAACAATAAAGATCCTTGTTTGAAATTAATTCTTGTCCTGCTTCTGGGATTACCAGGGGAATAAAATTATAGCAAAACAAAACAGAAAAACCTGCTACAGCCTAGAACTTGCACTTTACCAGAAGCAAAAGGAAATTTAGAGTCAATAGTTTAGAGTTCTATTCTGTCTCCAAAAAGCATGATTCTAGAGTTTGTTATAAATGTGACAAAATGAAAAATCTCATCACTCCTGTCACCAGAAGCCAAAGTTGTACCTCTAATTTTTATTCTTTATAGCTCACTAGTTTACTTTTCCTCCGCTGTACCTAGGGGACATTTTGAGGTGACTCTCAGGAATGTGAAAACAAGAACAGTGCATTCAAGTCAAGAGGTATTAATTGCCTAAATTTTTGAGGAAAGGATTTGTCTTAGTGCAGGAAGCTTGCCTGGAGGTGGGAAAGGTCTCATAGAAGAAATCTGAAAACTTTTAGGTTGACTGTATTCTTCTTTTATATTTATGTGAAAATTAAAAGAAAGCAAAAAACCCACAAACAAAATCACAAGAGGCAAAATCTGACCTGTGATACTGTGTTAAAAACTCCAGAAACTGTTTTTAGGAACAGGTATATTTCTGTGAGGAAATATTGCTTGTCAATTAACATAGTGAAACACTCAAATTGGCTTCAGAAATTTAAGCCTTGTAAGATATCATGGTATTAAATGTATCAGTTTTGGGGTCTCAGTCTTCTGAGGGTGTCTGTCTGCTGTAACTACCCATCTTTGCTCTGTTGAAATCTAACCATCTGTTTTGTGTTGAGCCACTTGAATAAACTATTGCTCCCCTTATTCTTTTGCATACAGAGCTGCCTTTTGGAACACAATATTTGGTCAAGTTCCTTGGCCCACAGATTTCTTCTTCTTATCCAGTTGTCCTGCCCCAAGTGCCCCAGTTGTGCTTGGGTTCTCAAGAGTCCAAAGACAACATTGTAGAGGCACGGGCATGCTGAGTTTGTGGTTGAGGGCACATCCAAATATTGCTACATCCCAGATTTGGTTCAAATACTTAGCATAGCCCATTTATTCTAATTAAATAAATTATATTTCCCTAAAGGAAAGAAGAATGGGGAGAGAAAATGAGCAGGGATCAACTGCTGAAGTATTCCCTGTGTCAAAAAACATGAGCATTCCTGTAACATTACACTGACTCTGTCACCAGGGACCCAGCGGCCCAGTTTCAAGTTTTTGCTCAGTGCTCCAAGAGTCCCAAGTCACAGAGCTATGCCCGTGACTTAATACTGCCAGCAATAAGCAGATTCTCTGGGGAAATTTTTTCAAGTAATTTTTTTTTTTAAATCATGTTTTCTTCAAGTTGAAAAGTCATATTGCCTCCCTAAAGGCTAGAGGCTAACACGTGGAATAGATATCAATGAATTGTTTTCATCCTACAAGCTAATGACCATGTCAAAATTCCTTCAGTCTCTTCACTCTATTGAGTTTTAAATATATAATTTTCTTAGCTCTGCCACCTATCAGCTAAATGGCTTGTTGACCATTTTTATAAAGTTTATGTACACATTTGAAATGCTTAAAAGTGTGCCAGAATGTTGATTTATCTTGTTACTTCATTAACTTTTTGTTCCAGCTTCCATTTCTTCAGGCTGGCATTCAAAGATATAAATTTTCAGTGAATGCGTATGGTTATTTTATATCTTTTTAAGACAGGGGATTTTGCTGTATCACTCACTACATAATAAAATAAATGGAGGAAAACTTCTCATGGCGCGTACTGCCAATTTATCCTAGAATGTCTCGGCTTGTACTGGCGCGTGGCCTGACCACTGCAGCAGCAGCACGGCGAGCTCGCGGCCGCGCTCCGGCCAGCGGCTGCTGCGCTGCTCCATCGCCGACTTGCTGTGTGGCCCTGTGCAAATAAACCAGTTTTCCTTGCTTGTAAGGATGGCAGAGCTCACCTCCAGCGCTGGGACACTGAGACTTGTGAAGATGGAATCCAAGAGCAGCGCACAGGGCAGAGGGCTGGCAGCCCGTGTCCAAGGCAGGATGGAAGTCGCAGCATTCAGTCTGGGAACCCTCCTGCTGAAGCCATGACTGGGTTCCCTGACTCCATCTAGCTCTTCCTCAGTGTTTCATAAGCTAGATGCACCCCAGTAAAGTAACTTTTTATAATGCTGTGAATGTATAAAAATATCTAGAGCTATAAAAGAAAAACACACTTTGTGAGCATTGTTAATAATTTAACTATCGTGAAGAGTTTCTACCTGTTCTAGTATTTAACACTACTTTCAAATACATAAATAGAACATCCAAAGAGATCATATCTGTGTTACAATATTAACAATATTAGAATCCAAAATTTAATTGAACTCCTGTAATAAAGGAGTTCATTTAGTAAAATGCAAACTTGCATTTGCCCCCCATTGTAGATCTGCATATAATGTTAAATTAGTTTTCTTAGATCACTAAGTGACAACAAATGAAGAACAGAAATAAAACAGTGAATTTCAGCAAGAATCTAATTTTTGAAGTGTTATAGGCCTAGAGCAAATTTCTGCCTGGATTTTTTGATTTTTTTAGAGATAATCTAAATTTTGTCCATATATTTAAGCACTGTCTATTTAATGCAGGAATGTTTATTAATCTCTAATATAAGAAAATCTGTTTTTCTCTCTACTTTTCTTGTTCCTGTTTTGTTTTTTCCTTTTTTTTTTTTTTTTTGTAATTACTTTTTCTCTCTTTTCCAATTTCTTTTTCTTTTTTTTATGGAAGTACTGTTTTCTGAACAAAAAGAAAGAAATTTCTAAAGCAAATTCCTGGTTCATTCATTAAAGAAGATAAATTAATAATAGATAAACTAATAATACTTTTTACCTTTTGCCACCCCAAGAAAGAATAATGTTTCAGGTCAGGATGTGCTACAATAGATTTTATATTTTAGAAGATTTAATCTGTAGAGATGAGTTAATGCTTCCAGGGAGTGGCATCTCAATACTATTTAATATGTCTCTCTCTTATAAATATGAGCTCAGATGGTTGAAAACAAAGTTTGAATGCTAAGGCAGTTAATTAGTTTGGCTCCAAAAGGCACCAAATAATATCTTCTTCAAAACAATCTCTAAGTGGATGAGGTTCTTGGAAATACTATGACGTACACCGTAATAGTTGGTTGTAAACATAGATTGGGAGCCTTGCTCCTGACAATAACAGAAGATGCTAAAACACAACAAACTTCTGTACATTGTTGCTTCCTGGAAGGATCCTTTCTTCTTCTTTTAATAGGGATATTCACCCTTTATAGCCATAGATTGTGGGTGTGGAAACTTTATTTCTGGAATACATTTTGACTGGTATAAAACTAAATCAGGACTATAATCTGAAGTTGAATTCAGAATTACAAAATCTAGCATAATGTTATAATTCCAGAATTTAAATACTCAGCTGGCAGAAAACTTTCTCTATGACCAGGTATAAGTAACACCCTTTGCCTAAGAGGCGATAGTCTTTTTTTTGTATCTTGCTTTAATGTATTGTTGAAGGAGCCAGAACTTCAACAATATCTTCATTTATGGCGTATTTGCTGAGAGCATCTTATTTGATAAAGAAAACCAATATCTCAACATGTTTGCAAAATTAACTTTTCACTGACACTTGATTTCAATGTCTGAGTAAAGGGACTTCAGTAGCGCCAGTGGGTAGGGAAGCAGAACAGAGAAGGAGCCATCAGAGGGACCTGAGACACAGCCAAGTTCTAGGGAAAATATGCACTATTATGGCTCAGTGTAATTTAAGTTAATACAAGAAAAACCCAAGAGAGAGGTATATTTGGAATCACAGCCAGAGCACTCATTCTTTTTGGAGTGGGATGAGAACTCATGTACTAGTATTGTCCTGTTCTTATTATTAACTCAAAAAGCTGTAGAATAAATACCAAAATTTCTGAAAAAAAAAAAAATAGCTGCATCTATGTTTTCTATGGAAGATTGTCAAATTCTGGTAATGTTTGTTAAAATTATTAAGTATCATCACAGATTAATCTATTTTTTAATGTGTGACTTGGAAAAATTCAAAGAAATCTTACATTGTGTGTGCAAAGGACACACACAAAGTCCAAGTCGTTTTTCTTTGGCACATCTGCAATTTTAATGTCTTCTGCAGTTTTTGAAATGTTTTTATGAAAAAATGCAAAATGTGTATTCTTATATGTCAAGGAAAATATAAACTAATTTGTAAAGTCACATGGGCTTCATTTTTGCCCTCAGACACAGTCTTCGATTCCTTTGCGTTCAGAAGATTTGAACCCATCTGTTTTTACCAGAAGAAGGAGAACAAATGAAGCAATGTTTCAACAACTGAAAACCATCACGAGAGACACAGATCAGCTTAGACTAGAACTAAACCAATGGCATAAATATCACCACCACAACCCTCCAGTCCTTTAACTGGTACTTATCTGACCCATAATGGCTGAAAGCCATCTATCATTGCTTAAAACTACATGATGATAAAACCAGAGTCTGGAAAATATCATTACTTGATCTATTTGGTAAACTTTCAAATATTTCTTTCAGAAGACTTGCCAGGCAAACAGCATAGTATAAAATTTAGTTTTATTTAATTTGTGTTTTATTGCTTTTAAATTTAGCTTGCAAAAAAAGGCATGATTAAAGAGCTACAGCTGAGTGAAGGTACAAAGCTTCTGTTGTAGAAATCTGAGTGAGTCTGGGTCTGTAGATAATTTGTAGCTGCATTTTAGCCCAGAAAATTGTGCTGCAGGGGTGTTTAGTGGGTTTAAATGTGTGTCTGAAATCAGCTGGATAGATTGAATGCAATATCTTACTCGATTTTTTTCTTTGTTATGGCTACTGTTTGCTGTGTCAAGGCCAAAATATTGGTACATCTAGACAGGGAGACTATCCATTCCTTATTTCAAAGTAATATTACAAAATTCATTCTTTCGTTGCCAGAATGAAAGAAAGGCTCAGTCAACAAACCAGTGCTTTACAAAAACACAAAATAATGAAAGTTTTAATTGATCTTTGTTTTCGCTGTAGAATTCAGTCAAAATAAATCCAATCTTTACCTGAAACCAATCCACAAATCTTCCTTCAAAAATAATGTCATTTGGATTTTCTGAAGATCTCACTGTCATACAAACCTGAAATAAGAAACAATCCATTTAGGTTTATTCTGTTTAAGGAATAAAAGGACAGAATTTTATTAACACAGATCTTTAGTTTTGCATGTGTGACCCAGGAACATTTCTGGATAAATATCATTAGCTCTTCTGTACACAGCAAATTCTTGGTACGTATTGCTGAGTTTTGATGGGCAGCATGCAGGATTGGAATGTGCAACATGGAAACATTTGCTGAGCTGTTCTTGGGGCTGCAGAAGAAGAAGCTTCCCAGCTTAGGGGGAGGTACAGCAGAGAGGTTTTCTCTGGGCTTTAGGCAGGACAGGTTGAGGCTTTGAAGTCTTTTGAAGGGAAATGAAAGTTCTGCCTCAAAAAATTGAAGTGGACACAAATCAGCTCCAACATTGAGATCACTACTGGAAGATTTTTTCTTCTGTATTTGGTAAGAGAGGAAAAGAAACAAGGACTGATAGTGACTTATGCAAATATGACAGGACTTACTTCTCAGGGGGAGATTTGATGAGTGACTGAATCTAAAGCCTCTTTTCCAAATGTGTCATTTCCCAAAATCCTGTCTGAAAAGAAAGGCATGTGTAAATGAGCTCAAGCAACAACAATTTGCATTTATGCAGCATGTTCAAAATCAAGAGCTCCCAATACTTTTAATAATTTGCATGGCAAAGATTTCAAAGACTTAAAATGCAGAAGGTGGTAAATGCATTTGCAAAACAGCTGCAGTCATTCTAAAGGAATTGCAGGTAGGATATCCCCAGGCTTCAATTGTTCAAAGATTGTGATTGTTTTAGGTTTTTTTTTTTTTTTTTTTAATGAATACAAAAATTCACATAAGTTGTCCCAACATTTGCTGAAAATAAAGCAAAAAAGTATTTTAATCACTCACGATGAAGTTATAGTAGTAGTTCCAGCATTGTTGCTAAGAGATAAACAGAGACATTTTTATGAAGCAAATGTAAAATTATAGAAAAATATATTGTGGCAGTTTTAAAAGTAAAAAACTGTGTGTACATGTTATTCTTTCATGACAAAAATTTTAAATAGTTTGATTTTCTGAAGTTCTCTCACAGAAAAATAATAATGCATCTTCATTAGAGATAATATCTCTGTAGTCAGCAATATAATCTTTTTCAACTGTAAAGACAATGATGAATTGAAAAAGGCTTTTTCTTTTTGATCATTAATGCCTTATCCTGTATTAATATAAACAAATATCTGGTGACTGTTATTCCACAGTCGAAAGAGGAAGAATCAGTTGTCTGGACAATATTTTTGAAGATGGGAATGAAATAGCAAGAGGAATATGATAGTACAAGAAGAGTGATGCAGTCAGTGGTTAGAAGTTTGACAATGCACCAGTTTTTGCAAAAATGTACAATAATGGTCTTGGATATGATAAAGTAAAAGTGTAATAATTGCAGGTTAAGTCAATGACAAATTGCTGAGTGATATAAATGTAAAGTACAAAAACATACTGTTAAACTAAAAAGGATTTTACTCAGTCACATATACAGCTTCACAATTATCTGAGCCCCTGTTTTCATTCTCACCACTGTCACTGAGGAAAAAATATCCATTCTGGAAATCCTAAGTACCATTGAGACACTGAAACCTCAAGAAATACCACTTCTTTGTATAAAGGACTGTCCATAGAAAGATTACGTAGTACATTTGGATGCTTCTAGAGTATAGGAGAAATGTTTAAAGACTCTACCTTACACTTGTAATGCTTTCAATTATTAAAACCTTCTGGAGTTCTTAACCTCTCTTCTTACCTCAATGCTGTAATCAGGAGAATGTTCTCCTGTAGATAGACATGTAAGCAGAAACTATTTGATATTGATTCTCATGTGCCTGAGCTACAGATTAGAATTAATTAAAACCATAAGCAACAAAGAGTTTAATGAATTAATTTAAAACAATTATGTATGGAAATTATACAGACAAATAAGCATAATTTAAAAAGTAAATTCAAGTGGCAAATAATTTAACTGCCTGCTTGAGGGTTTAATTGCATGCTTCAGGGTTTTTTAAACAAATGATAGAAAAAATGTTATGTGCTAACAAAAGTGGTGCATCCTTTAAAGCACTGCCTTTCATTTTTAACATTGTTCCATACTCCCATTCTAGGAAGACTGCCATGCCATTTCAGAGACACTCCATAGTCAGAAGGGATTTGTACACATACAGATCCTTTCCAAGACTGGGCCTTTATTTCAGAATTTTTGCCAAAGAATAAAGACTTGAAACAGGCACTGTTAGTGAATCAACAACATTGAGAATACACAGAGGTGATTAAGCACTCACTGATGCATTTAAAGACTGATAAATAGCTCAGGAAGCAAAGATATTTAATGGAGAGCAATGGGTAACAGAACACTATGGCTATGAAAAATACCAGATCAGCTCATAGGCAGAGCACCATGAACTTGTATAAATATCACCGATGTGTCTTCCAGTAAGTTAATTCAGAAACAACTTCTGAACTGTCAAGCAACATGAAAATGGACCAAAGGGATTTCCAGAATGCAAAAGCAATAGAGGTAGCTCCAAAGTAGTAGTAGCTATGAATCACCTTCAATTGACACCATTGCCTGTAGCAAGGAATTTTTGATTCTGTTAATTTCATTAACTACAATATTTGAAAATATGCTTTGGAAAACCATGGGGATACAATGACTAGTTCTTGGAAACACTGACTCATTTCTCACTGAATTCAATAGAAAAACCCTGATTTACTTCAACAGGTTTGACCAGCTTTATGTCTGAAACAAACAAAATCTTTGACAGGCTTTCATGGATCATGAGATAAAAATATCCTCAGACAGGGACTTTGAACTTCTCTGTATGTGAAATTGTTGACTTTAAAATACCAGAGGTAGACCCTTCTATTTAACCTTGGAAAACTCACATTAGTTGCTGTAAATGTCTCTCTTCCCTCCACTGCATCTTGGCCAACATTTGGTGACACTGAAAATTATTTGTGAAGAAGAGCGGCATGCCTGACAGTCTCCCACGCTCACCAAGAACACAAAGCTCTACAGAAACCTCCTTTTGTGTTCTCAGAATTAAAAAAAACATTAATCAAAATTATCTTCTCTAATAATAAAAGGACCCATCATCTGGCTAAAAATAAACACTGGAAACAAAACATAAAACTGCAAACTTTAATTAGAAACACAGAAAATTGAACATGTCTGATTCAAACCTTTGGCTTGAGTTTCTGCCTTGAAAATAGCACAGCAGATCATGGCTAAATGCTGGATTTGTCCAGGACAGGCATCAGGAGCACCCAGACTTCTCTACACTGCTCAGCCCCCAGCCCAGGGCAGCTTAGGAGAGCCTTTTTCCCAGGTTCCTCTCAGCCATGCACAGGAGGGGAAAGATGTTTGCTTTGGCTGATCCACTCCAGACAGCACACCAAGTTTTCTGACTCCTCCATCAGCTTAAAGAGCAGCGTAGAATATTTGCCTGTGTCTTGAGTTAGCTCTTTTGGATGCTTTCGAAGGGAGTATAGTGTCTCTCATCCTTTCTTCAGCCAGTTTTTTATGTGGTCAATGGGAGAAAGTGAAGCAAAAAGTGGCTATAGCTAGCAGAAAGATACAGTCCTTTTACTCAGAATTGCAGGAATTTTGACTCCCTTGGTAGTTGCTGCAGGACATTTGCTAAAATATTCCTGTTGTAACTGAGTTCAGAACCTCCTGTTCTAGGAGACAAATCTTCTCTGACTTTAACTTATCAGACCAGACGATAGCTCTCTCTAAGATGCCTGATATTTCTATGCATTTCATTGCACTAGTATATATGTAGTCATAAAGAAACCCTATTTCAAATATGGGAATTTTTCTGAGGCTGGGGCTGCTTCTCTGTGTAGAGTCGAACATGAGATGCCAATCACCAAACAGTGGGGCTGCTTACCATAATACAAAGAAACAACTGAATAACTGTCCTTGGCAATTTTTTTCTTTATGATGGGAATCTAGTCACATTGTAATAGAAAGAAATATAGGAAGAAATACATGGCAATTTAAAATGATAGAATTCTGTGTTACTTTTTTTCGCCTAAGTTCTTTAGATGTCTCAAGAATTAATTAATTTTTTTTCATGATGGCCTTGATCTGCCAAGCATGTAAGAGGCAGTATTTTCATGATTAACTGTTGTTAGGGTTGGAATCTAAATTACTTTTTTCAAGCATCTTGCATCCCTCATACATACATATGAGCACAGTACACAGAATTGATAAGAGTGCACCTTTTATCCAACTTTTTCAAACACTAATCTTTTCATAGCATCCCATTGAATGGGTAAAGAGGGACACACTTAACTTGTAAAGTACTTATGAGCAATTGTCTTATAAATTTTTATGCAGCCACATAATGGCTGACATCTGCTGATGCTTTAACTACTATGTTATGAGTTTAAATTAGTTTGTGAATTCTTTCGTCCTTTCTGATTAACTCCTGTATCTGCCCGGTACAATTTCTACTGAAACATGGGGGTCTAGAAAAGAAAGGTTTTAAAATAAACATAGAATCCAACTATTTATTGGTCAGCTAGGGCAGCATTGCTGAATCATATGGCTTCTTTGAGGCAACTTGTACAAAGATTTTTTGAGGTACTGGCAGATAGATGGTTCTGTCAGTGACTATGCTAGCCTGGATTAGCCAAGGCTGTGTGTCAGCCATGATCTCTAAACACACATGTCTACTCTTACTTCCCTTAAAGAGAGCTCAGGCCCTGTAGGCAGGCACACTCCATATTTGTGTAAGTACAAAGGACAAATCTCTCTGCCTTCTCTCTGAAAACAATGATAAAAATTCTGATTAATGTAAAAAACGGTAAAGACAGTTCTGTGGTTTCACAGAAAAATAAAATAGGAAATTATGTCCAAAACTAAGATAAGAAATACACGAAGATACAAATCTGAATTCATTTAGAGGACTTTGAGGAGCAGAAATTCAGAAAGGAATACAAAATAAGATGAATGTAAAATTGATATAAATCTATAGGAATAAAAGTAACAAAAACTAAGGTGAAAAAAAAAGAATTTTAAAAAGGAGAACTTGGATAGTATCACAAAAATCTAAATAAGAAAATTAAAAGGGGATAATAAAGAACATTCTGATTAAAGCATAAGAAAATAGACTAAAATAAAGATCAGGCTAAGGATAATATACATGATATGTGTGTTCAAATCAGCAGACACTTGTACATTTCAAATCAGGCATTCAATAGTCTAGCTAAAGCAATCTGCAAAATATCAGGATTGTTCTGAGAATTTATGGGGCATAGAAACTGGAACAGACATTGTCCATCTTACTGGCTGTGTAGCTTAAATTTGCCTCCTAAAAATTATTGCTACACGTTATTAAATTATCAATCCATATAAAAAGACTGATCTTTTTAGAGTTAGTCCAAAACTCCATTGAGTTCTCTATCTTTTTCTCTGTAGTGGCTGATAATGGGTACTCAGTAAGAGAATAAAAATGGAGAATATTTAAAAAATAATTTTCCCAGCATATTCTTCCAATATTCAATGACCAGTGGCTCAAGAACTCTTTCATGTTTAGTAGTCAACAGTGGATTTATAACTCATTATTTTGCCTGATTTCCTCTAGGACGCTGTAACCTTTTATCATGGACACAATCATGCAGCACGGAGTTCTGCGTCTGATGCACAAGTTCTGTAAGGAACCATATCGGGGGAAAAAAAAACCAACAAAATGCCTTGAAGGACTGATAGGAAAACAATGTCAGAAAGTCAGTTCTATTTGCATGACAGAACTCTTCCAATGATTAAAGAAAAGTGGATGAGATAATATACTGTGATTTTGAGAAGTGATGGATCTTGTCCCTGTGAGTTTTCCATAAGCAAAGTAAGAAAATAAGTAACATGTACACAGAGCTGAAAAAAAGAACTGTATGTTGCTTGCTAACAAAGCAGGGAGGTGGTTCTGATAGAAGCCTGAAAGGTCTGGGTCATGTCTTTATTAAGACGGATGATGCTACCCATTTTGGAGGGTGGAATAATATTCTTGCAAAAGTTGCTTGTGGCATGAAGGGAGAAGAAATTGCACTTGTCAGTGGGTGTATTGGTATCAGAAGAACAAAAATATGAAAATCTTTCTAGAAAACTCCAATGGAAATAAAGTTATGTGTGAGCAGTTCAGGACAGAATATCCAAGGTACTGCAAATAGTCTTAATTCTCAGATCAGTTTCTGATGCAACAACCTGCTTACCTCAGAAAAGTATGTGTAATTGCAGTTTGAGTGGTTTTAATTCTGAACTGAAGTGTAACTACGCTGTTGTCAGTGGAATAAGGCCAAACTCTACCACCAGTTAAAGATCTAGTGGTTGTGTTTGTTTTGTTTTACAAAGAAAAAATGTAGATCATAATGGAAAGTTTAATAAGAGACATTCTGTGATAAGGTTGCTGGGTGAAAGATTTGAAAAAGTGTCTTGGGATAGAGACGTTCTGAAACACAATGGATCCAAAACAATAGTCAGTCAATTGTACATGTTGAATGTTAAAACATTAGTCATATATGAAACACTAAATGCAATTAATAAAACCAGAGCTAGTTGAATGCCAAGTGATTCCAGAATGGAATCCAGTGGGCTGAAAGTTCAGGGTGCTTGTTGGCCAGTGAGCAGCCATATGAAACCTCACTCTCTTGACATTCAAACTGGATCCTGCAGGCCAGACCTACAAAGGAATTTAGGTTCCCCATTCTTTTATAGAATCTCAAAGTAAGATGCATAAGTAGGGGTTGGGAGCCTGAAATCTTTGTATATCTTGGCTTGTATACGCAACATTTTCTATAGACTTGTGCACAAATCACAACCACGAAGGAACACCTGGGGAGGGAGAAAGAGGAACTGATCTCACAGCTTCATATGTTTTTTATTACTAGGTAACTCTTTCCATGCAGTGTATGTGTACAGAATGGTTGCCGCACTTGGAGTCTGGCTCCCAGGGAGGGCAGCTTGCATCACGGAGTTGGGAATAAACAGCCAAAAGTTCAGCACTATTTAGTAAAACCCAGACCAAGATACTTGATCTTCAGACATAGGAAATACATCTTTTGCAGTGCTGTGGAGTACTTTATTAGCTGTCAGTAGATATGGCATGGTTTGTGTTCCAATTTCCCATGGCTACAGTGTGTCGCCAGAAGTAGCTGTTAATTTTGAATATGTTCTGTGTGGTGGTTGGGGTGCAGGAAAAGGTTGAAATGTCAAGAAATTAATCTGAAATGTTTTGGATTTCTTCCACATTGTGGGAGCCAGCCCATATTGCAGGTGATGGTCTTATAAAACAGTTGTTTTTCACAAATCATTCTGCCTGTTCATTAATTTAATGAACCAGAGGGACATTTCCCTGCAGTCTTTTTCAAGTAAAGGGCTATCCAGACCTACATGTCTGCTCTCCACAGTCTGCAAAGAGTTGCACTTTCCTTGTCAATGTCATACACAATGTGTATGTGAAGACAGAGAACTCATAGGGCATTATGGAGCAGACAGCTGAAAAGGGAGACCAGATCTGTAAGAAGCAAAAGGAGTCAAAGCCATTTCTCATGTGAAAGTTAAGATATTTCACTTCAAATGTCAAAAACTGCAAAATAATTTCATTTTTAAAGCTCTATAGAACAGTTTAGACAAAAAACCAGATCAGCAATAATTAACATCTACAGGGTTCATCTGTTTGGCAGACTTTGTCCTGTTCATGAAACAGACACAGTTGCATAGGTCAGCATTTTCAAACAAGATTCCAAACTGAAGGCTCAAAACAGGACTTTCTAAAATACTATTAGTGCCCTGTTTTGGTGTTTGGGGTTTTTTTGCGTTTTGGTGGGGTTTTTTTGCTTTGCTTTTTTTTTAAGTTTTAGGCGTTTCAACATTTATGTAGTCTGAAATAAGAGCAAAAATAACATAATCCCATTTTTGTTTTCTGAGGAAATGATTTAGAGAAAAGGTGCTATCTAAGAAGGTGCACCAGACAAATGGTTGGATCGTTGACCTATAAGCTCTTGGTAAGCACCTTCCCTGCCCACTGAATTACCAAGCAAGTCTTTCTGCAGTCTCACCTCTACAGCCATCAGTTTTCATGTAAAAATCCAGTGTTGATTGAAGAAGACAAAAAAGGAGAGACATTTAATTTAGATACATCTGGGAATTGTGAGAACTGATTTGAGCCCTTGTTCAAACTGTTCAGATCACTAGATCCTGCATAGTACAGGGAAATGTTCTTTCTCCCTCTTCAGTTGCACCCTGGCTCTGAGATGATCTCAGATTCAAAGCAGAGTGTTTCTGTGGGCTATGCAGAATTTGCTGCCTTAGCAGATTCAGTACTTCTCCAAAGGAGTCTTTAGAAGGGACATTTCAGATGACATTCCCCAGTGATGCTGAGTGTATGTGTGCTAACAGTCCCCACTGCCTGTTCTCATTGGCAAGAGTTAGAACAACTTTTGACCCCAAAAATGCTGGAAGGCATGAGTTAAATGATCGTTTTTTATTCCTACAATTTCCCTACAAACAAGGGCTAACCTATAGCTTACAAATTCAGATAACTCAGCAGGGAGCAGATACTTGGAAAGAAGAAATGATAGATGAGATGGATATAGAAGAGCTCTTGTACAGCAAACCAGATTAAATTGTGTTTGATCCTGAGTGCGTTTGCATCATAAGGTCAACTCTTTGGTGGAGAGAAACAATACTGGCATTTAGACAAGATTAAGAGCAAGAGGGCATGGTTGCAATCTAAGTTTGGGAGAGGTGGACAGTACTTTGAGGAAGGAGAGGAATTAGGGACTTATGAGAAAGAAAGCTGTAAGCAAGCTAAGGAAATGAAGGGCAATTTAAAAAAAAATAATTGGCTGACTATGAGCATGAGCTGGCTATTTAAGAAACTTGGGTTCATTTTCACTTGTGCCAGGTACAAACTGTCTGCAGGGAATAAGTCTAAGATGTTTCAAGATGAGAACCTAGTGTAGTTTGGAGAACTTGGAGACTTATGTAAGACATAATTTTATTTAGGACAGTCTAAAATCAGGTAGTTATTCAGACCCTGTCTGCAAGGTAGTTTAGTCCTTGAGAAAAGAAAAATTGCCCAGACTACCCTGAAAGAAGATTGCATCCTTCTTTCCCTTCCCTTCTGCTTCTATCCCATCCATTGCCTTTCCTCTACAAACAATTGCAAGTCTTTGTGCAGCTAGTCAGTGAAGGTGATTGTGAAATGAATAAGTTTAAAAATAAACCTTCTGCTGAGTTAGTTTTAACCTGGATTGGTTTCCTGATCTGGTTCATAATGCCGCCAACATGGTTAATGGTGTCTGTATCTCCCTTTACGGTCGCGGTCTCTGCCTTCTGTGATTTGCATTAGCCTTGCAGCTGCTGCACGTGTGCTCTGTAGGACTCTCAGACCACACTAAGGAACACTGTGCTATGGAAAGAGAGGGCTGGGTCTTCCATGTAGGGAAATAACACTGTATTCAACTGGAAATGTTTTACTGGAAATGTGTCTATTGCCATCATTCAGGCTAAGCTTACACAAAATAACTCAGTGACTGAAATATACATGTAATAAAACTACCTGTGCTAATTTCAGACTTTCCTGTGATTTCATGGTTATTATAAATGTTCTTATTCTCACATAGCATTGCCAATTAACAAGCTTTATAATTCTGTTCAGAAACTATCATGAAGCATTCTTCCTGTCCTGAAGAATGGCCCTTTCTAATGTGTCTTTCTAATTCTCAGAAGAGAGGTTTGAAAATAGTGAATACAAACCCCATAGTTTTTACTGCATTTAAAAAACTATTTTATTCTTGTCACCAATCAACTTTGCTTTTGCAGTTCTACTATCAGTCTAGCTGCACAGCTGTGCTGTCTCAAATTTAATTATACTCTAATCCTACAGTTCTGCCCATCTCCTCAACACCTCTAAGTCTCTGCTTAAACTCTCCTTTTCTCTTGACAGGCCTTAGAAACTTCTGTGTTCTGCCTTTGATCTATCTTTCTTTCTTTCTTTCGTCGCCTATACGTGTTCTTGCTTTCCTAGGTCTCGGCTGTCTTGCGGCTTTTTTGTCGCTTCTTTCGCTTTGCTTGGATCGTTGCGTTTCGGCTTTCGGTCTGTCTTCTGGAGGTGTCCTTCGTTCCCTCTGTCTTCCTTTGTTCTTTCCTTTGTCGTTGTGTGGTCGATCTTTTAGTCTTCTTCTTTCTTTTCTTATCTTCTTGCTGGCGTCTTTCTCTGGCGTGCGTTTTCGTCGTTCCCCCGTCTCCGGGGCGCGGTTTGGTTCCTGCTTCGGGCGTCGTGCTGAGGCCGTCTGGCGGCTTGGGTGGGTGTTTCTTTCTTTCCGGCTTCTTGCTGTCTTGTGTCGCGTGTTCTTTCGG
>CM031861.1:51846666-51872514 GCA_018697195.1 Certhia americana | reverse complement strand
TTTTCTTTTCTTTTCTTTTCTTTTCTTTTCTTTTCCTTTTCCTTTTCTTTTCTTTTCCTTTTCTTTTCTTTTCTTTTCTTTTCTTTTTTTTCTTTCTTTTCTTTCTCTCTTCCTTCCTTTCTTTCCTTTCTTTCCTTCCTTTCTTTCTTTTTCTCTCTTTCTCATTCTCTCTCTCTCTCTCTCTTTTTCTCTACCCACTCACTCTTTCACTCTCTTTCTTTTTCTTTTAAACATGTGAAATGATATTTCTTCTTCCTGTTAGCTTGGGACCCTTTCCCTGATTTGCAGATTTATCCTTCATGGTCATGGACACAAACATGTTTCATGTGTTGTTTTCTGTTTACATCTTCCTACCCTCTTTCTTTCCAGTTCTTCATCTTCCATGTGCCCATTCTTTTCCCTTATGTTGTTCCTTTCCTTGACCTCTTGGTCTCCTCTCGTTTGTTGTTTTCACTCTTTCTAGTCTATTCTACTTGCTATACCATATGTTAAATGTCTCACATCATAAATAAAACACTTTTGACTCCTTCCATCTCTAGCTACTGGCCCATCTGCAGTTATTCTTTCATCTCTAAGCTTTCTGAATATGCTGTTTACACTTTTTCTTCCTAGAGCTTTTCCAATCTGGCTTCCATCCTCTGCCCTTAAATGAAACCATTCTTTCCACAACATCTAATGGCATCTACTTTGCCAGATATCAGACTCACTGCTAAAACCGTAACTTCTCTTGGCCTCTCTGCTTCTGCTGTCCTTGAAACCTCTCTGGGATTCATCAGGTCTGACTTTCCTTGGCTGCTTCTCTAATCATTTCTTTAATACATCCTCTGGAGGATCCTCCATTTCTTGGTAAAGAAACTGAGGGTTTTTAGCCTTTTGCAATTTTACCCACAACCAAAAACTCCCTTGTCATCTCTTTGTTGAAGATTCACAGATCTACCAATATATTCCTTCTGTCTCCTTCTGTCCTAAAGAAACTTTTAGTCTGACACCTTTATAAATGACTTACTATTTAAACTTAATTTGGCTGAATGTGGTTCTTTTACCACAGACCTTTTTCCTAGTTCTTTTCACTAACTATGGACTTTAGTGTGGTTGACATCCCTACTCTGATTATCATCTAGATGCTCACAGCCAAGCAATGTATAAAATTAACAAAAATGTATTCTCCAAGACTTAATGCTTCCTAGCCATGCAGGTTGCTGTAACTCTTATCACAGAATCAGAGAATCACAGAATAGTTTGGGTTGGAAGTCATCTTTAATGGTCATTTAGTTCCACCTCCCTGCTATGGCCAGGGACACCTTCATCTAGATCAGGTTGCTCAGAGCCCCATTCAACCTGGCTTTGAATATTTCCAGGGATAGGCATCCACCATCTCCCTGGGAAGTCTGCTCCAGTGCTTCACTACCCTCACAGATAAGAATTTCTTTCTAATATCTAATCTATGCTCTTTCAGTTTGAAGACATTACCAACGTGACCCCCATTAAAAAGTTTGCCTTTTCCTTCTACTCTTCTTTATTCCTGACAAGCTATGTAGTATATTTTTCTCAGTCCCTATTGGTCCCCTATTGTTCATTCAGGAAGCAGAAGAAAAAGCAATATCCCTACTTCAAAGTTTAGGGATGTTTCATGTATCTCTCATGTATCTCTGCCTTCAAAGCCTTCAGTTATATTCTTCTGTATTGCATTGATAAGAGCACTACCTACTGACAGAGTCAAAGCTCTTTATACCTACTTCCATTTGCCATATATTATAAACTCCTTCTCCCCCCTGTTAACTTCTCAGACAAGTATCCTTGTGGTTTTGATGGCCAAATTTCCTGTAAAATATCTGTAAAACTTTCTCATTGCTTTGCCTCAAATCCCTCCCTAAATCCCTTTCCTTTGGGAAGCATAGTTAGGCAGCTTAAAGTGATGATACTAAAGTCTCAGGTTTTCTTTTTTCCTTTGTTTTATTCCATTGCTTACCCTAGAAAACCAATGTAATTTTTTTCAGATCCTTTCATCTTTTTTATTCCATCTATATTCACTACATTCTAATTATAATTCTAGCACCCATAAGAAGCAGAAAAAATAAGTCACAATTGAAAAGTAGTTAATTTTGAATATTCTATGACAGCATGAAGGTTTTTGCGTATGTGTATGTGTATGTATATGTATGTGACTGGCGACATGAGATGGGAAAGGCGAATATTCCAAATCTTGCTACGCAAAACTTTTAAAAAGTGGTAAATTTAAATGAATGATAGAATGGACATTGTAATACACCTGCTGCCAATGTCTAGATTTTGTTTCTATATGCACTTACTTGATTCTATATGCATTTGTACAAATCCATATGGATATATATATACAGCCTACTGGATATTCTACTTGGCTGGTAGTATGTCTTGAACTTTTGATGTACTCTATGTAAGGTGGAAAAAGTATGCAAAGCAGTTTAAAGTGGTGTTGACTGATGAGTGAGTAGCTCTTAGTAAAAGGAGATAGTGTTTTATTCTGCCAAGTGAAGTTATCCTTTGTGTGGGGCAGGCATTCTGAACTTTTTTTTTCACTTGGTGTGTGGTCATTCTGAAATGCTTTAGAAATGTCTAGTTTTCTTCTTATGAAGCTGATTTGTTTTTCTTTCCTTCTTTCTTTCTTTTTTTCCGTTTTGGTGGATACTTCATTTTCCTGGTAGGGAGCTGTTGTCTTGTGGATTTTAAGTTTTTAGAAGTAATACGCATTTGAGCAGGAAAAAGACAGATCCTCAGATGTTGGCAACTGGCAGAGCTATTTTGAATATGAGGCTTATTTGAAGATATTTGCCATGATATTTATGTGTTTCTTATAAATTAAAAGCCAAGAATAATTTGTTATTTAAATTATTAAATAATATTTGGAGAATAATAATTTTGCTTTCAAACCCAGAATTTTTAAAAAATAATTTTCACAAATGTCCACCAGACATTAACATAGCTGTCATTCCAGTTATGATCAAACTACTCATTAAAGGAAGCTTTTCAGAATGTGACATATGTTAGGCTACCCACAAAAAAGTAGACACAAATGCATCTGTATTATCTTTTTGCAGATGAAAATCCTCTTTTAAAGCATAAAGGTCTGGTCTGAACTCAAGGGTAGAACCTTAGCTACAGAGGGTCATTCTGGATTTCCAGACCTGAATTTCCAGACATTTCTTGTTTGCTGTTACGTCCAAGAGCACTGTGTTATGAGTTGCACACAGATGGACAAATTGGAAGGCTCTTTCCTCACAGCCTAAATGAACATTTATGGGGTTCATCGTTGCAAGATGCAATTCACCAATGGTTTCCTTTTCAAGAGCAGAAATTGAATCTGCCACTGCTGGAAAATGCCACAGTTATGGAAGTTCCATCCAAATTGAAAGAAACAGAACAAATCACTTATAAAGGCTGTTAAGAGTACTGGAGAGCCTCTTCTATGGGAAGAATGAGACCCATATGTTTATCTCAGTGATACAGAGGCTGAGAGATTTAAAACCCCTACCTCAATGTTCATGGGAAAAGAGCATTTCAGGCTGTTTCTATGCAAGGGGAGAAGAGTATATGCTAGCTGTGACAATATTTTTGATGCTATCTACAGAAAATGCTAGTGGTCAGAGGTTTCAGATGCCAGTCTTAGTAACCTAAAGATCACAACCGATGTTCAAGCCCTAATAGTTTCATTATGGAGTTTTTAACAGTCCTGGAAAAGGTATGTTCAACTTGCTTCTGTGACAGTTATGTGGATTTGCTGTTCCAAGTGCCCCTTCCCGTCCTCCATCCTTATAATAACTTAGGACGTATGAAGATGTACTTTATTGATCTGTATTTTCAAATAAACATTTCACAGTGTTCATGTCCTCTTTACTTTCTAAGGCAGTTTTACATGGGAGTTTAGTAAGCCTTCTAATGTCAGAGGCTGATGGCCAGCCCAATGACCATGCAGAACAATGGTGGAAACCTCAGACAAGGCTAGGAGAGTTATTACTAAAAATTGAATCTCTACATGAGTCTAAGAAATAAGTGCAAACTGACTCTAAAAATTAGAAGACAACTCTCTGAATACCACTGCAAATACCACTGGCAAGAGACACGTCTCTAAGCTGTCTTCAGACTCCAGAGTAAATAAATAAAATATTTCGGAGAGAAGAGGACTGTATATGTTGGCAGTATTTCCTGACTTTGTGTGTAAAACCGAGCACGATTCGAACTTCCACTAGGTAAAGACACTGACACAAGAAACTCATTTAAACTGGTCAAATTCTAACAAACATTTTCTGTGAAATTTTGGTGAGGTGGAGTTTGCCAGAAGTTTTTCCAGGAATTAACAACCTCCAAAGACTGCAAACACTTTTTCTTCTGAACCTCTCTAGCCAGAATCTTTCTCCAAAACTCATAAAGCAAGAACTTGAGAAAACCTGCCTGAAAAGCAGTCTGCTTTGTAGAAATATAGTAAGAACTTGCCAATCCTTGAAGCCAGAGAGAACCTAAATAAAGGCAGTGAAGACTTTGCGCTCACTCTGCTTCCCAATCACTATGGAAGAAAATGAACAATCCACTGGGGGGCTTGACCTTTTTCTATACTCCCTCTTCTTCTTCTTCCAACCTCCTGATTTCTCTGCAGGAAAGTCATTTAAATGGCTGATCTTGATTCATCTCTCTTTAAACTTATTCCCTTGGACCTCTCTCCCTACTTTCTTTCCCCACTCTTAGCCCTTGGTAATCAAAACTTGGCTTACGCTCATTCCAACTCACCCCCCAAAATCAAACAAATAAAACACCCACATTCAGTATGAGATCACATTACTTGGTGATCTCAGTTCTGGTGTTACCTTATACATTCAGCTGGTCAATTATCTCTTTGGAGCAGTTTGAAATGTTCTATTGGCCTACTGACTCAATGGTACAATACTTGCTCACTTCTAGCAAGCCTAATGGATAAATGGCACTGAGCACGTAATCCTGGAAGGTATGCATTTGCCAAGATCTCTGGCAAGAATCAGCTCTGTACAAAATTTTGAGGCAAAAGTTGGTCTGTATTTTGGTTTTGTTGCTGTTATTTTTGTTGTTGGTTTTTTAATTTTTTTAACATGAGAAGAAATTAAAAATTATTTTTAACTCAAAAAAGATTTTTAACTTTAGACAATGCCTATGCATAGTCTCAATAAGGACAAGGACTGTGAGAAATGGGATGATGTTTTGTTGCATAATTTTAAATTGAATGAGATTTACATATATTTTTATTAAAAACAATGCAAGAAGCATGTATTCTTGGAGGAGATTCATTTGTCAAAAGTTAAAAAACTTGGCAAGCACAACTATATTAAATGTCCAGTCAAATTTTTTAAGAGGCAATTATGTAAGATAAAATGGTAATTTGTGCCTATGCAGACATTCATGTTCTCTTGACTTTGTAGACCTTAAAATTTTACCACCATCTCACAACACCTGACCTTTGGGATGCTTTGATCATACTTTCAGAAGTCTTACTAAAGAATGGTTAATTCTGTGGTGCCTGAAATTTGCACAATACTAGCTTCATTTTTTTTCTTAATGGAACACATTTTTACTATTTTGCAAGCCATCCGCAAGTTATTGCTTCACGGTTGGTTTTAAAATACAGTTAGGAAAATCAAAACAAGTCTTGATTACAAATTAATTATGCAGTGAAATAAATTAAAATACAAAATAAAATGAAATAGCTTCTCAAGTGAAATGTTTAATCAGTTTCAAGTGTTCTGAAGAGAAATGATAAATGATATAGCACCTTTTACAGAAAGTCTTAAATATGTTAAAAATTTTTTAGTCTGTAGCTGCATAAATAGTTACAGTTAATTTAAAACAGCTTTCAAAGTACTACAGCAAGATAGGGCTTGGCATAGCACGGTTGAGTAGAAAGAAGTCTCTATTTTTTCTTCCTTTCTTTCTTTGCCTGCCATACCTATAGCTTGTATCTAACTTTGATTTATCATCGAATTATGTATGACAGAAGTCCTGACCTGTTGGAATGACATTCATGAACCAGAGTTCTGTATGTAGGCATCTTCGGATCATCTGGACTCCTGACCATTCAATTACAGTGTACTTAGGCACAACTTTGCCCTCAGCTAGACTGATGACTTCATTGCACCTGACAGGCACCTTAATCTATTTGTCCATGTGTTACTGAATTCTTTGTCCCAGATAGAGATTCTCTTACATAAGGATTTGGACTTGGTTTCTCATTGGTACTATTTCAAACATAATGTGATTTTGATCCCTTTGAACCATAGTTATAAAATTAATAATAGCAATATCAGGAGCAACATGAATAGAGGTATATCTGATAGGGCACACATGGGACCTTACTTTATTTTCTGTTGAAGTTAAGCATCATTTATTTTAATATTTTTCAACCTCAAGTATTTTTTCCATCATTATTCCAAGAATTATGTACTTTATCTCCAGTCAAGTAACAATGGTTCCAGGCTGCCACTGTGGAACAGACAATCTACAGCCTAAGCAGCAGGAGGTTCCACACTCAAGGACAGTTCTGAAGTGCAAAGCTATAGGATCACTGCATGTCAGAGTTACATCCCTGATGGTCTGAGTTCTGTGCCAAAACCCACTTCAAGACGAAGAAACAAATAACAGTTCCAAAAGAAATCTGTTCATATCCTCAGGAAGCCTGGAATCCCTTTGGTCTACCATCAACACTTCTATACTACCAGCAGATGACAAAGTTTTTTCTTGTCTTTATCATGAACAAATCAACATAAACTCCAGTCAAGATTTTTTTCCCATATTCCTTAATTTCCTTTTAATTTCTGAAAGCTATTCCCAAAAGTTGTCCTACTTCCCAGTTAAAGATCAATCGATGCCAGCCACTGAAATGTAAAAAGTACATGTATATGCTAAACTTGAAAGAATTCTATGTGTTGACACCATCTTGTTTATATCAGGTTTGTGTTAAATACATAAGTAGTAAATACCTGTAGTAAAACAATTTCTCACTTCCTTTTATTCAGTGATTATTGCTGAAATATGCACTTTCTGTCATTTAGTCCTGATGATGAAGTTCTTTCATTCAAGTCCCTTTGCAGTAAATATTTACAAAACCTCCCAAAGCCTGTCAAAAGCAGGACCTTGAAATTGCAGTTAAAGTTTGTTACAGGTGCCAACAAATATCTCCTAAATGAAATTAAGGATATGGCATGCCTTCAGAAGAAATGATTTCTATGACCAGTTCTATCAATTGAATCAATCAATTTTCCTTAAAACAACCTTGTACCAGAGACCTGAATTATCTGTGGGACTCATGAGAGTTTGATCAGCAGCTGTGCTGGGGAGCTTAGCCCCAGAACAGATCAGAATGACCACATATTTCGTCGCCTTTTCGATCAAAGGAAAACACTCACTTATTTGACGTAGCTTTCCCACAATAATTGCATGTTAGAGAAAAGCAAACCAAAGCATCTGATGCCCTAAGTAAATAGGCACAATCAAAGGACAGAAAAAACAACATAACATGCCGTTCCACCTCAAATGCTCTTGCTTCCATCCTTTGCTCTTTTACTCCTCCAAAATGCCTTGGAACATGACCATCATTACACACTAAAATGATTCAGGGAAATTTTCACCAAACAAGGAATAAATTAAGAAGACCCACAGGGAGAGTGCCTATGTTATTTCATCCTGTGTGGTGACATGCACTATGGCCAAACATGTCTAACAGTTACCTCTCAGAATTTTAAACTCAAAAAGAATTGATGTCTATGTCTCTATTTGACTATCTCCTGTCTCTTTGACTGTCTTCCTTATCTTTGAATTTCTTTATTTCAGATTTTTCAGTTTATGGATCTCATCTAGATTTCTTGTAGATTGTGGAGCTACTTTACATAGAATTTACATAGCCAAATACATAATATTCTAGAATTTAATGGCCAGGTGACCCTTGTGTTACATTTCCCAAGGAGTCTCTGAAGAGTTAAGAGCTCTGGCGGTGTCTGTAGAGCAGAGGAAAGGCTAGCCATGGATTCCAGCATTGCTTTTTATTATGTTGCAGCTGTACTGCACTCAATTCTACTTGGACAAATTCCTGAACAAGAATCTATTTCCCTCACTTCACTTTTGGAATAAGAACTGTTTTGGTTTTTGGCTCGGCTTTGAAGCAATGTTCTTTTTGTCAGTATTGAAGGAATGAAGGGTATATTTAAAGAATAAACTTGGGATGTGTTTGGTGATTTTGATTTAGGATGTAGGAATAAGGTTCTCAAGGGATGGAAAACTTGAATTCTAAAAATAATGAGCATCTAAAGTTTAGTGGAGGTATTATTATTGCATTGACTCATATGGGCCTCGCTTGATTTACTTATCTGTTTAGGAACAGGGAATTTATTTACAATGCAGCAATATTTATAGCAGTTACAAGTTATAAGTGCTTTATTCCAGTAGTTATTTAAATAAAATTATTAAAATTCAAATATAATATGATATGCTGGCTGTCATACTTAGAAAATCCATTAGCCAGAGTTTAGTTTACTGCAGTTCTTAAGCACTGATGCAAAATCACTCATTCACTTGGGTGATTTTTAGCTGGGTGCAAAGCCTGAGTAAATTAAGTTTCTTGAATATGTAGGTTACTTTAATCTATCCATCGACTATTTAACGCCAACAGTTCTTGACTGCCATTTCCTCTTTGAGTCCTTAACAGAGTTAAACCACAAGATACACAAGATTTGATGTTTCTCCATCGGACACCCATAGGTTGCTTATCCCATCCAATCCCTGCACTAAGAACTGTATTAGCTCCATGGTCCCAGGGGTCACTCTACAGCAGAGTCAGGTTTTGGATCTAAACATTTCCTTTGTAAAATAGCAATGCGGAGACAAAACAGCAGTAAAACACAATTATAGCTTAAAATTACCACTTTGTTCATTGCCTACAGGCATTTACATATATTTAATGGTATGCTTCACTGCTGGGTGAAGGTAATCCACACAGCAGAATAAAATCTTCCAAAGGGGTTGGCCAAGAGCCGTTCTTTAGTTGTACTGTGGCTTGCAATTATGGAGTTGGAAAGAAGAAATTTTGACAAAATAGCAAAAATAAAAAAGACCCTAAACCAGAAAAATCAAAGGAAACAAAGCTCATTTTCTGACAGGGTGAATTATTGACCACTCTTGCCCATAATGGATAAAGAAGTTATTTCAGATTTCCTTTGGAAAGGTCAGTTTTCAGAATTAAATCATCTTTTGGTCGATGCTAGTAACTAAACAAAGCCTTTAGCAGAAGGTGTGAATCTCTAATTGGACAGAAGAAATCAGGCTTTTCATGAGAGACTCTACATGCCTCTGCTTGTAAGAACAAGTATACATTGACCAGTGACTTTCACTGGTGTGTTTAAAGACTAAGTTTTGGGCAGTCACCTAATAGTAGGTCAAACAACAACTCGCTTTCACACAGGCTGGCCCTTTGCATTGCAACAAATCATGAAGCACTCCCTACCATGAGCCACACAATGTCAATCCCTCACCCACATTTAATTAAAGAGAGGTATTCTGGTCTGCAAGCACTGTCACAGTTTCAGCAATCCCTTTTTTCCCCTTTCTCTTGTTAAACCATTAATTTGTATTATCTTCACTTAAATTATGTTGTTTTCCAGGAAAACAGAACATTTTATCTCTTTCTAAATCTAGAGAATAAGAATGTGTTACTGTATTTGACCAGTGCTAAATTGGTCAATTTATGTACCTTTTTGCTCTGTTAAATACAGTTTCTTCCCAGAAACAAGGCTTTTTATAGAACAAGAGCATGAAGCAAACGGTTCATTCCACTTTCCTGCCTGATCAGATTTTGCACTGAGCACATTTAAAATACTCTTTTATTACTCTATGGTAGATTTTAGACAAATACGCTTATTTTTGTAGTGATCAAAGAGATATGGATATGTTTGTCATCTGTTACAGATCTAGAGGCAATAGAAGGAAAAGAAGACTCCCCAAAGCATTTTGCATGAAGATGTTTCTGCCCAGTTATGTATTCTTGGCTCAGTTACAGCTAAGGGGCCCTGGTCTGGCAGAAGTGACACTTTCATATACTCAACTTCATGACCACAAACAATAAGATGAAATGAAAAGGTCTGCTCTCCAGGTACCAAGCTAAGCATATATTTTATACTTTAAAGTCTTGAAAACTTCACTGAGCCTTGTCCTGACTTTTGCATCGAGTATAAAGTTCAGCAGCAGTTTTGCCACCTGTGACAGACCTGTGGATGACAGGTCAAATAATGGAGTATATGCACGGGGAGCATGATGTGAGAAAGCCTGAGAGAAATTGCACCACCTCCCGAGAGGGTGTGAAAGGACAGGCTTAAAAAGCAAGGAGACTGAATTGTCAGTATGTAGCCAGGAAGATGCAGCAAAATGACACTTTCAAACATTATTTTCCCTTTCTGTATAATTATAGGAACTAAGGATTCAGTCAAGACTTCAAAAAATACTTGTTCTACATTCAGGTAACTCTTTTATTTGCTTGTCCTTTTTTTTTTTTTTTTTTTTTTTTTTTAATCCTGTTAGCCCCATATTTGTAAAGCAAAGATTGATGTTGGAGAAGTACACCTATTTGCTTCACTGTTTCTGTCATGATGATGGCATGGGAGCATTTTAGAAATCACATCATTGGGTCACAGGACTGGGAGCATGTTTATGAATATGTCTTTATATAAAGGGATATTCATTGCATAAGATGTCTTACATGGCCCTATCTGCTTAAGAGTTGGAAAAGTAGAATATTTTGCATCTGGATAAGGAGCCAAATTCACAGTATGAGATAGTTATCATATATAAAATTTCAGAGAGACGAAAATATCTACCCACATGCTTATTTTCAGAGCATGGTTATGAAATATAAGCTGTCTTCAATACCTTTTTTTGTGTTGCAGTGTGTGCATGTCTTTTATAAATTTCTAACCTATTTTTTTCATACTGAAAACAGGAATTTTAAAAAAGGACAGAAACTTTTCCCTTTTTTATTTCAGGAAATATATGTCTTTAAAAGTAAATTTATATTTGTCCCATTATTCAAAACATAAAAGACCTTAAAAGATTTAAGAAATTCTCTTTGGAAGCTGTCAATAAAATGAGTTTCATAACTAATATCAGTTTTGATACCAATAAAGCTGTTGAAGACACTGCCAATCATTCATTCTCCTCCAGTTCAAATGTAGATCTTTATAGGGATGACATCTCACTACACTGACATCTGGAACATAGCAACAAAATGCTGCTGGCTCAGAGAAACAGGAGCAACATGCAATATTCATTGCCAAATGTCACTTAGCAACATAACGTGTAGAGTGGAGGAAAATTCACATCAGCCATACTCTACCTCTCCAAACAAACAAAAGCTCCTTGTAAGACATATTTTAAAATGGCAAATGATGCCATTTGCTACCTAGGACAATTTTCTGTTCAAAACACACAGAAGAGACAGGGATCAGAATACAAGTTTATCAGAGAATGGATACAGTTAGCGTTTGCATTGCAGTGACAGTCCCCCCAGTCCCTCGGAAGAAGACTGTTCTGAGTTAAGAGGTGCAGGTTGCAGAAAACTCTCTGGCCTGTTATTGAACTGTTTAAGTTAAGTTGTATAATTCTAGGGTTATATATCAGCAAAGTAAAGATTCTTGGATCTCCATTTCTTGTCTTAAGTGCCCAGTTGTCACCCTTTCCTCCTGTGAGTGCCTAAATATTTATGTACTCTCTGAATGTGTAAGGAGACTAAATCACTGCATCCATGTGCCAAAGCATGGTACAGCAGAGTTTGGAGGAATTTCTCTAGTTTTTAAAAGTAACAGAGTTGCATCAATGTGTTTCACAGCCTAAGGAGATTCACTATTTTGATTTGGATTTTTACCTGAAAGAGACAGAAAAAAAAAAAGAAAAGAAATATAAACCAGCAAAAATTTACCCAAGGAAGATATGATAAATCAAACAAATACTTTCATGCATTTTCTACCAGATATTTTTCTAAACAGTGTCTTCATCTTGCCTTGGGGTTAGGCATCTTTGCAGGAACTGTGAAGAAGATGAGAATTTAGTTTGCAGAGGATCAACAACAAATAATTGTGAAAATTTGCCATTAAAAGTGGCAAGAGTTACAAAGAGTTACTACAGACAACAGTTTGCAGGTTTATTATATTTATTTAGGGATTTATCATATATAAAGATGTCAGTTCAGTCTTCCTATTTGGAAAAATTATTATGTTTATGCAAAAAATAAAAGTCCAAGTTATCCAAAGTTGAGATGTCACTAACACAACTTGATATCACCTTAAAAGCATAAGCGAACATTAAGGTCCTGCAGAGACTGGATGCAACTAAGTAACCTAAAGAAACAGCAATAATAACATCTGGTAGCAACTAGGAGCTTAGCAGTTAAATGTTTGTGAGAAAGATCTAGAAACACTTGTCCAGTGTAAGAGGACTACGTGATATCAATGCAAAACTGTTATTAAAATATTAAAAAATGTACAATGGTGCATTGGGAATTTGCAGAAGGTTAGACAAGTATCAAAGTCGTTGACAGAACATCTGTGGAAATATCATTTTGGGTGCTCTATTCAAATCTGGAGAAATTTGTTCAAGACTGATGAAGAGGAGCAACAAAGAAAATTATTAGTGAAGGAAATGAAGGAATAGAAACCCAGTTTTATATGAGAGATTGCTTTCTTTTGGACACGGTGGAGTGGCAAAAACAAGAGTGGGGAAAATAATTTGGAAACCATTTTAGAATAACAAAAATATAGTAAACAAATTTTGCATTATAAACTTTAATTTGAATTTACAAGAGAAGTAAATTAACACCAGAGGAAAAAAGTTCTGCAACAGTATAATTGTGGCAAAAATCTTAATTGGTGGTAAGGTGGAAGATGATCTCTTTCTGAAATGTGAACTTAGAAAACAAGGCGTTCATTTTGGTTGTAGTAGTTATGCCTGAACCTCTCACAGTCACCTCACTTACACCATTAACCCCGCCAGAGAGGGAAATTTGTTTCCTCTCTGTTTTGGTAAAGATAGGATTTCAGATCCTAATAGTAAGTAACACAATAGCCTTCCTAATTAAGAAAGTTGTTAATTTTGGCAATGAAAACGTAGAGGTTTGTTCATCACTGTATGGCAATCATCCACATTTCCTAATTTTATGACGCCTCTCAAATTATTGTTTTGTTGTTATCAACAGAAACCAGGTCAAAAAGTAGAAAGAAAAGCTGGATGCTATTTTGACCTTGAAATTTTATTTACTGAAAACAGGGCACTCCCACTGAAGGACTTTGTATTAATTGTGCATTTCCTCACAAACTGCATTTCACAGACATGTGCATAAGTTCTTGTCCAGATTATACAGATATATCAAGTGGAATTTCTTAAAAGTAACACTTCAATAAATCAAGATCTTAATTAAAGGATGAGCATTAGGTGAAGACCCTGGCCCTAAGAAATATCTCAGCTTGTGAAGAGGGGATCTGGTTCCATACAAACTGTGTTCAAGAGAGAGTGTTTAGGCCTATTTTAAACCCAGATGGAAACATCTATGTAGGGAACTTTCATGTAATTTCCTCAAACAAAAGAACAAATTCCAGTCTCAATTTTTTTCAGGGACCAAAAACAGGATTGCCTACAGTATTTTCCCAAATACAGTTACTGTCCTGGGCCTTTAAGTTCCATTGGATATTCATATTGCACTAGTTCAGTCTCATTTAGCTCTGTACTTTGGTAATGTCTTTTGGCACATATCAAATATAAAACCTGCTATTTCTTCCTTCTCTTACTGGTTTAAACACTAAGTCATGGGCAAGAAAATGCCAAAGGATAAATTCTTCAGAGAATCTCAGTAAACATATAAGAAAATAGGTCTTGATTTTTCATGACTAGCAAATATATTAGCACAGTGATCAAAGTTTTTGGTGGGAAAAATATCCAGTTAAACTGAAATTTTTAAGAACTTTATTTTATTGTCTATGTTGATATTACTTTTGAACTTCATTACACAGCAATTAAACATCAGTATCAGAAATCTTGAGTCCCTGAGACTCTTTAGAAATTAATTTGTTATGAGAACAGACTATTAGAAAAAAACCCAACAAAACAATGCCCAATTTGAGATAAATAATTACATCATTAGTTTGAGGCTCTGCAATGATTGATCATACTCTGGGCTTATATAAACTTATTTTTCATCTTAATAAAAACTTGTAGAATATGGTGGGCACAAAAGACAAGATATTTTCTTTGGATGCTTATTGGCGATGTGATGAGGATCAAGAAATGCTTCAACAAATAGTATGGGAAAGTCTACTAGGTAAAAAATCTATGGATGCAATTGTACAGTCATCTAAAAACATCAATTTGTGGATGACCAAATACTGCAAAGGAGACCATGAATTTGAGCGTCTTGGCCATACAGGAGGCACTGTTTGTAAGGGCAGTTACAGTCATGAAGTGAAGACTTTATTAAGAAATATGGCCTTCCAGAAGTGTTTTAGGTTTAATTCTGGTTCTCCTAATTTAATTTTTTTATCATCTTCAATTTTACCTCAAGTGGTTGATGTCCCTTAGTGATACGTTTGTAGTTTAATTTTATAATATAAGAGGGTTCCTCCCTCCATCCCCATATATTAAGAGTATACTGAAAGAAACTGAGTGTACCACTGAGCATAGCAGTTTCATTCTTTAATGTTTTTGCTGTGTTGAAGTATTTCCTGTGAAAGGTAAGAATTAAATATAATCTTATGTCAGGATGCCTGAAAAGTCTTTATAATCTCCTTTAAGGAGAGGGCATAACTTCTGTGTTGCAGTAATGCAGTGTTGTGCAGGTGTTTTTGCACACTCATCATAACATTAAGAGTGGTCATTTAAAGAACAGGGGCAAACCTGAATGACCTGGCACTCCTCTCCTCTCCTCTCCTCTCCTCTCCTCTCCTCTCCTCTCCTCCTCTGCCTTCCGCTCCGCCCCTCTCCATGTCTTTTTCTCTGCCTCGCCTGCTCCTTCTCCTCGAAATTCCTCGAACTATCCCATCGAACTCTGCTCTCCTCTCCCGGAATCTCCTTCCTCTCTCGAACTATCTTCCTTCGAAACTCTACTTCTCTCTCTGCCCTCCTATCCTTCCTCTACTCGCTATCCTCTCCTCTCTTCCTCTCCTCGGTCCGTCTACTTCCTCTCCCTCTCCTCTCCTTCCCTTTACTCTCTCTCCTATCCTCTCCTTCCTCTACTCTCCTTTCCTCCTCCTCCTCTCCTCTCATCTCCTCAACTCTCCTGTCTCGAACTTCCTCTCCCTCCTTCCTCCCCGATACTATCTCGAACTTCCTCGAACGCTCATCTCTCGAATCTCCCGAACTCTCCTCGAACTCTCCTCTCCTCGAACTCTCTCTCATCGACCTCTCCTCTGATGAATTTCGGAGTACAGAAACATCATCGATATTAAACTGGACTATTTTTTAACTCTGAATTGCTTCCTCTTCAATTCTACACATCCAGGTTTCACACTGGGGATCAACGTTACTGCTCTTACTGAAGCTGTAGGAAATATTCCCTTTGTACATTTTTTTTCATAATTTTTTACACAGGTAAGTGGTGCATGTGAAGGGTGAGTGAAGAATCTTGCTCATTCTTAGGTGCCCAAGTGGCTAATTTAGCATCACAAATTTCTGAAAGGGAGCTCATTTGGGGTCATTTAAAGCTTGGGTTGTGTTTGCTTTTGTTATATTTCTTTACAGCCTCACGAAATTGACTCCAGACCTTTTTACTGCACCTGGCAGAAAACTGTAGTGGCTTTCCAACCTCTATCTGGAAATTAAGGTCTTCCCAAATGAGCCAGCCTCCTGTCAGATTTCTGCCTGTAATAATGTTAACAAGAGCTCTGTTCCCCACTTTCATTGTACAGGCCCACGGCTGATTCTCAGGACTGCAACAACATAATTTTGTTCATTTTTCTTCCCTTGGATGATTTGGACCCAAAAGGATTCTGTTTCACCATTCATTCTGCAGAATATCACATAATAAACTTAAGATGGTCACAACAGTTTTAACCAATTTGTTCAGATGATGACTGTACTGTGTATATTCTCCAGCACCTGCATTCTAGTCATGAGTGTAGGCTCACTGATTTTTGTTATACTATCCAGTTTCTCAACCTGCACTACTACTAAAGTTCTTCTATTTTGCTGTTCAAGCTGGTTGCATTTACTACATAATGCTTCAGTTGGGCTTTCTAAAATTAACTCTTATTATATAGTTTCTGTGGCAGACTACATACTTGCATAGTAATTCTCATCAGTGATTTCTTTCCGCTGGAAATCTGTTGTCTCATAATTTCTTAATTGTTGTCATTGTCTTCCCTATGTAATTTCCCTGTACATTGAAATCAAGTGAAGAAATTGCATGAGTTTGTCTTATTTATCTCCTTTTTAATTTTTGTTACAAGTTCCTCTAAGCAACAATGCTGGACCACAGAAAACTGTGTGCCTTGTTGCACAGGCGTTACACTGTAAGACAAGGTTTCTCTCTAAGGAGGCATTCCACAGTTCATCACTGACACTGTTTTTTGGCCACTTCTCAAACTGCCTGAGGTTGCTAAGAACTAACATCCTGCTCTGCAAAGAAATAAAGTCCCGTTACATACAAACTGGTCTTCATTTCTTTCTGTACCTTGCTCAGTTTCATGGGATTGTCCAGTGTGAAAATGAGCTTCATATTCCCATCTCTTACTTTGGTCCTATGAGACCCCTGCCCTTGCCCTCTGAAATTTCCTCCAGTTTGTCTTCATGCAAGCCTGTCTGGCTGCAGGCTGGTCCTTCCCTTCTGCCCCTGCTCATCTTTGTCTCTGCCATCTGTGAGCTCTTGTAAATTTTTTGTTAACTCCAGGCCCTGTCTCTTCCCCATTTCTTCATTTCTTCTGATGGGATGACTGCTCTATTTTTTCTGTTTTCTCCTGTTTCATGAGGAGCTATTTAGCAGCCAGTGGGTAATAGGTGTGAAGAGCACTCACGAGTGCCACATACTCACTGTTGGCCCTGACACCCAGCTCGAGACACCCACATTGTTGCTGTCTCCACTGGCCTTTACAGCACAGCCAGAGGCACACTCTTGTTCTCAACAAACTGGACCCATTCCAGGACATTGCAAGAGTGAAAGTGGCACAGTTTGATGTTAAAGACTGCTACACCTGTCTGTCACACGAGCCAGTTTAAATAGGCTTACTTGAAAAATGAAAATGCGGAATTTGCAACAAAGTTATGACAAAAATAGAGCAATAAAATCCTACTCCAGATGCTTTTTAGCTGTTCTAATTTCTAAATGAGTTTGTGAGGTTAACTGAATGGCCTCTGAAGCTTATCTGAGGCTAAGACCAAGAGAAACTCTTCCGTCTGGTGCAGCATGCTTGTGCTGGGTGACCTGTTCTTATCCACCCCAACAACACAAGCTGGTTTTTTTCCTTACTTTTTTATCCAAATCAAATTTTATTTATCAGCCTGTTGGGAAATCAACAGTGGGTTTTTTTCCTGTTGATTAAACTGTTTCTTTTGCCTTTTCTCATTATATTCTTTGCACTAACATTTCTACTTATATCCTAGTTATCTTATTCTGAGTTTGAACTGATTTTTGCTGTTATATTTTTCTGAATAGACAATAGTAAATGCTGAAACTGAAATATCTCAAGCACAGACCTTTGATCAATTCAAACTACTTCAAACGCTGCCTCCAAGTGCTGTTTTAAAGTAAAACATACTATAATTTATAATGAAATTTGGCCTAGGAACTCAAAGAAAGACAAACATCTGCATGCAAGCATACTTCTGAAAGAAGTCTCCTTCCTCCAAGCTGACAGGCATTTAGATAAAGATTCAGGCCCCAAAATAATGGTTATCATCAACTTCTTTTTCATTTTAGAAAGAAAAAAGTTTCCTATTTGATTTTTGACCCCATTTGATTCATGTTTTGAAACTTGCATCTCTGCAAAGGTGGAGCATAGAGATTAAATTTTAAATTACTTTTTTAAAAAGTCAAGATTAGGGTTTCAGACCATCAATTTTCAAATGAATTCCAGGATAAACAGATATAATTATCTTATTGAGGGACTAAAATGAAAATCCCTGCTTTTCTCTATTATCACAATGCGTGTTTTGATGTTATAATTTGTGTTGCTTTGGAAAGAAACCACCAATATATTATGAACTGTAAGTGTTTGTTCAACATTTTAATATTTTATATCTATATAGAAATGCCTTATGTGAATGGAGATATTTTAAAATGTTAGTTAAGTGAGATGGACATGGGCTACTGAAGATGAATCTGTGGAATTATGTTGCACATAAACTCTGGCAACAGACATTTTAGGCTAATTTGTTGGCTGCATTTACTGATTTGCTTTTTAATCAGTATCTAAATATTGCACTGACACTCCTTGGAATACTAATACTGTCTTCTGGACCAGCATACCAGACTTGTTGCTGGGGCCAATGTACTCTGACTGCTCAGGGTTATGCTAGGAGCTATTGAAATTGTGGAATTTGATGGCATTGTCCTTTTAAATTTCCACATTTCTTTGTGTGATGTTTCTGTGATTAGTCTGGGTTTGCATAAGGAGAGGGTCTAGGACTGCACTGTGCTGTCAAGTCACTATCAGCCATTACAGAGGGATCCCTGCACTACAGAAGGCTGCTGACATCTGTGCACACACAGAAACCATAGCATGCTTCTGCAGCACCTCACAGCCTTATCTTGGAAGCCAGCTGCTGTAGTGCCAAGCAGATTTGGCTTCAGACAGAGGAGAATGGAGGAAATGAAAAAGAGTAGCAACTTGTGGATTAACTTTTCCTAGAACAGCCTTATTCTGAGCCATTTCTGGTCCAATCTAACCAGCACTGTTTGGTAACATTGCTTTTGTAACAATTAGCACTATAGATGCTTATTTTGTTTTTTGGGTTTTTTTGTGAATTAGATCTTTGGTCATAGTTGAGTTATTCAGTAATCTATCCAGAGGGATATTTATTTAGACTGTACCAAATACACTATGACTGCTGAGTGTGCTCTAAGTGTATTTCTGTCACAGGTGGAGTGTTGCACTTCATAGAAGAGAAGTAGCAATATGTTAACTGATATAAAGCAGTATGATTTAACGAAGTTTGATTGTAAATAAGACAGTGGTTTAACAAGATTTGATGGTAAGGTACAGTTAATAGGGTCAGACAAAAGTGTCAGAGAGACCCTCCTGTATAATTTTCAGAAATTCAGAAAGTTCAGAAATGATCTTCCTGCTTTCTAAACTCCTTCTCAAAAGGAAGTTTAGGTACAGCTGAATCCAATTTAGGCTTGGTCAACACTTTATGTCTAAAGGATTATACGTGCACTTTCAACCTTTTAGATCATGTAGCTAAGATTTCAGAATGTCAACGTTTCTTCACAAATCACTTATAGAGTAACAGATGCAATTAGGATTTTCTTTGACTTGAGAAATAATCTTGTGTCAACTCCAGGGCAGATCTACTGCTATGCAGTAGACCTCAATGAGTCCTGGGCTTCCCATTGTTTAAGGAGTAAGATAATGGATTCATAGTTGTATTTTTTTCCAAAGTTGGCCTGACTCAGACCTTAACCAGCACTGTGGCTAGATGGATGCCTTGCTCAAATCAGACTTTGGCTATTGTATTCTTATCTGTCTCCCCCCAAACCTGTTTGAGTTGGATCAAGCCCTCATGACCAAATACACCATTGCAACTAGCATTGGTGATTATTACCTGAGCAGATTATGGCATATAATATGGGATATATGTATGGGAATGGGGGAGAGAAGCACACCATTTCAATTTCCTTTACAAATCTTGAAGGTTATGTCTGAGTGCTTCGTTATTGTCTGAGCTGAGTGAGAAACTTGACTACCATGTGGATTCAATGCCCTCCCAGCCTGCACAGTGTGAGTGTCACCTTGTCCCATCCTGAAGGACTCCCATTATGTC
Organism: Certhia americana; assembly: GCA_018697195.1. Lineage (NCBI taxonomy): Eukaryota > Metazoa > Chordata > Aves > Passeriformes > Certhiidae > Certhia > Certhia americana. Next base: position 51,852,516 of record CM031861.1, on the reverse strand, counting down.
AAAGGCTGGGATTGGAGACTTGGATGTGTAAAGAATGAAGGCGTGGGGTCTAGTTGTCAAACCTTCTTTATTTGAGACATAAAAGTACTCTCTGAAGGGGGATAGAGACCATTAGTCATAATATGTGATTTTATTAAAACCACTCAAAGGGCATCGGACAAATGAAATAAAGAAGCAAATACAACAATTAGCAACAGATTTACAGAAGTTACGTAAATGGACATAAATGCCACAAAAAACAAAATCTCCAATAAGTGCAGGAAACTTTAAAGTGTTGGAAACATTTTCCTGGAAAAATGACAAATGGATGTTGCAGGCCTGGGTGTTGGTGGGCATGCCACACTTCTGTAGGTCATGCGATTGAGCAGGGATTTTCTCATGGCCTGCATTTGTGCTACTTGGCAGCACAGTGCTAACTCTCCACTCTGTCACTAGCTATACATGTCAGGGCATCCTGGAGGTATATCTTTGCAGAATCTGGAATATTGATAAGAAATGTTTTGGGAGGACCGGTTGATGCTCATTTTGTCCCACATTCCTTTGACACATGGCATGTTCCTGCTGTACCTTGACGTCTGACATCCCTCAGGAACAGGAAAGTGGCTTTGACTACACATCCCATTTTTTATGTTTGCCTGCATTTCAGATGGAATCCCACTTCCCTAAGGTTTAAATATTAGTCTATCAAAATTTTGTATCATTCTTGGTTTCTTTCTGTCAACAATCCCTCATATAAACACAATAAAATAGTAATGCCATCAATTACAGCAACAGTAATGCCAATGCCATTAAAGTAACAATAATAGTTTTAATTGGTTGTTTGTTAGCCTTATCTTACCCCAAAGACAACAGGAAGACCACCTTTGGACAAAAAGGGTGATTGTAAAGATCTGCAATGTTGGAAAATTGCACATAAGGAAGTAATGAAAGTCTAGTCCAACATTTCATCTAAGGTGGATGTATAGCAGGTTAACTGAATCCCTCCAGGTTATCAGTAATCAGAACACATAATAAAATACAGGGGCAGATTAGGAATAGCATTTAATTTCCCTCCTTGCAAATTTTTAAGAACAAGTTAGACAAATATCCCTGAGAAAGCAGTTAAAACTCATCCTGATCCAGTACTGCAGAAATTATCTCAATTTTGGGACAGAGTGTCCACATCTAATATTAGTATGAAATTTGACATCTAAGACTACAATGCTACAAGATTCAAAACATTTGGAATAATCACCTACATTTGAAATTCTAAACTTTTGGTGTTTTCCATGACTAATTCTTAGTTTTCTTTGGTTCCAGAGCCTCCCAGTTTCTTGCCATGAATCAAAGGAACTCCTCTAAGGCAAAATTGCTCAACTATGAATCATTCTAATGAGATTGTTCACTAATAAAACCTCTACACATTTTTGGTCTTTTCTCCTTAGCATTCCTTTTCTCATGTACTCATCTTATCTACAAATATGATACTGTCACTCTTCAGTTTTTACCATTCTCTACTTTCTGTAGCTTTCCTTATAAAGAAGTCTTCCTATTTACAGGTCTATGCAACTTTTTAGAGCTATATCCTGTTTCAGTTGTGCTCATGAAGGATAAAAGAAAATCTAATGGTTCTGACATTTGAGTTTACTCCTTTCATTAAAAAAGCTTTAAAAAAGCTTGTATGTTTGAAAACAATGTAAAAAAATGGGAAGTTGAGCAACCATTTCAAACAATGCAGTATGGAAAAGGGATTTTTGCCAGCCCCACTTCTATTAAGTGTCCCCATGGACCTTAATGGGAGGTGGACTATACACTACCCATTGTGGCAAATAAAGTAAAATTTTACGTCAGAAACAAATAGAAAAGGCTTAGGAAAAACATTGATGCCTGAGAGACAGATGATATAATCATGTCTTCTGTAGCAGGTCTCATCTGTCCAGCACAAGGAGGCTTTCCAATGGCCCACTATCCCCCTAGCTGAAGCTGATGCTTCAAAAACAGATCTACTCATGTTCTGTTAAATGCATTTTTCTCCACTTACCTGAATTCCCAGAGTCTACATTACTGTCAGGCAGTAAGGTAATATCATTTTGATACCCAGCTTTTTTCCTTTCTACCAGCAGTGCTGAGGAAAAATTTCATTTTTATTTATTTTTTTTTCCAGGAAAGCATCAGCTTACTCTGCGGTTTGAGTCAAAAAACAGTTCTGATCCATATACCATAGCTCTGGTCCAAAAGCTGTAAATTTGTGCTGCTGGGATGCTGTTGCTCTTTGGAAAGTTATGTAACTGTTATCTTCCAAAATTTTACCTGGAAATAAAGCCAATATTTACTGAGAACCTTTCACAGATGCCATAGCCTATCTGAAGAATCCTAGCATAATACAAAGGGATAACCTTTTCAGTATTTTTGATGAAATGTAATGGAACAAGACAAAAATTCATGACAATGTTTCATTGCTCTTGCCAGTAGCTTCTAGCAAATATGTCTCTGAGAGTAGATCAAACCTAAACTTAACTTCAGAGTAAGAACAAAAAAAACCAAATTAAATTGTCTTTACAGTACTTTAAAAATATAAATTCAATGTCAATTAGTTTTGCAACAAGCAAAAGCATGGGTTGGAAAATTATAAAGGTTTACAAAGGGATCAAGTTGCCCATTAACCTTGTCTTGTTTTGGGGTTTTTCATAGTGTGAAGCCTAAGCATTCTGTCTAAACACATTAATGGAATTTCTAAGAATTTACAGTGCGAAGCAAAGCCATTTCTTTCATTACAATTGAATATTTAATTTAACTTCCAGGTCACTCTTAGTTTACTGAAATTTAGTAATTTAGTAGGGCACAACTTCAAAGACTGGAGAAGTAGTGTCAGATTAAGGTGTCAGACTCAGTGAGCTGGGGATCCTAATTATATCTGAATTTCCCATTACTCATTATTAACATTACTGGTTCTTTAACATATTATCTACTGAGTATGTATCAGTTAAGACTGCTTAGTCAGATAGATGCTCTTTCTTGCTAATATTTTCTAGATAAAAAATGCAAAACCTGTCAGTGGAAGTCAGGTTTCCTGTGTATGGCCAGGTGACCTGCTGTATGTGGAGATCTACAGATGAAACTGCTCTCAGTTCATGCCTGTGCTACTACCATGTATCAGTGGATGTGGAAACAGCAAGGTAAACACAATAAAAAGCAAACCCCAAATAAAAGCAAGGGTGTAAGCCTTGGGTCTTCCCAGTATTGAGCCTTTGGGAAACTGAGGGCAGGAGACATAAACAGTGTCTTCTGACACACTCCTCCCCATGTTTCAGTCATTACACAACTTGCAGGAGACAGCTCTGCACTGTCAATCTTGTCTACATACACAAGTGAGACTGGAGGCAGTGTCCATTGAGATAACTCTGGTTTGCACTGAGCCTCACAGAGAAAAAGTAATTCAACTAGCAGCAGGACTGAAGGGGTTAGGTTTCTTATAAATTTGTCTCTAATGGATGAAAAAAAAGAGAGAAAAGAAACCCTGTAAATTTTCTGAGGCCTAATATTTGGTGTGTTGCTATTACCATGCTTTTCTTTTCATGGCATTTTTTTCTCAGGAGATAGACCAGTCATTTGACATTTCAGACATCTTCAACCTTCTGGCATATTTGATTGATACTGATAAAGAGGGTTAAAAGTTACCAGGAAAGGTAAGGGCTGTAGGGTATGTCTACAATGGCCCTTTCCACAAACACATGAAGGACATGATCTCACATTTCTCATATTATTAAGAAATCAGGCTAAAAATACCACACTTTTCCACAGAAATGGTGAGCTTTGCCCAGGACACAGCTGTCACTGGGATGAGAAGGGAGCAGAACAAAGAGGACATGGTGGGAAGACAGCATGAAACTTCCCCTGGGCTTGTTTACACCAGCACAACGTGCCCTCCAGTTACACCGGAATAACAGATGTTCCCTAAAATAAATGGGTTTCAGGAAAGGGATAGAGATTTTTTTATAGGAGCAATGCATCTGGGAGCTGGGCATAATTGTGGGATTGTGTCAGATTCTGGCTCCATGCCTGAGGCCAGCTCAGGTACTTCTCACTCAGTTTGCAGCTGTGACACCCAGGCAGCTGGTGTGAGACCTTGCAGGGTACAACAGAGCAGAGTGGCTGATTCTGGTCAGGCGCTGTGGAGATTTTTGGCTCACTGCAATAAGGACATCACATTCCTGCCATACATCTTCTAAGGGTGAACTGGTGCTACACCTCTGTGACAGGAGAAACAAATCGCCATCACGCCTCTGCTCAGTCTACTGATAACCTTCTTTGGCAGCAAGTCAAGAAAGGAGAAACTACAACCAACAGTAGACTTGCCTTGCCTTTCTTTGAAAGTGAGAAGAAACTCAGTAGGTAGAAACACTGCACATCTTTCTGAGGGCACAGATGGGTGTCCTAGAAGGTCACCCTGTGTTTGGTATTGAGCAGATTACAAAAGAGACTCAAAGAACATCCCCTCTGAATGGTGCCAGTTTTCACAAAGCTGAATATCTCAGAGAAGACAAATTGATTCACAAAGAAAATACCTGCTTTTGCAAGGACGTCACAGACAGCTAAACTCAATGCAAGAGACAGAATAATCTGCTGCAAGTTAAACCAAAGCCCAGAGCCATTTGAAGTATGAAAGGGTTGAATTGACATCAGGGGCTTATCGAGCAATGAATAGTTGCTTAATAATGAAGGTAAAAAACAAAAGAACCAGAAAGATTTAGTCAAGAAATTTTTCTAGGAATGCCTGCTATGTTTCTTTCCCACTACTGGACAAAAATACCTATTTGTAAATATTTATTTTATGAGTAGCACCTAGTTTATTTGATTAAAACCAATCCTATTTTGCATCCCAAAGGAAACTCCTTCAAAATTGCAGTTTCAGCTCTTGTAAAAGTTGAAGAATCTGTTGTGAAGGACAAGCCATGGAATCTGGTGACACTTTTCAAATATTTAGATAGCTATATAGCTGACACTGAAACCTCCTTTTAGTGTTGAAAAAATCCTGGTAATATCTTTGTTAAAATAAAAAGGATTAAGTAGACTTCTTTCTTTAAACCAAACTAAGGTTCAGATGAGCTATCTTTTTCATTTGGGTCACAAACCTTAGCAGTTTTTGGCAATGAAGAAAATTTTTGCTATACACATTTAGGCATCTTAGAGCTTTAACATATGGAGTTGTTGCTCTATTTTCTTCCACAAAGGCACCAGCTCCCTGGCAGGATCTGCCACACTTCTGTAGCATGCTCTAGCAATTCAGGTATCATGACTATCCTTCCAGTCACAAAGGTATTGCTCCTCTGCTTGGAGGAAGCTATGAGCAATGAATGACATTTTGCTCAGAGTACAAAGCTTTACATGACAAAAAGGCAGCCTGTGGTGATGATGAGTTAATAACACTTGATGAAGACAGAAATAATGGAACCAACATGTAATAATGACCCAAAGCTGCATAGCAAACCCCACTGTGTCTGGCTTTTGTCTGCTTGAAGTGAGCACATCCTTGGGCTCCTGATGTACTTTTTATGAAATTAAATTCTTGGCTTCAGCTTCTAAGATCCTTCATTAGCCATTATGTTCCCATGCCTCTGATTTCCTTTCCCTTTCCACTGTGTTATATCAGCACTCACAGCCTCATATCCCTTTAGTTACTTTCCCTCACAATCACCTTATTGGTGTTATACTTTTTTGAAATTAATTTGTCCTTTCCTTCCTACAGATGTATCAACACAAAAATGTACTTAAACCATCAGGCAGATACAAACACACAAACACACACATACACACACAAACACATACACACACACACACACACACACACACACACACACACACACACACACA
>CM031861.1:51812932-51846656 GCA_018697195.1 Certhia americana | reverse complement strand
CACACACACACACACACACACACACACACACACACACACACACACACGTCATAATTTGTTTCTCCATGCTTCTCTTTAGTTTCTTTGCAGATGGATTTCTGGGCTTTGGGAAATGTAAAGGGTGTAGAAAGACCACAGCTATTGCTATAAAAATATTGGAAGTTCAATGGAAGAAAATGGGCTGTGCCCTCAAAGGAACAATGGAGCTACCCTGTCCTTGTACCACTGAAGTACTCACATCACTGAATATCTAACTACTAAGTGCCCAAGTTAAGAGGCTTCCTTCACTCCTCCTAAAATCACTGGAGACACAAAAATACCTTTGCAAGCAGCGTTTCAGGATACATCCTGCTTTGAATTCCTCTTAAGGAATCAATTTCTTTCCGTTTGCTCTATATGTGGGGGACAGGTTGGGGAGTTCAGCCTCCTAATGCTGATCTCTATGTACAATATGAGCTTCACGTCAGTGGATGGCAATCTTGCCATCCAAACAATTCTGGGAGCTCATGGAGCTGGTTTGCTTTGCAGCCAGCAGAGTTGGCCACCAAAAGAGGAAGGCATATTCATCCCACCAGTCACTAAACTCTTAAGGTCATCCTTCTGTTATTTTGTATTGCACTTCATCTAGGTACAACTGGTGCCACACGTCCCCCTAAGTCAGAAATATTCTGGGCACAAGAATATGCTGATTTTTAATGTTGTATAATACAATTTTTTTTACAAATTTACAATTTTTAAAAAAAATACAATTTTTAATGTTGTACAATACAAAACTATCACTAATAATTATAGCAAGAGCAGCATACTGTTCACATTATATCCCAGGATACTAAATAATCTGGTTACAAAAAAAGGAAGATCTGTTTTCTTCCTGATAAAAACATTGAAAATGAAGAAAAGAATTGATGGGATATGAAAAATCTAAGTGCAATAGTATTTCTTTGTGATGTATTTGATGTCTTTGTGGATGTAAAAAGTGTTATGTAAACTGAGAGTTTGCTGTACTATAAGGCAATGGGTCAGAAAGAAACCCATGGAACAGTATTGCTGAAATTCAGAGAAAGAAGTAACATTTTGCATTCAATGCTGCTTTGATCTAAGTTAAACCTTCTTCAATAATTGTGGATCCACATCACCCAAGCCATATGGCAGGATTCGAGAAAATGGAAGGTAATAAAATAATAATAATGCTTTCATCATGCTTGACTTAAAACTGGAGGTAGACTGAAATCTTTTTAATTTTAATTGCCTTTTGATATTTAATTTGATTATTTGATCAAAAGATTCTGGGTTGACTCTGATAGTGCCATAACTTGGCTTTAAAAGTACTTTGTATTGATGAGACTACTAAAAGGAAATATCACAGATAAGAGTGCATATAATATAAGAAGCTAGCTTTGGTACAGAGGTAGGATGGCTACACAGAAAAAATTTATACATGAATTTACAGTGCTTGAGCTTTATTGCTTAGTTGCAGGTGATTTGAAGACATTTTTTATTGCAAAAGTTAAGTTGGACAAATGTTTCTGACTGTTTTTTTTGCTCATTGTCCTGACACCTCCCAGGCCCAGGGAAAGAATTTTGTGTTTACTGAACAGACTGCAGATACAAATTGATACATTGATACAAATGTAAAATTGATGTGGTTGGAAAAAGATGTTCTTTTATTCGTGAATTGAATTCACCTGCAGGAGCAATGGGATTAAAGGATATATTTACTGTTAAGAAATAGATAAAAGGAGATAAAAATCCAGAATTATTTCTGTGAAGCACATCCACCTACAGCTGGTCAGTGTTTTGCCATGGTTGCTTCCTCTTTGGAAAGTTCTGCTTTCAGTTTGGTTTCCCTGGGAACGATATGTAAGAAATAGTCTCTGTTGTGCTGTCTAGAGGCTTGATTATTCATCAAAATACCCATGATATTCCCTTGAGACACAAATACATTCATATCCAGAGATAGCTGATATCCACTGGCCTAGCTCATAGAAAGTCTTAATTTAGCAAAAAAACAGCTGATCATGTTGCTCCACCACTCAAATAGTTGTTTTTCTACTTGGTTTGTAGTACCAAGTTATAAGAGAGGGGTCCCAAAATTCTGTTTTCAAGATTAACCACTTCAGGAAGTGGGTGTTTTCCTCCCCAAACCAGATGACTTTTTAAAAAACCCAAAAGAACCTGTTTATTTTAGCTTCTTTTGCCAAATGAAAAAAAAATCAACAACCCCAAAAATGATTGCTAATAGACTAAACTTTTCTGTTCTAGCTTGAATAAATATTTTTGAGACTTAATTACAGTAAATATTTCAGAGAATTAATTACCTGACACTGAAACTTTGTTAAAATACCTATGGAGTGTGTCACTTCTAAGGGCCTAGATGAAACTGTTCCATTAAAAAATACACTTATTTCTGATGCCATTTCTCTTTCAAGCAACCTTAAAAAGTATTATATACTTATATATTGCCTTTAAAACTGTATGAAGACTGACTATTCAGCAATGGGGTTGATGTAACACTGCTGATTCCCAGCCCTTTTTTGCACTGGTGCCTAATAGGCTCTAATCAGGTAATGCCACAAGCAAAATGAGCTCCAGTCTTGTCCACAAACTTGCCAGAGTTCAAAGTTCTCCAAGGAGATGATGAATCGTGAATGGTGCTCATGCTCACTAAATCTGTCACCAAGCTGGAAATTTACTTGGAACAAGAGTGTCAATTTTTGTGTGAAAGGGATGTCTGAACTGAAATGGCAAAATTGAACACATCTAGATATTGAGCATCCTGAGGCCCACTGAAGTCTGTAGAAGTTCTGAGTGATAAATACTTCTTGCAAGGCATTGAAGGAAGATTATTGCAAAACCTATTGAAGTATAAAGACTATCACTGCTTCCAGCAGGCATCAGATCAAGCTCAGTGTGAATGAGTACCAGAGAATGTCTACATAGCCTTTTGCAGGCAGAATACAAGTTTTTCTGCCCAAGATTTGAGCCAGTTGGATGTATGACAGCCTTGAACTGGAAGCCATGTTACTGCATTTACAGTGCTGAGCCCAAGCTAAAGCCCCTGCTGAAAGACAGAAAATATCAATTTGTGCTCAGCAGAGTGCTCTGTCCAAGGATGCGTAGCATGAATGCACATATGCTCAGAGCTCAAACAGAATGATTTCATGCTTGCCTGCAAAAGACCACGTAGAAAAATGTCTCAAAAGAAGAAGAACATCTCAACTCTGACGTGAACACTAAAATACTCACTCTCCTGGACCCAGGGAAAGTGAGGAAAAGAGAAAGATGGGCTCTTTCCTACCAATGTTTTTCTAGTTTGTTTTTTAAATGGAAGGAAAAGAGATAGCAACAGAGTTCTGCAGATGGAAAAAAAAAAATTAATTAAATTAAATTCCAAACCCACAAAATTATCAACTTTCACTGGCATGAGCTCTGCAAGCCCCCAAATAATACTTTAAAGTGTTTAATTTTTTCACATCAATTTTAATTAAGCTCTCATTAGGCTCTTCTGCCCCTAGAATTTGGCGAACAAAAGAAGTCTTGCCCAGCAAGTTTCCCAAGCTTGCACAGCTCTATTCCTAAGGAGATTTATCGCATTTTTTTCCTCTTCTTGAAAGAACCTTACATGAACCAATTCAAATGAAAACCACATGGACTAAAAAAGACTTCATCATGCCAGATACCTTTTTATATCCAAAGCAGTGAACTTGTAGTCAGTTTGTCCTTTCATGTGTTGTTTTTTCTGGCTTTGGGACCTAAGAATGATTTTTTACTACGTGCAGTAGTAAAACAACATATTATGCAATTCTATTTTTCAGGGAGAACACTATGTAATTCATAGACTTTGCAATGCCACATTTTCTGTTCAACAAATACAAAAAGTAGCTTCTCTTTCCCTTGTGGGCAGACATCTAGAAATTTGTGTTCAGCAAATGATATGCCAACTTATTCATTTGGGATTTTGGAGTTTTAACTATTTCAAAAAGTGACTGCATAATGCAGCAATAAGCAGCTTCCAAACTGTATTTTTATCTCTGTCATTCAAGAACCTGGTACACAGAGGGTTGATATCTTTTATTCCTTATTCCAGTCAAAAAATTCAGGTGAAGACACAACATACTATGACTAGCTTGCAGCCCAACTGATCTGATATATGAGGAAACTCTTTACATAAAATGCACATGATGGATTAGCAGCTGTGTTGAAATAACTTCTTGGCAATGTACTCACTGGGATGATTTTGAAGATTATGCCAGCTTCCAAGGAAAGCTTTCAGAGCTCTTATATTTTCTAAAGCCAATCTCTGAAAGAGTTAGTTAAAAGTACACTTTTTAAATTGATGTTTTTGTTTTTTAACTTGAAAGTCATAATTCCAGATGACTATTCCACTAACTCTTCTGTGGATTTATGTAATGCCTACCATCTCTTCTGCATGCAACTTGCTAGGTGTGTGTTCATATGATGGATACTTAAATATGGATTTTCCCAAACCAAAGCTCACAGATAAAGAATTATCTTTAATGTGTAACTGGGAATATTTTCCCAAAGAATTCAGTCACCTATAACTCAGAAATATTTTAGAACTTTGAAACGTGCTGATAAGGAAGATATGATTAGACTACAGAATGTGTTATGCTCAGCAGTGGTGCTTAAACAAAATACAGCTGAGCCTCCTCCAAGTCATGAAAATCCATTTGCAGTCTTTCCAGACGGGCTCATGGAAGAATAATCCATTTATTGCTGTACAACAATACTACATCAGGATCAGGAAAATTTTGAGTTCCGGCTTGCTGGGGACTGGGAAGAGTTGCTGTATCCTTGTGTTACTGTTATAGATTTACATGTCTAATTTTCATGTCACGGCTTTTCCATTCAAAATGTAGGTGTCTTTGAAAGGGAGGATCAAGATCCTAGAAATAGCTGGTGAAAGAAAAAGTCCAGAACTTCTGCAGACTGGTCAGGATTGAGAGGTAGTGAGCAGTGATGTTCGAGGTGTTCGCTGAAGATATGTCCATGCCTTCTCCCGGAAAGAAAAGTACTACAGAAATTCTTCGTTCTGCATCTGAATGTACTTGTTTATCCCAATTGATGCCCACTTCATCCCATCTAGCAACTGAGAGAGGCATCAGTGGCAAAAAAAAGATAATTACATAGAAAATAGAGCAGGCTGGATTGTAAAGCATGCAAAAAGACACCATGATACCGTGTCATCCTCAGCTACCAGGCCAGCACTCCAAACACAGCTGACCTTGGCTGCAAGAAGTCAAGGACTGTCGCAGTGGAGGTTTTTCCAGATTGTCTAGGGAGAGCTGATTTCCTTATATGTGTCTGTTGGGACCAGAATATCTTCCTCCGATATGGTTCTGGAGACCCTGATGGTGTTTAAAACTATGAAAAGGACCAGTCAGTATCAGGTTAATGTGTGAGGAATAGAACTCACAGTTCCTGTATCTTGCCATCTGTTTCTGCACAGTAGAAAGGCAGCTACAGAGGCTATGCCTTTGTCCTGTTTGTGGTTATGCAAGCCTAATGTTTCCACAGCCCCAAAGGTGTTGGAATAAATCCACTCTAGACTGGATCTACTGGATCTTGTAGCGAAAACTTTCTAAGCCAACACATCACAGCTATCAAATGGGACAGGGTTGTGCTCAGGCACAAGTAGGAGGGAGTGCTAAGCACACCACACCATGTGGCAAAAAATGAATTTCTGGCCTGTCTTGTCTCTGCTTCTTTACATTATAATGCTCTTGAGAAAAATTAGAAGATAAAGCGTAAGAGGAAATATTACGAGTTGGAAAAGGTGTTCTTCAGTTTACATTTTCCTCTAGTTGGCCATAGTGCCAGAAATTTTATGAAGGAATTGAGCAACCTTTCCAGAAGACAAAGGGGTCTTTTGCTTCTTATGCAGTCCCCCTATTAATGAACTCATATTCTTTTAGCTCTTTGTCCTAGTCCTTCCAGTTCAGATGGGGTTCATAACTTCTCTTGCAAGAAGACCTTCCTTTCTGAGGGTTCCCTTGCGTTCCCTTCATGGACATACTTGAGGAGTATTCCTTTTGACTTGAGTTTCTGGTTGGAGCTTTGTCATCTTTCCCCTAAGTATCCAGCCCCATAGACATCTGTGACATAAATTCCGGTGGTATTTAGTAATGGGGGAAGAGTACTGACAATACACTGGCAAGTGAAGTGAATGACTTAAAATATGTCACATCAAATGCTCTAAGAGAAAGCTGCTTTAATAGTCTTCTATACCATGCTTACACAAGGTAGGATGGCTCTTGGAATTATACAAGACTTCAATTAATTGCTGCATTTGAAAGAATTTGATAAATTCAAATGTGTGAGACATCACTCACCCTTCGTTCTGAAAGCATCGTCTGCTACCCTTTAGATCAGACTGAAAACTGAGTTCAGTTGGCTTTCACTGTTCAACCATGCCAGGACAAGCAGACTAGGAAACAACCAAAAAGGAACACAACCAACCAGTGAAAAAGTACCTCTTTATCTCCTCTCAGTTCTGTTACACTTCTTGATATTGAAAGTCCCATATTCTTGTTTTAAATGTGTATGTTACATCATCTCCACTGTGATTTCAGGAATACAGGAAAGCTTGGAGGATTTTCTTTGAAGCAGGTTATTTACTCAGTGGTATTTCCTTGGTTTTGTGTTGTAAAGATCTCCATACTCTTCCAGAAACTTTGTGAAGTTAATCTGACTAAAAATAGTCAAAATTACTTCTGATTTCATCTACATCTTCTGTCCACTATTTGTTTTGAACTCTTATAATTTTTCCAGTATTTTGTCTCATAATGTCCAGTATTTTGTGTAGCTATGTGGTACAGTTCCTTATTCCTAACTAGCTGAGTACTATTTCTTGGATCAGACTGCTGCTATGAAACCTCTATGTTAATTTCACAATTACCTTCTGTAAATATTTAGCAATATTTAATCTAAATTTACCCTGAATATCCCTTTTTGCAAGACAGTCTACAAGAATGCTTTGTGGGCTAACCTGCATGAAAACAGACCAAATAATTTAATTTGGTAAAACAGAAAGATTTTCATAGAAAGTTGGTTGCCTGACTGTGCTTCAATATACTGTGTGTACTGTGTTGCTGTAAGATGCTCAGTAATCCACTTTACAAGTTTAATGCTACACTATCAGTTAAATACTTTTTCCCCTAGTTTTTGTTATTTTTTTGGGACATGTTGTCTTGGTTTGGAAAGACAGGGGTGTTTGCTAGGAATTAAAAAAAAAAGGAAACTTTTCTTGGATTTTGTTACAATTTCAAAATTGAAGGGGAGGTTTTAGGCAACGATATGAGGGTAGGAATAATAGTTCTTTACTAGTTAGTCTATCAAAGTAAATTAACAATAATAACTATAATATTGACAACAAACAGAACTAGAGAAGACAAGAAAAAAAACCAACAACTAAGTTATAGTTTTCCTTTGGCACCCTGCCCCCCTCAGTACCATTACAAGCTACCAGAGCTAGCAGCAGTCTTGGGAGGATGAGATGTATCCGAGGGTTGGCAGTGGCTGGAGCTGTTGGAAAGTGTCTTGGCTGGGCAGGGGCTGCAGAAGATACAGCATGGGAAGACTTCAAACAAAACTGAAGAATCTGTGGGTGCAGGGCAGGGAAAAGGAGCTCCTGACAGGACAGGGAGGGAACGGGTTCCCAAAAATCCTGGGGGACACATGAACAGACAGTGGTCTGACTGAGTTCTAGGTGAAGGATGGTGAGAGCTCTCCGCCGAGCTGAGCCGAGCAGCTCCGGCCGTTCTCCTGAGAGCAGAAAACTGCCCAGAGCAAAGTGAAGATGGTGCTTCTCTGTCTTTGCCTTAGCTACTTTTTTTGTTTGGTCCTAAGCACCTATGAGTAATGAAAAGCACTTAGTCATTAGCTTTTTAGCAACTTTTGGGAAAAAATTCTATAAGAAAATAACTCAACCCCCAACACATGTTTAAGGACAAAAGTTTTAATTTCCTCTTAAAGTAATTGAAAGGAATAGTCTGTGTCTTTTGGTAACATTTTGGTTCAGCCTCAGTGGAAAAATAATGTAGATGGGAAAAGAATATCGGAGATACTATATGGCTGAGACAGTTCAGGATTTCTCCCTTCAGAACTTATTTCATATTTGCCAAGGAATCCACTGCCACCTTACAGTATCTCTTACTATCAATTTGAGAACTGTTCCAAGACACCTCCCAGGCTGAGAATGGTTGAGATACTCTGCTCACTGGCAGCATTAAGAAACTCTGTTCTTTGGCAGACACATCATCTTCCAGTATAAATCTGTGGACTGGGATAGACATGAGGCTTTCCCACCATCTGGGAAAGCCTGTTACTCTGCCATTCTTGATACAGCTGGATTTTAAGTTGGTCCCTAAATCTTTAGGAAGCTAAAAGAAACACAGACAATGGCAAAAAAATCATTACCTAGACTGACGGGCACCTCTCAGGGTGACTGAACTCAGCATATCCCCTCACCAATACCCCAGCCTGAACTATGCAGATAGTTCTTATAACTGTTGTCCAGTGGCAGCAACAACAGAGTAATTGGAGTAATTCCAGACTAGGAATATTCAAGGACTGCCATGTAAATAGATGGTAAATTTTTTCCACCAACAAATACAGAAAATCTTGCAGATAAAACAGACAGTTTTTATTTGCCCTATATACCCTGCACAAACTGAGTTCATTCTGAACCATCTGACCCCTTATGGTGGTTAGAGGGAATAATTTCATTGTGCAAATTCCTTGTTAAAGCTTTGCAGTTAAATTTGTGTGTGAAATAAAAGTACATCTGTGTTTAATTTTACAAGTTTGCCATACATCATAACCTCAGAAGAACCCCTCAAGATCATGCAAATTAAAAGCAAGTATGCAGATGATTTGCATACATGTTTTTCTGGGTTAGACATTACATTGGAATGCATTGGCAGTGAGAGGCTGTGACTAATGTAACAGAGAATTACATTTAGCATGCTGCAATATACAGTTTTATGCACAGTAATGTAATAATTAGTTTGTCAAGATATCACGCTCAATTCAAATTTAAATAGTGTTGCTCTCTGCTGGTTAGTCTTGTGAACTACATATTTCTTAATGTGAAAACTGCCCATTAAATTTTTCTTAAGATGGCATTTCAGATAGAATTTCTGCTATCCAAGCAGAGTGATTTTGTGAGAATCAAGGAAGTACATGCAACAACAAATCACTTTGATCACATTCACTCTTTTCTCTGGCAGATGTTATTAAAAAATAGCCTTAAAGACTTGGCTCTTTTTCTACAGGATTTCTGCATGGGTCATCATTAACCCATCTTGTATTTTCATATTTGATCGTTCTTCATATTCTTTTCTATTCCCTCTTCCTCCTACATTTCCCATCTCCTGAATAAATATTGTGAAGAGCAATATTAAAGGACATTTCTCTTACAAAAAAAGTAGCAGCTCAAGAAAAGGAACTAGTCAGCATATTAGGCATGCTCTGATTTTATCACTAGGACTGAAATTTTAGGAGAATTTTTCTTTGGTTTCTCTATCAAAACCTGACTGACATCTAGAATTCTCAAGAGCAGTGTCATGGCATTCACCATATTTGCAGGTACAATTCCATATGCTGGGTGAACTACAAAGCTTAGGCAAATATCAGGTCTTTTAGTAGCAAAGAAGGATTTTGGTTTGCACTAAGTTTAACTTTAATCTCTGCTGGCCAAGTTGTTGACACCTTGCTTTTCTTATACACAGGTGAGGAGCCTGGAGAGAAGGCGAGGTAATGAGACCATGCAAATCATTCTATAGCACAGAGCAAAGACTGATTATCTTTTTCTCTCACCCTCCATCATAAGCAGTGCACAAAAGAACAAGTGAAAAAAATTGAAATTTGTCAAGAAGTGAGTGTGCTATTCACACTGATCATGTTTACTCTGGTAATCTTGCAAGTTTTGCTGATTCTGCTCTTAGAAGTACAAGCTCTGAGAGATGTCCCCTTAAAGTTATTTTCATCCCACTTAGCTAGGATATGTATCTTAGCTCATTTTAATGTATGTATCATTTGTTGACTGCATGAAATGAATACCTGACATTTTTCCTAGAAAGTTGTTAGATGATTATAGATAAAGCAAAAATTTTGGCATAATTATTGTATAATGTATGTGTGGGATTTAAAAAAAAAATATTAATTCTCTAATTTAATTCAATTCTATGTTTGAAATTGAACTCTTATGAGCGATGGCATAAGTCCCTGGCTTATGTTTTCAAGTACCAAGATCTTTCATATCTGATCCTATTTATGTCACTAGCAAAAGCTCCTTGCTGTGTTTACTTCATCACAGATGTGCATTGTAGGAATTTGAAGAGATCTTCAAATACTTCTTGGTCTATTTCTCCTTCCAAACAGACAATCCCTGCAAGTGTTTTGATTTTAATTTAAATTATATACATCAGTTGCTGTCATAAAACAAGTTTGTCTTGGCCCTGATATTATAGGTTGTCAGGAAATATTTATATGGAGAAACAATGAACAATGAGTATATGATATAACTTGTGGAAAAGTTGTGCTCCTGCAGTTTTCACTCAGACATTATTTCCACTTATTATGGTCTTTGCTGCCAGTGTTTTCCAAAATGGCAAAATCAGAACTCAAGAAGAAAATATGAGTGAGGGACAACATGTACTCATAGCAGTCTGAGGGTTTATTTTGGGCTGTAAAATAGGGACACTTCAGCAAAATTTAAGTACATAATATTATGTGACAAATCTCAAACCAGGACAGGGAGTTTGCCGCATAATTTTATTTTAGTACCAATGGAATGTAATTTAAAGGTAATGGTAGATGACTAAGGTTGTCCAGAAAAGATTGCAGGGATGTGAGATAGACAGTTTTTCCCCTTTACAGCAATCACATAGTAAATAATTGGGATTTTTTCTTATTTTCTGTCTTCATATCCTAGTCCTCTCTTCCAATTCAAAAATGTTACATTTGACTGTGACAGCTTATGTTGGTCATTTCACCAGGGTTCCTGACTAATGGTCAGTCACTGGCATATCTTGCCTTTTCCTGTTCACTGGCTACTGCCCAGGGAAAGCAGTGGTTCTCTGCAGTCACCATCTGCCTTTCAACTTTTTATATATCTGTATACTTTTTTAAGGAAGCTAGAGACCTTTTTGATCTTTAAGATCATCCTAATGTAAACAAGGAGCAAAAAGAAACAAACAGTGGAGAAACCGCATCTTTGCCATGCAGAAAAATCTACATCTTCATTATAAAAAGGGAGGCTTTGTCTTTATCCTGAAAGAATTTTGCTTCTGAAAAGAAGAGGTCTTGAAATCCTTTTTTTTATAGCTAACAAATTTTTATCTAGATTAAAAAAAATGCAACCCAAACCTAAGAAAAACCACAGACAAACAAACAAGCAAATCTAGTCCCCTACCAAACGCAGATTAAGTAAGGAACAGTGCAATTTGACTGTGATATAAGTAAGTTGAACTGAACTGATGGAAAGGGAAATAATGTACAATGCTATTTCTTTCTTAAATGGAGCTACATATTACCATGAGAAAACTTGTTAACAGGAAGTTAAAAAGGAGCAGCTAGAAGGACAAATTTTTTATAGTTCGCATGGAGAAAGTTTAAAACCACCACATCAGAGGGTTGCAGCTAATGAACACTGCTAATTAAACAGAACCATTCAAGGAAAACAGAACCATTCAATGAAAATCCAACCACAAAACAAAAAGGATTCAGCTTCACGGAACAGCCAAATTAAAGACGAAAGTAGCTCATAAAATTACATCCTCCCAAATAGGTGCAAGTCATATATGGTGGGGGAAATAGAAGAGGGCATAAGAGCTAACAAAGGAAGAGCAAAGAATACTAAAGATGGGGAAAAAAAAAAAAAAAAGTAGAATTTTTGGAAGTTGTGAAAAGGCAACTGCCAGAGAATTAATTTTGTTCGCAAATGGTGCAACAGGAATTCTTAAGCAGGATGAAGGCAACAGAAATTCTTAAGCAGGATGAAGGCATAATAGGAAAGTAATCTGAAATTTTCCATGATAGAGGAACTGTTTTGGAGAACTACTGAGAGCAGACAAGATATCAACATGCTGCTTTGAATGATACATATTTTGAAAAGAATGTGTACATCTGGCCATTCCATACAGTAGAACTGGTAAAGTAGATCTAGGGAAGGCATAGGGGAGAACAAGGATTACCAGAAATTTGAAACAATTGTTCCACATACAGCAAAAACAAAGAAAGGACTTTTCAACTTGGAAAGCTCTATAAAAATATGAACAATGAAGTAATAAATAGGAAAACTGTTGTGCCTTTCCCTCTATATATAAGTGTGGAAACATGGAAATTTCAAAGCAATATAAATAAATAGTTTTTAAAAATGCTTTTCACAAAATTAAATGTTTACATTGCACAACGCATTGGTAGATTATGCTGAGGAGACAACAATTGCATGTAAGTTCAAAAACAAGCAAAACAAAATTGGCAAAGAAATAAACAGATTCACAGGGCATACACTAATTAAACATGCCAGTCTGGATCAAAACATCAGTTCAGGATGTCCATGAACTTAAAGAAGTAGGGGAAGTATAGCAGGTGAAATATAAAAACCAGAGTATGTTAATAACTAAAACAGTCTATAAATCCACATTTTATGTTTCTTATAAAATTGTCCATTTCTTTATCATTAACATCATCAGAACATTTAGTGATCAATGCTTATGCTCTCCTGTATATTTGTTGTTCAATACACACCAGTAAAAATTTTGGTGGCTGTGCAAAATTTCTGTGGATGTTGCCAAGCTTGGATGGTTGATGGTGAATTAGACACTGATGGCTTTCCTGTCCTTCTCCCCTTCCTTTCTCCTTGTCTTCCACCAAGTTTTGTCAAAAAGAGAGATTTCATTTCTTGAATAAAAATGATATTTCATTTAACCTCTTGTTCATTTAACCTCTTGTCCATTTAACCAGATTGATTTTCATTTGTTCTTTGCTTTTTTCTGTAGTTTTTGATTTAAACATGTGCTTTATCTTAAATTTCTTTTCCTACATCATTCACTTTGTTCCCACCTCATTCAGTTTTCTTCCCTGAATAGAAGGTTTGCTCTGGAATCTTGCTGAGGTAGCCTGTTCCAGCCTCTTCCACCAGGCACTTGGAGCCATCCCCAATATGTAATGGTCAGTACTGACTGGTCTATTGCTGCCTCAGCACAGACCTTGCACAGAGACCTTTTTCCACTGTTAACCCACATGTAGCTGGATCAGTTCCACATCTGAAAAAATATGGCTTTGTGTTTATAAAATAAGAGAGATTATCTTTTAGCTCTTTGGGGTGCTCACTGCCTAACACACTTTGCCTTGGACCTCTAACTACCAAAACTTACGTAATCACAGGGGAAGCAGAGAGCCCCCCACCTAAGAGATGGAACGTGTGCCTTCTCATCAGCATTAAATCTTACCCCCCTGCTAGTCTTACCCCTTACCCCTTACCTACATTCTTTGCTTTGGTGGGGTTTGTACCCTGAGTTTGAAATGCTGCTTGACAGTCACCTCTGCATTTTCTGGCCCAGCCTTGTAAATTCAGGCACTTACGACATTGGGCCATTTTATGCTGACAACCTGATGCAAAATGAGCTCTTCCACATGGAAACAACTCTCAGGAGAACAAGTTCCCTCCAACTGGCTTCATATTTTGTTTACTAAAGCAGTTTGATTGTCTCTGAGTTATACTCACATATCTTGTAATTTTTCAGTACTGCTGCTATTACTTTTGGTAATTTCAAAGTTTTGGGCCAGGTTAAATTCTCCTCTGCCAACAATCATCCTTTGAATTCTCTCCTTATTAATACCATAAACCAATTTATATAATGGCATTCCCTCTAGGACATTTCCAAATGAACACCATTCAGTGAGCCTTCCTTCTACCACACAGAGCTGCAGTTTCTTCTTGTGTCTCAAATTATGATGAAATTTATTACATTCTACAGAAACACTTAGCTTTCGTGAGTGAACTTTTAAGATCTTTCGTAACTCTTCTAAATTATTACCGTGGAAAATGGAACTGGAATAAATCTTGTCCTGGAGCATCCTTCTGTCCCAAGACAAGAGGAGTTTTACCTGACTGAGCTGTTGTTTTTCTAAGACTCTAACAAACTGAGCAGGAGGAAGTTTAATATTGCCATTGTTTAAAAGTTTTTTTTTATCTGCAGGACTTGTCTGCAAGAATAGTGACAGCCCAGATTGCATAAATTAATGCCAGCCCTTATTTGGTTCATTACCTGTGATCAGTCTTCCTGAAAAAAAAATTGCTGTTAGGATTATTACTTCCCCCACCCACACCGATTTTGAGATGGGATCAAGTGGCTGCAGTCCAGGACCTGTTTCCTCCTATAGCTGAGCTGGTGTGCAACTGCTGGGAGCTCCTTTTGCTTACCTGTGGAAACAAATGTGCTGCTCTAAATCCCGACTTATTCTCAGTTTTGCTGCAGAACCTTTGTTCTGTTGCCTTTCAGACACAGCTCTGAGCCTGGCATTACAGAAGGTCTTTCTCTCTTCTCCCTTGTTTCAGGAAGGTAAAGTTCTCTTTAGTCATAAAGAGGACAGGTACAGCTGGGACAGAAGCTCTGGAGCCCAAATGGGTCAAACACCAAACTATTTTACCCAAGCTGCATGCCTATGACAATTTCAGAAAAGAGCCTTAAGGCTCTTAGTACTTCTAGTCTCTGTGCTATTGCAAGCAGACTATGTATTTGGCTAAATATGTTTGTACCTCCTTTGGCATTGTCTTTTTCAGCCTCTTAGTTGCTCAGAGAGACTTTACCAAGGTTTTTGTGTCTGGTCTCACAGATGTAACACAGAGCTCAAGGGAGATGACATATTTTGGATCCCGTTTAGACTTGGCTTCTCAGGGAAATGTTTACTGTTATGATTTTACTTTGTAACTCAATACCATTTTTATATTCAGCTCTGAACTCTGCAAATGTTAAGGAGCAAAGCTTTCCTACTTCCCCAAGAGGTACAGCATAATTTTATGAACATTGAAGGTAAAGAGTAAAGTAGTGAAAAGAATTTATTGACAAAGTCCATCTTAACCTGGACTCTCTCTACTGATTTAAACACTAGACAAAGCCCATCTCTTTCACTCTGTAAGTGCCTTCTAGCCATCTGAAAAAAACTTCTAGTATGTTATCCAGACTGCAGGAAGGAAGAGGACAGATGTACTGCAAAAGCTCTGTGGTCTGGATAGATGAGTCTTTGACTTCTTAACAGTGCTCACAAAATCTTCTGCACTGCACCAATTTTCACTGCTGCACATGGAGTGTACATTCTAGATTCAATAAGAATTAAATAAAATGTCCAGATTATGATCTAGCTGATTAGAATTGCCCATCTTATGTGCCACTTCTTAGGCCTTATTTTTAATGTATGTTGTTGAAAAGCACAGAGTCCATAAGTAGTGGTATAATTTTATACAACATCTTCATCAGTGATCTGAGGAAGGACATACCCAGAGAAATTTGCATGTTTGTACCTGACATAAATTTTTTTTTGCTCATCAGATACCCCTCTGGTAGTGAAGAAGATGAGAAAGACCTCACCAAACTGAGAGAATGGGCAGGTGGGGGAAGGTGGTTTTCCACTCAGCAGTGTTGAAAACATCAGGTTAGGTATCAAAGGAACAGCAGTCTAGTCCACATCCACGTAATGCCAAGCTTTGAATAGGTACATACAACCCTTGATCCTTCCTGCGGCTCTATCAGGCTTGCTGATCTGATTGATGGAAGGTCAACTTCTGTCCCTACAGCACTTACTGAGCAGCTCTCAGGGCTACCCTGACGGTCAGTGTTCTAGTGGCACCCTATCCAGGCTTTCTTCCTGGGATGCTTTAGCACAAGAGTTTGAAGTGCAGTCCAAACAAAGACTTGATGTATCTTCTCCTCACAAATCCTGCCGTGTCCACACTGTGCAGTTTCACCATTATAATTTATTGTTGTATGAGAATGGACAGGGGTTGCACATACAGAGTTGATTCATCTTCCCTTGGAAATATTATTGTAAAGCCCTGAACCCAGTCAAGTGTCTCTGCAGAGTACAACATAACATCAGACTACAACAAGAAAGACTGAATTTTAGACTAACGGAGTTACGAAATGTTAGACAAAAAAATAAGAGATGCTGTATGACAAGAAAGAGATGTACTAAGCACACATTTACCTCTTTACTCATTGACAGACAGACAACAGTAAAATCATCAGAGACTGTCAACAGTTCATTTTTCATAATAATGGCAGTGTTCTTATTTTGTTCTACTGCTTTGTCCCTCAGGTTCTAATAGTTCTTTGAATATAAAATCAAATGGCTTGCCAGATGATGTTAGTATATTGTTTGATGTTAGCAAGTTATTCTTTTTACCTTGTAAATAATATACTCTCTTTTTCAATGCCCCCTGTATGAGATCAACTCATAGTGCAATTTGCTTAGCTTTTTCCTTGGATAGCTGATAGCAGTCAGGCACTTTGAACAATCTATGTAGGTCATTGAAAAGCTAATTTATCCTGGTTTTCAGGCTGAAAATTATTTTCAAGGAAATATGTTGTAAAACAGCTGTCCCAATGATTTTAAATAGGTTCTAATAATATGCACATTTAGTGCCTTACCAGTATTTCTAAAAAATAAAATTGATTGAGATTCATTGACAAAACTGAAACAGAAAGCTGAGGGTTACAGTTTGGGCTATGTATTTCCTGAGCAAGGGAAGGAAAATTGCAAGCTAATCAGTTTCTGAATGAGCAATATGAAAGAAAACCACTAAAACAAGGGAACAAAGGAAGATAACTGGATTGGTATTTTCTTCCAAGAGGCAAGCATTTGAACCTTAGACCCTTAAGGAGGAATTATGTCAATGCAATAGCTTTTCCAGGCTCAGCATGAGAGTTTCTTCATCTGTCAAATGCTTTTACTGGTGTATCTGATTAAATTTTTATGGATTCAGAAAGCTATAGAGCTTGTGTTGGGTTTTTGGTTTTATGCTGGTACTGGATCACCAATTTTTAATTTCATTTTTCAGTGAAGAGCCTTTTTTTCTCCCTCAAAGAATTGTGCAAGGTGACAAAAGAGAAATTAATCTGTGCACTCCCTCACGTGGTTGCTGCAAAACTCTCTCCCTCTGTCTGCTAAGGTGACAATGGCAGCCTTGCCAAACTCAACATTGGTTGCAGCTGCTTGTTGATATAAGACAATGGATAGCCAAATGTCGTGTATGCAACAGCAACAAGCTGCTTACCTGATACAATTCACTTGGCTTACTTTTTTAGCAGATGCATCAGGGAGAGCAGTCAAAGGATGAAACGTGGTCATCAACACATTAGTCTATTAGACAACCATCCTAGAAGCCAAGTTATTGTTCAGTCTGTATCCAACACAGTATCTCAAATAGCTACTGGGGGCTGTGTTTCTCAAACTGTGCTTTATGCATCACTGGTAACATTTAATACATCGGTGTGTGAAATTTGAAAGAAACCACACATATTCCCTGTACTTCTAAAACAGACTTTCATTTCGTAATAAATAAACATTCAAACTTTAGCCTAATTTTAAGTTACTTGTAAATGAAGACAATTGTGGGAAGACTGTAGACATGGTCTGTGCTTTTTTTCGTCCCCTGAAAACATCCTTACAGTCATTCAATTAAATGAAGTTAAGAAACACTGACCTACAGAGTGGATCTTTAGAATCAAACTGTCAGCAGGAATTACAACACCTGGAAATAAAAGATGTATTTTTCTAGGTCAGACTGTCTGTGGTGTTGGATTCACAGATGAAAAATGAGTGTAAATAGATTTTAGATAAAGAAAGAAACATATCTTTCTTGTCTTCTGACAGTGCTCTCCCCAAAATGTTTGTTGGGGTTATGTTCCAAGCTCATAGGTAAACCAACTTCTGAATCTATTCCTTCATTCTCTCTTCACAATATTGGCAAAGAGAGAGGAAGGAAAGAAAAATTCAAGGCTACTTCAAGCATCTGGCATCACTAAACAACTTGATATTTGATCACATTTCCCTTGAACTTTAATATTCAGATTTTGAACTGATAAAAGCTTGATTTCAGCAGATAATTTTAAGATGTAAATGAACCTCCTACTCAAAGTGTATCATATCTTAACAGGTGTCTAAGTCTTGATTGAGAAAACAGCATTTGGGACTGTTCTATCAGACAGTACTGGACCCTGGCCCCTTGCTCCCCCATCTCTGATTCTGAGCCCTCAGTCCTGCTCCTCCAGAGCACATTCCTGATGGATGCATTCATGTTGCAGCTCCCTCCAGGTGCTCTGAGTGCTGGTCCCCCTCCACACTCAGCCCTGATGGCTGCTGCTTCTGATGAAGGTGGAACCACATAAAGGGGCTTCTGTATGCTCTCAGCTCTCCTCAGGCTAAATCTCTACATGCCTGCTTACATTCCTGAAACCCTCAGATTTGTGAATCCAGGTTTCATGGTGTCAGCCAACCTATGCTTACAATTAAAAGCCTAAGCCCATGAGACAGACAGGATTTGACACAGCTGCAGATGTTTCACCTTTTCTAGACAGGCTGGTTTATCCTCTCTGTCAGGTCACAAACTGGCATTGCACCTCTGTCATTTTCTCACTCTTTTGGGTGCTTCAGAGCTCCAGATTTGAAGGGATGTATCATCCCAGACTTGTGTCAGGTGACATAAGTGGTCTGAACATTTGATGCACAATTTATAAGAGACTTCATTAAATGCAAGAAGTGTTAATCAAGGAGGGGGAAAAGCTCTAATAAGCATTTCAGCATTGCTAATTTGCACAGATGGTTGAATTGGAGGGAATATGCAGAAAGAAAAGATAGATCCTGAACATACTTTGAAACAAATTTTTCACCCAAATAGAAATAAATTTGTGAAGCAGCCAAAAAAAGTTTGCTGAGGCAGCAGCACAGAGGCCAGGTCCAGGCAGTAAACAATTGTGTGCCATCATGATGGCAGCACACTATTAAGAATGATAAGGAAAGCATTTTAAAGAAACAAACATAAAAAGCAGTTTTGTAGCTTATATCTCTACTGTCTTCACTCAGCATAACCTTGGATTCAATTTCTAATGCACCATGTTTCAAAGATGTTAGTGGTGAGCATACCACACTCTTACAAGCAGGACAGAGAGAACATTAATCACTTATCTTCCTAAAATATGTCTGGTCCCTGAAAAACTACAGGCTGTTTGAAGGGTTACAACTATATCTATTGAAATATGTGATATCCAAACATGGGAAGTATCCTAACTATTTAAATTTTATTATAAATAGATCAATCTTTTTTTCTTCCTCTATCATAGGACTGGTGAAAGGAATATAATAAGGTACACATTTGTAAAACCTCTGCAATTTTTGTCAACTGTAAACACATATTCACTAATTACAATTAGAAATGTAAGACTGAAAACGTCTTCCTAGCCTCAGATATTGTCCCTTTGCTAACCCAAGTGGCCATATTTTAAGTGGTGCCAAAATCTGGTCTATCTACATCTTGAAAATAGTTTGGGACTTTTTTTCTGCTTTGTGACAGTATTAGAATACACATATGAATTGTACAAAATAATATTCCCTTTTAATTAAAAATCACTTATGGTAGCCTCAGGTGATTATTGATTCAGTAGTTTTTTGTCTCTATTGAGGAAAGTGTGGACTGATTTTTGCAGTGTCCTAACAAGAAGGATAAGTGGACTTTGTAAAAAGGGCACAGAATTCTTAAACTGTAATCACAAAGTAGCTACAGTTTGAGTTTGTTGCATTAATAAGAGATTGCAATCAGTTCTTAAAGCTTTAAGGTTAATATATGGTTTAGTTAATATTCCAATGTGAGTACACTTGGTTATACATGGATTTATGTGCAAACACACACTATTATAACTGCACTATAAATAATTGATTCATGCATTGAGATTTTTAATCATTGGAACAAGTGATAATTGCAAGCCTTATAAAGCATATACTAGTGTAATTCCATTGTAATCTTGATGGGGAAAGTTATCTTTTGCAAAGGCAGTAGAAAAATTCCCAATGCTGTCCCTAGGTTAGAGTCTGCCTTACTATAAAATTTATTAGCAATAAGCTAGTAATTTTTTTCTATCTATTGAGTGGGACTGTTTAGTTTAGCAGGACACACAATAAGGTGCTTAGCAAAAGCTCCTTCAGTGCTTTTGGTGTATTCCTGGAGCACAGACCTGGAAAGTATAGGTCAGATACCACATTGTGTGAATGAGCTCTTAGTCTGGGAACAGGACAGACATTTTCTGCTTCTTTAATGTGACACTTGGAACATACTTTAAAGGGATACTGAAATAGAAAATGGGAGTTCATTGTGTAGGTAAGAAATAACAGAGAATTACAAATGTGGTGAAAGACAAAGGAGATTGTGGTGTAGATAGAAGCCAGGCAATGTACATGACTGGTTACTTCTGTTTGTGTGTTTCTCCCCTACCTTCTGAGGAGCTGGACCATATCTCAGTATAGACCATCTTTTCTCTCCTTCAAAGCAGTGTAAAAACATTTTGTGCCATGGAAATTATTGTAGATTTACATTTAATGTACTTTTAACTTCAGGTGATACTATTTGCAGATAGAACAAAGAATTAAAAGTTACAAATAATGAGCAAGCATCCCTTGAGCAATTCTAGTATCCCTATTGCAATGAATAATTTCAGCAATTGGACTGTTTGCAGAAACATTTAAGTAGGTATTAGAAAATGTCCATGGAAAATGAGTCAGAAGAGTCATTATCTTTGCCACAGACCTCCCATACAAAATTAGTTTCAGCTTTCTGAGAGCAAAAAAAGGCCTTAAAAAAAGGATGTGACTTATTCATCCTACAAAAATTACTGGAGAAACTGGATTTTGAATACTGATATCACACACTGAACCATTAGTGAGCAATCTATAAAACAAAATAGGTCTGGGAATGCTTGCAAGCTCTGTAATTCAACCCATATTCTTCATTCTCTCCATCTCTTTTATTCTTTTATTGCATTATATTAAACTGAATGGATAATTTAAGCAATTAAAAGGCAAAATATTTTTCCTGGCCTGAGAAATTACATTGGTTTCATTAGGCTTGTTAAGTTTTATATCAAAATTCAGTTTTTTAGCATTAGTCTAATATAGGAGGAGTTACATGGATTAGAAGGGCTAACATAAAATCTCCTAAAGATTAAAATATTTACTACTTGACAAAGGCATACATAATAAGTCTGGCACCTCCTTACTACAAATACATGTTTGAAAGTTTAGGTTTGGATAGGTTTTAAAGGATTACTTTTATTAAAAAATCTCAGGTTGCTAGAAATAGACCTCATGGTAGACAAACAGTAAACAAGGTCACATACTTCCTACCTGTTGAATAGGGGAAAGCATGCCAGATTTCTTTGCCAAAAATCCCCTTTTGTGCCTTTGTTCTAAATAAACCCAAGGCAGTTCATTGCCAGAGCCTTTCTGCTTCCTGCACCCCCTCCCACTCCAGGCTTAAGATTCCATTTCTAGAAGCAACAGATAATTGGGGATCTTTTGAAATCAAGTATTGAGTTTTCTATTTTTAGCCACACTAATAAGGATGAACTGAAATTCTTTCCAGAATTTCACCTCTTCAGCTTAGGAACGAGTAATCAAAATTTGTAATAATGCCTTGGTTTGTGTTTCATGCTAATGGCTGAAGTGCCTCAACAGCCTTGGGAAAGGAACAGCTTGCTTGTCTAATTGAAGCTGGCAATATTTCCACGTCTTATTTCAGCTGGTAGGTACTGTAGCAACCAAGGTCATGTAAGAAAATTTCAGCATATGGTAACAGCTGTGCCTGTGATTGCAATATTTTCTGCAGATGGTTTATTCATCATTAGATAACAGTCATGATTATTGAGGGACTAATTGGATTTTCAAACAGCTAATCTTAGAGGATGGAAGAATTACAATAGAAAAGTTTGGTGTAGCTTAGGGAGTCTCTTTATTCAGCTCCTTGCCAACTCTCAAATTTTTCCTATAATCTAAGAAGATATTTCCTTTCTTTATTTGCTTTCTGCCAAACAATTTCATCACCTGCTAGAGAAGCAGTTTCCTTCAGAGCTTCTAAATACTACTGTCATCTTTCTGCCCTGTAAGGTGCCACCACCAAAATTCTGCATTTTGTTTATAACATTTAAATACCTAGTATGTTGTACCGTTCAGTATGTCAGGGTCTTTACATAGGACAGCCTTGCAGGTTTGTAAAAAGGTCAAGGAGATCACATTAGCAAGCTAATGAAGCACATTACATAGAGAACCAAGTATTGTTCTTTACTTTTAACCATCAACAAGACACTTTTTTCAAATCACAGCCCTAAACATGTTTCTGTCCAAAAAATCCCTATAAAAAATCCAAAGAGTTATGAGACCAATGCAGATTGTGAGAATCCCAGAGTTATCAGAGGGGGGACTTATGGTATGAGAAGTCAAGCACAGAGGCAATTGGTATGAATGTTTTAAGATCAAACAGAATTGTTCTTCTGATCATGTGACCAAAATTCCTTCCTGGGAGATGGTGTCTTAACCAAAATAAGTGCTTTAAAATGCTTTTATGTTTTGTCAAGTCAGGGCCATATGACTCTTAAATTAATTTAGAAGGCATACTTGAAGGCCAGAATACTACACAGGAACATTGGTAACAGAATCCATGCCTTAGAGGATATGTCTTGGACTCTAATACCAGCATTTCATCTAATAACAGCAAGGAGGATCAGGTTTTCATAAAGATTTAGACTACTCAGTAACATTCTATGCTTAATAACCCATCAATATTTAAGTAATTAAAAGTCTTGAAGACTTTTAGCCCATGATGGTTCCTGGATGTGGGCTATTAACTACAAAAACTCATGTACAACTCTTCAGCAATTAAAAATAAAGTACCATTTATTCTTGCAGGATTTCTACATTGAAATCTGCTCTTTTAATTCCTTTCTCTGGAAATATGTATTCTTTTGTTTCAGCTCAACCACAAAAAAGGCTAGACTAAAAGAATACTGATGTCTTACATAACAGAATTTTTTCTCTATCTGATCTTTATTCTTTCTAGGCTGATTTTGCAAGTTATTTAAGGACACCTTAAAGTTACAGTGCTCTAGGAGATTGATACAGTGGCCACAGCTCCAATTTTATGCCTGGGATCTGTGTAATATTAGCAAATACAAGGCATCACTACTACACCTCTTATGAGTATGTTATGATCAGCAGATTATGTCTCATTCAACCACATGCCTAAAGTTTCACTCTGGTAGTTAATGAATGATGATTGTGCCCTGGTCAGTTTAAAGACATGATAGGCTGAGATCCACTGTGGGAACAAAAGGTGGTATTCCATCCTCCAATCCCCTTCTAATGACAGTAGAACTTTGCTGGGCTTTAATCTTATTGAGCCTCTCTACTCAGATATGGAAAAGAATGGGAGACATGCTCATGAATGGAATAAAATCATACTAGGAACAGCAGTCTGAGAGGAGAGACTGGGGAAATTTGCAGTAGCCGGCAGGTAAAAAGTTTGAGATCTGTCCCTGAACAGCAAGTAAAGAACACAGAGGAAGAGTGGATTATAAATAACCGAAAGATAAGTTTAGGTTGGAATAAAAAACTTATTCCCTCACAGGAGTCCCTCAGCACAGCCTGATCAATGTAGACTCTCCTCACAGACAGGGAGAGCAGGTGCCCCAGGGAGATGCACTGGTGAAGGTGTTGCTGTTCTTAGCCTAAACTGCAGTTGTAGAAAGCCAAGTTTGAACACAGAGATATCACAATACAGTGTTCTTCTTTCAAACCCACTTCTATAGATTTTATGAATTAACATCACTTGACATTTGAAACATATTTTTAGGAATAATACATGAGGATACAAAAGGAAATTATTAGAACAAGGGATAAAATTAAGAACTGAGAGTTGTACTCCACAGTTACTTTAAGCAGATTACTGAAACCCTGTTTCTTAATTTACCGATTTTGTACAATAAGGATAATCTTTATCCACAGGGTTTTGTGAATGGAATTTGTGAAGTGCTTTGAGGGCTTCTCCATGAAAGTCCTATAATCTGGAATTGCAAAGCTTTATTAAAATATTTTAGCGTGTCTAAGAAGCAGGTAAAGCAAACATAAAAGCTGCAAAATTATGATTTAAAACGTTTATGCAGACTCATTAGTATTCTGAAAGTATTCTGAAGCAGTAGTGTGTACATGGATGTCTGTAAGAGTTCATGAAGTCATAACCAGCCCTAGCACTTTACTACTCTAGACTTTCTGCTTTTTAATATGTACTTAGAAATTTAATATGTAATTAGAAAGTTTATTAAAATACAATGCACTCAGCAGTGTACATTTAGTACCTTTTCTGTTTAATGTCTTATTTCCAGTATTCTTCTACCACAGTATCATCATACGTAGCTCTGTTGAGCTTTAATTATCTTGAAAGATACCAAAACCTAAGTGTCTTAAAGAATTCGTTATTTACTTTATAACTTTTAAAACTTACAAAACAAGATGCTACCTGTGTAAATTTACTATTTTGTGTTCTTATTTTACAACATAGATAATTCTTATGCAGATTCTTTGTATATTATGTCTATCAGTTGTGTGTTAACTAGTTTGCTGAAAAACCAAACTGATATGTATTTTGTACAACTCCCTTCTTTGAATCTTAATATAAACATATATTGTGACAAGTAAACAAGCTATAGTGTCCCTTTAACTGCATAGCAAACTTTTGTGTGAAGAATTACAGGGATAAAAAAAATCCATTGCCACTGAAGTTTGCTTCAGAGATTCCTTGCTTCGTTTACAAGAGAGATGAAAATAAATTCCTGTGTTCATCTCACTTCATCTTCCAATTTCTGAACAACTATGACTTTTTCTGCCCACCACCTCACGCAAGTACTGAGCACCACTGTACCACTACATCTCCTGAGATACCCCTGTCTTCCCAGAAGCTCACCTTGTGTCTGCTCTGCCATATCTTGTGAACCAGTTTCTGCAGCCTTGCAACTATGGCAGTTGCTGGTAGGCCTGAGAAAATAAGCCCATGCAGAGGACAGGATACAGTCACATGGATTCAGCATCCTACTCACTGAGTTATCCAGAAGCAAGTGTGAACCAACTTCTACCTCTCTGGTTGGGAAAGAGGACAAAAATCTTCCCTGTCTGGATATACATGGCTATACACTCTACATATACAGCTCTCACCCATGGATAAGGTGAAAAGGAGCCCGGCGTCCTGCTAGACACCAAATTGAACATACCATAGAAAAGGCTGACAATATCCTGAGCTGCATTACATTGCCAGGTAGAGGGAGGCAGCCCTTCTCCTCAATTCAGCACTGGCATGGCCCCACTTGGAGACCTGTGTCCAGTTCTGGGTTCCTCTGTACAAGAGGGATGTGGACACTCTGGAAAGGGCTCAAGAGAGACCCACAAAGATGATTAAAGGTTTAGAGCACCTCTGTTATGAGAAAAGGCTGAGAGAGATGGGAGGGAGCATTCAGCCTGAGGAAGATTGAGGGGATCTTATCAATCTATATGAATGCTTGAAGGATGGTACAAAGAAGATGCTGACAGGCTTTTTCTGTGGTTCCCAGTGACAAGATAAGAAAGAGGAAACGTTTTTTACTGGGGGATGGCTGAATACTGGTGCAGGTTGTTCAGGGAAGTTAAGGATTCTCCCATCTTGGAGGTATTAAAAATCTCTCTGGACATGGTTTAAGAGGAGCCCTGCTTGAGCAGGGATGTTGGACCAGATGAACTCCAGAGGGTCCTTCCAACCTCAGCCATTCTGTGATCTCTGATCTGTGATTGCAATACAGATTTTTCTGGTGTGGACAAGAATTTTTCAACAAGTTTTTGAAGAGCTCTAGAGATGGTGTGTGAAGTTCTAAATGTTTGTTGGTTTTGGATATACTCAATAATGTAGCTAAAAATTCCTTCAAACCAGTATAAACTAAACCTAAAAACTTGCCTACACTGTAGATGGGAGAAAGAAGGAAGAAACTTTACAAACAATGAATTCCCCTCATGTTGAGGGGAGAAATACAGATTTATCAAAGCTCAGATGAGTATTTTGGTGATATCCTTCAATAGCCTCTTCTACAGCTATTAAACCAGATTTTAAATGAGCAAGGAATAGAAATCCCTCATAATACTCATCCTAAAATTAGAAGCAAAGCTTAAGAACAAGTTTCCACATTTAATACAGCCAGAGTATTTCATTATAGCAATCACAAAACATTTGGAGAGTGATTTGGGCCAGTGTTGAGCTGGTGCAGGTGGAGTGCAGAATTTAGGAAATACTTGTTCCTTTTTCCTGCTGCTAAAATTAGAAAAATTTGGCACATTTTCAGGCCACAGACCAATTTGTGTCTTTGTTAGGTGTCCAAATACATGAAATTGTACTGATATAAAAGCAGTAAGAGTGAGAGAAGAATCCAACTTTAAAAGGAGATGGATCAAAGATACACTATTGGAACAATTATCAAAACTTAGAGAAAGTTGAAAAAACAAGAAACAGGCAAAACAAATTTCAGTCAAAACGATCTGAAATTTTGGTAAGACAGATGTTTCTGTGAGTATAGTGGAAGTTACCTGAAGAGGAATTTTTGAAGCTGTTTCAAAATACTGATAATTAAATATTTCTTTTTTCCCAAATTAACTTATTTTTCAGTCCTATTATGGGTACCTTCAATCAACTCCACAGTACTTAATTTTAATAAAGTGTTTTATTCCATTTTCATCTAGGCCAATTCCCCCATAAGGGCTGCAGCTCTATATATGTTTTTGCTGTATTAATCAAAAGTGCTTTACTACAACATCATTATTTCTGTTGTAGTACACTTTGGCTCTACTTTCCGGGCTTCTTCTTATTCTTCGTTTCAGGTTAGAGTTGGGTTTTTTTCAGTTGGAAATATCCAGGCTACTTCTGAACCTTGCAGCTCAACCTGGGAGTCACACTGCTGGTGCATGGCTGGAGATCTGTCCTAGGCACAGTGTACCAGACCTTCAAACCAACAAAGTAATTTGCAAAACACAGTTTTCTGTTTTAATGAATTCAATTTTTTTTTTCATCTCACCTTTTCAAAAAGAAGTCCGGAACAACTTCCCATGGAGCAGGACTTTCTACTCTTATTCTGTTCTAATTTGGATTATGTGTGCCTGGAAAAATAAATGAAAATAAGGTTTTGGGGTGACTTTTTGCTGTTTCAGTTCTAGTGCATGAACAGCTAGATCAGGAGTGTAGTGCTGGTAGATAGAAACATGATGAAACAACCTCTTGGTCAGCCCATGCTGACAAATAAGATGGTCTGTGTTTACTGAGCTGCAGGACACCACAGGTCTGTGGCAGTGCTCAGCTTTTTTCATATTCCTGGTGCTGTGTGTGTCTCAGTCTGCAGCCCCAAATGGGTCTACAAAAGTTTTTTTTGTAGCATAGGAGCCGTGAGCTCATCCACTCACCTGCATTGCAAATATTCCCTTGAAATGAAAAGTTTTTTGAGGTTATGGGTACTAGTGCAAGGAGCAGCTACGCTCAGGACAAGAAAGAAGAGTCTGTGCATCAGTCCTATATTCCTGGTATCTCTTCAGGAGGGGGAAATAATCTCCCTCAGACCACCCCAAATCATCAAACCAGTATTAACTGTACTTGCCATGCCAAGAACCAGGCATGAAAGCTCAAGTGCTTACATATTCTATTAAGGGTTTTAATATTAGAGCAGGGAGACCAAAAAAACTGCAACCTTTTGGTTCCCTGAGGTCTCCTAAAGAAGGCCATGAGGGATAAAATACTGTATTTTTTTCTGTTCTTCTCTACAATATTAAACCACTTAATAGAATATGTAAGCTCTTGAGCTTTGATGCTTGGTTCTTGGCATGCCAGAGGCTTTGTTACATGTTTCTACAGTAATTGAAAGAAATATCCATCTGTAGCAATTTCATTTTTTAGCAAGCTGAACAGATTCTTGGGAGGTAGGAGCTGCAAACATATGAAACGGAATAAAATAGTTTCTATCAAGCTCAATTCTTTTAGTTCTGCTTTTGAGGAAACAATCACAGAGGAGTGTTGTAGAGGAGCCCTGGAATCAGAGCTGACATATTCACAATATTGGTTCAAATAATGCTGCCTGCAGCCAGCCGTGGGGATGCTTACAAATCTGCCACACCACGTTAGCAGACAGGGCTGGGGTTGTGCCACCAGACTCCGGGTGCAAGACAGCAACTCCAATTACCCAGCTCAGACTTGTTTCCTGAGTCACAACAATTGTTAATCAAATTACATCCACCTTATGGTTCATCATGGTTCATCTTCCCCCATTCCTATCCTTCACTCTGTTATGTGTTGTTGATATGATTTTGGGACAGCGATTTGTCTTCCATCCTGTTTGCTTACATTTGTCTCAATGGGACCCTGACCTTGGTCCAGAAATACAGATGGCACTACATTATAACTAAAGAGCAACAGTCACAGAACAGCTATTTGAAAAATCAATTTAAAAACTGAAGAAATGGGATATGCTACAAGCGGAGGGGACATGGTTCTTGGAGGAGTAGGATAAAAATGAAATGGAACCAAGAAAGAACTTAGAAGAAATTAGTAAAGCCAGAACTTTGTAGACATTTGGCAAGGTGCTGAACAGGGAAAATTTCTTTGAATAGCGGAGAATCAAGTTTCCACAGTGAGGTTTGTTATGGCCTTTGAGAGTTCAGAATTTTACAGCTTCAGCAGATGGACTTCACCCAGGTAATATGTTATTTTTTTGGAACCTAAGATGTGTGGTTAGCAGCACCCCCACCAACATCTTTCATTTCTGAAGTTGGCCCTGTTTTGGAGATTGGCAACCAATTGCCTACGATACATGCTCACAGCACTGTGACATCCTGACACAGAAAATCTCACCACTCTGGAGTGCTCTATTAATACTACTTCCAATCTAATGGCATGAAGCTCCCCAAAAGTAAGTAAGGTTCATGCACCATCTTACCTTTCTGCTGAAAAGCAGCAGGGATTTTTTCCTATTGCTTGCCCTACACTATTCTCATCTGAAATATGTAGCTGCAGTGAAGAATTACAGTGAGATTCCTTTGTTTCTGCCAGGTATTTGAGCTCAGTTTTGCATTGAGCTGGGCTCTCCAGGTAGCTGAGCACCTCAGGGCAAAGAGAGGTGCTGTAAGGCCAGTCTGTGAAATACATGAGATTTTAATTTACATTATGAACATCATAAGCCTTTGACTTTACAGCAGCCTTTAGAGAGCAAAGCCAGAGAACCTTTTCTAGGCAGGGATGATCCCAGAAATGTCAATTCAGAGCAGGTTGTTCTGCACAACTCCTAATACTGTCTTCACTTTTTTATTAATATAGTGAAAAAGTAGAATTGTAGAATTGGTTGGGTTGGGGTGGCCCTTAAAAATCATTATGTTCCAAACCCTTTGCCAGGGGCAGAGACACCTTCCACTAGACCAGATTGCTCAAAGTCCCATTCAACCTGGCCATGAGTACACCTAGGGATGGAGCATTCACAGCTCTTCTGGGCAATCTGTTCCAGAGCCTCACCACCCTCAAGGAAGTGCTTGAACATTCCATGCAGCTGACATCCAGCCTGGAGTAGTCAATGTCACCAGAGAAATCACTGCAGAACAGGACCATGCCCACAACAACCACAGCTTTATGATGGGTTTATCTTTATGAGGGTGTTTCTTTCCCTGTAGTCTGCACACCCGCAATGACAAAAGAAACAAATAAAAGAGAAAAATATAACATTTAATCTGCAAAACCATGGTTTATAATGTCCCAATACTCTGACATACAGAAACCTAGCTGCAGAACAGACTAAATGCATTTAGAAACCAAACTGCCTTTGCTCGCCATCTCCTTTGGGGAAAAACCCCTTTTCCAGGCTGCTTCCATCCACTCCAAATCTAAAGTGCCCACTCCAGTTGATTGCATCTTCCTCTCTCCATGAAGGTCTGGCTGCTGTCTCTCAACAAGTCTGTTTGCAGGCCAAGCTCCTGGCTCCTCACTGCAGCTATTTCTGCCCTCTTGTCTCCTCCAGGCACAACCTCTCCACTTTCACCTGAAGGTCCTGCCTGACCCAGTGCCTCTCCTCACAGGACACAAAACAAAAGGAAAACAAGCAAATTAATAATTTCACAGGTGGCTTATAGCAAAGTGTCAGGGCTGATTAAAAAAGATTTGAGAATAGCTGTAAGTGTTCTGGCTAAAAGGAAAAAAAAGAATGTAATCTTTGATAAAATGATGGAGGTCAACAAACTGCAGCTAAAAATGGGGATAGCAATGAGATAAACACCAGCTGTTTTTTACATCCTTCTGAAGCAATGTATGAGGTGAATTTCAGGTGTTTAAGAGGACATATGCAAAGTTCTTGGAAAACACACTGCCATAAGAAATATTAGAGGAAGAAGGAATATATATGGTTTTTGCCAGCCAGGATAAATTATTATTAATGCTTGCAATGGATGCCCAAATAACAGGCACCAGAACAGTGCAATGGTTTGGCCTCAAAAAGCCTCTAGACATCAAACTTTTTCACATAGAACGATGCAAAAGGTCCAGTTTCTGTGTTTTGCATTAGTAGGGGGGAAGTGAATAGAGAAAGCTGACAGCTGCCAGATGGCACAAATAGCTCCACATTACCAAGTACATAAGTTTATGACAGAAGACTTGCAGTTTTGCAAGAGCTCAGCCTCCATAAAGTACACCTAAAAGTTTGTACTGTATAAATCAGGGCGACTGAACAATGTTTTCAGCTTCCTCTGGAATACTCTATCTCTGGAATTTCTAGCCATCAGCTTCAGTCCCTTGCATCAGTGAATTCTGAATTCCACATTACTGCCCTTCAGTTGCCTCTCCCAGCTCCTGCAGTTCTCACATCACCTCTTCAGGAGGTGTTGGAACTGCTTAGGACTTACCTTGGTGGCTGTTTCTCCACATATCCTTTACTGGCATGTGTGAATTCCTGATATCACCTAGGGCAGACCTGAAAAGAAAAATGCTGAACTGCAGATCCTGTAAAATGGGTAGGGTCACAGGAAAAGACACAGAATGTTTTTTTTAATCTTGCTATCAGTTCATGGGATTTCTAACTTCATACAGATTCCAGATACAAATGGGAATATTTAAACTGAGCCCTTTACAAGGTACACTGAGCTAATCTTAAGTAAAAGATGAGGGAGTCAAGGCTGAAGACTTCTGTGACCAACTGTAAGTGAAGATCCACAAATGTAACAGGGGAATGTAGCATATTTGCATGCATCCTCCTTCCTGGGGGGTTCTGCATGTAATTCTCTTCACCTGAACAGCCAGAGGACAAAATTTTATTGCTGTAAGTCATATTTCTTTTCTCTTGTAGAAAGGACAGAAGTAGAAGACCTTGCATGATGGTTAATAGCAAGTTGGAATGTGAGGATTTTGTCTAATCTCCAACACTGGAATAAAATGGAACCGGAAAATTTCGCTTCATATATAAAATCTGTACTCCTTAAATAAAGTCTGTAGTCTGGACACTTGTGCAAGACACCCTTTTTGCTCTGGCTAAGTTTGTCCCGCTTGTTCTCCAGGTACCTGCACATACGAAAAGAAGCTCAGCTCTGAGTTGGTTTTCAAGTTTCACAACACAAACATGGAAATCTGTTCTGTGTCATCAGTATTAGGCACTGAATTTGTATGTCTGCAGCAATTGCCAAAAGATTTCTCACCCCAGCTTTGTTGTGATTCTGATGTTCTCTAAATGTCAGTGAAATCAGATAACCGCCCCTTCGTTAAATAATGTCTGTCTTCTCCCTCTGTCCAGGGGACGAGCATATTGCCAGGGACTTTTAAATAGCATGAAAGATAGGGAGTGCTGAAACAGCCACATGTACTTCAAATTCTTCTTATAAAAGTGGTTGTCATTAGCACAGATTATTTTTGTTCATTGCATATGTACTTTTTCTAAATAAAATTCCCAGTACTATTGCCCCTTTCTCAAAAAAACATCAGGCACTCAGGCCCAAAGTTACAGCAAAAGAAAATTTTTTATCTCCTTAGAAGACAAAATAAATCATTCTTTGGGAACACTGCCAATCAAGGACTTATTGCAAATGAAAAAAAATTACACAGCAATCACTTTATTTGGATCAATGACACCTGTTTCTAGGTAGATTCAGTGCAACTGCTATGCGTGCAGATGTACACACAGATGATGCTATTATTTATAGAAGGGTTCACAGCCCATTAGAAACCATCTTGTAAAAAAGATGACTTTAAAACCTCTGAAGATGCTTTTAGGGAGCTTCCAGATGCTTGGATAGTCAGCCAAATCTCTGGTCCACAAGGACGGGATGGAGATCTAAAAAAAATCAGGTTGTGTTTTTAATTTTCTCCTGTAATATATCTTGCATTTGGCTCTGAAAGAAAACACAATAATTCAAGAGAACCAAAATCTGTCTGAGTTCAAAGGAAAGTTTCAGTTCAGTTTGTGGATGTCCAAACTGACATCCTGTCCCTACAGGTGGTAAGTGCAATTGATGTCTCTCATAACTTTTTTGGTAAATAACATCAGCACAAAGGTTTGCAAGACAGGGTCCAAGGAGGGTAGTTGATAATCCATACTCATCTGAATGAATGTAGTATCATTACTGACCTTCCTTTCTTGTTAGCATTGTTAAAAACTTTACCTATTAGTAAAAGACATTTATTTTTTGTGTAATTTTATGGAATATTCTAGAAGAAAGAAAACTCTATCTGGGCTTTATCCTTTATAAGGAACTGAAATTAATGACTGGACAAAAGACAGGTGCAGAACTGAGTTCTGATTGTGCAGTGTTCATGTGCATATCCAGACATGCAGAAGTATTTCTACTATATTTTCATCCATTTACTATTCAGTACCATGACATGTTTTCGTAGAGATGCTGTACCTGAGCTCACCTCCTCTTTTGTTCCTTCAATGACCTTCTACAGAGTTGTTAAGCAGTGGAGAGTGCTTTTTCTTCAGGAGTGTTCTGTTCCATCAGCATTTGCTGCTTCCACACAGTGAGAAATACACTTTCCTCCCAGCTTGCGTAATTTAAGTCTTATCACGTAGGTAGAGGCAGTCTATTGGCAGTCAAAACAGACACGTCTTACTTTGCATTTTGAGGCCGTACCTGTGAACAGAAACTTCACAGGTTTTCTGATTTAACTACTACTGGCTTAGTTTACTTTAAATGATAAGTTGGGGGAGAAGAGAGAAGGATAACTGAATGTGAACATGAGAAAGAACTGAGTAATTTCACTGGCCTTTTGCTGGCTGTCCCTTAGGTTCAGTAGGGCAGTTTTAAGAAGGCAGTTTTCAAGGAAGCCAAATGACTCTGGAGCCCTTGGTCAGCCAGTCTGGGTAATCTGCAGTACCTGAAGGAGTGGAGCAGTGCTGGTGCTGACTGCACAGGCTGTGGCAGCAGAAATAGCACAATTCCATCAAAGCACTCCTGTCCTGACCTAAAAACCCAGCTAGGGAATGAGTTCAGAGCCACAGGGGCTGTGCTGAGCTGACACAGCTACCCTGTTCTCCCTGTTCATGCTCTCCTGAACATGCAGCGTAACACTCAGACTGCACTACATAGTGTATTTTATTTTATTTTATTTTATTTTATTTTATTTTATTTTATTTTA
>CM031861.1:51789862-51812922 GCA_018697195.1 Certhia americana | reverse complement strand
TATTTTATTTTATTTTATTTTATTTTATTTTATTTTATTTTATTTTAATTTCTTTACTCAAGTCTCTAGAGCTTCAGTGTTTCATAGGATTTAACACATCCAGCAAGGCACTAGAACAAAGGGCCATGCCCTGAAAAGTAATGAACACATACTGTCATAACATTACAGTTAAAGTCACCTCCCTGCCCCTGTGAAACCTTCTGTTTCTTCAGCCTCCTCAGCACATATGCTTTACCAGCTCAAACTCGCTCCTGCACTGGTAAATACATATCATCAACTACCCTTTGACTATTTTATTCTAACAGAGTCTATGTCTCTGCTGGAAAACATAACACCATTTCACTTGGTTTCCTCAGCTGCAAGCAATACCACTGGTTGTTGTGCAGTGTGCTTTACCATCTGCACACAGACACAAAAGTAATACACAAAAGAGAAAAACAGGAATTAAACTCTCAAAATTTAAAATCTTTGCTCCAGAACAAAGGTCTTTCAATAGTTCAGGAAGCACTTAGGACAAGAGCAGTTTTAAGGTAGTAGACAGAGAAACCAAAGGGGACTTTTTTCCACAGAGGACGGCTAAGAGATGCCTTACAAGTGCTGTATCATTCATGGAGCTAACCAAGCCCATGGAAAAGATGTGTCCCGAGGCTAAAGACCTAGAAGTCTGGGATCTGATGGCAGAAATTAGAGCCAGAAGTCAGGGCCTTGGCAAGGCATACTTTCTTTAATTTTGAGGAAATAAAAATAATTACTTCTCACAGAACTTCCAAAAGAATGAGGAGAAATTTGTTAATTGAAGCTTTTATTCCAAAAATATTTCAAAGGTATTAATGAAAGACAGAACTCAGATCAGAATCCAGAATGTGAGTCAAAACCAGTGCACACTAAAATATGGTTTACATGTCAAACTTTGCCTAGGCTATGTGTTTCTAATCACTACAACTGAAAACAGTATTGTATCTTATATAGGGAGAAAGAGATCAAAACCTAAACCTGTGCTACAATCCAGGCTTTGTTGTGGCTTTTGGTGACAAACCTTCATCCCTCTTTCACCGCTGTCCAGTCAAGCACCTTAGTTGTTCTGGAAGGATCCATAGAATGGTTTTCCATGGGCAGGGACGCCTCCCATGAGAGCAAACACCAGGTTGCTCAATGTCCCATCCAACCTGGCCTTGAACACTTCCAGGGATGGGGACTTCCACAACTTCTCTGGGCGAACCTACCTCCGGTGCCTCACTCCTCTCAAGGGAAGAGTTCTCCCTTATATCTATCTAAATGTTCCTCTGCCTTCAGTTGAACACATACTCCTTGTCCTTTCACTACAGTTCACGATGAAGATCCTCTCTGGTTTTCTTCTAGGCCCAAGGAAGGATCCAAAGGCAAACACAGCAAGAGGAACATTTCATAATGTCCAAGAAAAGTATGTACACCTTCCTTCCTTCCTTCCTTCCTTTCCTTTCCTTCCTTCCTTCCTTCCTTCCTTCTTCCTTCCCTTTCCTTCCTTCCGTCCTCCTTCTTTCCTTCCTTCCTTTCCTTCCTTCCTTCCTTCCGCCTTCCTTCCTTCCTTCCTGCTGCCTGCCTGCCTGCCTGCCGCATGCCTGCTGCACGTGCCTGCCTGCTTCCTGCCTTCCTGCCTTCCTGCCTGCCCTTCCTGCCTGCCTTCCTGCTCTCTCCCTCCTTTCTCCTTTCCTCCTCCCTCCCTCCCTCCCTTCCTCCCTCCCTCCCTCCCTCCCTCCTCCCTACCTCCCCCCGCCCGCCCTCCCGTCCCTCCCTCCCTCCCTCCCCTCCCTCCCGCCCTCCCTCCCTCCCTCCCTCCCTCCCATCCCTTCCTTCCCATTTCCATAGTTTTTAATAATCAGGGTTCATGTTCAATCACTTTTTTAGCATGTACAAAAGAGTGTAATTCACAGATCCTTCTGCATTGCCTCTGTCCAATTGCTGTCTCACAAGAGCAATTGATTTCTGCATAATCCCCTGTTGAAACATCCTGACCTATTATGGATCGAATGAGACAGATGGCTGGAGCCAGCCCACTGGAACCTTTTGACTGCACCGCATGGGTGTTCCAGGCAAAACAATTTTGGCTGTATGGGTGATGCACATTGCTTTGTGGGAGGACTAAACTTTCATATCCCAGCGACCAAAGACATCCTCACTGAAACTTTGAGACGAATGTAGCCATCAAATGAAATTCACCTATGCCCTCTGTGGCTCCAGTTTTAGTTCTAATTTCAGAATAGGAGCTTTATCTTGAAATTTTTATTCAGACACATACACACACATGCAAAAATTGAATCAAACTGCAAATGTATTATTTTACCACTTGTCCTTTTCACGAGCAAGGATCTCAGGCAGGCTTTGAATAAACATTATGAAGTTTTTCACTCTAACAATCTTACAATCCCCTTTTCTGACAATGGAACTAATTCAGAGTAAGGATCTGAGGTCCATCACACTTCAGGCTCTGGGAACCACATGCTCCTGCAGGATGACAGGACACTACAGCCAGCTGCATCCTGTAATCATATGCAACTGGCAGCTCACAACAAATACAAGGCACTCTGAGTTCACTGAAAGTGGAAGACAAAACAACTCCAATTACTGCTTTATTTGCTCCAGGTTGGGCAGCTTCATGCAGCCTGCAACCAGGGCAATTGAAGCACAATTTTTTATCTGTGAGGAAATGTATTTCAGCCAGAACTCTAAGATGTTGCAAGGGTTGATCTTTGACCTGCAGGAGGTGTACTTCTACTTTTAAAAAGCTTGACCTTTATGTGGAATAGTTGCTTCCAAAGATCTGGTGTTTTCTCCCCTCATGCTTGTTGTTTTAACTATTGCTTTAATAACTAGAAATTCATGACAGCCCAATAAAACTCATGTCAAAAGGACTTCAAGTCTGTATGAGCAGCCCTCAGAATAGTGCTGGTATGCTTCAACATGACTGTCAGATTATTATTTTTAAATAACAAGAAGAAGAGACAATATCTTCTCATCCTTGGAAACCAAGCTGTTTTTTTGCTGCAACTTAAAACAACATTAGTCTGAGCCAGAGACTAAGCATGGGAAAACTGAATGTTGATGATATGCATCAGGCATTGCTATTTCAGCCCCAGCCCAGGCTCATAGAAAGAATGAAAGAATTATCAGACAAGTTTCAGTGCAGGCAGGATTTACAGTATAAATGCCAACAAGATAACATAAATAACAGTGAATAAGACTTGCTGGATGGTTGGATGGAAATACAAATACTATGGTGTGTTGTCAGTGCATTGTTAGTCTTTGTGCTGTTTCTTCCTTCTTTTTTTTTTTTTTTTTTTTTTTTTTTCTGGGGGCTTGCACTTATTATATTGAATATATATTCTTAATATATACTTAATACATGTTCTCAAAACCCAGAGTTCCCCCTTACCCCATAGCTGTAATTATCCTCCCCCAAAGACAATGGCAGATATGCACATAGTAATCACTACCAGAGCTTTCACAAATACCTGTGCAAGAAGCAGCTATCACCACTCTGTTCATAATTTCTATGTATGATATGGCAAGTGCACCATCTAGTCACAGCATCGCTCACTGCCACAGCCATGGACTGCTAAAGAACCTTGCAAAAATTCAAGCACACGCTGTCCATGTTCAAAGTGTCCTGTTTTTGTTTTGTTTTGTTTTTTTTTAATATACAATCAGTTTGGTTCACTGGAATTTTAGGGAAAATGTATTTCTGTAGGAAAAAAACATGAATATTGATTGGGCAGAAGCTTATGGGCAGCCTTAGCTGGAACTTTTCAGTGGAAACTCACTCATTTGCAAACTCAGCACTGCCCACAAGAGACAGAACATATGTAAGTGTTTATTATGTGAATACATCTGAAGATCTATTTAAGCTGATAGTTTAATGGTCCAACATTTGTACCACAGGCTTCAATAACATTTTTTCTCCTCTGCACCAAGTTCTTCCAAAGACTGGAGAGAAGAAAGAACAGCAAGGAATCCTTTTAAGCTACAATTGCTTTTTTGAAAGACTTAC
The DNA here is from genome assembly GCA_018697195.1 of Certhia americana. Taxonomy (NCBI): domain Eukaryota; kingdom Metazoa; phylum Chordata; class Aves; order Passeriformes; family Certhiidae; genus Certhia; species Certhia americana. The sequence goes on along the minus strand of CM031861.1, from coordinate 51,808,898 downwards.
ATCATCATCCTACCCAAAGGAACAACACTATTTTTGCCTAACTATAAGAACCATCAGGATACAAACAGACAGCTCTTCAACTATTTACGATAGTCTTTGCTGAATATCAGTGAATTAAACTGCAAATGTATTTTCTTCCAACTTGCCGTTTTCATGAGCAAGGACCTCAGGCAGGCTGAATATCATGTTTGCTGAATATCATCAATCCTATTTCAGCCTCCCCACTTCTTGCCTCTCTTTAAACTGTACAATGGATGGTAGACTCTCATCCATACCAGGATGTCCAATTCCTCATCAGCTTGTAGTGGTCACACACGCCCTGCCGCCTGTAAGCAATTGGGTAGAGTATGGCAAATCTAAACAGCACATCTCAGGGGGAACAGAAGAAAAGAACAAAGCCTAAATTCCCTGCTTCTTCTAGCTATGCCACCTACTTAGATTTCCTCCCCTGCCTGAAGCTAGTCGCGCCTGCTAGAACGACAAGGACTTTGAGGACTTTCATTGTTTCCAGGTTAACTGGGTGGCCTTCATTCCTCTTCTGTCTTGGGATTCTGTGGAGACCATCCCACTGTTTTACTTCACATCCTCAAAGCAAATGCTTGGACTCACCATTCCATTGTCTCTTCAAACTAGGCTATTTCTCCATTTTCTTCTCCTTTTTTGTGTGCCTCTGCTAAGCAGAACATGAAGCGCTTTGCTAAAGTTGTTGGTGGATTATGGCTGCATCGATTTGGGCATGATCTTCCATTCTAGATGTTCGGCCACCACTCTGTTTGCTTTTATCCATGCCATTGTAGCTGCTCTCAAAGATGGATGGATTTGAGAAGCTAGTGTGCATAATGTTAAAGAAGCCCCTTTTTCTCCAAATTCATGCTTCTGGAAATGATTTCAATGGACGTGAGCACCCTGGATCTACCTACATTGCAACTGGAGGGAGCTACTGTAAAGCTATTTGCAGGTCACAATTTTGTAAATTGGCCAAAAGAAGAGGAAAGTCTTGAGGCTGGGGGACAGCCTGAATTTTTTGCATCCTTTTTCACTCATAATTACTATTTTTTTTAATGAAGATCATAACTGTAGGATAGAAAAATGAAAATCTCCAGCCAAGAGCAATGCAGAATTGGTCCAGTAATGAGCAAAATATCAAAAGGACTGATATTCAAAAGGAAGACGACACCCCAAGGTAACAGCAGCAGTTTCATTGAAACTATTGGACAATTCCAACTTTCTGAAGGGGAGAACAGGGCTGGGCCTGCAGGCAGCTGTGCAGAGCAAACCTGATAAAGCTGCAGCTTCTCCCTCTTAGCTCCCTCAACCTCACACGTGCTCTATAAAGCACAAACTAAGATCTCCCCTGCTGAGCTGATCTCTTAAGAGTATAACAGCCCTGCAGTTGTCTGAAGAAAAACTGCCTCAGACAGGGCTCCACATCAGACTTGGTCCCTCTATGGCTCTTTCCCAACAGTAAGTCCACACGTGATCCTTATGCTTTCATCTCTGGCTTCCAGGCAATCTTTGTTCTCTCTCAGCAAGGAGGCATCACTAACTCTTTCTTGGGCTCAAAACTACAGGGACTACTCCAACACTCCCTGAAAACAGGCTGCTTTTCATGTCTCCCAGCAATGCAGGCTCCCAGCCACCAGATCAGTCAGATCTCCTTAGTCCTCCAAGTCCCATTAGTTAGGAAGAAAAACAGGCACAGGTGAGAGTAGAGGCTTGAATCCCTTCAAAGCTTACATTTGCCCATGATGAAATGCAGGACTCTTGTAATACTTCCAGTAATTTTAACACTGGAAATTGGAACGGAATAACTCCAAGTTTATTTAGCCTTTTGAAATATTAACTATTTCTTGCTGGAAATGTTGCAGATGCACAGCTCCCAGCAAGTTGTGATGTGCCTGCATCTGCTCTGGAAATCTGAATGAAGTTCTGTCCTTGAATTTGGTACAAAAAAACTTTTTAAAATTAAAGCACATATTTTCCCTTTTCCATTATGAACACCTTAGAAAGTCAGTAAGGCAGAGACAGGCAAATAAAAGTCCCACCACACAGTGTGAGAAGCATTAGAGATTATTGACAAAGTGGTTGTGCAAGCCCTTTTGGATTGAAAAAAATGGTCAAGCAAAATGAGAGAGTCTAGGAGTATACTAGTATACCAAAATCTTTTAATATAGCTGAATGTATATAAAATAATTTCTTGGTGATCTTTTAATTATTCTTATTTTTTTCTCAGCGACTCTTAATTTAATCTACTTTCCTTACCCATGTAGTGTTCTTTATAAATCACAGAATCCTAGTATGGTGTCAATTGAAGAGGACCTCAAAGATCATCTAGTTCTACCTCCATATTGTAGTCAGTGACACAAAAAGGTTGTTCAAAGCCCTATCCAGCACCTGCCAACATTGCCCTTGAACACTTTAAAAGTGCACAGTGTCTGCGTTTGGGCTACCAAAAGCCCTGTACAAGTTAGAAGAATGGCTGAATTCTACTTTCAGTTTAATTCCAAAGAACAGCAATTCTCTTTGGGGAAACATTGCTGTCTTCCTCTGCTGATGAAGATGTGCTTTTGTTGCCGCTTACCGTGTCAGGAGCAATGGCTACCTACAGGCGAAGGACTACTGGCATGTTCCCGTTCTCTCTTTTTTTGCCATTTTCCCACAACCAATCATCGGGAATGGGTGACAAACCTCCCGATGTGAAATGCGGAGGGAATGGTTTGAGGGGATTCAAACAGTTCTGTGTTCAAATGCTGCCATCAAGCGGACAGACACAGTAGAAGGCTGCAACTAACTAACTAAAGGACATCATTTTGAAAGAGGAAAGTGGATGGAGAGATGAAGAATAAAACAGTATTTTTGCTCCAGGCTTCATGTTATAAAAACATTTTTGGTCTAGTAAAATCTTCTCACTAAGCCTGGCTTATTCCCTCTTCTATATTATATTACTTTCATATTTTAGCATTTTAGAAGTTGCTCAAACCTAACTTTGAGAGACCATGAAAATATAAGAAGGCTGCTGTGTGCCTGTAGAATTTGTCTCAATTGCTAGGCACAAGGATCACATTCTTCATTGTGTACCCATGGACTTCTCTGAGACCCTCAGATATGAGCTTCAGTACAGCTTCCCCATCTCAAGGACCTACAGGGGACTGAAATGCAAGAAAAATTATAATTTTAAGTCTTAGAGCTAATAACCAAAATATAATTAATTCAGTGTTTTTTCAAATCCCAGATCAACAATTCAGCTTATATTTGAAACTGAAATATTTCCCTTTACATGAAGTCTTTTTCCTCCTCTTGCAAAATTTCAAAACAACCTTCACCATCATAATTTTTAAAAGTATTTTCATCTCCTTCAGGAAAATTTAGAGAAACTTCAAAATATTACTTGATGTTAAAAAGGGCCAAATCCCAGTACATTTTCTGGGTTTCTCTCATTTAATGGCCATAGAGATGCAACAAAACTGCCCTGTCTTTCTGCATCTCAAATGCTGACTCCAATATAGTTTGAGCAACTACAAAAGTCTTCTCTTACGGCACTTCTTTCACCTAAGCCAGGCATAACTGGATATTTTCCTAGGCTGTGTGACTTCCAGGAACACAGGATTTGTCCATGGCTCATTCACAAGAAATGCATAGTAAATGAGATGTGTTTTGGAAAATTCACAATGTATGTATAGTACATGTGCAATGATTTCATGTTCTCTGGATGCATAAGCGTGTAGTTCTGCCAGGAAGGTCCTGTATTTATAAAAACATAGAGCGTTCCATATCTGTAGCAAATTGTTTTGCCCTTAAGGCTATGAGTAAATAAATTTGCCAAGGCAAATTTGAGAACTTGGAGAGGGAATGACATAGTTGTGAAAAGTATTGTACTCAGCCAGAGTACTATTGTACTATTGCAAACTTCCCTGTTGCTTTCAGGGATGGTTTGTACCTAATCCTGTGGCCAGGTCCTTAGCACTGCTTCATTCTCAAAGGCTGAAGGTATGTTTTAAATAGTAATACTGTGGTCCACCTGGATCTAAATATTTCTTTGAAAACAGAACCTCATGCTATCAACTTAGAAAAGCAAGTTAGGCTGCTGTGGATATATCTTCAGCAGATGGTTTAGCATTTACAGACACAATCCTCATTGAACCAAAGCAATGCATACATTGTTAGTTTATTTTTTTATTGGACCATTATCAAGAATGGCTGCAAAAAAAAAATCCACGTATGCATTCACCATTCAGATATCCTTCTCCAGAATTCAGTGATTGTTCCTTCATATGTTCTACTTTTGCACCAGACACACCTCTGTCCCATCACGGCTTTTTGCCCCCTCCCTGGAAAGAAACCTACAATATCCTCCCCTCAAAAAACCCAAAACCAAAACCCACCCAAATAAACTCAAACTAAACAAACCAAAGTGGAAAAGCACCCATGACCTGTCTCTAAAAAGAAGATGTTTAGGGAACTTTTTGGTTTTGTTTTTTTGTTTTTTTGTTTTTTTTTTTTTTTTTTTTTTTTTTTTTTTTTTTTTTTTTTTTTTTTCTGTTAACAGGTACAGAGGCTAAGATGGCTCAAAAGGAGATGGTTAAAAAAATTACAATAATATATTCCTCCATGCCTTGGGGACAAGAAAGAGCAAATGCCCGACAAGAAGGAGCAAATGCCCTTAACAAAGTGTCCACTGTCCTAACCCATTCCTCAGCCTAGTTGTCCTCAAAATGTGAGAACATGGCAACATAGGTTGCCATTGCCTGTGGCAATGGGTATCATAGATAGGTTGTTCTCTGTCCATTGATAAAAAATACATGTAATTAACATAAAATTGAACTGGTATCAATGTTCTGTCTTCTCTTTGCTCTTATGTCAGTGTCTATGCACAATGCTTGTTTTAAACTTCGTGCTTTGGACACCTTTGGCAGGGTATTGATCCATATGCTTTTCTTATCATCCCAGTTGTCTGTCACTCACCTGAGTGACATAAGGCTTTGGAGCTATTCACTAAACTAACAGCACAAATATGAGAAACAAACATATGCATTTAATTCTTTCCTGGAACAGAGAAGCTAAAGACAGATATTATTTTCTCCAGACTTTCATGTTTAAGGCAACACTTTTTCCCTTTTGAGACGGTAGCAGGACAATACACCACCAACAATAGGAAGGATACTAAGAGTTGAAATCTATTCTTTTTCCATGCTGTGCAAAGCACATTTTCTTCAAAAATGTTCTTCTGCCTACATATGAAGAAATGCACTGTTATGAAGACCTGCCCACTGGGTCACCAGCGCCAAAAAAAAGGTGACAGTTTATAAATTATGACTTCCTTAGTTTTGTATGTTTAAAATGCAAAACTTTTTTTACCTAAGGCCTTGTTCTGTCCTGGAGCAGACCAAGCTGTAAGGGATGAGGGAGTCTCTGCTCAAAGGTTGGGGAAGGTGTACAGGCAGCTCAGTAATTTAACCACTGACTCCTATCAAATATCTAAAGTTGTAACTGGTTTTGAATCAAAGCTGAAAGATATGCAAAGGAGAAATACATTTCTGGTTATCTCCAAATTGATTTCTAATAATGTTAAAATGCACAATACTGAATTACATGTTTAAAACATATTGGTTTAAAAGGGGTGTGTCAGGTCCTGAGACTCATGTTTCATGGCTTGAAATTCAACTCTGCTTACTTGGTTTTGCATTCATCTGGGTTCCTAAGTCTTCTCCAGACTTCACTACAGCTGGTTGAAAAGTTGCTAGCTTTGATAAATGTTTGTCTTTCCAACAAGAGCTTTGAGAAGGAGCATCTTAATTTAAAATTTTCAACCTGTTATCTAGAATCCAACACTTTCCACAGTAGTATATGAATACCATTCTTCCTCTTACCATTACATTGTAATGCTATGATATGTGCAAATATTATCAACAATACAGCAAACTTGCTATATATGTGTAGCAATTCAGAGAGAGATTAACAAAAAAAAAAATCCTACCATAATCCTGAGTATGTGCTTTAAGTCTTTTTTTTTTTTTTTTTTTTTTTTTTTTTTTTTTTTTTTTTTTTTTTTAATTGAAAAGCTGTTAATGGATTTAGGAATAGCAAAGTTATGAGAGAGCCAAGAAGAAGCTGCTCATCATTCCCATCAAGGGTGGCTGGGGAAATAAATTGCTACATAACTGCAGTTAAAGACACTTTTAGGCACTGCAGTTGGAAGTGATTGGTTTTGTTGGCTTTTTTTTCTTTGATTGTTTTTCTTACAGGGAGCAGTCAGTGTCAGGCTGGCCATTTAGGAAAAGAATCTGGGAGACCCAGGAGGCACATGTCCCAGGCTGGGACAGACCCATGGCCTCACCAACAGCAAATGCTTGCAGAAGCTGAACACATCACTGCAGCTGGTGCTGGTATGGGGCCCATTGGCAGTTCCAGACACAGCAAGTGATGAACCAACTCCAGGGGCCATCCATGGGCTCCTGGAAAGAGCAAAAGCAGACAGGGCCAGAGACAGGGCTGGGGCACAGGTCCAAAGGGTCCTTTCAGCAGATGGGCTACCTTCAGTACGTATTCCAAGGACCAACTGCAGGCAGAGGTGGAGCCCAGCATGGCTACAGCACAGCTCAGACCAGAACCAGCAGGATTGGGGTGACCCAAAATGGTCCTGTGGGCAGGAGGTGGGTGAGAGCCCCAGGCCAGGCCGCTCAGGAGCATTAACCTCTTCAGGGAGGTTAAGGCCTCTTAATGCCCTCAGGCCCCTGACAATTTTATGGTTTTCACAACCTTTTGCCTGTTTGCCACTGCTACTTTTGATACTTGAAAATCTTGTTCTCTCCTTGAAATGTGACATAAAAAGCAGTAGTGAAGAATTAAAAGCAGCTGTCCTATTTCAGGTGACATGTGATGTCTTTTCCTTTCTCCCCAAGACACAGTCATGAAGGATACTTCTCTCAGCAGAGGTCTTTAAGGAGTATTTATAGAAAAGTCAGAATCTGATCCTTTAAATCTCTACTAGGTCTCTAAAAAGAAAGACATTGAATACCTTCTTAACATTTTAAAATAGATAAATAGAACAATTTATAGATGCAGCATTTCAAGCAAGAGACCTTTAACCTGAAATTAATATCCCAAAGACTTCTAAGATTCTATAGAATCTCACTTATAAGGATATAAAAATAGCAACACTAAATAGGTGAGATATCAATGTGAATTTGCTCCTGCTGGTTGCAATATCTAAAGCCTTTATCAGATATAGCAAATGAGTTCAGCATGGACACTTGTTGCAGAATGTGCTGTAGAATAAGGTTTAGAAATTAATAAATAAACCAGTATAGCCCTTAACTGCTGTTTATTAAAAAAAAAAAAAAAATTACTGAGTAATTTGCTAGTACTGTACTTGCCAAATGAACTATGCACAAGACGAGCAAGCTGCAATACAGTTCCAGTGATAAGTTATTTTTTATTTTACAAAAAAATAGCTGCCTTGAAGAGAAATCAAAATAACATTCCTTGCTTTTTCATCTCCTTTTTTTTTTTTTTTTTTTTTTAACCTTTTATTTTGAGGAATGAAAAAATCCTTAACAAGACAGATACATTACAATTCTTTGTTATCACTCAGCACAATTTACAGCAAATATACCCACAAATACTCAGGCCAAACACAGACAATAACTCTTACATATTGCTATGAAAAGTTGCAAGATGCTGCTTGGCTTTTAAAGGCCTAGATGGCAGTGTAGTTCTTAGTGTAATTAGTCAATTTGATCTTCTCTGGAAAGATAATATTAACTGAGAGGTTTTCCCCATTGTTAGACTTCAGAAAAAAGTTCTTTTTCTTGCGCAGGAGATGACTATATTTGGCATTAGCAAGCCACATTTCACATTTTGAAAAAAAAACAATCCCAGTTGTACCCAAGACAACAAGACATGTAAGCAAGCCCAGCACAACAAAACATATCACCTGACTTCTACTCAGTAAGGGATCTGCATTTTGAATTGTTTCTTTCACTGTTATTTTCAGGATTTCTTGTTGGTGCACTGATCTGTGGTGAGCTTTTGAGGGTGGCTTGTAATTCTGCATATGCTTTGCCTCCATATTCATTCCAGAGAGACTTGTATTTTTGTTGGGATGTTTGCAGGTCATGCCAACAAATTCTGGTTTACAGATGCACTCAAACCCTCCCTGGGGATGCTCACTGCAAGTCCCTCCATTCTCACATGGGCCACTTGCACAGAATGTGACACGGCTGCTGCAGAGCTTCCCTGTATAGCCATGGGGACAAGAACAGCTGAAACCCACACCAACATCTGTACACGTTCCTCCATTCTCACATGGGTTGGATTCACAGTCGTCTCTGTCTATCTCACAGAAGTTGCCAGCAAAACCAGAAGGGCACAGACAGGAAGCGTGAGGTGCAAAACCATTGTCATCAATGCATGTTCCTCCATTCTGGCAGGGAGAACTAGGATGGATAACAAACACAGACACAAAATTGAAGTCCAAAGAAAGAAACTATTAGGAAACACTTTATATAATAAAAAGAGCTGGGTTTCTTTAGAAGAGCCAGTTCCAAATGCAAATCCACTAAATTCAGTGAAGCTGAATAAAGAATGAGTTTGTTCAACATCTTTGTCAATACAGATTATAATATCTTCTGCTGACCCTTCAGGCAGGATTAGTGCACCAGTATATAAATTCAACCCGAAGTGCTGTAAAGGGATTTGAAATTATTTCAAACATTTATTCAAATTAAACTTCTCACTATTTTTATATGCTTGGAGCTATTTAGCTGAGCAACTACACAGACAAGACAGAACAAAGACGTGAACAGCATGGCTGCTTCCTTTCTATCTGATTATTCCTAAAATATTCTACATATTGTATTGACAGAGCAAAACAGTGTCATAGCAGCTAGGCATAAAAGTGATTGTTTTTATTCTGCCTGTCTGTGCTCCATGACACAAAAAATTTAGAAGCAAACAGACACTTTCCTAAAAACTGCTGTTCAACCAAAATTTTTGATAGATACAATTATCTATTTCAGCCTGGACAAAGACAGCCATAATGTGAGGTTAGGACCATAGGAAACAAAGTATTTCTGCACGCTGTTTTAGTACTTCCCAGCTGATACAATGTTTTAGGTGACATAAATTAACTGAGAGATCTTTTCTACCTTTACAATATAACTGTGCCTTACTGGAGTGTAATACCAAAAGATGTGGCCACCTACTGACTGGCACAAATGTGTCATTTCAGGGGATCTATGCAACCTGTACTTAGTCCTTTAGCTGTCCCTTCTGGCTGACAAAGGTCCCTGGGTCCCATGTTTACAAATAAACCTCAAACCCCACTTTCATGGCAGTTCATCATGTATCAACAAAGTTTTCAAAACTCACTGTGTTAAAAATGGAAAATATTTGGCAAAGTTTAGGACGGGCCTCTTTGACAAAAAACTTTTCTGAATAATTATGTATCCCTGAAGAAATATAGCACAGTACTATCTGATAGCTGAAAAGTCTAAGCTGTTACTTAAGGCCCTCCACTTCCAGGGCAAAGTCCCAAAGATAATGAACATCACAGCTTCAGATACAGACATTTCACATATGCAGCAGTCAGTAGCAACCAGGCCGTTCTGGAATTCCATGGTGGGACACAGGGATTTAAAAAACCTGTTGATGTCTGACTGAGATGACTGTGAAAGAGATATAAGCTCCTGACTACAAATGGTCCCTGATGACTGGTCAGAGCAGGGCTGGGCTAGTCACCATTGCTCTGGGACTACCTTTGGTAGAGATTGCTCCCAGCACCTCTGGCTTCAGTGGGGACTGAAACACTTGACAGCTACCCATCAGGAGAGACTGAACATTGTGGCAGAGGAATACTCTGTTTTCTGCAGCTTCCACATTAACTGCTCTGTCCTCTAGTAGTGCTCTTCACTTTAGATGTTGGCTGGGTGAAAAAGCACAAAAGAACATATTGGAAGTCTGGGAGCAGTATTAGGAAAGCAAAACTGGGCTTTAACATAGACTGTTAGTGATAATTTGAGGTAAGGAGTTTCAACATATTAACCAGCCACTATGTATTTTTAAGCAAAATATGGAAATTTGAGTTATACAGTCCTTCAGTGGTTATGTCCATCTTGGAGAATCTAGCACCCTCCCTTAGCTTTACGGGTCCCATGGCAAATTGGACATGAAAATGTGTAGAAGTTTGAACCTTCATGGCTATGTTGAATCTCAGTACTTTCTAGGGAAATGGGAAGAAATTCCTGGAGAACATAAGGGTAAACTTTTTTCTAAAATCTTCAGAAATGTAAAATATCGAAATAAAAAATAGTTATGGAGAAAAAAATGCAGAATTTTGAAAATTTTCTTTATTACTAACAGAGTTGCATTTGTCTAATTTAAATATGTTTAAATAAATAAAGCCTTAATATTAATTTCCTTGAATAAATTCTGCTGCTTTGCATTTTTGGCATTTAACACAGCAAGGCGTAGTACATGAAGGGTACGTTGTAGAAATTATTCCATGCCATTCTTCTTTGCATCCCAGATAGTCTGGTTTCTTTTAGAAAGTACCACTCACTGCTCACCTTCAAAGAAAAACCTCAAAATATCACACAGAGGTCACTAATGCAGATACATGTAAACAGACTAAAATAAACACTTTGATTTGTGAATTGTCCTGGTTCCATCTCTGAATATTAACTAAGAAGCCAGCAGTAATAACATTTTTAACATTACCACTGAGGTAGAGAGGAATTGAGAGGAAGTGAGATGTAAATGAAATGATACCATCTGATTAAGGTCTCTTTCTATGATGTGGGATACACTTTCTGGTGGACTGTGAATTATTAGCAGACATGAAGTGTTTATGCTGACAATAGTTGTCTTTTTAAACTAAATGAAGAGTTGCAGAGCCTACTGCTAATTTTCCTGAAATAGACAGCTTCCTAGAGAAAAACAATCACTGTTTGAAGTATGTTGCCTTTTTTAAAAAAAAAAAAAAGTAGTTTCAGCAATTTAAAACCATAAGGCATTTAAGGAAGTACATGGAACCGTGTTATTTTGTTGATGCTGTATTTTTGGAACTCACCTGTTTTTTGGGATTGCTAATATATATGTCCACACTGAATTACTGAAATATTTGGTCTACAGATGAAAAGCAGAGAAGCCTATTCACATCCCTCATATTAAGCAAGTTGCTTGAATGTGAGTCATGGCTCTTTCAAGGAATTTAAATTTCCTCATTGTCAATGAAGAAAAATAGGCAAATCAGAGTAGATATCTTAGAGGCTGAAACTAAACCCAGACAAAACTGTGAGAGTATCCCCCCAGTAAAGATGATGACAAAAAAATTCTACTGACATGAAGTTGTGAAAGAATGGAAATTCTTGCCAGAGAGACTGAGAGGTGTTAATGTTCCTTAAACAGAGTGTACAAGTCTTCAGGCAGATTCAGTCATAAGGTAGATCTGAATACCCATAATTATCTATCACTGAGCAAAAAGAAAACCAGAGGGTATCCATATAGAGCTAGAGACCAAGAAGTCAAGCTCCTAAAAAAAACTGTGGCTTTAGGTTGATAGTTTTACCAAGTTTGTATGCACCATAAAGGCACTTTGTATGTTTATGGGATCAGAACTTTGATGAGCAAGAAGACAGCAGATGCTTCTAGATTTGAAAGGAAACCCCCATTCAGATTTTCTCTAACAATGAAAGGTCTTCTTTTTTTCAAGCAGTCCTACCAGTGACTTTGCTGGAAGTTCTTTAGCCTGTGCTCATTGCCTCTTGACCTTTCATTGGGCACCCCTATGACAAGTTTGGCTCTTGTCATCTGTCACCTTTCCCCATCAGGTACTCATACACATGGACAAGTTCCTCAGACCCTGCTCTTCTCCAGGGCAAATAACCCAGCTCTCAGTATCTCTTTATAGAGGAGATGTTCCCATTCTTTAATCACATCCATGGCTCTTCATTGGACTCTCTCCAGTATGGCCATGTCCTTTTTATATTGGGTAGCCCAGAACTGTACCCAGCACTCCAGAAGTGTCTCACCAAGACTGAGCAGAGGGGAAGGATCACCTCCCTCAACCTACTGGCACTGCTATTCTTCATGTCCTATTTCTTTTAAAGAATAGAGAGCAATGGTCTCCCTGTCCTGATGGAAGTGAGATTGTCTCCTTCAGTTAACTATGGACATACTATTATATGTTGGTTAAGAAAAAAGGACTGGTGGGCAAGGTGTTTTCATATAGACAGCTTGTGTGCTAACTACTGTTCTTATTGGGCAGTGTATAAATTGCCCCTCATGAGAGGTGAGAACATGGGATGTCCCTTCAGGGCTAGGAATCGCCTCAAGTTTGTTTACGAAAATCACGAGAACGCATAAATTCACCACAATAAAATGTGCAAATCAGCATTTTTAGTACTCAAATTGTGCACAGAAAGCCACACTGATAATCTGTTAAGTCTTTACAATATTAATAGATCAGATTTGTAAAGTTTGATAATATCAGCATAATAATATCAGCAACCATCAGAAGCATGGTGTATTTTAACAGATACTTCCGCTTAGAAAGGAATTCTGAATAATAGAAGTGTAGATTTTAAATGCATGTCAGAAATCAATATTTACCCATTAATAATGCAGGGTCCTTTCTTAAGATGGCAGTTTTTTCCTGTAAATCCCTGGGCACACAGACAAATATATCCTCCATCACCAGTCTCTATACACGTTGAATTATTGGTACAGGGCTTTGCTGAACATGGGTGAATATCTGTTTAAAAAAAAAAAAACAACAGGGCTTGATTAATCTAATGAGAAAGAATTACAATACTTCAAATAAAATATAACTTTAACAATACTTCATCCTTCATTTTATAAATTCTGATATATTCTCCCCTTGGTTAAAATGGAGTTTAGATTGTTCAACTATTGCAAGTAATTTCAGCTTATTTCTTTCTTTCTATCGCCTGCTTGCAAAATGTATTTGAGTTGCTCCATTGTACAAATCAGTAATATTAGAAATAAAATATTAGTATGGGACAAAGAACTTCTAGATAGTCTAGCCATACTTTCACAATCTTGGCTTCTCCATGAGCAGAATCCTGATAAAGCAATCAGGAAATGGGAATTCTCCCTGCTCCTTGCCCATATCATTATGTGCTTAAGAACAAATGTTTCATAAAAACAGAGATCAGCAATTTACAAAAAAAAAAAAAAATCTGTTAAATTTCATCTTTTGGCTGGGCTACATTCAACCCTTATATAACTGTATCAGAACACAGAGCTGTATGACGTCTGGACCCAAAGTCACACATCTCATTTTCTTTGCAATTGCCCTGCTGAGCCACTTCCCACTCAAATGATTACTGAATTTTTAGAATAATTAAAACTAAATAAACAAACAAGTGCATATTTTTTGCAAGCTACTGCAGCAGCTGCAGAGAAGGGCTGACTGGAAGGTATCTGATGCCTCACACACACATAAACACACTTTCTAAGAAGATGAAAAGGGATTTAAGGGCATTTATATTTTACTTCCCACATCATAACAAAAAATTTTGATGATATCATGAGGTACTGGAAAATTTTAACCACAGAAAAGCCTTAGCTTTCATATATAATCAACCCTGGATAAAAAGTTCTATTTCCTAATTCATTAGCCTGTTCTTGTTGCAAGACATCAACTTAGCATGCACTTTGAGTGTAAACTGCAATTTTCACAAGGACCAAAATAATCCTGAATCCTTTTTGGAGCAGTATTGTTTGCCAGCTATTTTTACAGACTCTAAAGGCAGCTAATAAAGCGTGCACTTTAATGGAGGAGAAAACATGAACTTTGATCCAGGAGCATGGAAACTCTCTGAAATATATATATATATATATTTTTTTTGCCAGCTATTTTACAGACCTAAAGGCAGCTAAAAGGTTGCACTTTAATGGAGGAGAAACATGAACTTTTGATCCAGGAGCTGGAAAACTCTATGAAAAATATATATATATATTTATTTTTTATATATATATATATATATGTATATATATATATATATATGTATATAAGGACAACCACCAAGGGGTAACTGAGATGAAAAGGCAAAACCAGGATGTTACATTTATACATATGAGTGGCCTCAATCACATTACTCATAATTAAATATTGCATCAAACTAAGTTGTCATGCTGCAGTACATGAAGCAATCACTGAGTGTTTTTATGAGGAAGATATGAGCATATCTTAGTAGCAGTTTGTCACAGGACAATTTTTAGCCCCCGTCTCATGCATTCATAGCACAGGCATTAAAGACTCCACCTGTACTCTCTGATGAGTGTACCAACACCTTGTCAAAGCAGTCCAGCGACAAGTAGGACAATTTGCTCCCAGCTCACATTGTATGTTGGCTTTTTAGCCAAATTGAGGCCAGGGTTCCACAGGAGGTCATGGACCCGCTAACATGGCTGCGTAGGCACAGCCAGGGGTCACAAACTGACAGATCTGATTTAACAAGGTGGATCAAACAACCTGATTGAGCTATCATTTTTTTCCTGGAAACAAATTGACTAAATTGATTTTTTCTTTGTTGTGGTCAGTGTTTGATGTGGTTACTGTACAGTGCAGTGTATATCAGCTGCAGAGGGAAACTGTGCTGTGCAGCCTGGTTCCAGGGGTTCACACACCAGATTTCAAGGCTGTGTTTCCCCAAGATGAGAAGATGCCATGGCATCATGATTCAGTTGGACAGGCTCCATTGCAAATAGCAATGCAACCAGCAGTGTCAACACCAACTCACAGATGTCTTTCTTCAAGTGCCTTGTCTGTCCATGTAACTGCAATAATAGTCACAAATGCTGCCACTGATTCTGCCCTATGTGTTTACAGTGGATCAAGCCCAACCCATAACCTGCATGCCTGTAAAAGGAAAGTCATTCTTGACCTGAACTGAGAACCAAGATGCCCGTATTAAAAACAGCTCCACAATGAGAGGCATTAGCTAACCACTTGGTGGTCTAAAACTACTCTAGAAATGAAATTACATGATCAAAGCCAAGGAGATCATATACTAACTTTTCTACAAAACAAAAGAGTTATCATCACCGGTCCAAATCAATCTTTTTTTTTTTTTTTCTTTTTTCTTTTCTCCCATGCTTAGCAAACAAACAAACTGCTGAGGCTACATCTCTATTTTAGAAATATTTCATTTGTTTGCAGTGGCCAATGCCCTTCACACCCTCCCACAGCTTTTCATTCTAGGTTTTTCCTCACTGTTTCCTAACCTAAACAAGTTTCATTTAATTATAGATGTAAATTAACTGTAGCTAGCTGTGATGACTTTATACAGGCAGGAATCTGACACCAGCTTTTGGTAGAGGATGATGGGATCAGGGGCTGAGCAATAACCTGTTTGAGGTTTCAGTGCTTTATTGGGTCAGGATGACAATTTCTATCAACTTTCCAGTAGCAAGAAGAAGAGGAGGAGCATCCTTCTCTTTATTCCTTATGGCAAACAATGCATTTAGAGTAGGTAAAACCACTGAGATGAAAGACTATCAACATAACATTGCTCCAGATGAAAAAATAGCTATCTTTTTGGCTGAAATTCTCAGGGGATCCGAGAATTTAGGGATTAGGAATTTAGATCAGGGGATCTAAATTCAAATTGGCAAAAAACTCTGAGATAACTCTGAGTATTGAAAGAAATAACAGTTTCTGCACTTAAGCCAGGAAGTCCTTTTTGGTGTTATAGTACTATTTTAATAAATATATGCCAAATTAATGCTTTTTCATAAAGATATGGGTTCAATTTTCAATGCATTCTTTTGCATCCTAAGTAGCAATTGCAAGAGGGAAACATTACAAGGCTCATAATTGCAAAGATATATTAATACTGAGAAATTCAGCTATGCAATTAAAGCTTTTAGAAGTACCTTTAAAAATGTGGAACTTTGTATTCACTGATAAGCAACAGAACTGAGGTGGCAGAGACGGGATTGCTCTGTGTATCTTTAGAAATCTCTGATTGTAGATCAGAGAAGGGCTCATTAACTGTAATGAGAATCTAGTTGTCTGTCTCAGGTACAAACACATATGTGAGATGTGTCCAGATCATCTTAGAGTTTAGAGTCACACCTGCACCACAGATGTCACCACTGCTACCTCAGCTCTTGCAAACATACCAGGACTGACTTTAAGAAGCCTCTCTCTGCTCATGCGTGCAATCAGGCTGCAAAACCTCATGGGAAAATGAGGAAATGAGTACCTGAGAACCTTGCACTAAATTTCATGTCACTGCAAGGATGTGACCTACCTAAAACCTTCTGATTCTTTTAGTTATCTTGAAAATCTTACGCAGCTCAAACTGTCATCCATCTTTGCCTATGCATTGGAGAGCTCAGGCATGCTCTATAAATTATAAGCCATACACCAACAAAAGCCTGAAAGGCATGAAGAGAAAATGGGGCCCTGGACACCTGTTCTCTTACAGCTGCAGCTACAGGGGCTGAACAGCATATGCTCCTGGATGCTCATGTGGTTTCCATCCCATCAGATCTCGCTAACTGAACATTTGCCTGTGTCAGCCAAAATAAACCATCTCAACAAAGGCCAATTCTTCAGCTCACTCATGCTAAGCTGGCTGATTCTGACTGGCAAAGGGTGAGAGAATGCACACGGAGCTGTGCTGACCCTTCAGACTTGAGGGGGAAGTGGCAGCCTGTTCAAGAAGACCTTTTTCTCAGTTATAGTAATGTTACATCACTGAATCATCAACGGATTAAGCAAGGGAAAAAATAAGCACAATATTTTCCTTTCAAGAAATACAAAGAAAATAGCATATACTTATATATATAATGTGCTACATAAATATTTAAAATTATTTAATATATATGAGACAACTTGTATTTTGATTAGGAGGGCATACATGACAAGAAGGAAGCAGTTGTTTGTTGGCCTTGTCCCTGATAATTAATGTTTAAAATAGAATGAATTTATACTTTTCTCACACATATGCCCAATTACAAAAGATACTGCATGGCTTCTGCTTAAATTATTATAGAAGTTCGAGGGTTTTGTGCAGCTGCCCAGAATCTCCTCATTATCTGGAGCTAACATTCAATATTTTAAAATTAATTCTCCAGATGGACTTTGCGTGTCTCCAACACCAGATGGGGCTGCTTCCCCTCACTAATTCAAGGAGAGAAAAGGATGTGCAAACCTATGTCACAGAGGCTGCCAACCCAACCCTCCTCACAGATGCACTGCCAGGGCTTGGCACAGCTGCCATGTAAGCATCCAGGGAAAGGAACACACTGATTACAAAGTGCACCCTGCCAGCCAGGCTGACACCTGAAAGAGATAAGACAAGACAGAATCACAGTTTATTTTTAATAAACATAATTAAAAGGATGCCCCCCCCTTTTTGAGGCACAATAAATAAACTTTTGCATACCAAATTGTACTATTTGAACAAAAGCATACCATCAGTGCTTCTGGGATACTAGAAACAGTGTATGTGAAGAAAACTATTTCATTCAGCAAGAAAAACACCCAAACCAACTAATCAATGTAAATACTTCATGCTGGAAAAAGTAAACTAAACAGGTACCTAAACATCCATGCTCTATGATTCCAGTTACTGTATCCTAATAGAGAGCTGTTTCATTACATTCCATATTTTCATAGACCAAACCATTTCAGTTTCTATCTCTCTTACCAGGACTACGAATTATTGAAGCTGACCACTCCTGTGCTAATACCCCTGTCTGACATCTTTTTACCTGCATTCACTGGGAAATTCACAGAATCCATTCTCTGGATGGCAGCCAGCTTTACAGTTCACGCCTGGAAGAAGAGATTTATAACATCAAACCAGAAAAATCAGCACAAAAACACCCACATCATGTCCTATACACATTATTGATGTTTCAAAAGAACCTAGACTGCAAAGTGCTCCTTTTCTTTTTTCTTCAAACACATTTTTGCATTGTAAAATTTTAAATTAACCTAATCTGGAACATGTTGTAGAATGTTCCTATAGGGCAAGTAAAATGACATACAGAATTTATCACAAAAGAATACAAAGTTACTTTAGCATACACAAAGTGTATGTAATGTCCCTATACACCTTTTCAAAAAGGGTAATGTCAGAGCAGATTCACGGATGTCGTTTCTCGATATGCCACTCCAAATGCATTGTTTCAGAACTACTTGAAACACAAAAGTACTTTTAGTCAGGAAAAAAAAATCCATTTAAAACTACACTACAATAAAAGTGCTGAATTCACTTCAACCCTACATCGGATGAAAATAATAATTTTCATGAAATCATGCATAAATAACGTAAGTTAAAGAGAAGAGACCTCAGCCGCAGTTTTTGTTTTGTTTGTCTGTTTGCTTAAGCATTTTCACCAAGCAATGCCCCTCTGAAAGATCACGGCTAGCCACTGACACCCTTCGCCACTGGCAGGGGAAACGCGCTCCGTGCGCTGCCAAGGAAAAGCTTCCCGACGGCAGCAGCATCTCCGGCTGGAGCGAGGCTTGGGGACGCCTTTGCCATCGAGGGACTCCGGGAGGGCTCCCGTCATCGCCGCTGCCCGGCAAACTCCCAAAACTTTCCCAAGTCGCCTCCCCTGCCGCGACGCTTCCCGCGGGGCAGAGAGAGGATCCCGGCGGCCTTACCTGGCGCCGCGGGGAGCACGAAGGGCAGCAGGCAGCAGCAGCCGAGGATGCCGGCGGCGCTCAGCCCCATGGCCGGGCCGGGGCCGCTCCGCTCCCCGCGGGGCTCGGCGGACGCGGGGCCGGGAAGGCGGCACCCCCCGCCCGCAGCGCCGCCGGGCTCCGGCGGACGGGGCGGGAGGAGGGAGGGACGGAGGGCGGAGAGGGCTGCCCGCCTCCTCCCGCGGGCGGGGAGCTGCCCACGGGAACGGGCAGACCCCGGCCAGCGCCGCCGCTCCGAGCCGCGCTGCTCCCCGGGGACTGCAGCAGGAGCCGCGCACCTCCGGCACCTCCAGCAGGTCCCGCACCTCCAGCAGCTCCCGCACCTCCAGCAGCTCTGGCACCTCCAGC
>CM031861.1:51760960-51789852 GCA_018697195.1 Certhia americana | reverse complement strand
CAGCAGCTCCCGCACCTCCAGCAGCTCTGGCACCTCCAGCAGCTCCCACACCTCCGGCACCTCCAGCAGCTCGCCTCCTGCCGCGGGAGAGGGGAGGAATCCTCTAGGGGCGCGGGAGAAGGGAGGTCTGGGGCGAGGGGGAGTGTTAAACACGCCCCTGGTGTCCTTAAAACTTAGTCTGGCTGTCCGCAAAGACCTAATCTGGGGCTTGTCTTCAGAAATCTAAAGAATTCTCAATCATTCCCATCAGACCTCCAACACTTTCAGAAAACACTCACAAAGGGAGGCAAACTATAACGTTGTTCTGATTCTGAGGCTTGAGAATTCAAAATAGACCCCCCACCAAAACGTCCCTAAGCGTACCTTTAGCAGTCACGGAACAAATCAAGAGAAAGCATTACTTTTACCACGAGTCAATTCAAATTCTGCATTTTATTCCGTGACTGTACATCTCTCTTTTATAACTCTTTGTTCTTCCTTTGCGCTGTCCCTTAAGGAAATAGACTGGCTATTTCTTAATCTTTGTGTTCCTTCTAGTTCATTGTTTTATTTTAAAGAAGTTCTGCTTGGTTTTTAGGATTCCTGAGGGACCTGTTTTTTGCCTGCTGATGCAGTGCTTTTTTCCACCAGACCTTATTTACTAATTTGCCTGCTTTTATGTGAAGCAACTAGAGATCCTTGTACTATGGTGAGAAAACTACAATGGGCTAATTCAAGATTACCTGCTTGAAAATGCACACTGGAAGGGCTCATTAGTTCAGATTGTCCATGTAGTGGTGTTTCCAGACAGTGATGTCACGTAGGTTGAAAAAGTTTGCTGCTAGCAATGCTGCCTTTTAGTTTTAACCAAGAATGGAAGAAGTGAATGACAGAAAAAGGAAGAGTAGAAAATGAGGGTTGGGTTAAAAGAGAACACTCAGGCAGTGAGGTGTGAGAGGCAGACACTGCTTCTTCAAGGCCCTCCAGAAGCATTGGTATTTGAGATAAGCTATGCCTATCTGACTCCATAGGCACAGATTGCATCCATGCCTTTTCTGCTTGTCTTGCTTTCCTTTTACTGAAACATTACTTACTGCTTTGAAAAGATTACTGTGCCTCACAGCTTTTGCTGTAGCTCACTAGACCAAGCCTTACTGGGGTATTGTCAATGGCACCCTAGAGAATGTGGAGTCCTAATGATGGCTCCTTAATCGTTTACTCTGCCCTTCTGTGAACCTGTGCTTCTGTAGGGTAAATATTAGCAACTCTTTGTCTGTTCACTTTGCTTTTATTCTTAGTTATTTGTTCACACTCAGGTTGTGATAGGCCCAAGATTGCTTATTCTCCCCTTAAGTGGTAAGTTGTCTGCTTGCTGATGTAGAAGCTCTGCTATGTCAGACCGGTTTTACATTTTTGGACCAAGAGGAAACCAGGGTAGTTAAAAGGGCTCCAAGCATTTTGTGATTTCTGTGAGATTCCAGTACTACCATGACCACTGGTAAAGGAAGGCTTTAATCTTTCTGTCTTCTATCCTAGAAATTTCCCCTTGAAATTTCCCCTTCAGACCTTAAGAGTACAGAATCTGTAGAATTCATAGGTTTTATTCATACACTCATCAATGTCAAATTATCTTCTCCAATTTGCATTGTAAATAGAGGCTGTGACATATGATGACACATTCCTTCTATTTTCTGAGATATCTACTGAATACCTGCTGTATTGTTCAAAACTGACATCTTACAAAGAATCAGGAGGAAAATCTGGTTCTCACCATGCTATGTACAATGTTATAATGACCATTGCATACTTCAGTTTTTGTACTCTCCTAGCTTTTCAGGCTTTTTTTTTTTTTTTTTTTTTTTTTGCGTAGATACACTGTGAAGCAATAACTACCTACTCTTTAGAACAACTCTACTTTTTAGCCTCATGTGTCTCAGGGATGCTTCTTAGATTGCTGAAAATGGGGAAAATCTCAATTTTCCCATCTCTCCTACTTTCTTCAACTGTTATCTAAACAAAACTTGCTGATTTTATTTCTAAGAGGCCATAATGCTTTTCTTTTAGAGTAGAGTCTATCTGTTGGGACAGAATCTGCCCAGCTAGTAATCCAAAAATAATTTCAAAACAGAAACCCAGCATTCTTTAAATCCAGGCTAATTCTTTTCTTTTGCCTCCTTCCACCTGGGTGAACTCAGCTGAAAATCATTTTTACTTAGCTTGTTTACTGCCAAAAACACTCTGATCCAAATCTCCATTGTCTTCACAGTACTTCTTGAAAATTACAGTGACTGTGTTTTGTGTTTCAGATCTTAGTGATTTCTGCTCAGGATAACCTTAATTTTTTAATCTTTTTGGGTCTTTGCATTAGAAATTGGAAAGGAAAAAACTCTTATGTGATATATGTCTAGGTATGGAGATCATCCAAGGTATAAAGACTGTACTTATTTCTTCACCTAAAAATACTTGAGTAGTGAGCACAGTTTGAGAGGCTCTGGTCTAGTGATCTCCTGACTGTGATTACTGGGAAACAGTTTCATGGAAATCTTGGTTTCCATTGAATTTATTAGATTTCCATTGGAACTTATCATAGGAATCAGGGACATCAAATCATCCAAGAAATTGACAGCAATAAGTGAACCCAGAAAAAAGTCCTTGGGCATCTTTGTCCAGAAACTGATACAATACTTCATTTGTTCCAAGAAAATGGCAGACAACTATCCTTCATGCTTAGATAGGAATAAAGACCGTGTTCAAGAACTGAGGTATTGGAAAAGGCAGACTGAGACTGAGAATTTAACTTGGCAAGAACTTCCTTTTGTGTATTGAACATAGAAACAGTTCTTCTTCCTTCTGGTCAGCAACATGAAAGAAAATTGCAAAGTCTGAAAATTCAGAAGCAACAAGAAATTCTTGAAGTTATGTCTTCGCTTAGAGTTCTTGTACTCCCAAGGTCCTTTGTGCCTACTACTCTAACGCTTTTTGACTAACGAGGAGTATAATCACACTTTTATTTCATTGTTGCAAGCATCTGAGGCTGGAGAATCTGCATCAGTGACAAGAAACACAAAGCAATTCATTGTTATTACAGCTCCTGAGAGTCCCTGAAAACTCTGATAGCTGGAATCTGAGGCTATCAGCAGTGTCACAAAGAAATAATAAAACAAATGAGACCTCACATGAGGGGGTGAAATAACTTTGATTAATTTGGACTACTACCCTTATACATATTGCAGAGAAAGGGAAAAATATTAATTGCAGGGCAGTGCCACCTGCCTGGCACTTTGTGAATTACTGTATCAGAAACTCTATCAATGGAAACATTTATTTTTCATGTCTTTAAGTGATCTCATCAGCCATGAGTATACCCAGGCATAAAGTTTTAAGCTCTGTTACCTGGTTTTACAAGTTTGTGCTCAATGACTAGTGCTGTCCATTGGAAGAAAGCTCATCAGATGCAGCTGGAGCCCTAATGAACTCTTTTTCACTCTTTCTGTAAGGCTGTCCTATTCTTAGGTGTGCTAGGACCAGATGGGCTAAACCAGCCTACAAACCTGCTGGGTTTGAGCAGACCATCCTCTCTTTCCTTTCCCTCCAACCCTTGCCATGTCCCAGATGCATAGTGGCGTTTGTTCCCCCATGCCAGCTTGACTTGTGCTGCCTCTGGCTCCTCAGTGAGCTGACTCAGTGCACTGTGCTGGCAGGTGACTGACAAGAAACACATGAAATTATTTCTGCTGTCACCATACCCTTTTCAAAAACGTTTCTGTGCTCACAAAAGACAAGAGGTGAATGCCTGCAGACGTCAGTGGGGAGACAGGCACCTTGTCCAGTTTTGGCAGTGTCAGGGAGTATAAGCCAGAAAGTTTTCCTTCACAGAATAGATTTCCCTGCACACAGAAGTTGCAGCTATCACCAGTGAGCTAGAGATTGCCAAAATATATATTTTTTAGCATGGTAAATTTTCCCCATTGGAATGGTAACCAAAATGTGTGGAGCTAAAATATACAGCAATAATTTACAGGAGTTAATGCCAAACTCATTCCCTTGCCTAGTACTGAAAATCCTCACAGCCTCCCTCTCTTAACTATTGTCAAAGCAGTAGCTTAGTGCTATCTATCACCCAATTACTATAGCACAGAGAATTCTGCCAGCTGTTTTGAAAAGTGCATTTTTTTGAAATCTTGGCTACTCTGAAGACTGAGGCAAAATTTCCATCACTAGAGTAGCTTTCTACTGTCTGTAGCGGACTTGATCAAAAAATAGATGTAATTTTCCCTTTTCTGTGTGTTAGGAACGTCAGAGATTTTGCCATCCCTGAGATCACAGTCTAGCCCTGCTCTGATATTTTAAGGAAACAGACCTAAATGTAGAAATTTGAAATATTCAGTAAAATTCTGCATTCATTCTCTCAGATACATGAATTTAGCAATTAAAATACAGGGTCAAGAAAATACTTCATAAAAAGCAAAGCAAGGCAACAGCAAAAAACTATCTTTCTAGTAGTTTTTTCATCTACAATTTGCAGCACAAAAGATGAGAAACTGGAGAAGCATAGGCATAAAATAAAATTTATACAAAAAATATGATTCTGTCACTAATGCAAACAAAAATGAAATCTTATCCTAAGCTGTTACAAAAAAAAAATACACGTGTATTTAAAGAAATCTAAGCAAAGGCATTTTTCAAAGATCTGGAAGAGTATCACTGTCATTTTATATAGTAGTAGTGGGGTGCCTGTTTTTGAAGTATAGAATAACATAGAGAGTAATAGAATATAGAATAACATGTTCATTATATGACAGTGTGAGAATCATGAGAGACTTTTTAGTATAAAAACAGTGAAATTATAAAAGATAGATCCATCATGATGTGTGAAACCAGGAAAGACAAAAATGCAAAAACTCATGGTAGACAGAAGTAATGGCCAGTACTTTGCTTGGAAGAAAGATTAATTTAACCTGGGTATATAGACATTTTCTTCTATCACTGAGAGTGATCAGACAGTATGACAATTTATCACCAGAGTAGAGGCAAAATAATTAATTAGGTGTTTTTAAGGGAATGTTAAGTACACTTTTGAGGAGAGTAATAAAAACCATCATTGTTTGAAGCAGGAATTTGGACTGCGTTATCCAAGATGTCCCTTTCAAAGCCATCATTTATGGTCCTGTGATATCTTTTGGTCAGGCAAATATTCCCTTGCAAACTGATGTTAAAAAAGCCTGAATCCTAGGGATTTTTAAAAAGTAGCAGCCTGAATCCTAGGGATTTTTAAAAGCCTGGCAGATGTCAATAGTAATTAGGAAGTTTTTATCATAACATGTCTGATATATCCAACATGCTATACCAATTTGGAGACGCAGATAATGTTCACTTTGTAAATCACATCACCTTATATTGTTTTATTTTCCTGCAGTGTGTACAGTGTGTGAAGCAGTCAACACAAGTGTAGGTTCTTACTAGTCAGACAGTAAACAGAATAACTTTTTTGGCTTTGTTAGTAGCATTGCATCTTAAAATATATTTTTAAATACTTGCCTGAGGCTAGAAAACTAATTTTACTTCCTACATAAAAAATAACTAGATCTAAGACTACATTTCTGGACAGGGGCTGACTGTATATACAGAGGGAAGAAAGCAAGAGAGGGAAAAACAATCTCTCTATTAAGGAACAAAGTTCTTATGGTTTTCTGAATTGACAGAATAAACTATTCTGTCTTCTGTCTGGAAGGGATATTTATAAAGAAAAATGGACAATTCACTGTGAGACAGACATACATCAAAATGAATAGCTTAATTTTATCTTTATGGAGTTTGAAATGATAGAGAGCCATCAAGGATTAAATTTTTGAGAGAGGGAAATTCAACCTTGAACCACTGTTCAGTTCTTTTGGAAAATTTTCCACATATGAATAAACTCGAAAGAGAAAGCATTGTCATATATATATGAGTGCGTGCAAATTCTATTTAAATTTAGTCTTTATAATAGCTCGCTCTCTCTATGCTAGCTATATAGATGGAGAATGAACAGGAAAACAAACAGATCTAGGGGAAGTATATAACAGAAAAATAGATGCATGAAGAAATATCTTATAAACCTGTCACTTATCAAAACAAAATAGAGGCACTTGGACAATTTATAACTTTATACTCTGAAGACTCACTCCAGTGTGTTCTGATACTAACAGTTTCAACCTGAACTCTAGCACTTAGAGAAGCCTGCTGCTTTTAAAGCTTTGAACTGACCCTGATGGAGGCTTTAGGTGGCAAAAAATAAATGAAAAACAATCCACATGCCTTTCTAGACTCATTACTGCTGTCAGAACTCTAGTTGCTATTCAGCGTTTGATTTTGTCTTTATCTCAGCTGGATTTTTGCAAACTACAGAAGCAAGCTGTTATTTTCAGTCTTTGTGCTTTCTCTGATTTTGAGCCATTTTAAGGGAAAGATGCTGCATTTACTTCCATTACATCTAAGCTGCAACAGATCCATTGTTGTTATTTATACACCCTCACATATGGGTACATTCTGCTGATTCCATCACATGCCAAAAACATTTCTGGTGCTTTTGATTTATTTTTCTTCTGACAAAGAGACCAGATCATTCCTCTACTCTGTGTTGTTTGGTTGGTTGCTTTTGTTCAGCTTTCTCCAAAATATATGTTTATTTTCTAAAATTTCTGGGTTTTTTTTATATGTGTCCACTAAATCAGGTGAACTTAACTCTCATAGTACCATTTCATGGTGTTTTTTTTAGTTCTCCCCCCTTATATTATATATTTCTATGCTCTACAATTCTTTCTTTTTCCATACTGCTTCTAATTAGGGTTTTTTTTGCTACTTTTTTATTGTGGTGTCTTATCTTTATGGTTTTCATTGCTCTGGCTAATGATATCATTGAGCTAAAAAATAGAACCTAAACTACATTCCATTTGCATTATTATGGTTACCTTGCATTTTCTCCAGGTCTATTTAATCTTTAATTTGTTATTGTATAACCATCGCTTGAAAATGATCAATTTTGATGAAATTTCTACTCTTCTCTATCAATGCATTTTTTTCCTCCTGGGTAAAGGACACATGAAGAAACTGCCTCAGGAGTATCATTCCACTTGTAAATGTGAGGATAAAATTTTAAAACAATTGGTGCCATAAAAATAATTATTTGAGAATTAAAAAGAACCCAAACCAGAAGGAATATCTGAAGGGAATAATAAAGCAGAATATGCCAGAAGCAGTTCTTTTTGCTGTAGCCAGAAATCCTTTCCCTCAGTCTAGCATCAAGGCCAAGAAAAATAGAGATTGGCAAATTGTCAACCCTTTAAACACAAGTAATATCAAGAAAGTAATTTTCACAAAGATATACAACCTGTTTCCTTTGGTTAAGTTCATGTCCCAGCTCTGCACTTCCCAGGAAATTTTTTTCTTTCTAGCCTTATCTTGAAAGAATTTTCAAGAGGAGGACAAGTATTTGTTAATGGTGCCACAATAATATATTTTAAATTGTTAATGGTGCTAAATTGTTGCAGTCGGGAAGCCTGAAAATTTTTGCATAACAAAACCCATGACTTTTTGCCCTGTAATTCCAGTGTCAGATCTAAGATATTCTATAACTTGGGGAATACAATTTTCAGTGAAAATTTTTCAATGAAGCAAATTAATTACTTTAGTAAGTTTATCCTTAAGTACCTATGTACTTAGTACATATTAGTGTAGAATGCTCAGTGATAGGAATTATTTTCTAAAGCGTAGTTTGAGATTCAAGTTAGAAATTAATTACGCATGAATGTAATTATTGCTGGTTTTGTGCCTGGAACACCTCCAATCTTTAGTGGTGAAGATTAAATGAGGTGGCCAAAGCAAGGCTGAACTAACTGTGGTTTGTTTTTTCCAAAATCAGATCTGACTAATAGAATTTTTTGCAAATCACATAAGGGTAAATAACTTGATAAGCAAGAATGAGTTTGCTGAGATCCTGCTTTTGCACTGGTTTGTTGTTTGTTCCGTCTCACAGAGAGAAAAGCTGATGCACAGAGAAATAAAGTAACTAGTTCAAACTCACACTTGTGGCTAAGTCAGGTGTGTGTGGTAAGGTCTTCTTCATCCCTGTTTCTTCTTATTACTATATTTCATAAAAACATCTTATTGTACTTAATAATAACAATAATAAGGTTCACCTCTGGAGTGAGGAAGAGGAAGAAAGAAATAAGCATAAAAAGAAAAGGAGCTATTGGAACTTAATGCAGAATTCCCTTGCATTCTGAATTTCCAATAATGGCTATTGGCAAGGGACATACTGATTCTTTTTGTCAGAAGTAGGCACAGTTTCAGTTTCCTGAACTAATATGAACTATGGATCTTCTGTGCTCTCCTTCTAGGAACAGTGATAATTTTGTCTTCTATAATCTTTCTTGCTGCTAGCATGAACTATGGTTCATTGAGTTATGTATTGCTTAAGCTTGTAGGTCTTCTGTAAACTAATTAAATGTTTCATCTGCACATTGCTTGTGAATTTGAATGTATGAACAATTGTGATATTTCCCTTCCAAGTGTAATAATCCTTAGGCATTTTGTTCAAATGTGTAATTTTTTCTACTATTTCCTTCAAATCTTCAAACAGAAATGTGTCAAATCTTTTGAATCCTGTTCTCTTGCATAGTGCATTAACATTGAATCACTTAGTTTTCCCATTTACTAATGTTCACCATTACTACCATGTAGATTTTGCTCTAGTCTCCCTGTTACACCTTATGAAATTAAATTTGTAGATGGTGGTAGAACAGAGGACACAACAGGGCTTTGGGAACTGGAAACAGAACAAAGTATCTAAATAATAATATATTACATGATTGCTGGATTGCATTTTGCTTACAGTAGGTAAAAGCCTCCACTAACAAGGAAGACAATCAAGTTCTCCCTTTAGCTGCAGTTTTGGAAAGCAGTGTTTAAAAAGCAGGTCTGATAAGAAAGACACAACAATGCTTTCAATTATGTTTTCATAAATGCAGAAAACTTCTGATTTTTTTCCGAGATGAGCAACGTATTTTATTACTTTTTCATCTGCTTGTGTCTTTCTTATGTGTTTGTGTCTTGTTTTTACAGCTGCATCTTTGAGTTTATAAATTTCTTTGTTCAAGAAAAACAAGCTGTCTTCTTACATTGTATTTCTAAAATACCAGCCCCTGTGATGGGCTCCTAGGAATTCTGACAATACTAAGATAATGTAACATTTGTATTGCTTTACAGATCTTGCTACTGCCACCAGGACTGTAATCTGACTGCACAGGGGACTAAATAAAAAGACAGAGAATTTTTTACTCAGATTAAATATGAAAGAACACAGTAATGAAAGCAGGAAAACAAACTAGAACACACAACAAAATAACATGACCATGATGAACCAGGAAAGAGTTCACTATACCCATGCCTCTGAGGGATGGGTCTTTCTTATTGTTTCAGCATTTGTTTGTGTCTGTTGGAAAAAGCAAGAGTGCATACAAAACCTGTGTAATGTTGTATTATTATACTGCTTTTGAGGCTGAAAAGTCAAACCCTCAACAGATGGGAAATGATGCAAGAATTAAGACCCACATACAAACTTAATTTGGCTTTTTGTGATTATGCTTTCTAATTCCATCTGCAATCTCATCATTACCTACCGTGGGTTTTTTCACGGCACATCTGCTTGATTGAGTGCTTACTTTTTAAATAGCTTTTCAGTATTTTGTTTACTCATGTGGCTCCTGTGCCTTACCCCTTGCGTTGTTCTAAAAAGTTTAACTTTTTCTGAGACTTCTCATGCTGTTTGTATTAGCATCCAACAGCTACTAAAATAGAAATGAACATATTTTCAGTGCATCTCTGTAACATATGTTCGAACATCTCTGTAACATAAGGCAGTACTAGTACATCCAATTTATATCTGGAGGACAGAGAAACAAAGCCCAGTTCCTGCTTGTTCTGTGTTGCAAATGGAAGACTTTTTTTAATGCATTTAGCACATTAGACATTCAAATCATAGCTCCCAAAGACACAAAAGGTGATGGCAAAAGCACAACACCTTCTCAATTCAGGCTCAAGTGAGATACTCAGATAATGAGTAGATGTAATTGCCACACATGAATAGTTTGGCTCTAGTGACTTGCCTGGCTTTGTTGGCAATATCATGGAGAGAGGCACCGTAGAACATATTTCTGCACAAGTTTTAAAGCAGAGATCTCCTCTGTACAGAGCTTCTGACCTGTGTGCCCATCTTTCACAGCACAACTGTAACCTATTTTCACAACATACTGTTCACAACACTGGGCCCTGATTCCTGTTGCAATCAAAGTGCATGACATTTATGTAAACCTTCCACCATAAAAACCCATACAAGTGAGTTGAAAAAAGATTGCAGATAGAAGTACAAGAAGTACATTGCCAATGGTTGTGAGCTTCATGATGCTTTAAAAGTACCTTGCAGCTAATATTCTGACTTTTGCCGTTTTTTGATGGCTTTTTTGTTTTTGAATCAGAAACAGGAGCAGAATATCCCATAATGTGATATCAGCCTGGTGTCTTCATGGTTTGCCTGCGTGTTGGCAATAATTACAGCTACATTACAGAATTCTGCAGCTTGTAGCTAGTGAACTCCTGGTCATGGCAGATTGTCATTCTTAATGAAGCAATGAGAGCCTTTGCTGAAGAATTTTATACATATTCTCTGGGACCATGTGGATGGTGAGACATGAATTTTTAATTTCATTCCAGGCATAGTTCTTGCTCTTTCTCCTTAAGATCAATCCTTTCTGCTCCATGTTTCCAGTATTTCTTCATTAGAGTATTTTATAGCTCAGTCTGTGTTATGCTTTCTTGGATTTCTCACATCAGTGTTTCTTTAGAAACATTCCCACTTTCTCCTTTCCTAGACTTTGTGCTGTTCCTGTCCTACAGCCCTTACGCTCCACCACTGCTCTCTGGGCAGTTGAGCCTCTTCATTTGCTTCTCCTCTCACTCCTCATGGCCGTCTCCTTTACCTTCCTGCTTCCACCTAAGTGGTTCTTCATTTGCAAATCTGCACCCTGCACTATTTCACTATAGTGTTCCTTCCCACAATCTGCTTGCCCATCCAGTCCCAGTTCACCAGTATCTGGGACTGTCATAAAATCCAGACCTATTCTTGTTTCTTCTCATTTGCTCACACTCTGAAAACATCTACTCACTGGCTTCGAGCCATCTTTTTCTTATACAGGAAAGATGAGAAGGAACTCATTATTAGAGAGTGTGGGGATAGGGGTAATGTCTTAAACTGAAAGAGGGTAGACTCAGATTAAATATAAGGAAAAATTCTTTACTGTGAAGGAAATAAGGAATTGGCACAGGTTGCCCAGAGAAGTGGATCCCAAGGAGTGTTTAAGGTCAATTGGATGGGATTTGAGCAACTTGGTCTAGTGGAAGTTGTCCCTGCGCTTGTTGGGGCAGGGGTGTTGGAGCTGGATGATCCTTAAGGTTTCTCCCAACCCTTTACCATTTTATGATTCAATGATTCTGCTCATCATCTTAAACTCATCTTCTCATCTACTGGTCTTGGGTTTCCTCTTGATCCAGCTCCCATCTCTGGACTCTGCTTACCTTTTTCAGATTCTCTCAGTCTCATCCCTGCTTGAGGGACACTGCTCTTCAGCCTCTGGCCTGTAACATGCACAGAATAAACAATACCTGTTGAGGTCTTATCTTGCAAACATTAAGAATTTTCTGTTGAGATGTGCAAATGACAATTTTTTCAGGGGTTATATCTTATTTGGAAAAGAACAGGTATTAATAAGTATCCTGCTCTCTACTATGGGGACAGGGCAAAGTGTGGGAAATTTGTAAAAATTTTTAATAATTGCCATCACTTTGGCTCATGTCCATGTCAGCCCTATTCCAACTATTGGAAATGTTTCACGAATTTTGGCTGACAGTAATTATGTAATCTTCAAGAAAATAAGTTCTTCATCCAGATGTCTGGCACACACAATTCCAGCTGGAATAGCTGTAAACTGATTAAGTTCTCATCTGTCTGTAAGCAAAGCCCTATGAGAGAATGCATCTTGCTGTGTGAAATATGGGTGATTCAGAAACTGTCCTATCAGAAGCTATGGAGAGTGGTAGGGTGGGTGTAAGACTGTAGGACCACAGGAGTAGAAGGTGAAGTTTGGGCAAAGAGTTATTACAGAATACAGAAAAGAATGGGAATGAGAAGAATTGTGAAGAAGGATAACAAGAACAAGACTGGAGCAGTGAGGAAAGCACAGGAGAGACATAGCTGGAAGAAAGCAGTGATCAAAATACACCACTTCCCAATCTTCATAGAACTCCCTCATCCACTTGTCCCACTGAATCACCACATTGCCCAGGTATTCCATCATAAGATTTGGCTTGGCCATGCCCACTTTATTTTATATTTGTTTTAGTAGTATGTTTCTTGCTATTATCTAGTAATATATAGGAGAAGAGGGCATGAAGAGGAGAAGAGGGCACTATTTCCTGGGAGTTGCTTTTGCTCCTGAGCCCTTGTCTACACATTGAGGTCATGGGCCTGTGCTTGTGCATGTCCCTGAGAAGGCACACAGGCCCAGTGCTTCCCCAAGAGGTACTGTACTCAAGAGCAGATTGGAAGGGAACTTGGCTCGGTCTCGCAGGAGCTCAGAGACACATTCCCGCTACTGCTGTGATTTCTCTCTCACACCGTGGAACAATGGGAGTGAGCAGGAGTGGGATGACCCATTTGTTTGGTTGCCATGACAATGTGTTACCCAGTACAGAATGCTACTCTGAGCAGCCTTGCTGCTTGACTGCTGTGGGATGATGATACTCTAAAAAAATAACATAAGAGAGTCGGCCATTGTCATTTCACTGTGCTGCATTGACCTCTGCAAGATGAAACGTGCAGCTCATCTGAAGTGACAGTGGTCTACTTTCAGAATTTAGCATTTGCTTAAAAAGAAGGTTATGGGGTTTTTTTCTGAAGAGGGATTAGGTGAACAAGACAGGGATTTATTTATTTTTTTTTAAATTCTAAGGGGGGGTCATTTAATTTCTAATGCTGCAAATAAAATACCTAAGGAAACCAACAGTGTCTTGTAGATGTAGGGACAGAACTGTATTCACATTGCAGCAGAAAGAAGAATACTTTCTGTGGAGTGGAAGCTGCTGAGATCTATAAGTGGATATGCATTGGAAACGTGTGATATGCCTGAGATTTGATTTAGAATGGTGGATTAAGACTGGCCTGTATTTGACACAGATTTCATAGGCAGCTCTTACTCTCCCTACCATGAGCAACTATCTCAGCTGGAGTAGAAAGGAAAAATACTTCACCACCAGCTTATTATCACCAAGTGATAACTTTCTTTAAAGAAATACTGTTTCTCAAATAAAAATCACACAAGATATATGCCTTTAAGGCTTTTACTGAGACTTTGAGGCATTTCCATGTGCCTTACTTAATGTTGCAGCTTGGTACAAGACAAAGATTACTTTTATCTTTAATTTTCTACTTTGTTATAGAAGAGCTGATGATATTATTATTATTATTACTATGATTATTATAAAGGATGAGAATAATACTTTGTATTGCTGTAGAACTTAAGTATTCAAAACAAGAGTCTTGTACCAGGCTCTGTACATACTTGCCTGTTTTTTTATTTAAATAACTATAGTAATTCTTTTCAAAATGTATGTCAGTGAGCAAGAATATAATGTATCCCTCTAGATCAGATGTAATTTATTTCTATTCTTTTGGGAAGATTTCGGAATATACATCCATTCCTGTCACAGGGAGGGATGTGCTTTGCAAATCTTTATTCTCTTGGCAAGAGCAGCTCTTAGCAACACTCAATTTCCCTGTGTAACACTCCTGGATCTCTCCTCCCTCTGTTTATTTGCTGTTAACAAGTTTGGCTCTCCCTGGAATTTTGGTTCAAATTGGCTCAAAAACAACATCAAACCAAAGTGTTACGTACACATGCATGTAAGAGATGAAACAATGAAAACTTGTATTTGGGTTTCTCCTTAGTCTACATGAATATTTTTACTCATCAGTTTGACTTGCTTTTCAAGAATGAAGAGCTTCTCCCCCTTTTAATGGAATTTGTTCCAGAGGAATTTTCTGTTTGTATATCACTGTAAATGGGGTTTACCCATTTATGTGGCCTACCAAACATAGATGCTGTGAAAAAAATAAAACAAAAAGCTTTCTTTAATATGATAACTGATTATCTAGACAACAGAAAGAGGAATGAAATGCCACATCTGGATGTCAACCAAGCAGTGTGTTGTGGCTTAGGAACAGTATTCTCCAATTTAGTAGTCCTATTAAAACCTCTCCCACTGCAATTGAAAGCACTAAAGGCAAAGATTGTGGGTTGAGGTAAGAACAATTTACTGGAAACAGCAACGAGATAAGAAAAGGAGCAGCAACAGCAACAACAGAAGGCATAAGACAAAGAAACAACTCACACAGAAAACTTCCTCAATTCCAATCAGCTCTTCCATGACTCTGGAAGGAAGGCCCTTTTCCTAGGAAGGGAGAGTCCCTTTCCCTGCTGCCCCTGGCAGTGATGTGAGGTGGTATCAAATAACATCAGGGTCCTGACCTCCACCCTCATGGCACTTGCCAAAAATTAGCCCTCTGCCTCTCTGAACCCACAACAGTGGCACATGGGGATTCAGTTAAGTGCAAAAGATGGAAATTAAAGTGCAGGAACTGTAACCTTGGTGAGAAGTCAGTTAGAGGAGGGATGGCAATAAGAAAAGTAGAAAGGGAAAGTGTCTGGCTGGACAGAGGGAGATTACTGGAGTTCTTGAGTATTTTTCCAGGTTAAACTTGTTTAATATTTTTAGTAATGATCTTGGCACAAAAATTAGATGTGTAATGAGGAAACCCCTCAGGTTACAATTGGACAAGATCAGATATCCTTAGAAAATAACACAGGAGGAAGCAAGTAGATTAATAGGAGGTGAAATGCAATGTAGTTAAATTAAATGGCATGTAGGTTTGTTCATTTGAGTACTTGGGTTTTAAAAGTCAGGAGCTTATCCATGGGAAATGACCAGGAGAAAGACCAGACCATGCTGTAATAGTGTCTCTGTTACTGATTGCTGTTGCCAGTGACACAGTTGTTGAGAAAAGCAATCCATGAATGGGCACTGCAAAATCTTAATCTGAAGTGTCCCCACAATGCAAGCATTTATTTGCATATGGTGACCCAGAGAAGTGATTGATGTCTGGTTCAGAGGGAAGGACCTGTGGAATAACCAAAGTGATCAGAAGAGACTGCTGAACTCAACCCAGACTGAGAGCAGCTGCTGTCTATAAATGTGTCACTGGGGGCAGAACAGTTGCCTGTACAGAGGATAAAGCCAGCACCAGATCAGATTGGTTTGAACTGGTCGTTAATATTTAAATTTGGTTGGAAATTTGAAGAATGTTTACAAGAGTATTGAATAGCCATACCACGAATGGGGTAAAACCACTGTCTTGAAATTGTTACTCTTTGGCCTCTATACCTACCACATGATTTGTCTTACAGATATAACACTTTCTCCCATTAGTCTTGTCAAGTGAAGAATGATCAACTTCTAATGCATATCCTGCAATTCAAGGAAATGTTATGTCTGTTTCCATTTTAAGATTTGCTTCTTTCTTGTTACTCTGGCAATTATCAAGTGCCTATACTAGCAGTTTCCAAGTACTTAGAAGCAGAAAATGTCTCTCACTCTTTCCTTTTGAAGGCTGTTGTAGAAAACAATTAATTAATGTGTTTATGTCTACATGTATAGGCTGAGTAAGGATGGCTTGTTTATGTATAAATAAATGACTGAAGAGAAACTAAATAATTTTAAATGAATGCTACATTTGGAAATCTTTTTGAGACTTGTGGTTAATTTTGTTTCTAAGAACTGCTTCTAAAATGTCATCTCATTTGAGCTCACACATGCACAAGCCTCCACATCTTAACAATTTCCTGGGACAGCAATCTTGAGAGGTCGCTGCAGATCAGAGATGAACCACGGTATTTCCAGGTTTTTCCTGCAAAGGGTTTGCCCCTTTGCCCCTTGGAATCCAGGTTAGAGCTGCTCTCAGGTGAATGCAGTCTGGAACTTGTCTCTTGTTAGTAATGGGATTCATCCTTCAGTGTTTGCTTCCTTCATGCAGTAGGCTATCATACTTACAGATGTCAAGTGCTTTTGGTGTATTCTTTTAAAGCAGTGAGACCTTTAACTGTTACATGTTGCATGGATATCAAGGACAAACTGGACAGCAGGGTTTGATCTCCTGTGCAGTTTCTTCAGATGAAAGTCCAGGCTTGCACACAGACAGCTCAGTAACAGATGTCCTGTCTTGAGATTTAGGCTTGTGGGTGTTAAGAATCAAAGACAAAAAATGTACAATATCTGAAAAAGAACAGATACTCAAGAGCATCAAATAACTATTTACTTGAAAATTTGAAAACAAAGTCTGATGATTAACTAAACATAAATTATTTTGTCAGAGTAATTCTGGAAGCATTTTTTATTTACAGGGAACTGCTGAAAATAAACACATTCTTGAAGCACCTCAGAAACCTTTTTTTTTCTTCTGATCTGTGCAGATGTTAGACTCCTGCTTGGAAGAAGTGGAAAATCAAATTAGATCCTTTAACAGGATGCAGAACAGGTTTGTGAAGAGACCTTACATTGGTCAGTTCTCTGAGAAGGCTTTGCCTGAGCTTTGTCCTGGAATGATGTCTCAAAGACTGAAATGTTTCAAAACTCAAACACATGAGATTTTAATGGAACATGGACTAAACCAGTTGCTTTAAAATAGAGGAACCTGGAAATGACTGGGTAGGAAAGAATATGGATATTTACACCCTATGTTTTCTATGTCTAGAAACAGAAAAAACAGCAAGGACACTGAAGAAGCAACTAGCAAAATAATCAAAACTAGTGTTAAGTATTTACTAATGCTCATGAGAAACAAAGGGTCTGCCAGAAAATTTGTAGGGTCCACTCATGAACAGGATATTAAAATCATGTTCTCACAAAGAGCAATTTCAAAGTTGGTAGAAACATTTTCTGCATCACTGTTCATGGCAGAAGAAATGAGGAAAATTCTTATTGAAAATCATTCTTTATGAGGGACTCATCAAGTGACGTGATTCTGAAGGGATGCTGGAACTGACTGAAAAAAATGAACAGTCACACATCCCCAGGACCAGGGTGTATTCACTCATGGAATCCAAAGGAAGTCAAGGATGAAATAGCTGAATTACTAATCATGGTGTATGCCCTTTTACTTAAATTGCATCTGTATCTGAGGACTCAAGGGTGACATTAAGCCTGTTTTTAAAGAAGAGAAATGAAGAGAAAATTAGTAGAAACTATAATAAAGAGTGGAATTAATGGGTATGTGATACATTGGATTTAATTGGCAAGAGTCAACCTTGTTTTTTTTTATAAAGAAATCAGTATGGGTTTTTCTTTGTAAAGTGAAGCTCCTTATTGCAAATCTTTTACAGTTCTTTCCAGAATGAAATAGAAATATGAATAAGGATTATATGATTTATAAATCCTTAGATTTTCAGAATTCTTTTGATAGTCTTTCAATTTTGCTGCAACTTTACATGTATGATGTAGGAGACACAGCAGGGAGCAAAATGAACCATTGCCTTACCATGGCTGTGCTAATGTTCTTCTGATGTTGCCAAGATGTCTCCTGCCCAGTCTATCCTTGCAAGTAAATGATAACTCCTATAGCTGGTTTCCAACAAAACAGAATATTTCTGAGTTGCAACAAACACAAACCAATATCTTCTGGTCCTGGGGTATTTATTACTACCATCTCAGAATTGCAGATTTCCACTCTCTGTTCCCC
Source organism: Certhia americana (assembly GCA_018697195.1). Classification (NCBI taxonomy): domain Eukaryota; kingdom Metazoa; phylum Chordata; class Aves; order Passeriformes; family Certhiidae; genus Certhia; species Certhia americana. The sequence goes on along the minus strand of CM031861.1, from coordinate 51,771,992 downwards.
TAAAGAGTTTCTCAGTCTATGCACGAGTTGAGGGCTCACTGCTTTGAGAAGATCTCTTGGGCTACAGAAACTCCATTTCCAGTGAAGTTACCTGTCCCCTGACAAGGAGGTATCTTCTGCTTTCTAAAGGGCCCACCCTCATCCAGTTAGTCCCTTCATGGAACATGATTCAAAACAGGAAAAAGGTGCTACAGAGAGCTTGTCCATCACAACTATGGGCAAATGTGAACATTTCTGCTGGCAAGCAATCTGATTAGCAGGAAAGTTGAGTGGAAGCATCCTTAGTGGGCTCAGAGTCAGGCAGGCTGTTGAGATATCAACTCAACTTCATCCTGGCATAACAGATATTGTTTAAGAAAACAGGCAAAGAGACAATGTGAATTGTTCAGGGAGACCAGAGAGGAGCATTATGCCTCACTGGTCAATGACAGATGAATGTCCTGTAGTAACCATGATCAAATAAAAAGTTGTTATTCTTTCTAATTTACATTCAAGGCCTGGCAGCTTGAGAATTTGACAGCTACACCAGGATGCCCTCTGTGGAGCAGATATTGTCGTGGCAAGGGATCTACCCCTCTATGTCCTCAACAGAATCTACCATTTATGTCTTTCAGACAACTGAAAAGTAGTTGATTTCAGATGACAGAAGCTGGATTGATGTGTATTACAGTAATTTCTCAGCACTGTAATTTTTGTCATCTTTGCTCCAGCTATTCTCTTGCTGTCCACTGAGTAACACTGGAAAGCTAAGACACAGTAATTTTCATCATTCACCCCTTCAAGTCAGACCAGTTTTTTCTCTTAGTTCTATGAGGTAGACAATACAAGTGCCTTTCATTGTTTTGCAAATTTTATTTCACAGTTTTAGTTTTGTCTATAAGTTGTGAATGATATTTAGATACTTTCAGATATTTTAATCTGAACAGTGATCGAAGTCACAATCCATTACTGAGTTTAAAATAAAAACAGCTGAATCAGCCTGAAGATTCATGGTATCTCTTAGTATATGCAGCAGAGTAGGCATTACCATGTGGTGACACATACACTCCTCAACTTGCAGCAGTGTGTGCCTCAGGAATTTCATGAAGGGTATAGCTGTGCAGAACAGAATATGGGGAAAGAGATCATCAGACAGAGATGTAGATCTCCCCACATGCCAGAGGACCATGTTTCTCCTGTTTCATTTCCTGTCTGCTGTGTGAAGGTCAGAAATGTGGCTTAAGATATACAAGAGATAAAAATGGCTAAATAATTTAGACGGTGTAATTTTGTGGAATAAAAGGTAACTATTTTTTCATCATTGTGCTGGAAATATTTTAGCCACAGCTAAAAATCAAGCTATATATGTTTTTAAATGTGTGCTATGACCTTTAGGATTGGATTTTGGTGTTGTTGGGGTTTTTAATATACTACGTATGTAAAAAGCCCTTTTTTCTGTTCTTTTGTTTTAAAGACACAAAGAGACCATAGATTTTAAGCTAGTGTAAATGATGTCTTTCAAATTTTATAGTTCTTAATTAGCTAATTTATACAGCACAAGGGTTGGACTCACGTTCGTTGGAATTTGGTGCTGGATAGCTTCATAGAAAAGCATCAAGTAAATACAATAATGAAAAATAAACAATCTGAAAAACCTACAGGAAAAAACTGGAGGAAATGGAGCTTGATTAATGCAAAGGTGTGATTTATTAAAATCTTTGAGAAAGTTCAGGATAAATAAACACTTATGCTACTGCAGCATAGGAACACATCAGAGATATTATTATCCTTCTGCCCTAATGAAAGATGCCATAAGAAATCAGAGTGAAATGTGTTCCAGTAAGCATAATTAAAAGGATAAACATGTAAGATATATAAATAGAAATACACAAAGGATATGTTTTTTCACTCTAGTGGGAAGTGATATTTTAGAAGAAATGTTCATAAGTATCTTACAAGAGCTTTGCAGAAGCACTGAACAGCCTCCCAGCCTTAATGTCCCTTAAAAAGAGGGAGGCAGCTCATGCTGATTCAGAACCTAAGTGCATTTTAGCCACAAACTTCACAGCAGGGCTGGTGTCTGTAACATTGGGGTTTGCCTTCTCTGTTGACAGTTCATCTCATACATCTGAGCTTTTTAGCTCATTTACCAGCTCTGCTTCTATTTCAGAGAAGGCAAGGGCATGGATGTGTCTGGGATTTCTAGTGGAAGGCAAGGAAATTTGTAAATGAGTTTCTAGATGAGTCCAGTCTATATGCAGTTCCTGCCCCAAGGAAAAGACATTTTTCCACCTGTTGATATGATGAGTTTCCTTTAAATAATCCAGAATCACTGACAATGAACTAAATTTACAACCTGGATTGATATTCTTCTAGGGGAATGTAGAGTTCTTGAAGAACAAATGAAACAAAATTCAACCCTATTTCAAAAACTAAAACAACTTTTACTAAAAGATATGTCTTGGTGTTCATGTCAGTGTGTTTATGATTTCATATACTAAGCACATTTCTTAGCTAATTACAAGAAGATATTCTGGTACAAATAAAATTTTCCATTCAAATACAAAATTGAATTTTAAGTGGAAATTTAACCCTGGTTTATTACTGGAAGAATTCATGTGCCAGAACTTAGATATTTTCATTGGCTGCCTTTAGAAATTGAAGGAATCCCTTTGTATTTCCATGCACACAATGTGGTCATGTAAAGGCAAAAGGTGAATAAAGAACATTTTTCTTAATTTACACATCCCTGTGTGCTTGGCTATCTGCTGTGAAATATAATTTGCTTTTAGTAGGAAGCCACAGGTATTGAACTGATTGGTACAGTTTCTTTATGAGAACTGGCTGCAAGTTGGGGAACACTTTCTATTTCACAGCGGGTCTGTCTTTTAATTTGAGTAGCTGATGCACTGGCTGGAGGAAGGAATCGTGAACTTTTGATTTCAGTCAGCTTTCCCAAGGTACATGCAGAGGAGCACACAGATGAAGCAGACCAAGAAAGGGAAAAGCTGTAATTGCAATGCTCTGCAGGCTGGTTGGCAGCAAGCTCTGCCTTAGCTCTGCTGGAGCAAGGTGCAAGCAAAGGACAGTGCCGCACCAAATGTCTGCTGTTCCTGCTGGTGAGAAGGGCAAGGGACCAGCTTGACTACACCATCTCTGCTGTGAAAACCTGGTTAGGCACCATTTTTTCACCTCAGTAGTGGTAGTCCTGTTCTTTACAACCCTTACCCAGCATATTGACTCAGTGTCATCACCCACTGACTCAGCATCATCACCCTGGGGTGGATCTGTGAAAGCTCGAGAGAACCACTTGACCTCTGCTGCGCAGACAGACAGGGGAAAGGAGAAAGGAAGATCAGTGCCACTTTAGGAACACCTCCCTGAAGAAGCTGAGTGGGTAGGGGTGGATTTTCTTTCCATGACAGTGTGTTTTTTAAGAGGAAGAAGGCTCGCTCCTCATGACAGCAGCTCCAGGAAGGGCATTGATGCTGAAATTTTGCACTGCATGCATTTCTAAATGCGAAACACACTGCATGCATTTCTCATTTAGTGTTGTCAGTTGCTTTGTTCCTTTCTTTCTCAGGAGGGATTCAAGACTGTCTGAGAGATGTTTCACCAAACTGACTGCGGCAGTTTATTTGGCTTGGAAATGACCAAACAGCAAACCTCACATCCAGGCAGATGGTTGAGGAAGGGTGAGATTCAGAGTAGTGTGCTTTTTTTATGCTTTCTGTGGTTTTCTTGCACTATGGATAATTTCCAAAGACTGATTTAGGGCAAGTGGAGACTTATTGTCAAGAACTGGCAGTGCATCCCTATATTCTATGCTGACTTGTGGGAGACTGCAACAAGATTGTCCTCAGTGAAATAAATGCTTCTACTGGACATGTAAAGCAACTAGATTGCAAAGCAACTCCGGAATTGAAGAATAAAAACATAAATAGCTTATGGCTTACTCTTTCCCTTAAGGAAAAAGAAAAGGAAGAGAAAAGGAGGGACCTTCTGCAACACTAAAAGCTTGGATGATGCAGAAAGTCAGTTCTTTCTTCTGTCTTTTAATAAATATACAATGCTACTGAGGATATTGGCTCTCTTTCCTGAGGAAATCCAGCATGCTCTTAACAATTCCTGCACTTTGCCAGGCAGACCTCAAAATTACATGGCTAAAAATGTAATATCCTTCTTTTCATGCATGCAGATGGTACAAAAGTAACCCTTTGAGATCAGATAATTTAAAGATGGCTGAAATTTTAAAATTCATAATTTTTGGTGGAAAAGATGGGTTTCTACTAAGCAAAAATATCTGCTTTCAGAAATTTCTTATTTTCATTATAAGTCTGAAAAGGGACCACAAATAGAGAAAATTCTTGCCAAGTTTTGAAAAGATTTTTTTGCTTTCATGTTTGTCAATATGTACAGAAGATCTAAATAGTCTGCTATAACTCTTCTGCCTTTAGCTAACACTACAACATATTTACTAAAGACTTTTTTATAAAGTGATATGACAATTTTAGTAATTTTTTAGAAAGAAATTATTTTGATTCAATATTCCAACAAACAATATGTGTCATCCAAGTATGAGAGGATATCATCATCTCACATCTGCAACAAATAACAGTTTAGGAGAGAAGAAAATTATAGCCTCTTACTATAAATGGTCATTTTTAGCCTTCTTACCATATGCACATGATCCAAGTGGAATTCCCTGTTGTTTTAAAAGGCAACTTGCTTGGCTTCTGCTGAGATAATACCTTTAGTTACATTTCTGATTATGGTTTATTCAAGGTTCTATTCAACCCTATTCCCTAGAACACTTAGACAAGTTGCAGTTTTAAAAAGCCATACCCTTAAGGTAATATAAAGTAATATTATATGTTTTCATTAAATCTCACTGAAAAGGGTGGACTGCTATAACCACAAGACCTTGAGCTACATTGAAAAACATATTCTGACCCTGCTACAAACAATGGTTTCTTCCACCACAAATGTATGCCTTTCACTGCACACAGTGACCCATGCACAGGCATGTAGAGATGCACAGAGCCAGGTTTGACAAGCCAACTACCACAACAGCAAGAGCTGCTCCATGCCAAGAGCAGCTCCAAAGCTGCTTGGGCTGCCATGAAAACTCATAAAGATTTTTGCTGTTTGTTGGCTGGAGGATGTACCCAAGCCAGAGGGAAGGCTACTACAAGACTTACATTTTAGCCTAACCCATTCCTTTGAGATTGGCCAGGATCAGGACACTAAAAATGCTTCATGTCAGGCTTAATGCTGACTGAAAGAGGTGTCAAAAGGTTATTAAAGGCAAATATTTCTCTTAGGTCTTCCTGGCTATAGAAACATCACTTTTCACATACTAAAATAGTGGGCAGGCATCAAAGAAACAAATGACTCCATCACCATCCCTTTTCTAAAATATATCTCTCAATTATTTCACTTTGAATTACCAAAATAGGAACAAAAGTAAATATAAAATAGGAATTATGAACAAGGCTTATTGTTTTTTTTTTCATTATATAATTTAGTAAATGGTTTTTTCAGTACATATTAATTTGTCTTGTAGAAGACTTTTTGAACAGACAAATTAACTCTGCATTAGGACACAGAAGCCATATAGCATCATACTATGTCTTTGTGATGTTCTTAAAATAGAAACTTTGTAAATACCTTAGATAATTAACAAATGAAATATTAATTGCACATATCCTTAGTGGGAGATACTGAGGATGGCAAAAACTAAATTAATCTCTTAGGCTTAACAATTTTTTAGCTGTGCAGAAAATCAGATGTGTTGAAATTGTATCCACACGGTCAGTAGACTTTCTATTATATCTTTCTGTATAAAGTTTTGTGTTTAATACAGCCATAGGATTTTGCATGTATGCAACCTATTTCAGGATTTCCTGCTGCCCTCTCCTATGACCTGGAGCTACTTTGAGCTATACAAGGACTAAGGGAGGAAAAGAGTCCTAGTGGGGACAACTAATGGCAGGAAGGGAGGGAATAGAAGTACCTGATGGACACATTTCATTCCTCCTTTAGCCTGTGACCTAACCTACAGTTAAGCGAAGAAATAACATCTGTAATTCTTCAGCTGGGTTATGAATTGAGAGAAATCTGTGCCATAGTTTATACAAGGCCTGGCTAACCTTGAACACAAAGCTTCCCCAGAGTCAACTCCCACAGCTTGGCTAGATAAAAACCATCTGTAAGACAGATGTGACAAAATAATGTTTTAGCTGTAGTTCAGGATGCTTTTACAGCTTCTATGGAAAACCATTGCTATGAGTATCTCCTTCCTTCTCTCTCCTGTTAACACGTGTTGGAGACAGGATTTGAGAGTCTGGTACATCCTGGGAGTCACCAAGCCTAGGCTGAGGTGGACAAGAGGAGCAGTGGGAAACAGTGAAGAAAGGGGTTTGATGTTCGCTTGCTAAATTGTATTTTTAACAGCAGATTTTCACTGCAGTAGAGATCAGTAGTATATCTAGAGGAGACCTCACATTTTCATGTCTTTGAATGTCATATTTTCATCATTTCAAATTTGGTCCCAAATTCCTGACAAAATTCTTAAATCTTCTGCAGTCACTGTCTTGGACACCACATGTGGGCTAGATTTCTTAGTAGGTATGAGAAGTTCTGGCAGATATCCCAGCCTGTCCTTTCTAGCAGATTCTTTCTCAGCATTATTAGCATTTGATCTATATTACATGCTGGCAAATCATAATTCTTTCTGGTGTGCTACTACAATCTGTGCTACTGTGAACACTTTACATCAGTTCTGTTTCATGCCTTTGGGCTGAATAACTAGGTGGTTTAAATCTTCTTTTCCACTTACTTTTTTTTTCTTTGTTCTTTTTTTTTTTTCCCTTTCATATTCCCTCCTTCCCCAGCCCTTTCCATGTCTTCTTCTCAGTTCTTACAGCAGTTCCTCCATTTTTCAATTATCACCTGCACCAAAGGCCAGAAAGAAGCACAAAAGTGTGCCTGAAACTGTGTGCAGGAAACATGCTGCCTTTCTAGTAAGAGGGTCTCTGGAGAAGAATCAGAGGTAATAGGAGTTTGGGGGTTTTCTGTTTGTTTTGTTGGGGTTTTTCATTCACTGGGTTTTTTAAAGGATGTTTCTTACTTTACATTTTGAGACGAGAAGATTCATTTGCATGCTGGTATAAGTGATAGATTCATTTGCATGCTGGTGTAAGTGATAATAAATTAGCCTAAATCCCCCGGTTCCTACTCTACTGAGAAAGTGATAGACATGTTCATTAGCATTTTATGCAGCCTCTGGATATAAACAATATATCCAGAGTCAACGAACAGCTCCTAGATTTCAATATTGAACTCTCTGGCTGCCTAAAATAAACTAGGTTCCTCACGGCTCGCTACAAAAAAACCCAAAATTGCTATGACAAGGGATTCCCTTGGGTTCAGATCCCCATAATGGAGCCATTCTCATGACTGTAAGTAATGCCCTTGCAAACAGCCTGAGTTGTGGCCGTGATGGAGCAAAATGTAGCTGCTAATATATTTAGGGTGCAAAAATCTACAGCCTGGGTATTGACAAATCCTGGAGCTGTTTAGGACTTTTCATCTGTTGTGGTTTTTTGTCTGGTTGGTTCTTGTTTGTCCTTTTTGTTTTAGTTGGCTTATTATTTTTAATTTGGTTAGTTATTTTTTTTACCACTCATAATTATAAACAACATTCTATTTAATAATAGCAATTCCTAGCCCAGACCTCATTATGTCCTCAGCAGTTTCTAGGAGTCATGGTTTTCTTATTATTGTCCTATGAAGAAGAGTTCACAATGTTGCATCCACTTCTGATCTCTACAATCTCTTTCACACAGGCAACTCCAGCTCCTACGTCACTAACTGATTCAACATTCCTAGGTTTCTGGAAACACTCCAAAAATATCCAGAAGGAACTGCATTCTCCAGCCTTGGCTATTGAAGTAATTTAGCATTGTATTTTTGTAATTTTCAATCATGTGATTCTTATTTGATTTTTTTTTTTGGCTCTTGGCACAAAATTTGAGTATCTGGTTTTCTTTTGGGAGGTTTCTTGAATTTGTATTTCAGTTAGATTTCTACTTTCATGCCCTTCTACTCCCTTTCATTCTGCCAACCATCCTCTCCTGTTTGTCTTTGTTTTACTTTTGATGTTTTACATATCCCTGAGGATTCTCTCTCTTGTGTTCCAGATGGGATTTTCATCTTCACACAGATCCCTAGCTGAAACATGGATCCATATTGTTCTTTACACAATCTTTCTGCAAGTAAATTATTTAGACACACATTCACACTTGTCCACACCGTGTAAAATAACTGCTGATTCCAAAAGCAGCTTTTGCAAAACCATAAGGTCCTGCTGGCAGAAGAAGTGTCCTCTGAAGTAAGTAACAATGCTATGCAGCAAGTACTTTTTTTTCCATGTAACATATTTTTTCTTCTGTGAAATGTGAAAGGTTTTATCTGTGAATATGAGCAGCTGCAATAGTTTCTCCCTCAGAGCTATAAAAAGAAACAGAAAAATCTTTTTATCTATCCAAGAACAAATCTGATTTAGCCAATTCACAGAATAAAAAAGCAGTCAAAATAATCTACTAAGCTACTGACTGATCTGAACATTTCTTGATGCAACGATTAGACCACAGTCAAAAACTTTTATCCAAACATTTGGGCACATCTCTGCTATCTTTATTTTAGATTTTTTTAGTGCAATGACTCTAAAGCGTAGAAGTTCTGTCTCTGTGGAAGACTAGTATGAACATTTTTTGTTAGCAGTCTGCCCTAAGCAGTCCACAAAATTTCTCATAGTTTACAGAGGGAAAAAAAAATAAAGTCTGCAATTCACAGCAAAATACTTTACAAACTCATTTCTAAATGTCCATAAAATAAGTATTGCAATTTTTTTTTCTAGGGAGAAAACAAGAGAAGCCAGCAGTTCTGATTCTAGTATGTACTTCAGAATGTCAGTATCTGCTTGGCCTGAACACCATTCTGTGAAAAGGCTTGCACTGTGTAAAAGCATCTAAATCACCAATTCTACATAGAATTGATTATAAAATCACAATGATCAATAAATCTATAGTATCATTCTGACTCACAAACTAATGCTGATAAAATTACAGGCAGGATTGCAGGGGGATATCTAGTCCATTACCGTGCAGCAAGGGAGAAACAGAGAAACCTAATCTGCTTCTCATAGATGTTTTTTCAATATTAAAAAGCTGTAACCATGGGGAGCCCGTGTTCTCTCAAGGTAAGCTATTTCAAGGTTAATTATCACCACCATTAGAGAGTTTTCCCTAATGTCTATCCCAAATCTCCTTTGATACAATTTAGCCTCATTACTACTACTCCTTTCATTGTAGATGCAAACAAAAATTGAATCTCTTTCTCTTTGCGCCAATGTATTCCATGTAAAAATTTTTCCATTCTAAAGTCATATTTTCTAAGCCTTTCTATCTTTTTGTTACCGGCAGTGATTTGCCTGAGCATTTATACACTAAAAACAAGTTTGGATAAGACCTTCTGCAAATTTGGAAACCAAGAGATAAAATCTTTCATGCGAGGTTTAATCCAAGTTGGCTGCATAGTAAATGTTAGAAGCGGCTTGTGGTTCTTCACATAAATCTTGCCCAGAACAGGAATAAAGCCTTATAAATATCATGCTTGTATACAGATTTCTTCCTGGATAAACTGAAAGGCAGATCCACAATTATAAAAAATAACACATCACAGGTAGTATGACTTCAGCCTCTGTCAGTCTCCTAGTCTGATAATTGTAATAAGCTGATAATTAAAGCTTTTCGAAAACAATTTACTGAACAATTAGTACTTGGGTGCGGCTGAAAGTACTCATGAGGGAACATTGAGCCCTCCTCCAGCCAAGAAAGGAGATGTAAGAGGCAGTGTGTGGTTGTAGCTGCAGATTACACTTCTTGGCAGGAACCCAGGTTCAAACAGGGAACCTGAGCCTGCTGTGCTGCTGATGTCACTGTTCACCACTGTCCACCTCCATCACCCTGTTCCCTGGTGAATAGCACTGGCAACAGATAGGCTTGCCAAACTGCTGTGGAGAAAGATTCTCCTCTGCCAGACAACAGCAAAAGAAATACAGTATATTGTTTTCATGGGAAGACAGGGCCTTGCTGGAGACAGGTTCAGACCACAGCATGAAGTGATGATGTACACGGAAGCTCACAATTCCTAAATAGTGCAGCTCAGAGGATTGATTACCTGTCAGTGAGAGATGACAAAACGAACATGTCTGAGAATGAAGGCATTGCCATCTCAGCAGAACCTCTCCAGCCAATCACAAAACCTTCTCACACTGATATAGTGACATTTTCCACCTGTCTTGATCAGAAAAGATAAAAGCAGTCCTACTGTTTGTCTTTCTTTCATTCACACTACAATGAGAAGTTTAATCACCTGAAAAGAATTAATCTCAGTTTCCTGCAATGCTTGGAAAAAACACATTTTTTTCCCTCACAATTTGCCAGTCAGGAATGCTGCGGAACATTACAGAATTTATTGTGGGTAAGAGTTGTGGAACATGACCAAAGAAATTCCAGTGAAACGTCCAAGCAGAGATACACTGAGAGCAAAACTTGTGACAATGCAAGTATGGATGATCAGACCTGGGCTACGCTGTCCCCAAACTTTGCTCTAACCTTTAGACTGCACTTAGTAAGCAGAGTCATACCCCAGCCTCAGTGGGCTAATAGCAGATGGCTGATAGCCAAAAGGCTATCAGTCCTGGCTAGAAACTTGCATATGGTTAGTAACTGTGTTGTGGTTTGAACTACAGATGTCTGCTAAGGAGGGCAGGAGCCTCCCTTGGAACAGAGAATTTAAACTCTCTTCCTCCGAATTATTATAACTTCGAATTTAAGGGGCTCTCAGGCAAAGAGATGGGAATAGGAATGACAGTTCTTTATTAGGGGAACTAAAATAAACAATAAAAAAAAACCACATGCGGTATTACAAAGGAGAAAAAGAAAGAAAGAAAGAAAGAAAGAAAGAAAGAAAGAAAGAAAGAAAG